>CAXKWD010000006.1:47457282-48072282 GCA_964059195.1 Ectobius pallidus | reverse complement strand
TTTGTAGAACATTTTGAAATAAACATTTACAAATGATTCAAAGCGATCACGTCATAAATGTTAACAGGTATATCTTTAAATGTATACCGACCGACAGCATTTAAATGGTCGAACAATCCAAGACTCAATACTGAGTAACTTAGTAATATTTTTCAAGTAAAAATGGATTTTAAGATGCGCTTATAATAAAATAATAATAAAAGCGTCATAAACTCACCTTCAGTAGGAAATTGGCTTCTAGGTTTCCATTCTTTTGATGTTAACAACTGATCCATTGTTGAATATTCTTCCCCCCCCCCCCCCCAGTGGGCGAGGCCCAGCTGGTTTATGGGTATATACTTGTAGTTATTCGGTTTCTGAAAGATGTTTTATTAGGGGAGTCCATAAATAAAATAAGATGCTCTGGAAAAGAGCATTCCTTTCCTCTGCATGGGAATTTCTGCCTAATTAATACATTTTTTGGAAATGTATGGTATTTTACGTGTGCAGTTTCAGAACGTTTTTTTGTTTCAACAAGACTTTTTGTACACAAGGCCATAGAGCATCTCGTTCCAGGCATTGTGAAATCTCATAGAACATGTGTAACAGGAAAGTTATATGATTATTTGATTACACATGGGAATTACTACGACACAGTTACAATCGATACATCGCAGAAACTAATTCACTTAACATTGATAACGAATATTTGCATATTATTGCAAGATGATTCTAGTACAGCACACCGATAAAAAAAACACTGGTCATTGAATCTTGAAGTAATATTAAAACACACTAATACAATGAACTGTACACTAACATTGTAACATTGTAATTATTTAAGCGGCATTAAAGCAGTAATGGAATTCAATAGTGAGCCACTCTTTTAAAAAACAGACACTCTGGTACACTGACACTTGAGGCAATAAAGTTATATATATAGGCTATAAGGATTCACTAACTATTAAATTCAGGTGACAATAATATAGCACATATATGACGTAACTAATAAGAACTTTGAATCAATATTAACACAGCACTTGTGCACAACACTTGAAACTAGAGCTGCCTGTGAACTAATGTTTTGAAGATTTTAAAAAGGGAGTGTCGCTTCATAATGTATTTTTTTTTTTTTACATCTGAAGGGTAAAACCAAATTTCTAACCTTTAACCCATCTTTTAGGGACGAGAATTTTTTAATAGAACATTTTTTGTCAAATATAGTGTAGGTGGTCAGCTCAACAAGGAAGATTTTCTGCCTGTCTGCTGGTGTCTATAAATAAAATGGACAGGCCCTTTAAGTTTCTATTGGAAATGTGTATGAATATAGATTTATTTACAGGAGGGTAAACTTGCCTCTGCGAGACAAAAAAAATCGTAGTATACTTCCCATTTTCTTAGTCATAACCAAACAGAGTTGTAAAAGTACCCCAATAAATTTAAAGAGAGATCCCTTGCCAGAGAAATGTAGGGTGTTTGTGTGTTTTCTTTATTTTGTGATCCACAGTATGTTTTACAGAAACCAGCAGCTTAAATATTTTGTTTCAAATGTTTCAATATATTTTGTTACAGCTTATTCATTTGAGGCCTGAACACTCAGAAGTGGTCTCTCTATTAAGCCATACCCCCTGTAAGATCATATGTAGTATATCTTTACAGATACATGTATTATTGTAGTTAAAAATAAGTTTTATTCTCATCATTTCCATTGTGTGTAGCTGTTTAAATCCTGTGCAGGGCTAGGGGCCACGTCACATTCCTCGTGCTCAACACGCATGCGCGTCGAACGAGACAACCTTCCATATACTAGCCTTGGGTGGGACCTAATTCTTAAATTTAAATAAAATCAGGTAAACTGATGTAACAAAGTGCCAGTATGTTTTTGTTTAATCAGTTATGATTGCATTATGATATGCAGAATAAAAAAATATATATATATAAAAAAAAAGTCAAATTGGCCGGTTTTGGGATTTGAACCATGGAACTCCAGAATGTGAGGCCAAGACGTTACCATCTCAGCCACCTGGGTCAGTTTAACGGTCTAGTTGGATAAGCGCATTTAAAGCAATAGTGTTGTCATAGCTAACTGTATTTTAATTGCCAAAGCCTTATAAGATCACAGTAAAACAATTGACTATGTTGTCATGATAACTGATGTGCATTTCATAAATTCTTACGAATACGTATATTACCATAAAATAGGCACTAAATTGAGCATTACTCCGAAACAGGTCAACCGATTTTATCCAATATCAATAGACATCTTCCCATGGACATTATAAATGTGTATACCAAGTTTTATAAAAATCCGGTAAAGCGTATTTGAGTTACCGCGTCTTTAAAATAGACACTAAATTAGGTTTTACTTATCTAATAAGAACTTTCTCTTGTGCCGTATGTCATTCTTACTTTCTTTGTTCCACAGTTCGTTGCCTACCCATATTTGTAAGTTTTTAATGTGCACTATTTTACCTATAGTTCTTGCTTCCTTTGTATTTTGGATGAGCTTCTTTCTAGTTAATCTTTGTTCATATGGTAGGTTCTTATTGATGTAAATGTTTGTTCCCCTCAGCTCGCTGGATCTTTCTAGGACTTTGTAAACAACACCCACAGTGGCCAGCTTGACTACAGTCAACCTTTCTGCTACCTTTCTTCCCACTCTGTAGGCTTCCATTATTTCCCAGCCATTCAACTTTAACCCTAGTAATTTCTCGAAAGTCACACACTTCTGTCTATGGTCTGCTTCCTCTTCTTTCCTTTACACTGGAGATTACTAAGTTCAACTTTCGATTACATTCTTCCATCACTTGAACTCTTGTTTTAACTGAAGTATAACTCCAGTTATCCAGATTAATTGGGAATGAATCCAATCTGGAAAATCAAGTATCCAGATAATTGGATAAATAATGAAAATGAAAATTTATTTAAAAAAGAAACTAAATTTTACAGTACTGTACTTACATAAAGTGTCATACCTTGGGTATATAAGTCAGAGTTAGTTGTCTTCCTAACAAACTGTCAATTTTGTGGGCTAAAAAGATTTGCTTTTTTTGCAAATAATTGGTCCGGAAAGAAGGTTTCTCAATGCTCGCTGCTGCAAAAACCACTTGAATAGGTCTCGATGCGATCCGGATACTTGGAGTTCAGATAATTGGAGTTATACTGTAGTTCTAACTACTACTTGATGTCCCTTATAGCCTTGTGACTTCCTCCTTGATACTGTGCACTGTTTTCTGTTTAAATGGTTAGTGATTTACTGAGCTTTAGTACTTTTTTTTTTACTTTACTTTACTTTACTCTACTTCCTCTGCCTGAACCATAGGTACTATAAGTAGAGGAAATATCGTGTTCGACCTTGAAATTCAGAGTTGAATTTTTAACATAAATACACGTATAACAAATGCAAATTATTGCTGGTGGAACTTACACTAATCAGAGATTGACTAACACACTATATACTTCACTTACCAATTATTATGGTAGTACACGTTTCGCAGGTCATGTAGGTGACCATGCAGGCGAAGGACCTGCGAACCGCGTACTACCAAAATAATTGGTAAGTGAAGTATATAGTGTGTTAGTCAATCTCTGATTAGTTATATAAATACACGTTTTGAGGTCCCCTGAATTCAAAAATACTATTTTTAGAAACTTGTCTGTGTGTGTGAATAGTTTAGCTTCAGAACAAAAATCATATGAAATGAAAATTATATACTTGAGTTAGGTACCTTCTGGGGATGTGACACAAAAATTATACCATTTTACATGAAAATTTCATTTTTCTAGATTTTCTCGAAAACATCTCGAATGGCTTAGTTTAAATTTTGAACAATAGGTGCTTATACTCAGAGCTGAAAATTTTATTGGGAACATTGTAGAAACTCAGTCTTGCTTGGTGAACAATAAAGCTATGCATCAAGTTGAAACAACTGAATACACGCTCTATGCAATATGGACTCTTATTCTATATGAAAATGTGAAGTGAGAAAAGTGTAGGCTATTGCCCATGCTTAGGGTAAAGAAAGCTACGTGAGTGTGTAAATCAAATTTTATTTTGGTTGAGTATCGTTCATGGATGTGATGTGATGTGGTAATAACAATCTTCATTTTCACAACCAATTTACATGAAGAGAATGGCATACATAATATATTTTAATAACAGGCAAAACTTTTATTTAACAAAGGAAGTTATGTTTCCCCCTCCCCAAGTTCTTTGTGGTAATTTGGGACCATACTTTTCAATGTGTTATAATAATAATAATAATATATTTATTCACCGTAAATTTCTATACAGATATATTGGCTTCGTCAGGGAACTAAATCTAAATCTAATAACTATCAATTCTTATAACTTACTGTAACTAATGAAGAGTGAAGGTAAGATCAATTACAATATTAGGGTTATATCATATAACTCAGTAACTAAGGTAAGATGATACACTTACCTAGTTAATGAGTTCCAGGTTCAGGAATTCATCAACAGTGTACGGCATATGATGCAGGAGCATTTTTTTAACTGCCTTTTTGAATTGACTTGTTTGATAGGTTTTTAGCTTATCTGGGATTTTGTTATACTGTATATTGTGTTGTACTGTATAATGCATTATCTTGTACTGTGTTCAGTGTAAGGGATTCTTATATTTGCTGTAATCTTCTTGTGGGAAGTGAAAACAATGTAATAGATGTTGACAAAACTATTGTTCAGGAATATGTTACATCTGCATGATAGATGTGTAGTTGCTAGAACTCGTAAGCATGTGCAAAGGAACTAAAATAACAATAACATTCATCTGAGTTAAGACATCTTTTGAGGTTACATACATGACTGATTGTTACTAACTGCTTTATCAGTTGCACAACAATAATATTCATGTTTAATAACATGTTATGAGGAATCATTGTTCATTGATTGTTACCGACTGCCATGCCAAAACACTTTATGTGAGACACCTTTTAAGAAGAAGTTTATCATTTATTGTTATTGACTGCCCTGTCAGCCCCTTGGCAATGATAACATTCAACTGAGCGATGACATATTTTCTTAGAAAACATTGTAGTACACATTTCTGTCATAACTGATTGAACTTGGAAAAAATCTGTACATTATCTGTAAAACTGTGTATACTTCTTTTTTGTTAATTTTGCGGATGTAAAATGGCTTAACAGAGTTATGACATACGAGGTGCTACCCAAAAATCCCCGAAATTCATAAGTAGCATGCGACCAAATAGTGGTAGGAAAAAGTGCTGGTGACACTTTATGCATCTCTTGTGAGTTAGTGTGCCAAATGACTTTGTTCTGAGTGAATGCATTTAGTACAGTGAGTCTCAGTCAGATTGGTTCCGCCGCACGTTGGGTTCCCCCCAGATGACGCTCCTATCCCCGGTATGCGGCAAAGGAACTCCCCGGCAGTTGACTGACTTGTCCGTGCGTGACAATGAAAATAAATGAAATAAGTTTGAAAATAACGAAAATAGGCACCTACCTTATTACAGGAAATGCTGGAAGTGTCCTCCTCCAACATCCACACATTTTTGGCATTGTGATAGGAAATTCCGATTAATACGCATTAACTGTTCTTCCGTTTTTATTGAGTTTATCTCTATCCTAATGTTTTCTTTTAGTTGTGACAACTACCGAATAACACTTTCACGTCTGTACAACACGAGAACAATGCTCAACTGCAGGCTATGCAGGAATTGTTTACTTATCTGCGGGGACACAGCTGGCCGCGACGCGGGTAGTGTTGAGTCATCACAAGAGAAGCACGGCGTGCGACAAGCGGAACCAATCTGTCTGAGACTCACTGTATTTGTGCAAACGAGGGGGGGGGGGGTTGGGGGTTTGAACCCCCCCCCCCCCATTGATTAAAAAAAGAAAATTGTACAATTTATTTCATTATTGTGATATATCACCTTTTTTAAAAATCCTCTTATAAATTACTTATTATGAGTTTAAAGCATGGGAAGCTTAAAACTCGTTATTGTGCATCTTAATTTTTAAAATTTTCCAGGGGAGGACCCCGGAACCACCCTCTCCAGATGTTATAACCCTCCCCCCTTATGGTCAGCCTGGTTACGCCTATGTATTTGTGAGCATTTTTATGTTATTGTGCTTTCCTTACATTGTGATTTTTCACATTGGTGGACATGAGGGAGCACCGCGTCTGTGTAAAATTTTGTTTCAAAACTCGGGAAAACTGCTGCAGAAATTTTTTACAATTTTCTAGGCCATACCCAAACCTACGAGTGGTTCAAGCGATTTAAAAATGGCCAAACATTAATTGATGAAGATGATCGTTGTGGATGGCATTCAACTGGCATTACACTTGAAAATTATTGAAAATGCTGTCCAAGCTGTGATCTTGGAAAATCGCAAGCAGACCATCGAAGACATTTGTCACATTGTTGGACTATTCTATGGCACATGCCAGAGGATTTTTTTCCCATGAACCCAATATGAGAAAGACTGTGGCAAAGTTCATTCTGTGACTACTGAGTGCTAGCAGGAGCAGAATCACCTGGAAGTTTGCAGGGATCTTCATACTCAGCTTCTAGATGACCCAGACTTCCTTTCCAAGATTGTAAGAGGTTATTCCAAATTTGAAACAAAACTTGACACAGTCGCAATGCATCCGTCACATGCCACTGTGAAATTGCAATGTAAGCAAAATGCAACAATTGAAAAACGCTCACAAATACTAAATGCATGAAACTCAGAACGATTCCGACTGGCACAATAACTCACAAGAGATGTATGAAGTGTCACCTTACTGGATTTTCTTGTATTAACACTGGGTCGTGCACCACTTATGAATTTCAAGAACTTTTGGGTAGCACCTCGTACAATCAAATTAATTTTTTTATCACTGGATGTCCATTATAAAAGGGAAATTAAAATGGATCATTATTATTGGAATTAACCTATACCAATAGTATTGGAATTAGAATGAGAATTAGAATTAAATAACATTCGCACAATTGGGTGAAATGCAGAAATTGTTCTTGATGCCTGCAGGATGTTAGATTGAAAATCAATACAGAACATCTAAGTATATAATCATGAAACATCATAAAAATGTGCTGCAAAATATTAGAATAGCAGATAAAGCATTCAAACAAGTCGGCTGTGGTGGTCAAGAGGTAGCATGCCCACCTCTGGATCAAACCCGGCCGTGGTCGGTATGGAGTTCTCCAGGAGGGATTTAAGCTGGAGGGCCTATTAAAGCCTCTGGATAACATCTCCCGGAAGACTTTGAGGAAGGAAGCCAAGAGCTTCTCCACAAAAGGGGCAGCACAAAAAGCCTTCTAGGCTGACGTGCAGGAGGTCTCTCAAAACCCTCTTCAAGAACCATGTAGGAAAAAAAAAAAAAGCATTCAAACAAGTGGAGAAATTCAACTACCTGGGAATAGTAATTATAGATACATTAATATTAAGGTAGAAGTTAACTGTCGACTAAAATCAGAAAATGCAGAAACTTTTATCTTATTGTCTTCTGTTAGGAAATCTAAAAATAAAAATTTATAAGACACTTAATCTGCCGGTTGAATTACATGGATGTGAGACAAGGACCTTTACTCTTTGAGAACATAATCTGATAGTGTTCGAAAACAGAGTGCTTAAGAAAATATTCAGTCCTAACAAAAATCATAACTGAGACTAGAGAAAACTACATAATTGCAAGCCTCACACACAAGTTCTTTACCATAATCCTGGGAGTGTACAGGCAATATCGGGGGAAAGAGCTTGCAGGCAATCACGCGTGGTGAAGAAATGCAGCCCAAAATGCATGCACGTTCTTCCTCGCATGATAGAGTGTCAACAAAAGAGTATGCGCAGAAGATTGTGCGTGTAATTGCCAAACACGCACAAATTCTCTCTCAAAAGAATGGTGCTTGGAGTGTCTAAATTTTGTACATGCCAGCTAAGAGCGTGCGGTATTGTTTAAATTCAGTACAGAGGAGTTGATGTGCTCTTGGAAAGTTTTGTCTGTCTTCTGCCTTTACATACACACACACTTCCAGGTGAAAGAGTGCAGAGTACTGCACGATTTCTTTTGTTTGTCTATTGCCTTTACAAGCACATGTTTTCACGAGCACTTGAGTGTGCACCTGCCTAAACCCGAGCGATAAAGCTTGTATGTGAGGGAAGCTAATGAGAAGCTTTATAACCTATACTCTTTACCGAATATAGTAAGGGTAGTTAAATCATGGGGGATGAAATGGGCTGGACATGTTCCATGCATAGGAGAGGAAAGACATCTCAAAAATATTGAAATGGACACCCGAAGGGAAAAGACCACTTGAAAGACCTAGACATAGGGAGATGAACAATATTAGAATAGATTTAAGGAAAGTAGGATTTGCAAGGGATGATTGGATGAAGTTAGCACAATGGAGTTAGCACAGAATAGGGTTGAATGGCAGGCTCATGCAAACATGGCAATGTAGTACAGGCAACGAAGGAAAAATAGAAAAAAATCGTGTAGTTTTGAAATTTGGCAGAGTTGTCCAGAGAAGTGTCCTAAACAACATACTAAAAGTCCCCAAGGGTGGGGTTGAGGAGGGGGGCCTGTAGAAGGTCCCTTTTATTGGATTTTTGCTTATATCTAATTAATGATGCATCGTAGAGGAAAAGTTACTCTATACAAAATTTAAGCTGATAAAATTTCCTACAAGTTTGATCCTTTACATATTTTCTATTCCCAATAGCTTTTGAGATATCCACTAGCGAAAATAGCAAATTTAAAAAAAAAAAGCTCTTTCGCCTCATGCTTTTCGACACACTTTGCCTTCTAGCGCTTCAGCCCATAGATATACAGCATGCCCTCATAAAATAAGTTGTAGGGCAATAAATTCCCTTTAAAATGAGTAGCCATTTGTTATTTTTTCTTCAAATATTCAAAAGCTGTAATAATTTTAAGTTAAATTTCGAGATTTCAGAAGAAAACCGTCCATAGCACTTTCTCTATGTTTAGGAGTTATATCTTTGTATATAAGCTATATTTTGTGTATTTACATCGTGAAACAAGTGGAGAAATATTACACAACCATTAAAATTGCATTTATTAAAAATCCAATCACGGTACAAGCACAGTACATGTAATGGAAAATACATATTCCAGGCAACAAAGGAAAAGTGGGGTGAAAAAAATCATGTACCGGTAGTCTTGAAATTTGGCGGAGATGTGGAGGAAAGTATCCTAAACAACATACTAAAAGTCCCCATGGATAGGGGGTGAGGAGGCGAGATGGGCCCCCGCCAAGGGCGCAGGTATAAAGAGGGTGCAAAATTAACCATGAAAAATACCATCTTTTTTTAGACTGGTGCAATTTATTAAGCAATAAAAATTCTAGATTTTATGAACAAATTATTTTTTAAGTAGTTCAGTCTCTGAAAATAAGGTTTTAGTACCTTGAAAGTCCAACACTTAGTTCATTTTCAAATTGAGGTTTAGATTTTCTTTGATAATAACAGTGTTTTTATATTAAAATAATAAACAATTTTACAGAAATTAAAAAAAAAATCGTTCAGACCCCCCAGTATTGGAGGGCGCAGATTTGTCAGACTCGCCAAGGGCACAGAAAGACTACAGCCCTGGTGAGGGGGTATTACAGCCCAAGTGGGCCTTAACTTCCTCTATGGCTTTCTTCCATCCCCCTCTATCCATCACCACCTCCCTCCAGTTCCTTATTCCAAATCTACTCAGATCATCTCGTGCACAATTCCACCATCTCGTTCTCGGTCTTCCTCTTAGTCTGGTTCCCTCTGGATTATTATTGAAAACACTCTTCACTTTCCTTGTCCTTTCCATCCTTGTGATATGTCCCAGCCATTTAAGTCTTTGGCATCTTATATGCATCTCTAAATCCAATTCCTTATACAATTCATAGATCTCATTATATCTGGCTCTCCATCCATCCACTGTTTCGATTGCTCCGAAAATCCTTCTTAGGATTTTCCTCTCAAATACTGCCAGTTGTTTGCATATTTCTTTGTTTAGAACCCATGTTTCTGTGCCGTATGTTATAATAGGTCTGATCAGAGTTTTATAAATCTTTATCTTAATTTCTCTAGATATAATTTTATTTTTAACAATTGGTAAGAGTGAATAGTATGCTCTGTTAGCCCGATATATTCTTCTTTGAACCTCGTTCCTTATGTCATTGTTTGCTGTTAATACTGCCCCAAGATATGTAAATTCCTTCACCTTCTCAAACTTATGTGTTCCAATTTTGATCTCTTTTGATTGATCTTCTTGTCTTTTAGTGATAGACATGAATTTGGATTTCTTTGTATTTATTTTAACCCTTTCAGACCCCATGTCCATCTCAATGGACATATCTTTTACGTCCTAATATTTTATTTCTGAGAAGGCATCTCTATAAAAAAGTGAATAAACATATTTGCAGAGTTCCTGATAGTTTTATTGTGCTTAGAACACCCATTTTAACTCCTTAACATGCACGAATAATTTTTTTGAGCTCTAGAAAAGAAAAATGTCAGAAAAAATTCAGGTCTGAAAGGGTTAAATCCCAGCTTCTGGGTTTCACTTTCCAGCGCTATTAAAGCTTCTTCTACATCTTGTATCCTTCTTCCAGTAATTACTACATCGTCCGCATAAGCTAAGATCTGTTGTGTTTTGTTGAAAATAGTTCCATTGACCTGCACTTTTGATTTTATTATTGCAATGTGTAGGGCTATATTAAACAGTAGAGGGGCCAGCCCATCTCCTTGTCTAATTCCTTTCTCCAATTCAAAACTTTCAGTTGTGATCTTTCCTAATTTCACTATTGCCTTTGGTTCAGATGTCACAATCCTGCATACATTTATCAATTTCCTTGGGAAACCAAGTTGATGCATGTGTCCCCATATTGCCTTAAGTGTTAGGTTATCATATGCAGTCTCAAAATCTAGAAAAAGGCAGTGTAGATCGATATTCATCTCCCAGCATTTTTCTGCCTCTTGTCTCATAATGAATAACTGATCCACCGTCAATCTTCCCGGTCTGAATCCGCATTGATAATCTCCTATTATTCCTTCCATGTATGGCAGCATTTTTCTATATAAAATATTAGACAGTATTTTGTGAACTGTACAAAGTAGGGTTATTGCCCTATAATTCCCACATATCATATTGTCTCCCTTTTTGTATATTGGGACTATCATTCCTGTACTCCATTCCTCAGGGATTGTTTCAGTTTCCCATATCCTTTGTATTAGGTGTAATACTGTCTTTTTGAGTTCTTTACCACCCTTTTTGATCATTTCTGCCGGTATGTAGTCACACCCAGGGGCCTTATTATTCCTTAATTTATCTATTGCCATTTCCATATCAGTCATGTCCGGTAATTCTACTAAAGGTTCGGCTGTATATATTTCTTGTTTCATCTGCTCGCTTTCTCTTCCATCTCCTAATTTAAAATGTTCTTCATAATGTTCTTTCCATCTTTCCAAAACTTGCTTTTCATTACTAATGATTTCTCCTTTTTTGTTTTTAATCAGTTTAGTTTGGGGTTTAAATCCTTTCTTAAAATAATTGACTTCTTTATAAAAGTTCCTTGCATTTTTATTGTTATATTCTGCACTTATGTTACTCAGTTTCTCATGTAGCAATGCTCTTTTCTTGTTCCTGAACATATGGTTTGCTTCCCTTCTTTTAGTTTTGTACTCCAACTCATTTTGTCGGGTATATCTTCCTATCATCTGCTTGTATGCTTTATTTTTCTCTTCTAGAATCAGTAAGCACTCATCATCAAACCATTCGTTTCTTTTTGGTTTATCTTGTCTGCCTAGGATCTTATCGGCTGTATTTTTAATACTGTTTTTGATTTCTATCCACATCTCGTTTACATTATCTTCATTCCTATTTAGTGTATTTAGATCTAAGTTATTGGTGATTTCTTTAACATACTCCTCCGATATGGATTTATCCTCTAATTTATCTGTGTTCCATTTAATCCATTCTCTTCTGTCCTGTTTATTTCTCTTTAATATTTTACCTCTAATCTTTGCTCTAACTAGATAGTGATCTGATCCTATATCCACTCCCCTTAGGCTTCTGACATCATTAATAGCTGAGCTATGCCTTCTGTCTGTTAGTATATGATCTATCTGATTGGATGTTTGACGGTTTGGGGAGCGCCATGTCACTTTGTGTAGGTTTTTATGTGGGAACCATGTTCCTCCAACTGTTAGATCTCTTCCAGTTGCAAATTCTACCATTTTCATTCCATTGTCATTTGTTGTGTCATTTGTTGTGTCATGTTGTGTCATGTTGTCCACATGTTGGGGTTAAGAAAGATTCCTTGCCCACCTTGGCATTAAAATCCCCAAGTACTATTTTCATATCATGTTTAGGTATACTATCAAATATGCTCTCCAGCTGGTTATAAAATATCTCTTTGATTTCCTCTGTTTTATCTTCGGTTGGTGCGTGGACTGATATAATTGTCAGATTATAAAATTTAGTTTTAACTCTTATCTTACACATTCTCTCATTATATGGTTTAAAATCAATGACATTAGACATCATTCTCTTGGACACATAAAAATCTGTTCCAAACTCGTGTTTCCCTGTTTCATTACCGCTATAAAATATTGTATATTTATTTTGATGTATTACCCCATTGCCTGGCCAATTTGTCTCTTGTAATCCACATATATCTATTTTGTATGTTGCTAGTTGTTCAGCTAATTCTTTCATTCTTCCAGTAATATATAAGGAACGTACATTCCACGTCGCACAATTAAAATCATTAGTCCTTTTCCATTGCTGTGGTTGGTAACCGGTAGAGCAGTCCTTCCGAGGTCATTTAGGTTTCCTAACGGTAAGATTTCTACAGGGTGGGTTGTCAGCCACACGCCCAACCCCCAACCTGGAGGGCCAGGTGATTTGTAATCGGGGTTTCCTTCCCCTAGCCTTTGGAGATCCAACTCCCATTCTGCAAGGCAGCAGCTCCCTATCTTGATTGAAGCCACCCACTCTGGGTCAGACGCTCCAACTGCAACCATTGCCTCATTCGCCGACGTTTTCAGAGTTCCTGTTGGGCCTTCACGGCTACCGTAGCGGTCCCGGGGCACATACGTCCCCACCTTACTTCACCCCAACAGGCAATCTCCTACTTATCGTTGCCCACCCCCCACGACGTGGACACTGAGGTTGGATTTTGGGGGGCAAATGTTTCTCTCAGTTTTCCATAAATATCCGAAAAACAATGGGTTCTAGCAAAAACCAGTTTATGCACAAAATTAAACTACATGGTGACTTTTAGTATTTTGTTTAGGACACTTTCCTCCACATCTCTGCCAAATTTCAAGACTACCGGTACATGATTTTTTTCACCCTACTTTTTATTTGTTGCCTGGAATGTGTATTTTCCATTACGTGTACTGTGCTTGTACCAAGATTGGATTTTTAATAAATGCAACTTTAATGGTTGTGTAATATTTCTCCACTTGTTTCACAATGTAAACACATAATATACAGCTAATATACAAAGATATAACCTCTAAATATAGAGAAACTGCGATGGCCAGTTTTCTTCTGAAATTTCGAAATTTGACTGAAACCTAAAATTGTTATAAACTTTTGAACATTTTAAGAAAAAATAACAAATGACTAGACTTCGGGCTTTTAGGTCGCTAAAATGCTGCTTTAGGTACCTAAAATAGGCTCTAAAAATTGGAAAATAGGTTCTAAAAATTGTAATATAGTCTCTCATAAAATCGTTAAGTTGCCAGTTTTCTGAAATATCTCAATTGCAATGCAGAATATTATATTTATTGAATTCACCATTAATCAATAATCATGATAAAACACACATATAGGCCAATATATACATCGTTATATATGCCTATTAGTAGGGCCCGTATTACTACCATAGGCTTAACAGTGAAAACCTAATCCCTGTGCCCAGAAGCTACATACACTGGCATATTCAAACCCTTGTATCCGTTAGTGATTCAGAGAACTATGTTTTTTGTTTGTTTTTTTTGTTACTGGAGTCGGGAGAAAAACACTACATTTTCTTAGGAATTCCAAGGAATTTTTCTCCTGAAGACGAAACATTCCTTACTGTTTAACCAAGTCACAAATATGTCATGTAGACTGCACATTCCAAGCAAAAAATTTAGTGCGAACTGAAAATAAATGCTAGAATATATAACAAAAAATAACTTTAGAGGGAAAAAAACAAGCAAAAAGGCAATATTAGGCTCTAACATAAAAATAGACTGTTTTAGGCCCTATAAAAGTATCAGTTTTAGGCATAGTCACTTATGAAACATGCATATACAAGTTTTCGTCCATATATCACTTAAGGATTAAAATAGGTTTTTACCTAAAATCCGAAGTCATTTTAAACGGAATTTATTGCCCTACAACTTCTTTTATGAGGACATTGCTGTATATCTAAGGGCTCAAGCGCTAGAAGGCAAAGTGTGTCGAAAAGCATGAGGTGGAAGAGCTTTTTTTAACAATTTGCTATTTTCGCTGGCAGATATCTCGTAAGCTATTGGGAATAGAAAGAAAATGTATAGGATCAAACTTATAGTAAATTTTATCAGCTTGAATTTTGTATAGAGTAACTTTTCCTCTAGGATGCACCGTTGTTTACATATAGCGAAAATCCAGTAAAAGGGACCTTCTATGGGCCCCCCTGCTCCCCACTCACCCCATCCTCGGGGACTTTTAGTATGTTGTTCAGGACACTTCCCCTGACAGCACTGCCAAATTTCAAAACTGCACGATTTTTTTTTTCTATTCAGTAGGCCTACTTTTCAGCCTTTATTGACTGGATTAATGAACCTCCGGGTTGCATAAAATAGCTAATATTCCTTTAGCTTGCTTAGAAATTGTCTATTGCCATTGAGTAAGTAAGTACTATTATGATAGAATACACCAAGATGCTTTTTTATAATAATATAAATTATGATAATATAATGTATAGTGAACATACTTTAACCACAAAATACGTATATTGGCCTGTACATTAGAATGGTTATGTGTGAATAAGCTCTAATATAAACTTCTTCCCAAATGAGGATGATTCTCAACTATGCCTTTCATTTGATCTTGAAATAACATATCTAAATTTTTTTATGTAAAAGAAATACGCTCAAAATAGTGGATTTTTCCATGAGCATATATATATATATATATATATATATATATATATATATATTGATTAATACACATTTAATTATAAAAATGATTTTTGTTATTCTTGAAGAAGGATATTAATTAATAGTACACATTTCATTATAAAAATTATTTTTGTTATTCTTGAAGAAGATATTTTGTCTATACAAGCAACATATAGATTAATTCTAAATAGTCTGTGATTGTTGGTGACTGGCTGCAGTACAAAATTAATATTTTACTGATATAAATGAAATCTATTACCGGTATATCTGTTGAGTTATATATTATATGAGTTATATACACTTTGATTCTTCACATACCATTATTGTGGGGAACTTTGGGAATGAGAAGGCAGACAAATTAGCCAAGGAAGCAGCAGAAGAAGAATATAGAGAAGCAGTGCTTTTTTTGTGACGGTACACAACGGTACTCAGTACCGGCACCTTATTTTCTTACAAAAAATAAAATTCGTATATTACTCGCAGTGTTCCTATCATAATTCCTATGGCCTTTTACTTAAAATCAAGCTTGTTTCGTGGTTTTGCTAGATTTCTACATACATAATAGCTTACATACGAACACATGATAGTTTCTGTAAATTTCCATGGTTACTGGACTGCAAGAGGGTTGGGGGTTGATTTTTCCAGCCCCCAGCAAACAGCTCCTATGGTCAAGGTCATTCTAACGGTATAAGTTAATGCTAACGTAGTGACAAACATGTATTATAATAAGTAGCTAACCACTAAAGTGAATCAGAGGTTAGTGCATGTTTAAATTTAACTGCATTCGTTGCTTACATGTAATAATTTGAAAAGCATAAACCCTTGGTTTGTGCTGAAGAGTTGAGCGAGTTCATAGTTGCTTATAAATTGTAGGATCAAAGTGGTTCACAAGTAGAGAAGTGAAGTGAGTAAAATAGGAAATTATTTTGTATTGGTACGAAATAAAAGAAAGCATGAGGATGTTTTTGAAATATCTCATAAACCTGCATACATTAAATAAAATGAATCTGAAGAGAACGTCGCAAGTACCGGTAATTTTACTGGTATTCAGGGGAGAAACAATTATGTCCATGATAGGCCCGATTGTTGGACAAAACTCAGAGAAAAACTACTTCTGGGAGAAATATGGGTGCTCCCATGAGTTTCAGTTTAAAAGTTTCGGTGAGTACCGCCACATTTTTCGTTAGAAAAAAAGCACTGTAGAGAAGTAATATACAACAAAAAACCCAAAACAGCTATTATTGGAAGAATCAAAGAAGAAGGATTAAAAAAATGGCAGGAAGAATGGGAAAGTACGACCAAAGGGGCAGTTTGTAGAACCTTCTTCCCATCGGTTCACCACAGGTTAAAACAGAAGATTATTATGACAGCTTCCTTTGTAGCAATAGTAACTGGCCACGGCATATTAAACTCCTATCTTCACAGATTCAAGATTGTAAATGATGACACCTGTTCCTGTCATCAGGAGGCGCAAACTCTAGATCATTTGATTTACAGATGTAGAAAACTTCAGCATCAGAGGGACTCATTAAGCCAACAAATAGTGGCGAATCATGGAAAGTGGCCAGCTGCTCCAGATCAACTTATTGCAAAACATTATAAACTGTTTAAAAAGTTTATACAATCAATAGATTTAACTCATTGTAAATATGTAGATAACATATAGTATATGCACATTGTTAGGGTTACAATAATTGAATAAGTATATTATTAAGCTTAGACTTTGTAAAACTAGTGCTATAGAAAATTAATACAGTAGGAGACGGGAACGCTGTAAAATTGTAAATAACAGCAATCGTGAAGTGAAAGTGAAGGTGAATGGACACTCCTCAACATATGTAAACTATCAGTAGAACTTGTGTACTGGTGAGGTGTGAAGTGGTGCGCTGTATCATATATATACGGTATATATTAGGATACTGATAATGTAAGGAAAGGAGCATCGTAGATACCTAGAAATGTAAACATAGCATGTAGTATTGTGATGTAAGCAATGGAGCATGCTGATTATTATTATTAAAAAAACACAAAAAAAAACATTATTTTGGTGTGACATTTCAAGGATCCTCATTTTCAAATGCATTGTCAACCTTGTCAGTGTCAGTTGACTGTATTTGAAAATGAGGATGAGGATCTTTGAAACATGTCATACCAAATTAATTGTAAGTGAAGCAGCATAGTGTGTATAAGGGCCTTTTCACACTGGGTCACTTGTGAAGGTCACCGGTTTTTGCAGTTAAAACACCTGAGTCACTTGTGACGGTCACCACTAGTATTGCCAATAGTAGCTACTTGATAAAACAATTTGTAATCGCTTTTGACATCCCAAATGGCAGGACAACATTCCACTTCACTTATAAAATCTTCAGTATTAATCAAATCTAAACTCGTGGTTGCTGGATAACTAGTTACGCTGAGCTCGATTATACAACTGACTTATATAAATACATCTTGCATTGTTGGCAATCATAAAATGTGGTGACCATCACTTGTGACCCAGTGTGAACGGCTCTCATTTAAACCAATGCTTCTTTGCCGGTGACCGGTCACGAGTGTTCGGAGTAGGCACTGCAGCGTCACTTGTGTGAATGCTCCCATTTGAACCAATGCTTCTTCGCTGGTGATTGTCACAAGTGATCAAGTGTGAAAAGGCTCTAAGACAACTCATATAATAGATTTAATTTATTGTAGTAAGTTCACTTATGTTCCATATATATTTTACTGATGTGTTTTACTTTAAAACAGTAGAAGTAAGACACTTTTCAGGACGAAAGACTCAAGATCATCCCCCCCCCCCCGACACACACACATTAGATCTTGGAGAGCCTTATTCTTGTATTCTTGAATTTGTGATATGTTCTTGAATTTTTGTTTTAATTTTTCTGGAATGTTCATTTGAAAGTAATCATAGGAAAATGTCCTAAATATCATTATTCAAGTACTGTATATAAAATGTTATTGTACATAAGCTTGGCCAGCACTATAGTTTGTGTGCACATGGTGATGTTAGTTGTGTGTTACAGCCATGAGCAGTGCCGGTAGTGCAAATGTGGGTAACCACCAACGTACCTACTCCTTCCCCTTGTCCGAGCTTGGACCTCACACTCCCTGGGATTCTAGGAGAGGGAGCACGGGGCGAATGGGGAAGAGAACCAGCAGTAATGTGCGCAGTAGGTATCCCTATCTGCACAGCCTGAGAGATATGCATGAGGATCTGAAGAGAGTTGCTGTACTAACGTACTAACAAAACATGCACTCTCTCAGATTGAAGAATCTCAACTCTCTCTTGTAGATTGGATACTTACTGTTGTTACTGAATAAAAATACTAACATATTTTCTTTTAACCATTATTTTTATATTCTAACATTTTCACCTATTTCTCCTTCTGTTTTCTCTATTGTATTTAATTTTATTGCTTTGGACCCATATTTGAAAGTACCATACTTTATTTACCTGAACGTAAGACTAGGATTTTTCTCTCCAGTTCCTATCAGTATTTTCAGCCAGTATAGAATTACCAAGAAATATAGTGTAAGCAGAATATTCTCTGTTTTATTTTGGTGATACTCTTAAATTTACTTATTATTGTTTAAATTCACTTACTTCCATACATTCACTATTAATACCATATTTGATTGATTTTTTTTTCAATATATTGTGGGTGCATATGAAAAGTCGTCAGCTTTTAGTTTAGGAAATATTACAATTTCTAAATGTTAAAGTGACTTTTGGGGGGGGGGTTGTGATGCGTCTCCCCTCGACTCTTTGGTCTGATTGTATAATATATTTTTCATAGTCTTGAAAACACGCTATAACTTATGTTTGTGTAGCTGACTCAACAAGGTCGCAATCTTGGCTCTACAAAACACGATCACATGTATAGGGTGATGTACAACACATTACTGTGACTATATATTTTTAATTTGGATACCTGTCGCAATTTCATTTATCCATTACTTTCTAAACTTATTTTCTGCTTGTGTCACGGTCAGTGGGTTTTATACTAGCTGTTGAAATAATTAATTTCAGTGAAGATGGAAGTAGGTTTGATAATGAAAATCTTTCTCTGATACATTAATTATTGCACACAGCTTTGGTCTTTAATAATACATAACACCCTGCTGGGCGTTATTCACTTCTGTTTATATTCTAGTCCATATGGAAAACATAACACTAGTCTCATCCACCAACACAGAAATAAACTGTACACAGTTGTAGGGGTTTTGTTGTGTTAATCACGTTGAGCGATCATTGTATGGGTTTTAAGGTGTTGGGTTCCAACTTGTAAGAGTTATGTTGCTTGACCACGGCTGAGCTACTCTATCTATAAATATCTTACCGTTAGGCTAGTGAACGCAGTCTGACTGCATATGGCGTTGCCATGTCTCCCTCCTTTCTGTGATGAACTAGAGACTGAAATATTCACTTATAGGCCTAGTTGGGATTAGATATATCTGGTAGAGCTTTAGAGAAGTTTGTACTCAAGGGAATTTCAGATTAACTTGTAGGTATTTTATTCAAAATCACACGAATATTGATGTCAATGCAATAAGCATTGGTACTAGAGAAATCTTTACATATCTTTTACTATTATGTGTGGATGGAGAGAAGCGGTTTAATATATAAGACTGAATTTAATAGGGGCCATAATTACCCTATGTCTACCGGGATCGATGTTACCTATGCAGTTTTACTTTAGTATCTTTAGGGAGAAAACCAACCTTAGTAAATTATGGTTAATGCTGACTTCGTCGCTCCATGGTGGACGGTTTCTGAGTTGCACCTTTCTTGATGATCCAGCTCCTGGCCCGTGGTATTTCACCACCCTCGTACGTTCAATAACTGCTTAATACTCAAGATCGACCCTGTCTTCGCGTGAGTTTTGTCTTATTTAACCTTTGCCGCTTCCCTCTCTCCTATCCTTATAGTCTTCCTGTACATAAGTATCGCATCACCCCTCCCCTCAACATGTCGTTCTTTCTTAGTTCTCATTGGCTACTCGTGACTGACTAGTGACGTCACGTGGCTTAGTACAGTATGTCACATAGCCTTTGCATCAGCGTGAGCTGGGCTTTTCCCTGTTGAAAGCCACGCGCTGTTTGGGAATTTCCCATGTCAACTTCTTGTCTTACATATCTCGTCCATCTATAGTTTGGCGCTAAAATGGCTCGAACAGAGGAATTATAGAATTAAATTGATATTATTTAATTCCTTAATTGGATTGAAATTTAATTATCATATTCTTATTAATTGGATTTTTCTGCAAATTTTGATATGTTATTTCATATTTGAGCTCTTATATTTAATCTTATCATCCTTTTTATTTATGTTAGTTCATTACTTTATTACATTATATTCTAGTGAATATAATATTCTGAGGATGTAATCTTCTGCTACACAGTCTGGGTCTTATCTTAACACCACAGAAAACACATCATTTGTATTCATACAGCCTTGTAGCCCCCCCCCCCTTTGGGGCCTAGGGCCTCCAAGTGGAGGTTTTGGTACCTTTTTAAATCTTTTTATGCTTATTTTCCGAGAGCAGAGGGACAGGTTGTAAGCCCATCGCCTCACAGAGAGGAAACGAACGTATTATTTGGACATGAAAGATTCAAGGAATTTTATCCAGGGGCTCTAACTTAGGCTTGGAGTTCTTAGGTGACATGGGCCACCCTGTTTAAAGTCCCTCCCAGAAGATTCCGTGCCCAGAATCCTGAAAAATCCATCAACCACAGCCAGATTTGAACCCACAATCCCCGATCTAGAGGTGGGTATGCTACCCTTCGAGGCCAGCAGAAAACACAACATAATAGTATTCAGTTATCAACATAGTTATGACTATACTTCGGATTTTAGGTAAAAACCTATTTTAATCCTTAAGTGATATATAGACAAAAATTTGTATATGCATGTTTCATAAGTGACTATGCCTAAAACTGATACTTTTATAGGACCTAAAACAGCCTATTTTTACGTTAGAACCTAATATTGCCTTTTTTCTTGTTTTTCGTCTAAAGTTCAAAATAAGTAATTTTTTATTATAAATTCTAGCATTTATTTTCAGTTCGTACTAAATTTTTAGCTCTGAATGTGCAGTACATGACACATATGTGACGTGGTTAAAAAGTAAAGAAAGTTTCGTCTTCAGTAGAAAAATTCCTTGGAATTCCCAAGAAAATGTAGTGGTTTTTTTTCCCCGACTCCCACAACCAGTAAAAAATAAAATTAGTTCTCTGAATCACTGAGGGATACAAGGGGTTGAATATGCTGGTATGATATGCTTAGCTTCTGGGTACAGGGATTAGGTTTTCACTGTTATGGTAGTAATACAGGCTCTAGTAATAGGTCTATATAATTCTGTGTACCATAGGTCTATATCTGTGTTTTATCTTGATTATTGATTAATGGTGACTTCAATAAATATAACATTCTGCATTGCAATTGAGATATTTCAGAAAATTGGCAACTTAATGATTTTACAAGAGACTATTTTACGATTTTTAGAACCTATTTTCCAATTTTTAGAGCCTATTTTAGGTACCTAAAACAGCATTTTAGTGACCTAAAAGTCCGAAGTCTAGTTATGACTGTAAAAGTTCACAATAAAATTTGTTAAGTTAATGAGTAAACTTCCTCTGTCCTTATCATAGTAGTCCAATATATAGGTAGCAAAAAAAGAGTCCACCTTGTATTAATTAGGGTAAAAGATTTTCTTTTTTATATTGTTTGATATAGTAAGAGTAGTGTAGTGTAAAACTAAGTTTGCAACCTCGAAAGCCCTAGGGATAACTTTCGGTGAGCAATGAACCTTGAAATTTTCGCACTTTTTTTCAGTTCATCAGAATAATCTCCTACAGTAATTTTCAAATGGGAAGCGTTTTCCTTCACCGCCAATCATGTGTACGAGCTAAAGGAGTACCACTATCAGGAAGGGTCTTCCTTCCGTCTCGCCGTCTCTGATTGGACCGCGTATCTAAGCAAGAGGAAGAACAAAACGCTTCCCATTTGAAAAATGAAAACCAACTCCTAGCAAATATTTGTCTATCATCATTCAAAAGAGCATAAAATTTCCTGCAAAATGCACTGGTCTAATTTTAATTTACATGTAGTATTACAGGCAGTACAGCAGGCTACTTAGAATTAAAAAAAAAAAAAAAAAACACGTGTTTTGACCCATTTTATCGCTATTTATGACTGTTTATGAGTCCATTATGTGTTTTAATTATGAATGGCCATTGATTACCGGTATGTATATATACATGTATTACAAGGTAACCTCGGAGGGGGTGTTCAAATTTGATGAAAGTAAATTTATGACCAGATAATATAGAAAGTTTAAAATTCGTTTAAAATTACATATGTGTAAAGATTTTTATTTTTGAATTCCTCTTTTTATGCAAGGTCGACTGTTCACAGTAGCCTATTACCAATGTAGGTAAATAAATCACAGAATTGCTCAATTATAAGGCCACTTTGGGATTTTTTTCATATTTAGGTGGAAAGGTGGGAGAAATGAGTCAGCAGACGTGTTGAGAGGAAGGATTCCGTCGGTCTGTTGATCTAGAGTAGGCTAGCGGACAGTGGACACAAGGGAAGGTCAATCTGCAATATGTTTGTGATGCCTTGGGAACTTAACTCCCAAGTGACTACAGTGTCATCTGAGCATCATGTAGATGCAAGGCTCTCTCGAGTGGATCAAGACAAGGACGACACACTGAAACTGAAGATATTGGTTTGTTCAGCACAATCCATTTCCCATAACTGACACTATAATGTTAATAAACAGAGGAGTAGTAGGTGAAGAGCAGGTAAATTGTCATTGATCCCAAGAAGTAGGCAAAAATGATTAGTAAAACTTCAAATGCCTATTTGAAATGATAAAGTAATTACACTTGCTGATGTCACGAACACATTGAAGATTGGTTCCGAACAGGTGACCGCTGTTGTTCCAATGACATTGTTTCAGAGAACCTGCATAGCAAAACAGTCAGATAAAGACTTGAAGAGGTACTTCACCTACAAACTAGCTCCTTACCCCCGTCTTTGTTCAGCGAAGAAGGATTACGAAAGGGTACCAAGTCATTACTCTACAAAGCTTTTTCAAGCCTGTAGTTATCCAGATATTGTTTCTGAAACATATGTTGGTTGTTGTCCTTCATAAAGTACTGTGGCAAAGCAATGAATCATTTAGTTCTATCTGCATGAGGTACATCAGCTAAGTCAAGAAGCAATATGGGTCGGAATTAATTATCGTGTTTGATAGATACCAAAATGATGTGAATCAACTAGGTATTAAAAGTTCAGAAAGGGTTTGCCATTTCAAGATAAAGAGTTCAGCTGATATAACTTTTGATGAGAAAACATTCCCTGCTGTTTCCCAAGAGAAGTTTTTGGGGTATGTTGAAAAAACATGTCGAAAATATTTGCAATTATTACAGGCAGTAGAAGATGCAGATGTGCTTATAGTTACTACAGCTATGTCAAAAGTAGCCACTTATAATAGTTGTTGTAAGTGAGGATATTGACATGCTTGTACTCCTGTCATTTCGTGCCAAAACATACACCTTCTGAAATCAGGAAGGAGTGGCAAACATGACACTTACTTCTCATCATATGAATATGATACCTTCTGTTTATTCATGCTTTTAGTGGTTGTGGTACCACCTGAGCTCCATTTGGTCAAGGAAAAAAAAAACTTTTCACCTCATTGCAAAGAACCAAGCTTGCAAAAAATACACTTCAGATTTTTACAAGTTTACTGCAACCAAGGAGGAAATCAGCCTTGCAGGAGAAAAAATTTTCATGGCTCTGTACAACACTAGAACGAACACCCGTCAGGGGATTAATGATCTCAGATACCATTTGTTTGTTAAGATGGCAGCCAAAACAAAGATCATCCTACCCAGACTGCCTCAACGCAAAACGTAGCCAAACAACATGCATTTCGCACATTACACCAGTGCTGGCTGGGTAACATCCTGGATGCAGTAGAATGAAGATGGAAACGCGACAGCCATGAGCTCATTCTAATTAAAATGACAGAAGTCCCAGCATCACAGTCCTTGCTGCAACTGATACACTGCAGCTGCAAAAAAGGTTACAATAGTGCATGTACCTGCATAAAATATGGGTTGAAGTGCAATACAAGTTGCAAGAAATGTTCAGGGATTTCATGTACCAAAAAATATGAGCAAGAAAGTGAACTTGGCGTGGAAGCTGTTGAAAGGCACAATGATTCTGAACAAAAAGAAAAATATGACTTGATGATGCATTGGGAGCAGATGTACAACCTGGACCTTTTAAACATGTAAAGCGCACATAATTCATACCTTTCTCACAATATATTTCCATCATAATAATGTTTGCCTCCTGACCAATTGCTCCAGTAACAAAACCAATTGAAGAGCTTTTAGCAAAAACAACCTTAGTACAAAAATTTGAAAATTGAGTTTTCTGTGTCATTGGGTGCTACAACCTACTGGTCATTGTTTAAACTACATGATATGGCAAAATCTGCCATAGTCCCTCAAATATAGGATTACAAAGTTTACAAAGTGTAGGAAAAACAATCATTGTCCATTCAGTTTTTTGCAAATACCTAATAAATTTACTGATAGAACTCCGCTATCATGCAGAATTCTATGTTAGAATCAGTTGTTTCATTGTTGTGTAAAGCATTCTCTCTTCTGATAACAGCAGTGGAATAGAGGATCCATAAACATCCTAGCTCATACAATAGCTAATATTGATATCTTTCAATAACATTAATAGCGTGACGTGTAATTAAGAATTTGAATAACATTTTTCTTGTTTATTATTTGATTTTATATTTTTCTTTGCATTCTTAAAAAATTCTTAGATATTGGATTAAATTTTGTTGGCAAAAACAACCATAGTACATGTCTCTTCATCTTTCAGGTCTTGTTTCAGGGCACTGAAGTTACATATAAAGGAAAATTATTATATCAAAATATTTCTATATATGTTTACTTAAATATACAATAAATTTTAAATTCATGAAGTAATAACTGCCAAATAAAGAAAGTTTTTTGCTTCTACTGAAAAATTTTGTTTTTGGACTATGGTTGTTTTTGCTAAAAGCTCTTCAATTGTTTCTGTAATAAAACCAATTGTTTCTGTGATATAAGCATTCTGATTTATCATTCTGATTATCTGAAGCTACTAATACTCCATTTCCCAACTTATCCATCTATAAAGGACCATATACATAATTAACAGTCATTCATCATTAAAACACATAATGGTCTATATAAACTCACATAAATAGAAATAAAATGGGTCAAAACATGCATTATAACATTTTTTTTTAATCCAAGAACTATAATACTTGCTAATACTACATGTGAATTAAAGTTTGATAAGTGCATTTTGCAGGAAATTTTATGCTCTTTCGAATGATGATGGTATACAAATATTTGCTAGGAGTTGGTATCTAGGAGATTTTTCCAACAGACTGAAAAAGTGCGAAAATTTTGTGGTTTTTTGCTCACAGAAAGTTAACCCTAGGGCTTTCAAGGTTACAAACTTAAGTTTTACACTACTCTTACTGTACTAAACAATGTAAAAAAGAAAAATCTTTTACCCTAATTAATGCAAGGTGGAATGTATCAATATTACTGAATGTATTGTTTTCAACCCCCAAATTCAAAGTCAAGTTTTTAATATGTATTCACGTTATGAGGTTCCCTGAATCCAAAAATATTGTTTTCGGAAACGTGTATGTATGTGTGTGTGTGTGTGTGTGTGTGTGTCTGTCTGTCTGTCTGTCTGTGAACAGCCTAGTTCCAGAACAGAAAATCATATGAAAACAAAATTTTGTATTTGGGTTAAGTACCTTCTGAGGATGTGACACAAAGATTGGCGACAACTTTCTCTTATTTTTAAGGAGACTTTACATGAAGAAAATTTCTTTTTTTTTTGTTATTTTCTACAAAATGGCTCTAATAGTTTTCTTTCAGTTGTGTACAAGGGATGCCAAGAGCCATTTATTTCAAAAATTTTTTTGAAAACGTTCTCTGTAGGGTAGTTATAAGCCACCCTCTCTGAATACAAGGTCTTTGCAATACAGCCTCTTGTAACAGAAAATCGTATGAAAACAAAATTTTGTATATGGCGATGATTTTGTTATTTGTAAGGGGACTTTATGTGAAAAAAGTTTCATTTGTTGCGATTTTCTCAAAAACAGCTCCAAAGATTTTGTTTCAATTTTATACATGGGGTACTAGTGCTAAAACTTTTATTTGAAAAATTTTTTCACAAAGAATCTCTGAATATGCGCTCTTTGCAATATGGCCTCTTGTTCTGTATCAGAATTCGCTTTGCTCATTGTAGGTTCTGCCCCCAAACCCCCACTGAGGTTCTTGGGAAAGGTCCGTGTATTTAGACTGCCTAATAGCCTACTACCGTTAAGCCATAATAAACCTAAAAAGTGCGGAAAGATTTTAGGATTTTTTGGGGGGTAAAAAGAATTAAATTTGAGCTTTTTTGGATTTTTTCCATTGGTTACAAGCTGAAAGGTATATGTCTGCCAAATCTCAGGTTTTCTAGCACATCTGGAAGTGGTCAACATTAATTTTGTATTTTACGGAGTAAATTTCAACTGATATTAATTTAAATGGATATGATACGATGAAATAGTGAGAATGATTCATGGTATGTGTTGGGAATACTGGGTGAGATGTTTTTGGTGTTGTTTGTAGTCCTTATTTGCTGAATGCTGTTATAAGACTTCATCTAACAAGAGTTCTTCGTGAGTGCCAACTTGAAGTTTCCCCATATTCCGAGGCCACTATTAAGAGTCTTTCGGATAGCTTCTATGTTGATAATGTGATCACTAGTCTTGACAATGACAGAAAGCTTAAAGCATTCATTCAAGAAGCTACATCAGTTATGGCTGATGGCAAGTTCGAATTACGAGGGTGGGAGTACACAGATCCAGATGCTCCTCCAGAGACTTGCCTCACTAATGTACTTGGTTTAGTCTGGGACAGAAGAGATGACACATTGGCAATAAGCCCAGAATGTTTCCAAAATGTTCCAGAGAAAATTACCAAAAGGACTATTCTTTCTGCAGCCCATAAAGTGTTTGATCCAATTGGTTTTTCATCTCCTGTGACTCTAGAACCAAAACTTATCTTAAGAGAATTGTGGAGTTTGAAGATTGGCTGGGATGAAGAGGTGGATCAAGGCATCGCAAACAGATTTGCAAGATGGGCAGGTGATGTAGCATGTTTGAAAGATGTGAAAATCCCAAGATGGCTACCTTCTAACAGTGAACCTGGTGAATGGAGTGTTCACACCTTTTGTGATGCCAGCAAGGATGCCTACGCTGCAGCTGTATTTTTGAGGGTAGAGACAAGTCAGCAAGTAAATGTACAGCTGATCCAAGCAAAGACAAGGGTTGCCCCTACTAAAAATACAGTCACTATACCTCGCCTAGAATTGCTAGCAGCTTTGATTGGTGCTAGACTTCATGCATCAATAATTGCAGACCTTCCTACTGGGTGTGAATCATACTTTTGGAGCGATTCATCCACTGTCTTAGCATGGATTAAAAGGGAAGATCAGTGGGCTACATTTGTGGGAAACCGTGTGGATGAAATTAAAAGGCTGACTCAATTAGAACAGTGGCATCATGTTCCAGGTATCTGTAACCCTGCTGACCTGCCATGTAGAGGTTGTTCTGGAAAAAAGCTGCTTCAGTCATCATGGTGGGAGGGACCTGAATGGTTGTACCAACCACTAAGTAATTGGCCTTTGTGTGACGTTGAATTTGAAGAGGATGTTATAACTCAAGAAAGAAAAAGTACGGTTGTTTCATCTATGCTGTGTAAAGAAGCTGATCCCCTTCCAAGTGATTGGTACTACAGATACTTTTCAAAGAGTGAAAAAATTATTAGAATGATTGCTTGGATGTGTCGGTTCATGAACAATTGTAGAGCTGTGGGCTCTGAAAATTTTATGAAGAAAACGGGACCTCTTTCTACTGAAGAAGTTAACTCTGCTGAAATAAAGGCCCTGAAATTAGTTCAGAAAGATGCATTTTCTAGCACTACAGACCCCAGAATCTCCAGTCTTCAACCCTTTGAAGATCATGATGGTCTTTTCCGCATACGTACTAAAATCTCCAACAGACCTGATAGTCATGACTTTCGGTATCCTGTACTTCTACCAAGGAATCATCCCTTTGTGTCACGACTGATTATGGATGCTCATGTTCGAAAGTGTCATATTGGAGTTAAGAGTATGCTTTCAATTATGAGAGAAAGATTCTGGGTGATAGGTGGAAGAAGAACTCTGAGATCAGTCTTAACTAAATGTATTATCTGCAAGCGCCAGGAAGCTAAACCATTAGGAGTTCCCACTCCACCACTTCCAGCAGAACGTGTAAGAGATGCTGCTGCCTTTGAAGTTTCAGGCGTGGATCTGGCTGGACCCCTTTTCCTGAAAAACTCTGAAAAGGCATGGATTTGTTTATTCACTTGTGGAGTTACTCGAGCTGTCCACTTAGAGCTACTCTTGTCATTATCAACAGATGCCTTTCTGCAAGCATTCCGGCGATTTGTAGCAAGGAGAGGAAGACCAGCTGTAATTTTTAGTGATAATGGGACTAATTTTTCTGGTGCTGAGACTGCTTTCGGCGAATTGATTGGTCAAAGGTGCTTGAGTACTGTTCGGTTGAGAGAATAAAGTGGAAATTCAACCCTCCAACTGCTTCCTGGTGGGGAGGTTGGTGGGAGAGGTTAATAGGCATTGTAAAAAGGTTACTTCGGAGAACACTAGGACGTTCATCTCTCACATATTCGGAGATGGAAACAATATTATGTGACTGTGAGAGTGTGATAAATTCGAGACCTCTGACATATATAGCTGATAATTCAAATGAACTAGAAGCCATAACACCTGCAATGTTTATTCAGGATGTTCACGAAGTGTCTGTGCCTGAGATTGATATCGTTGAATCCTCTAGCTTAAACAAGAGATTGAAGTACAGATTAAAGCTCAGAGAGAATCTGAGAAAAAGATTCCGCAGTGAATATTTGGGTCAACTTCAACAGCAGATGCATGCCAAACAATTTGGAAGTATTCAAGTTGGTGATGTCGTCTTAATTGGCAATGACAATTTGAAGAGACTGGACTGGCCTTTAGGAAAGGTGATAGAAACTATGCCTGGAAAGGATGGAGTCATCCGCCTTGTTCGTTTGAAGACTGCATCTGGAGAAGCTCTGCGTCCAGTTCAAAGACTTTACCCCCTTCTAGAAGCGAAAGTTAGTGGACCATCATCAGAGATTAAATCTTTTATTCCAGACTGTGAACGGAGAGAACAGACTGTGAAAGAGGATAGTGATGTGTCTTGTGATAATGTAAATGATGAAGAAGAAGTAAAAAGAACTCTATGTGGAAGAATTATTAATGTTCCAAAAAGATATCTGGACTAAGTTGAATTCGTTTTATGTTAAGAATTTGTGTTCCCATAACTAGGTTAAGTTAACTCCTATTTATCCGTTAACTTGGTGGGAGAATGTTGGGAATACTGGGTGAGATGTTTTTGTTTCCAGATGCTGTAGTCAGTATCTAGGAGGCCTTGGTTACTGTTGAGAATTCAGGAACAAATATGGCATGAGTTTATGCTGTAAGGGAAATAAAGTTCTGTTCTTTTTTTTAGTATATTTAATTATTTTCCATTCGGTGGAGGGCCAAACACTCGACAGTATGCAAATGTCCAATTCGGAATTGGCAATTACAATTGGGGACACCATGAGAAAACCCATGTCAAATTGGCCGGATACAGGATTTGAACCTGCAGCCTCTGGAATGCGAGTTAAGACGTTACCATCTCGGCCACCTCACTCAGTTTACAGGAATTATTTCTATTGCTAGGTAGCATGTCTAACGATTTGTCAAAGTTTAGTGTATTGCAACTTCCAGAGCCCTATATGAACACTGCAAACAATATCATCAGGAGAATTGAGCGGAGACTTTTTTAGGGGTAAAATTTTTAATAATTGTACTTTTTGAAATTTTCCCGCCCATTACAGGCTAAAAGGTATAAGTGTTCCAAATTTCAAGTTTCTAACTCATCTGGAAGTGGCAAACATTAATGTCTGTCAGTGAGTGAGTGAGTGAGTGAGTGAGTCAGTCAGTCAGTCAGTCAGTCAGTCAGTCAGTCAGTCAGTCAGTCAGTCAGTAAGTAAGCCATGTGGCTTTATATTATAAAGATTTGAAGTGAGAAAAATGTTTTGCCCATGCTTAAAGTAAAGAAAGTTATGAGAGTGCATTAATAAGATTTTATATGGGTTATGTATCCTTCGGGGATGAGATGTGATGTTATGAGGTAACGACATTCTGTTCATTTTTACAACAATTACTTGATGAGAATGTCATGAATAATAAATTATACTAAGAGGCTAACTTTTATTTGGGCAGAGGAAGTTATGTTTTGCATAACTTTTTTTGTTGTTGTTTGTTTATGATCTATGAAAGAGAAACTCTCTTTTCACTCTATTGGTTTCCAATTATAATTTATAAAATGACTAAAATCTTTTTCTTTGTTTTTCCTTCTGTTACAAAAAAAAAAAAAAAACACACACACGTACACACACATATGCACTGAATGTTTTAGTAGTTAAGATTTTCCGTTTTGAAGAAAAACAGACTTGCTATTGAGGTTAACTAGACTTGACTTGATTGCAATGTCTGCTTTACTTCTAAAGACGAATGAAATAGTATTGTAAGAACACAATTCATAGGTATAATGTTTAGATTTACTTAACTCTTGCACCTGTAAACCTTTCCTGGACCCACAGCCTTCTTAGCTCAGATACTTTGTTTTAGACAAGTAAATTTACTTATCCTAACTCAAGTGTTGATTAACAACAATGTAGTTAAATGACCAGAAGTATAGTCAGAGAAGAGAAACGAGAGAAAAACAGAGATGGAAATTCAAACCTTCATGCGAACTGAATCCCATCCCCGGTTTTTGACCTGTTCTGCTCTTTTAATTATCAGATCGGGCAGAAAAAATGCAAACACAACCTTGATTGCAGAGAATTTGGAGGTCCCTTGCTGCACAAGGTGCTTATGGGGATGATGTTTGCCAAGGCCTGGCTTTCTTAGATTTCTTTTAAGTATTACTTTATGTTTATTAAGTGCCAGTATGGTACTTTATGAGGTCCGCCGGCGTGGTCTTGTGGTTAGCGTTGCTGACTACAGATCCGTCGGCCCGGGTTCGATTCCCGGTACCTCCTCGGATTTTTCTGAGGTAGGGAGGTCTGGTAGGGGTGCACTTAGCCTCGTGATTCAAATTGAGGAGCTACTTGATAGAGAAGTAGCGGCTCCGGTCAAGAAAACCACCATTAACGGCCGTGGGTGTCGGCATGCTGACCACATGCCCCCCAATCCTGCCATCTGCCTACGGGAGATCACGCAGCGGTCGGGTGGTAGGCCAAGTCCCTCCAGGGATGTAGCGCCACGGAGTTTAGTTTTTTATGGTACTTTATGAGATTGTGTGGGGGAAGGGAAAATGTCTGTCCACCCATCCATGTGTCTATACGCATGATAACTCAAATACGCTTTATTGGATTTTAATGAAACTTGGTATATGTATTTATAATGTCCATGGGAAGAACCCTATTGATATTGGACAAAATCGGTTGACCGGCACTGGAATAAAACCCAATTTAGTGTCTATTTTAAAAGCGCCATAACTCAAATACGCTTTATCGGATTTTCATGAATCTTGGTATACACATTTTTTTCTGTCCATGGGAAGACGTCTGTTGATATTGGACCAAATTGGTTGGCCGGTACCGGAATAATGCCCAATTTAATGCCTTTTTATGCATAACTCTAATACGCTTTATCAGATTTTCATGAAACTTGGTGTAAGCATTTATAACATCCATGGCAAGAAGCCTATTAATTTTTTACCTAATTGGTTGACCGGTACCAGAGTAACAACTAATTAAAGGTCATATGTTTTTTTAAAATCATGTCTATACTACAATGCCGCATTTTTAATCAGAGCAGTCAGATGTTTGTTTACTTCGTGGTTGTATTTGAAATTGCGTAAGCCTACTACATAAATACTCTTATATACAAAGGTAGATTACTATGAAATAATTAGTGGAGTTATATACCACTGAATTTTGCGAAATGTTGACATATTTTAAGATTTTCAAGTTGCAATACATTGAGATTTGACAAATAACACTATTCCTTCACTATTATGCTTATCAAACTACATTGTCAAACTGACTGAGTTGGCCGAATGGTTACATCTTTGATTCATATTCTGGAGGTCCCTGGATCAAATCGCGGAGCCGGCCAATTTGACGTGGATTTTTTAATTTTAATTTTTATTTGGGTGCGCAATTGTCAAGGTATCACAAATCTGTAGTTCTGCTGACGCTGGTCGATTTTAATCTGATTAAAAAAACTTATTTTCTGCACATCATAATTGCAATTATAATTGATTCAACAAAAGCATACTGACACTTTGGTATATCAGTTTACCTGATTTTATTTAAATATAGATTTTTGGCGAGTGCCTGTGCACTCCTCACATCCCAAGAATACCTCTACAGCAGTGTTTCTTCATAAAGCAAGTGGAAAGTAAAGAAGTAAAATTGTTTCACATATTTCGTTGTAATGACTTATATTTAATACCCCAAATATTAAGAATATAGGCCTTCTTTTAAAAGTGGGATGTAAAATTAGGGGTCCGTAAAATTTTTTAGACATTTTAGAGGGCCTCGGGTTCAAAAAGGTTGAGAAACGCTGCTCTACAGTGCTCTCTCTCTTGCCCTCTGGTTATAGGACAGAAACCTCAACAAGGCCAGCTTCAAGCCTGTGGGTAAGACCTGACACCTAACTAAATCATGCAGGAGGAGCCTTTACTAGAGTCTTGTTTGCACAATTGGAAGTTACCTCAAGCCCTCCCCATGACCATCAAAAACTTCGCTAACAGGCCAAAAGTGACCAACCACTAACAGGGGATCAAGGTACAGAAGGTACCCTACAACCTAGTCATCATGGAAAAATCTCGAAACTTTAACTTACTATAGCCTATAGGAACAGTCCTCAGAATAGGCCTACTCGGACACTATCTACATTTGTGATTAACAGGGCCTGGATTCTAATGACATGTCATCTTTTTATTGATGCTGCATAGACATTGCCAACTTGTGGATAAATCCTAATCATGGCCTCTAGATTACAGAAATGCATTTTTATTAGGTCATTTTTTGTCATTTTATGCCATTTTATATCTTTAGGGCATTTATTTCAACTTTAGGTTGACATTGACATTTTGACTAAATTTTGACATTTTCGTGTCGTTTGCTTCCTTATTTAGTCATTTTCATGTATTTATATGAGTGTATTAAATTTTTTCGTCCTAGCGATGCTGTCTTTGAAGTGTTGTTGTTTACTGCATGAAGGAAAAATTTGGCGTTAAAGTATTGTCATGTCTCAGACGGAAATGAGAATCAAAGAAACGCCAAAATATTGTATTATATTACTATTGTTATTAGATTGACTTGGCGCCAGGGTCTGCCACCTGCTTGGATTTGAGAGTGCAAACTACTGTTTACCCTCAATAAAAAACAATATAATCCGGCAGACCACAAAAGGATGTGCCGAATTTTGACTCACCAGTGCCTTAGCCAGTATAAATTTCTGTGTGAAAAGTACATTCACAACATTAGAGTTATTTACAGTATTTACAATTATGTTCAAACTAGTCTATAACTTTGTGTGTACAATAATCATTTTTTATAAATAAAATTATAAATTTTTAGGTCATTTTTTATAATTATTATGTCATTTTCTTTAAAATTTAGGGTCATTTTATAGGTAATTTTTCAAACAATTTAAGGTCATCAGAATCCGGACCGTGGTGATTAATATTATATCGTATTTCCAACATGAACTACAGATTAGTCTTTGTGTTCCTTTCACCTAGCCAGTTTCTTTTACTGGCATATTTTTGTCTTCTTACACCCATAACAACTTGACTACACTCCCCTCAGGTCCATTTGGGTTGATTTGATAAAATTCATTTTTGCCTATGAGGGGATAATATATAGTAAGAATTTAATATCCACCTTATACCCTCATTAGTATGGATGTAGGAAAACCCGGAGAATTTGCCAAAAACATTCACTTTTAATTATTTTCATTTCTAAGTTTGTAAGTTCATTGTTTAAAAAGTGATGAAAATAAATAATCTAAAAGTTACATTAGATGTTAAAAGATCTAAAGGCCTGTTTATTAAAAGTTAAACATTTAAAAACAGTTATGCCAGTCATTAGTGTGCAACTTATTTAAGTTGTGTCTTGTATATGTTACAATATTGAATAAAAAATCATGAGTTTTTTTAAAACGAAGTTAAAATGTCTTTTGTGAGTTTATGTCACACGCATATAATGTCATAAATAGAAAACAACTGTGTACTCACAATGTTCTATCACTGTATTTTCTGTTAGTGTTCTTGCGTGCTGTAGCTTGTGGAAATTCCGATGTCTTCTTGTCTTCTTTGTAGACAGTATGATGTATTATTATGTTACTGGCAAATTTCATCGGTATCCTATCATAATCTTATTTGGGATGCATTTCGATTAAAAAATGAATCATCTTCAGCCTGCTAAATAAGTAAACGAACAAGGAGGGTTAGAATTAATTGTTAATAAGTTAAGATTAGATTCTGCTTTATAATTGTAGCTTAGCTCTTAAGAGACGTTGCGTGGAGCATGGATGTTGGATATAACTCGTGGGCAATGTAGAGTAGCGTGTACTTATATGAGCAAGGTGTGTTCATAAGATTAAATCAAATAGTGGGTTTCTGCCAATTGCGTCTTCGTTTAGTATAATTTGTTTGTGTTTATATATTTCTAAGTTTTCTAACATGTTTAGTTTGTTACTTTTATCTTGTTTGTGTAGAATTTCCATAGTTTGTTCTATATCCTTGTGTTTGTGGTTCTCATCTAATAAATGTTTGGCGTAGGCGGATTTTCTTCTTTTTTGTTTGTAACCTGTTGTATGTTCTTTGTATCTTTGTTTAAATTTCCGTCCCGTTTGACCAATATAAACATTTTTATAATCTGTGCATGTTAATTTGTATACTCCATTTACTGCGTATTGATCTGTATTATCACTCTTTATGTTATATAGAATGTTTTTGATATTGTTATTTGTTTGAAATGCAATTTTGAAATCCTTTTCGAAAAGTTTTGTGATGCCATGTATTATTTTGTCTGTGTATGTAAACGTTATGTATTTCTGATCTTTGTTTTTTTCTTCTATTTTTTTTGTATTTGTTTTTCTGTAGTCTTTGTCTTTTAAGTACCTTAAAAACCGTGTTTTCTCTGAAACCGTTGTTTTTAGCTATTGTTAGTATTATATTTAGTTCTTCTTTGTAGTGTTTTTTTTTTCTTTCTTTCTTTTGTTGCTAATAGGGATATTCAATAGTCTGTGTATCATATTGTTCAGTGCTGCTGTTTTTTTATTAAATGGACGATTCAACTTGTTATGTATGATGGTGTCTGTAAATGTAGGTTTCCTGTAAATGTTAAAATTTATTTTGTTACTCTTTCTGTTTATTTTAAGGTCTAAGTAGTTCAATGTTTGTCGCTCTTCTTTTTCATATGTAAAAGAAAGGTTTTTGTGTATGTTATTGAATTCTGTAATTATTCCATCGATGGATTTTTCTTTACATGTTAAAGGATGTCGTCGACGTATCGTAAATATACTTTTATGTTGTATTTCTTAATTAGTTTTTCTATTTGGTGTTCTTCAAGACTTTGGAGAAATATCTCAGCTATTGTACCTGAAAGGGGCGATCCCATTGCTACCCTGTTTTTTTGTATATAAACATCATTGTTACATCTGAAATTGTTTTGATGGAGGATTGTGGAAGTTAATTTAATTATTTGCTCTATGACCAGTGGGTGTTCTTTGTTCTGGCGTAAGTTATTTTCTATTATATGTAGAGTTTCTTGTATTGGTATGTTAGTGTATAGATTCTTTATGTCCAATGACATGAGTATTTCATTGTTATTTAGTGTTATGTGTTTAATTTTATTAACTAGATCAATTGAATTGTGTATGGTATATTTGCTTTTTATCTTCAGTTTTTGTTTAAGTATTTTGTTTATTGTTTTTGATATTTTGTATGAAAACATTATCCTGCAATGGATCCCAGCCCACTGCGGGACTTTCGGGAATGAAGAGGCTGACTTGTTGGCAAAGAAAGGCTCCAAAATTAAACAAACATCAAACCTAAGCTTTTCATATGAATCTGTAAAGCGGATTATTAAAAGGAAGACACATCTAAATTACCTATCAAAATTAAAAGGGAGAAACGAAAACTCTAACTGGAGAAAATTATTGGAAAACCCAAATGTTGTCCCAGATATGCCTCGAAAGTCTACTGTTGCCATGGTTAGACTCATTACAGGACATGATTGTTTAGGCATGCATCTCCACAGAATTGGCATACTTGCGTCTCCAAATTGCGTGTTGTGTTCTCAGGAAGAGGAAATGAATATGGATCACCTAGCAAACTGTGAAGCTCTTAAAGTTCAAAAAGACATTACTTCAAAGTATTGGGAAGCAAGAGCAAAAATGACTTTGGTGTCAAGTTGTGGGCATTAGATACATACATACATACATACATACATATTTTGTATGATGGAGCGTTTCTGAAATTCACTACCGGTCTGATAGGTTTGTTATTTTTGTGAGTTCTGATCTGTGCTCTGAGTGTAGGTGGCTTATGGTTCATAAGGGTATTGTTCTTTATGTCTCTTTCACTTATAATTAATTCCAATTTCTTCATTATTCTTTTCAAGGTTTGTTGAAATTTCTCTGTAGGGTCATTATCTGTTTTCAATGAATTCTATTGTTTTTTTTTTTGTATATCCATCGTTTTTGAGTAAGACAAAAGCATTACCTTTATGTGCCTTCGTGTGTTTAATATCATTTTCTTTCAATTTCTTGTTAAGGCTATTTATAGATAGTATTTGTGTTTTATCAGGATTTGTGAATTTTTTGTTTTGTATTTTTTTGATCTTGTTAGCTACTTTATTTCTCATTTCATTCTGTTTGTCTGTAGGTGAAATCGCTGTTTCAGCGCCTATAATGTTAGTTTGTAGCATGCTCTCTGTGTGTGAATGAAGATTATATTTATATCCTAATTCTAATGTCTTTACTTCATCGTCGTTCAGATTAATATCAGTCAGATTAAGTAATCTGTGGTAGAAATTGTCATTCATTTCAGTGCGGTTATTGTGTTGTTTTTGTGTTTCTTTGTTTGTTTTTTCTTTCTTAAGTTTTTCTATCTTTTTATGGATGGTTTTGTATTTCATGTCCATTTCATAGAAAGATAGAGAAACTTAAGAAAGAAAAAACAAACAATGAAACACAAAAACAACACAATAACCACACTGAAATGAATGACAATTTCTATCCCAGATTACTTAATCTGACTGATATTAATCTGAACAACGATGAAGTAAAGACATTAGAATTAGGATATAAATATAATCTTCATACACACACAGAGAGCATGCTACAACATAACATTATAGACGCTGAAACAGCGGTTTCACAATTACCTACAGAGAAACAGAATGAAATGAAAAATAAACCAGCTAACAAGATCAAAAAAATACGACAAGACAAAAAATTCACAAATTCTGATAAAACACAAATACAATCTATAAATAGCCTTAACAAGAAATTGAAAGAAAATGATATTAAACACACGAAGGCGGATAAAGGTAATACTATTATCTTACTCAAAAGCGATGAATATACCAAAAATACAATAGAATTCATTGAAAACAATAACATAGTCAAAATAGATAATTACCCTACAGAGAAATTTCAACAAACTTGAAAAGAATAATGAATAAATTGGAATTAATTATAAGTGAAAGAGACATAAAGAACAATACCCTTATGAGTCCTAAGCCACCTACACTCAGAGCACAGTTCAGAACTCACAAAAATAACAAACCTATCAGACTGGTAGTGAATTTCAGAAACGCTCCATCATTCAAAATATCAAAAACAATAAACAAAATACTTAAACAAAAACTGAAGATAAAAAGCAAATATATAATACAAAATTCAATTGATCTAGTTAATAAAATTAAACACATAACACTAAATAACAATGAAATACTCATGTCATTAGCAGGGCTAGGATTTATATGTAATTACATATTTCTTAATTTCACATATAGACACATTTTTTTCACTTATCTCCATCTATTATGTTGTCCTCTATTCAAATTAAACAAATTTATTTTACATATTTTTCCATATTTCTGACATTAGTACATATTTATATGTAAAATAAATATTTGTCCATATTTAGTGATTTTAATGCAATATTCGTGCATATTTCATTCTTAAGAGTAAAACTATATAAAATTGTCGTTTTCAGTGACAGAAAATATGGCAGCACAGGATAAGTTTACAGTTATGTACAGAAATGAATGTGTGAAAAATGATGTGTTACATTGAATCAAATTTTTGTAATATAACAAAAATAATTTAGAAACTACAAAATAATAATCTCACATTACCTGGAAATATTGACATTGTGAAAAACATGATTCGTGAACTCAAATGTATACGTGGACATTTAGCCGATCTTATCAAATGTAAAGTGGACAATGTGTCTTCAAGAAATCTAGGCTTTGAAGAAATGTGTAAAATCAGTGCAATCTTAAGTGGCTCGTCAAATGTAAAACTAGAATCAGTGAATTTTAAACACGCGCCAATCACTTCATGTGCAGTAGAACGAAGCTTCAGCCAATACAAATCACTTTTGAAAATTTAAAACAACATTTTGTGGCATACTGTTGTGGTAGCAGAAATAATCAATGAATGAATACAAATAAAGTAAATGATCTGAAAAAAAATTGAATAATTGAATTTATGAATCCAGTATTTGTAATGCATTTTTATAGTTTCTAAAAGTAACAAAATGCAATGTCTAGTGGTTAAATTTGTTTTGATGTCCATATTTTACAAAATATATTTGCATATATATGTACGTATTTTGAAATTTTTAGTACATATATATGTACATATTTTGACATTTTTAAGTACATATATATGTACATATTTTGACATTTTTTAGTACATATAAATCCTAGCCCTGGTCATTAGACATAAAGAATCTATACACTAACATACCAATACAAGAAACTCTACATATAATAGAAAATAACTTACGCCAGAACAAAGAACACCCACTGGTCATAGAGCAAATAATTAAAAATTAACTTCCACAATCCTCCATCAAAACTATTTCAGATTTAACAATGATGTTTATATATCCAAAAATGGGGTAGCAATGGGATCCCCCCTTTCAGGTACAATAGCTGAGATATTTCTCCAAAGTCTTGAAGAACACCAAATAGAAAAACTAATTAAGAAATACAACATAAAAGTATATTTACGACATAAGTAAGAATCAGCTTATGGATTTAATGTCTATTTCCTTTCCCTCCACTTATATTTACGATACGTTGACGACATCCTTTAACATGTAAAGAAAAATCCATCGATGGAATAATTACAGAATTCAATAACATACACAAAAATCTTTCTTTTACATATGAAAAAGAAGAACGACAAACATTGAACTACTTAGACCTTAAAATAAACAGAAAGAGTAACAAAATAAATTTTAACATTTACAGGAAACCTACATTTACAGACACCATCATACATAACAAGTTGAATCGTCCATTTAATAAAAAAACAGCAGCACTGAACAATATGATACACAGACTATTGAATATCCCTATTAGCAACAAAAGAAAAAGAAAGAAAAAAAACACTACAAAGAAGAACTAAATATAATACTAACAATAGCTAAAAACAACGGTTTCAGAGAAAACACGGTTTTTAAGGTACTTAAAAGACAAAGACTACAGAAATACAAATACAAAAAGAATAAGATAAATCTATTACCGATAGAAGGAAATAAGAAAGATCAGAAATACATAACGTTTACATACACAGACAAAATAATACACGGCATCACAAAATGTTTCGAAAAGGATTTCAAAATTGCATTTCAAACAATTAACAATATCAAAAACAAACTATATAACATAAAAAGTGATAATACAGATCAGTACGCAGTAAATGGAGTATACAAGGGGATGCTGAAAAGTAATGCCTCTGATTTTTTTTCCGGGAACACCTTAAAGCTTTTGACATAAACCAAACTGTATTACAATACTACATCTTTATTCTCCATTTCTACATATTTATTTCTCAACATAGTCACCCTGGCGACGCACACATTTCTCCCAACGAGAGACCAGTTTGTGGATCCCGTCACTGTAGAAGTTTGGACCTTGTTGTCTGAACCACAGCCTCACCTCCGCTTGCACCGCTTCATCAGTTGTAAAGTGGACACCGCGAAGGTGTTCTTTAAGCTTTGGAAAGAGGTGAAAATCAGATGGAGCCAAGTCGGGACTGTACGGAGGATGATCGATGACAGTGAATCCAAGGCGTCGGATCGTTGCAGATGTCGCAGCGCTCGTGTGCGGTCTGGCATTGTCATGCTGAAGGAGAGGGTGTTCCATGTGGGGACGAGATCTTCGAATGCGTGCTTTCAGTTTGCGGAGAGTCTCGCTGTACCTTGCGGAGTTTATGGTGGTGCCTTTAGGCATGAACTCCATATGCACGACACCTCGAACATCCCAGAAAACAGTGAGCATGATCTTGCCTGCTGACGGCATGGTCTTGAACTTTCTTGGAGGTGGTGATCCGTGGTGGCGGTACTCCTGTGATGCTCGCTTGCTTAGGGGGTCAAAATGGTGCACCCAGCTTTCATCACCAGTCACAATGTTGTTAAGGAACCCATCACCCTCATGCTCAAAACGCAACAAAAATTGTTGACTGATGTCCAATCTCCTTTGTTTCATGTCAGGGGTGAGCATACGAGGCACCCACCGTGCACACACTTTTCTGTACCGCAGTTCTGCAATCAGGGCCTGTACACGCTCCCGTGATATGCCACACTGAAGTGAGAGTTGTGTCTGTGTTATCCGACGATTCTCTCTGATGAGTTGATCAACCCGATTCCGATGAGTCTCGTCTGTTGCCATACGCGGTCGTCCACTTCGTGCTCTGTCACAGACGTTGAGGTTAGGACCGTGTTTACGAGCACGGGCAGCCCACCGGCGCACATTACTGATGTCGATGCACTCGTCACCGTACACAGTTTTCATTCTTCTGTGGATTTCAATTGGAGGCTTGTTTTCTGCAGTTAGAAACTTGATTACAGCACGCTGTTTCTCACACACCGACATAGTCACTTTACAGACCGCCATGTTACTCGGTACTACTCGAAGCCCTCTAGCGGCAGAGGGTTGTACTTTGCGTCAGCTCAGCGGCAAGGACAACCGAGTAATATGCAGGACATGCAAAACCTCTACCATACTGAAACAGACGAAGAAAATTTGGAGGCATTACTTTTCAGCATCCCCTCGTACAAATTAACATGTACAGATTGTAAAAATGTTTATATTGGTCAAACGGGACGGAAATTTAAACAAAGATACAAAGAACATACAACAGATTACAAACAAAAAAGAAGAAAATCCGCCTACGCCAAACATTTATTAGATGAGAACCACTGTTACCGCCAGGCGACCCGGCCTCTGGTGCGAATAGCGGACCTTGGAATAATTTAGGGTGCGATTCCCGGCGATAACATGTCGAGGATAGATTAGATTGAATGATTTGCAGTTCGAAACACAAATTCTATTGCTTTTCGAACCACAAAGAAAGTATAGCAGTTTGTTTATATGCACATAGAGTGATGATGCTGCTTGGTTAACATAAACATGCGATTTGAGATGAAAATGTTCTTCGTGAATCTTGAAGTTATTGCTCTATCCAGATACACATTTAAATGTATTGGCAGACTGTATTCAATCGGAGGACCAGAAATAAATATGAACTTGCTGAAATGTCACTTCAACAGCTAGGAAAAAATTGTATTCACAACACAAGAAGTTCAAAGCAATGGTTTAAAATAAATGATTCACACCTTGCCTTCTAAACGATAAAATGTCTATATTTAGTTATAAATTGCCGTTACATACATTCCTTAGGATTGCCAGTCTCATCGAAGTCAAACTAATCCATGGTCCTTGGAACGTACCTTTTTTAAGTGGTTTATGATATTACTCACGGATTGAATGATTTCCCTTTGAAATTACCAATGTCCAGAGAATTGGTGAAGCACTATTAAACTTCGAAAGGAATCCTTAAGATCCTTAAATTGCGTTGAATGCGATCTTGAAGTTAGTTGAATCACTTAATCCACAATAAAGTTGAAGATAAAAGGCTTTTCGCCCGAATTTAGCATTGTTTTGTGATGCTAGGAAGCTTGTAGGTTGAAAGAGCCCATTGCTCTTGAATAGGAGAAAAGAACATACATTTTGTTGTCCATTTTTTAAGAAGAAAGAGTAGAATGTTATTAAAAAACAACAGAAGGTTGAAATAATTAAAAAATCTCCAACCCAAGACAATAACTTGATCCTAATATTAAGATAATCAATCAATACATGAAAAAACACTATACTAAATATGTAATTGCAAGAGAAAATAAAAAATAAACAAAGAAATATTAAAATGTGCAAGTATTTAGAAATAAAATGAAATAGTTTTGGTATTGAGGTTAAAAGCAACAATTATCAAGACATACTTAGAATAATTAAAACTATGAGGCTTTAAAAATTACATGAAAAACCAAAGCCCACCGAACTAAATTCATAGCCAGCATTGAGTAGGTATTACATGACGTAACAACCACAAACACAACAATATAGAACAAACTATGGAAATTCTACACAAACAAGCTAAAAGTAACAAACTAAACATGTTAGAAAACTTAGAAATATATAAACACAAACAAATTATACTAAACGAAGACGCAATTGGCAGAAACCCACTATTTGATTTAATCTTATGAACACACCTTGCTCATATAAGTACACGCTACTCTACATTGTCCACGAGTTATATCCAACATCCATGCTCCACGCAACGTCTCTTAAGAGCTAAGCTACAATTATAAAGCAGAATCTAATCTTAACTTATTAACAATTAATTCTAACCCTCCTTGTTCGTTTACTTATTTAGCAGGCTGAAGATGATTCATTTTTTAATCGAAATGCATCCCAAATAAGATTATGATAGGATACCAATGAAATTTGCCAGTAACATAATAATACATCATACTGTCTACAAAGAAGACAAGAAGACATCGGAATTTCCACAAGCTACAGCACGCAAGAACACCAAAGAAAAAAGAAGAAGGAAAATACGACAAGTAAAAAAACTTCTTACAGAAAATACAGTGATAGAATGTTGTGAGTACACAGTTGTTTTATATTTATGACATTATATGCGTGGGACATAAACTCACAAAAGACATTTTAACCTTGTTTTTAAAAAAAACTCAAGATTTTTTATTCAATATTGTAACATATACAAGACACAACTTAAATAAGTTGCACACTAATGACTGGCGTAACTGTTTTTAAATTTTTAAATTTTAATAAACAGGCCTTTAGATCTTTTAACATCTAATGTAACTTTTAGATTATTTATTTTCATCACTTTTTAAACAATTAACTTACAAACTTACAAATGAAAATAAAATACTGTTAACTAAAAGTGAATGTTTTTGGCAAATTCTTCGGGTTACCCTACATCCATATTAATGAGGGTATAAGGTGGATATTAAATTCTTACTAAATCCATTTGGGTTGTTTACCAGTATATTTCTTGATACTATTACTAGATACTATACTTTATTTGCCTGACTTTGAAGACTGCACTTTATTTGTGATATTGAAGCTTGGTATCTATGACAAACATTTCCCCTGTCAACCGGAACAAACAACTTTTTATTGTCATATACTTATTAGTTTCATGGCGGAGGCTGCTCTTGCTGTTTGAGCACTTTCCACAGGAGGTGCATCCCAACTCCACCCACATGCTGTGATTCCTCTTCTTCCAATTTTGCCACCATGTTCCATTTTTCTTTCCCTTCGAAGACCTGGGTTGATATCCTAAAGTGGTGCTTTTCTTTCTTATACCACTATTCATGAGCATATTTTCATAGCTACATCTTGCAGCCTCATCGCCACAAGTTCGTTTTCCAACCTCTCTCTTGTTGTGTCTTGTCAACTCCCACTGCACATGCGTGCTTGCACAGTATTTCACTAGCTTAAGCCCAAGTTCCCGTAAGTATATCACTATTCACTCAACCCTTCGAATGAATTCCATAGCTCAGGGGCCTGCTCTTTAAATAGAAGTATTATGCCCTTATTAATAAAGTAACACAAAGAAATAAAAAATAACTTAGGTGTGGAATACCTCGATTAGTATGATATCAATCTTATTATAACGCTAGATTTTCTACTAGTGTGATAAATTCAACTTATCATGTGAATATTATATAGTATGTCAAAACATATTACAAAAAGATTGCTATGGAGCACTCAACTTCACTAATTTACATGTACTTACACATGACGCGTTTCACAAGCATCTTGCTTGTATCCTCAAATGAGGTCCACTGCCGGGTCCGCTGGTTGTTCGCTAGGTGTTGTTGTAGGTCGAATCAGCCTGGAGATGAGATCATTGTCCTTTGGGATGTCGAAATTTACTAGATTGTATTTGTTTTTTGGATAAAGATTTTTTCCCATATAGTCAAATCTATTGGTTTATTTACTGTTTTTAGTAGTTCAATGTCCTCCTCGAACTCATGCTCTGTGGACCAATAGTGATGAGCAACTGCTGATTTTTCTGTTTGTTTGTATTTAGTGTTCCTTATGTGTTCTGTATGCCTAACCTTCAAATTCCTTTTTGTTTTTCCAATGTAGCATTTGTCAGAGTCTTTACATTTCAGCCTATATATACCTGAATTTTTATTGGGGGGAATCTTGTCTCTTTGTTCTGATTGCAGCATCGTTTTGATGTTGCATTTGTTACTGGGTGCCAATCTGATATTAATGTCTTTGAATATTTTGCTAATTTATCATGTAATTTTGGGTGGTATGTGAACTTTGAAAACTTTTTCATCTTGTATGTTATTCAAAGTGCAATGTTGTTTTATTAACTTCTGTTTTTCAAATTTACTTATCTTCCTGTTAACTAACTCCGGATTGAACTCATTTGTGCGTGCTGTATTCATTATCTTTAGATATTCCATATCATACTCATTTTTGTTCATGGGAATATTTACTAGTCTGAATGTGAGGCTGTTTAGAATGGCATGTTTGTGTGTTCTTGGATTGTACCCCTCTTGCTTGATGTAATTATCTGTATGTGTATCTTTCCTGAAGATTCCAAATTCTATCTTGTTCTCTTTTCTTAAGATTTTAAGATCTAAGAATGGTAAAAAGTTATCTGATTCTAACTCCTCTGTGAATTTTATGGAGCCATCCTGTAGATTTAGTAATTTCAGAGCATCACCAGCTAGTTTCTTGTTTACAATTGTGAAAATGTCATCGACATATCTGTACCAAGTCTTGAATATGTATGGGAAGGCCTTAGTGATCTGTACTTTTAGGCTACTCATATATAGGTCCGCTAGGAAGGGGGACAAAGGGTTACCCATCGCTAAGCCCTCTTTCTGTTGATAAAATTTGTTCCTAAACACAAAGAAATTTTGTTCAATACACAACTTCGTGAGGAGCACATATTCTCTAATTTCTTCTATAACTAAACCTGTGGAACTCAACATTCTTCTAGTTTCTTCAGTAGATTGTTGATGGGGACACTTGGGAAAAGAGAAATTACATCATAGGATGCTAAGAGGAGGTTTTCATTTATGTCTATATCCTTGATTCTATGGCTAGTTAAGAAATTTCAAGAATTACCGAAATTTGAAAGTCTAAGTATAAAATATAACTTTGACTTAGTGAACAGATTCAAGGATATAGACATAAATGAAAACCTCCTCTTAGGCCGGTATTCATAGTCGCAATAAGTCGTACTTATATCCAAGTCGAACTTTAATCTCGTCTTAAGTTGAATTTCTGACACAAACAAGTCGTACTTATGACGTAGTTACTTTATAAAGTCAGACTTGAGAAAGTCGAGCTTATTGCTATTCATAGTCACTAAAGTACGACTTATTTTTCGAAATAAGTCATACTTTATCAAGTCAAGGGTCCCCCTGACTTATTTCAGTTTAAGCCAGTACCATGGATAGTAATTTTCAGGATCTTGGCGAGTATTAGAAGGAACTCATACCCCAAAGCATTATATGCAAAACATGATGAATCCATTCAAATTCTACAGTGACAACGAATTTAAAAAGATATTTCGTTTCAAGCAGACACAATTTTGGAAATATCAATCGCCTATCTTTCATCAGCATTTCTCTCTGCTGGCATTTCATATCGGCCCAAAGCTTCCTAATCTGTTTTGAAACACTCTAAAACAATAATTAATAACGAAATAAATACATAAGCCTACCAGTATTAATTCTGAACAATATCCAAGCTAATATATACACAGAATATTTTCAAGAAACTATGGTCAGTTTACTTACACGCTGCATAATATGACTGGATAAATTGAATTCTTCGTTTACAATGCACAGTGCCATCTGTATGTTTATACTACAATAGCGAAATACGTAACCAGATGGCTTTGCATTACACGAAATCTGAAAAAATCTTGAATGCGATTGGCTAATTCAATTGTTATGGCAGTGAACGTGCGATTTTTCATATTATCATGTTCGACCTTAATATGTAGAATAAGTAGAGCTTTATGAAGTCAGACTTAATAAAGTACGACTTTAAAGAAGACTATGAATACGAAAAACATATAAGTCGACTTGTCAAATAAGTTCAGCTTTATAAAGTCGGTTCTTAAGTCGCCGACTATGAATACCGGCCTTAGCATCCTATGATGTAATTTCTCTTTTCCCAAGTGTCCCCATCAACAATCTACTGAAGAAACTAGAAGAATGGTTGAGTTCCACAGGTTTAGTTATAGAAGAAATTAGAGAATATGTGCTCCTCACGAAGTTGTGTATTGAACAAAATTTCTTTGTGTTTAGGAACAAATTTTATCAACAGAAAGAGGGCTTAGCGATGGGTAACCCTTTGTCCCCCTTCCTAGCGGACCTATATATGAGTAGCCTAAAAGTACAGATCACTAAGGCCTTCCCATACATATTCAAGACTTGGTACAGATATGTCGATGACATTTTCACAATTGTAAACAAGAAACTAGCTGGTGATGCTCTGAAATTACTAAATCTACAGGATGGCTCCATAAAATTCACAGAGGAGTTAGAATCAGATAACTTTTTACCATTCTTAGATCTTAAAATCTTAAGAAAAGAGAACAAGATAGAATTTGGAATCTTCAGGAAAGATACACATACAGATAATTACATCAAGCAAGAGGGGTACAATCCAAGAACACACAAACATGCCATTCTAAACAGCCTCACATTCAGACTAGTAAATATTCCCATGAACAAAAAAGAGTATGATATGGAATATCTAAAGATAATGAATACAGCACGCACAAATGAGTTCAATCCGGAGTTAGTTAACAGGAAAATAAGTAAATTTGAAAAACAGAAGTTAATAAAACAACATTGCACTTTGAATAACATACAAGATGAAAAGTTTTCAAGAAGTTCACATACCACCCAAAATTACATGATAAATTCAGCAAAATATTCAAAGACATTAATATCAGATTGGCACCCAGTAACAAATGCAACATCAAAACGATGCTGCAATCAGAACAAAGAGACAAGATTCCCCCCAATAAAAATTCGGGTATATATAGGCTGAAATCTAAAGACTGTGACAAATGCTACATTGGAAAAACAAAAAGGAATCTGAAGGTTAGGCATACAGAACACATAAGGAACATTAAATACAAACAAACAGAAAAATCAGCAGTTGCTCATCACTATTGGTCCACAGAGCATGAGTTCGAGGAGGACATTGAACTATTAAAAACAGTAAATAAACCAATATATTTGACTATATGGGAAAAAATCTTTATCCAGAAAAACAAATACAATCTAGTAAATTTCGACATCCCAAAGGACAATGATCTCATCTCCAGGCTGATTTGACCTACAACGACACCTAGCGAACAACCAGAGGACCTGGCAGTGGACCTCATTTGAGGATACAAGCAAGATGCTTGTGAAACGCGTCATGTGTAAGTACATGTAAATTAGTGAAGTTGAGTGCTCCATAACAATCTTTTTGTAATATTTGATTACTTCACTGTGATTCCCGCATATAATAGTGTTAATTATTAATGTCAAAACATATTTAATTTAGATTAGAATACCAAGACAATATAATACATAAAATAATAATCTCAGTGAAGGTTTCTCAGGTGGTCAGCCAGGTGTGGAAGTCAATTTCTCCCGAAGTTTTGAAGGCCCACGCTGCCTCCATTTTCAAGGGCGTTCAAGTGCCGAGTCGTCCTTCTGTGGAATATATGCAAGTTCTGGTTGCGCAGATCCGACCAATCAGGTGTCGGTAACCCCTCCATCATTCCTTTTTTGGGCTAGCCTCTCCCTGCAGTTCATCACCTGCCTGAGGCAGTGATTCCAAATAGGGCTGATGTTAATTCCCACGTCTCTGTTCAGGTTGTCTGGTTCCAACTTAATTTATATAGCCTCTTTTATTAGTCTGTCCCAATAACAAGATGTCTTGGCTAGAATCGTGGTATTGGAAAATTCTATTTTGTGACCTGGGCCGGAGTTGATAGCATGTTCTGCTACCGCAGATTTCTCAGGATAGAAGAGCCTCATTTGCCGGGCATGCTCAATGCACATGGAATGCGACACATGCCTGGGGTCCTGAGGCCCATTTCATCCTTCACAAGTTGTAAAAAACTCCTGATTTTCGGGGGTGGTTTAAATACCGCCTTGATCTTCCTCTTCCGCAGTATTCAGGCTAGTCTCTGAGAGAGATCCTGAAATATGGCAGTAATGCGACTCGTGTGGTGTCCTCAGAGTCTGGTGTTCGTGTTTCCTGGTACACGGTCCTTTTCAGGGCCATACGAATGACTGCTTTACGATAGCCATTCTGTAGAAAAGTCTTCCTAAGATGGTTGAGTTCGTCGGGTAGACTCTCTTTGTCCGAAACGGAAATGGCTCTCTTGATGATAGTGTGAAGGACACCTCTCCGTTGTGCCGCTCTTACATATAAAATAATAATGTCTAAAAAATTATGTCAAGTCATATTAAAAATGACATATATTAACCAAACAGGTTTGTTGATATTTGTACCAAATTATATTTTACAAATGACGAGAGGTAAAAACAGAAATTGATGTGGAAGGTCCAGAACCAACGTGGCATTAGTGAATATTCCAATTTATTGAATTCAGTTTATCAAGAGACATATTATTGCTAAAGACCTGTTAAGATCATTGAAAGTTCACAAATATGGGTTTTTAAAAAATATCCACAAGTGATAGAATGATCAGGCTTAGTAGAATCATTAAACAACTTACATATATGTTTTAAATATCCACATATAATAATATAAAAATAACTCAGGAGTTATATGTTAGTTGTAAATTTAAAGTACAATATTACAGTGTATCTAATTAACCAAATTATCTTATCAAACAGTACAATATTGTGAAATTCTTAAGTTTGCAGTCAATGAGAAATTGCAAACTTTACAAAATGGCTATTTATATGGGTGATTCTACAATTAGGTGTACCTTTCGAACTTCAAAAAATGAAAAAAAAAAATAGTAATATTTGCCAAAAATTGTACACGTAGGCCAACCTGACATGTAGTAGAAGACAGCCTATTATCCAGCAGAGCTGAGATTATGGTTTTAAGACATTTTTTGTTTTCTTTTTATTGTTCACCTCCACGCTAATGACGTTACAATCCATGCTAATGACTTTGTATCCACACTAACAACAATTTTCTGAAAGCAATAATAGAGAAATTAATATCCAACTGAATCTGTATAAAAACTTATTAATAAATTAACTGAATACAAGGTTACAATTTTTTAAACAAACTTAAAGAAAATTATAATTTGGGTTGGGAAGATATACAGTGAAGTGATTTCAAACTTAAATATTGAGATCGGGACTTGCACACGAACTTCACTTAATAGGTATATTTACCTCAGAATGCATTTCGATGGACATTTTCCACCATCATCAGCTGATCCGACTGTTTGGACATCACCCTGTGTCCATGCTAATGACCAACATGATGTCCATGCTAATGACAAAACAAGCCAAAATAGCATCCCTCCAATTTGAGTTTTGACCTAGATAACAAACTATGGTGACAGTTTTGTGATAACTTAACATGTTTCATCACATGATTAATAAAATTTTAATTTCTTTGTGTGGTATTTTACACAGTCCATGCTAATGACAATCAATTAATGTACTCGCCAGTTCTGAGAGCTGAAATATCCAGCATCCAGAAAACAAAGCACCTGATAGCTAAAATCACACTCTGGTTCACTGAAGAAGAGAACAGTGTTGCCACATGTATTAATATATGCTTTAAAAAAAATTCTCTGCCACTCCATCTTCAAGTTGAAAAATGGCCATGCTAATGACAAAAAAGTGTAGGGACAAAGTTTTTGGCTTGTTCCTATGTTCTAATGAAATTTATTTTTTTCTTTAATGTTGTGCATGTGCTTTTAGTAGTTATATGTTAATGAAAATACTGTTAAGTTTAACAAAATATTTATAATTTTCCATGTTTTTCGATATTTATTCTCAAAACTGTGACTGGGGACATCCATGCTAATGACATTTCATAAGAAAATACAAATTTATCTTAGCTAAATATAGAAGGAATTTAAGTTTAACACACATTTATTTATTCTTTCTAATCAGGAAAAAGAAGGAAAAATTTTACCAGTGAACTGCAATTTCAAATAGAAACATTAACCCTGCAGTGCTCGCGTGGCGTCTGATAGACGCCAGACCAGATTCATTTCACTATATCTAGAATTCCTATGAAGCCATTGTGCTGACCTGCCATCTACCTTTCGGTCAACTACTCTTAAATAACATATCCAAACGGCAACCCTCCAGTTTTCGCCTAGCAACGGAGGGGTGAAGTTATTGTTGCGAAAATGTAGATGGCGTCTGTGAGACGCCGCGCGAGCTTTACTGTTACAAGGTAAGTTATTGGTCTAAAACAATTTTTTTGCAGAAACTAGTGATCATAAACCTACAATACCAATCTTTTCTGATGAAATTATTTATCTTTAGGCTTGGAAATGAGTGGAAAGGAGAAGAAATATAATCTTTCTGATCCAAATGATTGTAAGATAGTACAAAGTTGCTAGAAGAAGATTATGATGTTGAACTTGATTCTGATAGTGATCCTAAAGAATACATTGCGGAGTCTAGAAGTGAGTCTACGGACACTGGACAAGAAGCAGATGATAAAAATGATTGTAGTGAATGTGATAGGCCTAAATATTTCGTAGGGCGGGTCAAAGTTTCTAAATGGAATAAGAAGAGATCAGTAACTAGTAGTAAAAGTTGTTATACCTACACAGTCTTAGGACAATAATATTTGAAAATTATTTTAAAATTGTTACATGCCTAACAAAATTGTTTTATTGTTAATTAATTAAAGTCATAATGTGCTAATAGTGATTTGTGTCCAATATGATTAGTTAAATGCTCATTTTCAGTAAATTGACTTAATACACATATTTTTAATTAAGCAATGTACGCAAAACATGTTCAATAATATTAAATAAACTACGACAACCCTCAATAAACAAAATGAACACTCAAAACAACATAAAACAATAGAAACAACGTAAAATATGAACGGCGTCTCTGAGACGCCGCGCGAGCTTCTATGTCCTGAAACAGCGCGCGAGCACTGCAGGGTTAAATGAAAGGGACAGTAAAGGTACACCTAATTGTAGAATCACCCATATAAAATTGTAGGACTAAAACTGTTTGGTGTGTTAGAAAATAGATAAAATGAATGCAGTCAAGTACATAGATACCATAGTTGTATGATACATGTCAATAGCTTATTTTGGTGATTCTAACCTTACTGGATTACAAGCGTGTTGATATACATCTACAGTAGACTCCCTCTAATCCGGCCACCCCGGGACCGGATTAAAAAATGACCGGACCATCGGGCGGTCTTTTAAACGTGTCAAGTATAACCTATTAAAGCAAAAATCAACTTTTAAGATGGTTTTGTCCATTTTTAAAGCATACTTACCCAAAAATTAAAATACAGCATTACAATTACAATTTAAAAATTAAAAGAAATCTGTTATTTTCTTCTGCTTTGTTAGTTGAACTCTTTTTTTTTTGAAAGCATAATCACGCCACTTCTTCATGAACATTACATCGATAGTTGATGCAGCAGCCTGTTGCTCGACATAGGTAGTCGCCAGTTCCAGTGCTGAGAACTGATGTGATTTGTTTACACTTAAAGACTGAAAACTAAACAGGTATGTTTATTCAAGACGAAGGCTCCACGCAAGAGTAATTAACCTTCGACAACGGCTTCACAAAAGGATCAATAAACAGTGGTGAGTGCTGCCCAATCTATTTACATTACGTCACATTCCTCACCATAAGAAAAATGTCATTCAGTAATAGAATGTTTATTCTAGTCGATTACTGCCGTGAGAAACCCTTCCGCACGCAGATGACTCATTCCAAGAAGTCGGCCGGATCATCTGGTCGGACTAGAGGGAGTCAACTGTATATACCGGTAGATTGTTGTCAAAAAAGCGTTTTACATATTTTTTTATGTATTATATTGTCTTGGTATTCTAACCTAACTTATATATGTTTTGACATATCACATTTTAAGTTGAATGTATCACACTAGTAGAAAATCTAGCATTATAATAAGATTGATATCATACTAATCAAGGTATTCCACACCTAAGTTGTTTTTCACTTCTTTGTGTTGCTTTATTAATGAGGGCATAAGGCTAATTCTAATACTTCTATTCAAGTTTCCCTCATTTGCAAAATGAAGTTCATTAATAATGCTCTTTAAACTTCACAGAAAGCACTTTGTTCTAGGGGAGGGTTAATTCTGCTTACTCTATTCTAGCCTCCAGGCTGAGTATGAAGGGTCATAGGATAGCTGCAAGGTACAAAATAATGGTATATGCTCTCGAAAGCTTTCTGCCACTGGTGTGGCCTGTCTCCCCTGTGTAGGTCCAGCTGCAACTGCATGATAGCTCATATATGGCAGCCATCTGCAGAGATTCTAATTTGTCTGTAACTGGGACTAGTTTATTCCTGAACGTGTTGGTTGCAATATAAGGCAGCCTTCATGTTCTGTTGTTTTAGCATTTTGTTGAACCAGTTGGCGATGCCCTTAATATGCAGGAGCAATGCCATCTTGCTATATTTTTTACGACATCATAGGTGACTTCAGCACCACTGCTATGTTGAAAGGATAATTCTGTGAAATTACTACATTTTGTGTAAAGAACACTGAAGTATAGATAACATCTTTTGTGAGTACGATATTAATTATAAACAAGTAGATTTATACTTACATCATATTTGATACTACTTGAATTTCATAACAACATATATTAAATAGAACAACTAATAGGCACTAAAAATACACCTTTCCTTCTTTCTTTTTCCTTTCTTTTGTAAGCTGAGAAGTCTTATATTTAAGTAAATACAGAATTTATAAAAAGTACTTACAGTAGAACTTAATATAGGCAGGAAAGGTTTTTCATTAACATTGTAGTAGCAGAAAGACTGCTAAATTTCTGTGTGTGAAATTATCAGCATTTTTCTTAGGATAAAATTATAATCTTTCAGTTTACTTTTAACGCTATGACCTCCAGTTTAAAAAGTTGGATACCAGAAATGGGATAGATTACAAACAAATGTCGTAAAAAAAGACCTGTCAAACAATTTTGAAAACCACACATCTTATGTACTGCATATAAATTTTAACATGTTTTATAGAGATCCTTAGACGCACTATTGTGGATTCCTGTTGCTCTTCATTGGTCATACTTCCAAAATGGCAACTGTTCAGCAGACAAAAAAGAATCACTTTAATATTCATTTGATAATTTGTGACTTGCAAGTTCACACTGCAATCAATTATAGCACCTGAATTTATTGTTACTCACATAAGCAACTTCACAAGAAACATAAAGCTGTTTTTTCTTAATATTTCACAACTATAACCTAAAACTTACTTTCCGGAGATAACTAGTTCTCTCTTTTTAACCAACATCTTACTCATTTGTCCATCCATCCTTCTGTACATAAAGGCTTTAGTAGCTAAACTATAAATCTTATATGTGTGATTTTTGGACATATTATGTAACTGTACCACACTTTGTAGATCATCCTTGTATAAACACCCTACAGTGTTGGTCAGAATATTTACTGGCTATGTTCATATAAATTCACGAGCTTGGCACAATCATTTCGAACTTCTTGTACAAAAAGCCCAAAAGTATTAATCGTACGATTATTACCGATGCTTGCTTAAATTGATGAAACTGTAGTTTCCATGTGTTTTTCAGCTGACAGAGCAATCAAATCTTATACTGCGGGGTCTCAGTGATAGTGTCGTATTAAAAAGGAAAGTTTCAAGGATTTAATATGTTTAAAAAAGGGGGTTGAACAATGATTGTATTTCCAAATTAAACATAAAAAAGTTTTGAAAATAATTATACTGACTATGTAGCTCATCAATCAGTGACCAGAGCAGTATAAGGATATGTTTAAGTTAAACCAATCGTAACGTGTCTGTCATAATTTTATTATTATCACTCTCATTTTGTTGCATCTAAGTACACTTGTTTTTATGTAAATTATCACAAAGACTGATCACTAAAACATCTTTATACCTGTAACTTCTTTGATCAAAATCAATTGTTCAACACAACGATTGAGGATATTATAAGCTGCGTATGAGCTAAAGGAGATACGAAAATAATTATGGTTTTATGTGTAGTCAAGCATTATAAATCTAGTGTAATAATAAATGCAATATTAATAACATTACATAATATCAGTAGTACCAGAGAGTTTAGTTTAAAAAAAGCTGATCTTAACAAAAAGCATCGGTAATAACCGCATGCAGTGCAACCTTGGAGATGTGTTGATTAACTAGCCATCAGCTTTCTCACTTACAATGAGACAAGTAGTGATTTGTTTTATTAATTTTTGTAGTTTTAATTATTCATTATGTACTTAATTCTGTAGGTATTCATTAAACAGTCACGATAATATAACTCGAGGTCCACATTCTCTCAAGATAAATTCTGAACGTCTCTATTTTACCTATGATAAACAAGGACCCTATTTTAAGTTTAAATAAATTGTTCTGTGGTCTTGTTATAAAAGCCACCATTTGGAGAGTATTTATTATTTATAAATGCACAACAGTGGTTAATAATTTGGTTTTCTGTTTTGGATATTTTATTTTGAAGGGAAACTTTCAGTTTTCCCGACGGGAAGGTTTGCCATAAAAGTCAAAGCATAATATGTAAAACTTGCAGGTACCCATGGCTTTGCCCATGTTTAATCATAAATTGAATGCTAGATGTTTAAATCATTTAACTGCAAATATTTATTAAAACATTGTATTTATTAGCTCCACCTTATACCCTCATTACTTTTAAGTTAGGATATTACGTAGGAAATGCCAAGAACATTCGTATAGATTCACAGTGTTTATTTGTATAGTATGTTCATAAAAATTACTATTAATAATTGATAGTACAATATGATATAAAAAAAAAAAAGAACCACATGAGATATCAGAGAATATGTGTTTGCAATTTTAAAAATTAAATTTTTTTTACAGTTATAAGGAACAATATTGTTCGTTGATATATTACAATTTGAATTAAAATTTATCGTAGTATCTTACAATTAAAAAATATATAAAAAACACATAGGAATGTTTTGATTAAAATATAAGTTTAAATAACATACATGATAGTCAGAATTATTCCACTTGATATAAGTAGCGTCCTTGTGTGTTATAAACAGATTAGAAATTATCTTGTGTATTTGTGCACACGTAAATAGTCTAGATAACTGTGTTAAAACAGTTATGTTGGTTGATATAGAATAACTTAGTTAAGTTTGTGTCCTTTTGTGTAACAAACAAATTTCTTAAATGTTTGAGTGCAATTGTATAAGCCGTGTACTTACAGTACAGTATTAAGCACAATATTAAAATGTCCTATTTGTTGATATTCTTCTATTCTCTTTTCTTCTTTATTCTTTCTTCCTTTCTTGTGGATGTTTCGTAATGTTGCATCTGGTGAAAATTTATCTTCTGTCTTCTTGTAATGTTAAAATGTTGTTGGCAATTTCCAAACGCTATCCTAGTAATTAATATGTGGAATGCATTTCGACTTTTCTTAACCCTGCAGTGCTCGCGCGGCGTCTGATAGACGCCAGACCAGATTCATTTCACCATATCTAGAATACTTGTGAGGCCATTGTGCTGACCTGCCGTCTACCTTTCGGTCAACTACTCTTAAATAACATATCCAAGCGGCAACCCTCCAGTTTTTGCCTAGCAAGAGTGGAGTTATTGTTGCAAAAACGTAGATGGTGTCTGTGAGACGCCGCACGAGCTTTACTGTTACAAGGTAAATTACTGGTTTAAAACAAATTTCTTGCCGAAACTAGTGATCATAAACCTAGAATACCAATCTTTTATGATGGAAATTATTTATCTTTAGGCTTGGCAATGAGTGGAAAGGAGAAGAAATATCATAATCTTTCTGATCCAAATGATTGTAAGATAGTGCAAAGTTGCTAGAAGAAGAAGAAAGAACTTGATTGCGATAGTGATCCTAAAGAAGACATTGCGGAGTCTAGAAGTGAGTCTACGGACACTGAACAAGAAGCAGATGATGATAATGATTATAGTGAATGTGATAGGCCTAAATATTTCGTAGGGCGGGACAAAGTTTCTAAATGGAATAAGAAGGAGTAAAAGTCGTTATACATACCTACACAGTCTTAGGACAATAATATTTTAAAAGTATTTTAAAATGGTACTAGGAGTAAAAGTCGTTATACATACCTACACAGTCTTAGGACAATAATATTTTAAAAGTATTTTAAAATGGTTACATGCCTAACAACATTGTTTTCTTGTTAATTAATTAAAGTCATAATGTGCTAATATTGATTTGTGTCCAATATGATTAGTTAAATGCTCATTTTCAATAAATTGACTTAATACACATATTTTTAACTAAGCAATGTATGCAAAACATGTTCAATATTATTAAATAAACTATGACAACCCGCAATAAACAAAATGAACACTCAAAACAACATAAAACAATAGAAACAACGTAAAACACGAACGGCGTCTCTCAGATGCCGCGCGAGTTTCTATGTCCAAAAATCGCGCGCGAGCACTGCAGGGTTAAAGTCATCATCAGCCTGTTAAACAAGTATACGAATAAAGAGGAGTTAGATATGATTTATTTGCAATGAATATTAATTTTGTTATTTTAATGGTAGCTTACCTCTTAGCGCTGTTGTATGGAGTTGTAGAAGTATAATGTGTGACTCGCGGAGTAAATCGTGTGGTGTGTATTTATATGGGTCGGGTGTGTTCACAAATTAGATCGAAAAGTGGGTTATTGTCGATGGTGTCTTCGTTTAGAATAATTTGTTTATGTTTGTATATTTCTAGGTTTTCTAATGTGTTTAGTTTGTTACTTTTATCTTGTTTATGTAGTATTTCCATAGTGTGTTCTATACTATTGTGTTTATGGTTCTCGTCTAGTAAATGTTTGGCATAAGCGGATTTTCTTCTTTTTTTGTTTATAATCTATTGAATGTTCTTTGTATCTTTGTTTAAATTTCCATTCTGTTTGTCCGATGTAAACGTTTTTACAGTCTGTACATGCTAATTTGTAAACTCCATTTGTTGAATATTGATCTGTGTTATTATTCTTTATATTATATAATTTGTTTTTGATATTGTTATTTGTTTGAAATGCAATCTTAAAATCATTTTAAAATAAATTTGTAATTCTGTGTATTTTCCTGTCTGTATATGTAAATGTTATGTACTTCTGCTCTTTCTTTTTTTCGTTTTGTTTTTGTTTTTCTGTAGTTTTTGTTTGTTAAGAATTTTATAAACTGTGTTTTCTTTGAAACCGTTGTTTTTAGCTATAGGCCTAGTTATTATTGTATTTAGTTCTTCCTTATAGTGTTTTTTTGTTCATGGGAATACTCAGTAGTCTGTGAATCATATTATTCAATGCTGCTGTTTTTTTATTAAAAGGATGATTTGACATGTTATGTATGATTGTGTCTGTAAAAGTGGGTTTTCTGTAGATACTAAAGTTTATAATGTTATTCTTCCTGTTAATTTTAAGGTCTAAATAATTCAGTATTTGTTCTTCTTTTTCAAATGTAAAAGAAAGGTTATTGTGTATATTGTTGAATTCTGTTACTATTTCTTTGATCGAGTTTTCTTTGCATATTAAAATAATATCATCAACATATCTTAAATATACTTTTATGTTGTATTTCTTAATTAATTTTTCTATTTGTTGTTCTTCAAGATTTTGGAGAAATATTTCTGCTATTGTACCTGAGAGGGGGGATCCCATTGCTAGTCCATTTTTTTGTATATAGATATCATTATTAAATTTGAAATACAAATTTACAATTTTTGACATAACAAGTCAAATCATCCTTTTTTTGTATATAGATATCATTATTAAATTTGAAATACAAAAAATCAGTTGACCGGTATGGGAGTAAAACCAAATTTAGTGTCTATTTTAAAGGTGCGATAACTCAAATACCCTTTATCGAATTTTCATGAAACTTTGTATACGCATTTATAATGTCCATGGGAAGACGTTTCTTATTTTTTTACTGTTGATCAGTACCAAACAGTACTATATTCTCTGAAATAGGATCTTCCACTTTTCAGTTTAACAGGTTTTATAAATAATTGAAAATTTTGCCATAAAGTGAGAAGTGTATGGAAAGAGTTGTGAAAGGCGACATTCTAAAAACGACTTGTCTTCAAGACATTGACCTCAACAAAATTGAAAATTTAAGAGCCCAAGATGTTGACCTTAGTTATGGCACAAGATCTGCATTAAGAAAGTGTCATGAACTTAAGGATTTAGACATTGTTAACCCTTCCCGGGCAGAATCCCATATATGGGACGCCTGTCCGATGCCTCTAGCGCGGAAACCCATATATGGGTTCTCTGACCGACTCATAATGTGACCGGCTCTTCTTACGCACTAAGTACGTAAAATCTTCAACAGATGGCAGGAGAATGTTCTCTTATCCACTGTGACTTGGGAATTCCCCAATACACGTGCCCAGGACGATTTTAGTAGAGGATTTCAGTAACTAGTGAACAGCGTGCACTTTTTGTTCCGTGTTTTTCCCTTATTTTTGGTAAAATTGCAAAAAGAAAGTGTCCTACAGGTTCTGAAACTGAAGAATTAAGTATTCAAAGTGACAGTGAGGTGTCAGAATTATCATTTAGCGATAGTAAGGGATGTTTTTCCGAGATCGCTACCGGCAGCGTCAATGAGAGTGAGAGCGACGTAAGTGACACTGGAAGCAATCGTTCGCCCAGCTCAATAGAAGTGAGTAATTTTGATGCAGGCACATCACAATACTACAATATTTAATATCCAGCAAGGGCCAGTTCTGCCTTCTGATTTTGAACAAAATACTGATCCAGTTGAGAGTCATAGCCCACTGTAGGCCTATGTAAACTCATAATGTGCTCAGTGAGACTTGTGCTGTTTCTGCATAAACATTTTCTCGCTAAATACTAAAAATCGTTCCTAGAGCAGATTAGGGGCAGAATTCGGCAAAACTCCAAGGTATGTGTTGATTTTATGCATGAATGCATGATTTAAGTTACTTTCAATTGGTTTTTCATTAACTTATTTTTTCTTTAAAAATGCCTTCCGCCCACAGCCATAAAACATCGCCACCGGCGAAGGGTTAATGTTTCGAAGGGAGTGCAGAAACTATCTGAAATGTGTTGTTGACAAGCTGATGGAGAAGTCACCTTTGAAGTAGGCCCTACCCCTTAACTCAGGGGGTTATCTTTTATGAGTCTAGACAAAATACAGTGAAATCTCGATACAACGATTTCGCAGGGACCAGAAAAAAATATTGTTGTAGAGAGAGATATTGTTATATCGAGAATTTACAAAAAATGTTCAAATATTGGTAGTATATGTAAGAAACAACTTCAATAATTGAAATGCTTTAAGTATTTAAGGAAATAAAGAATTTTTACACAAGAACTGCTATACTGTACTGTATTCACTCCACCCTTAAATTATTACACTAACTTATGAGCAAACACATTGTCTTTTCAGGAAGAAGCTGGTAAAACATCCCAGTCTCGTCAGCATTATAAATATCTTCTGGCAAATATTTCTCAGTAATTTTTTTTCATTTCATTACTGCACCAGAGATTTGCGTCATTTGTTGGTGCAGATTTCTCTTCCCATTGAATTAACTTAAAAGTTATGCCATGGCGGTCTCTAAAGCGGACAAGCCACCCATTGCTAGCCTTGAAGTCCTCCACACCAAGCATGGTAGCAAACTTCTTAGCTTGACTACAAATCAACGGTCCATTTATTGGAATGTTTAAAGTTCTTTTTTCATTGAAGCATTCCAAGGTTGCAGCATCCAAGTCAATAAATGTTGCCGTTTTCTTTCGTTTTCTAGTAGGATCCACGGCATTTGAATTGAGTTTTTCCTCGATCTCATTCCTTTTCTTTAAGAAAGTCGACACCGTAGATTCCGAAAGCCCGTACTTTATCGATGTTGCAGTATGTTTCATGCCTGCGTCAATGTCTTTAATTACAGCTAATTTCTGCTGCATACTAATTTGTTTGCGAGAAGCCATGCTGACAGAGAAGCACAACAATACGCGAACACCACCAAACAAACTTGCCGTGCAGTGCAGGCACTGACTGGCGACCAGACAACTGGTTTACTCCATTGTGCACTTGAGCGAGGGTGAAGCACGATCAAGGTCAAGGAAGGCGATTCCACCCTTAAAACGAGGCGGGGGAGTTCATGATTTGGACTTTCACGATCTATTTTTATCGTTGTACCGAGGAAAATGTATTTACGGGGATTCTAAATGTAATCGTAGTCGGGAGGTTTATCGTTATTAAGAGTATCGTAAAACCGAGGGGAATTTTACATTATTTTAATGGAAAGTATGCCGGGACCAAAATATTTTAACGTTATAAAGAGTATTATCGTTATATCGGTAATCGTTGTACGGAGATTTCACTGTAGTCTTCACTGCAGAAAAGGCTGTTTCACAGATGGTATCGACAATGAATATTTTGTTTCAGTTGAGTTTGATTACTCCCTGTATTGCTCAGAATGCAGATCATCAGTAGGCCTACAAGGATCTTATTTCGAAGGAAACTACAGCAGTTGAGTTCAAATCTTACTCTAAAAACACAAGGTTGGACAAATTTTGGATTAAAACACTTGATAGTTATGACAGTCATAGTTTAAGGAAAGTAATTTGTTTATTACTTCCAATTTCACATGGAAATGCTTCAGTGGAACGTGGCTTCTCTGTGATCAGTGACATTTTGGTGGAAAATCTGAAAGAAGAATCCATAATTGCTCAGCGCCTGGTATATAATGCAAGAGCTCAAGAAGGAGGTTCAGAGTATCTTTCCATCAATAAAGGCATAATTCTCTCTATGATAAATGCCAATGCAAGATACAAAGAAGCACTTCAAAGTAATAAGTTGAAACGTACAGAAAAAGACAAGGAAAAATCAGAAAAAGGAAAGCAAATTTTCTGGCACGAGAACTAGAAGAGAAGGAAAGAAAACTACTCTTACAGTCCGAAAAACCTGCAGCTGCTCTAGATGAACTTTAAGTTGCTGAAGAAAAAATAAGTGGGATCAAAAAGATTTCTAGACTATAATAGACCTATATGAATGTATATTTAATTTATTTTACTGTTCCTTTTTTATAGCCTAAGTAATTATTGTTTGCAATTACTTTTGTTACTAAAAGATTTCTTATTTAAAATATGTATAATACTATAAATTTTCTTACACAGTTATTAGAAAGTGCTTCATATTTTGGTAGGGAATTTCTGAAATGATCAGTGAAAATCAGGGAATAAGTCGGGAATTTCTTCAGCATTACTTGGTGGACACTCTGTATATAACAAAAGGCGTGATAACTCACACTTTATTGAATTTTCATGGAACTTGGTATACGCGTTTATAACGTCCATGGCAAGAAGCCTATTCATTTTGGACCAAATTGTTTGACCGATACCAGAGCAACAACTAATTAAAGGTCACATGTTTTTTTTTTTTAAATCATGTCTATATTACAATGCCGCATGTCTAACCATTGAGGGCTTTGACTGTTTATTTCGTTGATCAAGTTGAAATTGTGTACTACACGAATTCTGTTATATACAGAAGATATATTACTGTGAAATAATTAGCGGAGTTTTTGCCACTGAATTTTGTGAAATGTTTACATATTTTAAGAATTTCAAGTTGCAATACAGTTAGCTTTGACAAATAACACTATTCCTTCACATATGGTTATCAAACTAGACCGTTAAACTGAGCGAGATTGCCAAAATGGTAACGTCTTGGGACTCGTATTCTGGAGCTCCATGGTTCAAACTCCGAAGCTGGCAATTTGACATGGATTTTTATTTTAATTTTATTTTGATGTGAATGGCGATTGTCAAGATATCATGAATCTGTAGTTCTGTTGATGCTGGACAATTTTAATCTGGTTAAAAGATGTATTTTCTGCATATCATAATTGCAATTATAATTGATTCAACAAAAGCATTCTGGCACTTTGTTACATCAGTTTACCTGATTTCTTAACTCTGAAATTGTTTTTACATGAATTGCATGAATTACATAATTTTATTTTTAATTATATTGTTAGACTTAGTAAATAACATAATTAAAATTACTAAATGGAATCTTATGTTGCCATATGGGCACACAGATTTGAAATGAATTAATTAAAGTGAACCATACAACCATAAACCTAACCCTTACATGCAACTCATTCATAAACAATTAAATCCAGCTTCCGAGTTGTATTTCACAAAAGAAAAAAGTGCACCACCTGGGGAAAAAGCAACCCCAAATTCGAATTCCTGGCAGGAAAAAAAGACCTGCATAGTGAGTTTAATCCAAATTGGTCATACATACACGATTCCCCTTCCGCCCACCTATGCAAAAAAAATTCAATTCTGTGTGTGCCATACATTTAGCTAATGAAACACACACACTTCCTTCTGTTGATATAAAATATGTTATAACATGTAATTCAGGCTCAGCATGCTAATGATAAAGAATGTTATAAACAAATGAATCAAGCAGAGCAGGCTGACAAAATTGAAGCATTCGACAATTTGTTGCATTATGTTGAAAAAAGTAATTTTTTTCACCAGTTTTTCATTCATAACTTGCAAACATATGAAAAACTTAAAAATCTGGGTTCAAGGTGCATTTGGACCCCCTTTGTTAGAAAGGGTCTGCAAAAATATTGCACACAGACAAGTACTTCCTTTTATTATAATTTTGTCTTGATTACTCTGTTTTAGCAATCTTCTTCTTTCCCAGTTGCTATGGTAACAGAGCAAGACCACCAGCAATTTAATTTCACAGTTGAAAAATATTGACGAAATCTGGTTCATCGATAGAGCTAAAAATTACCTTTCTTGCCAGTTTTTTTGTTTACAACTAGCAAACAAAAGCAAAATTAAAAATCTGACTTTGAGGTGCATATGCCCTTCAGTCCATCTTTGTTAAAAATTTCAGATCTCTGCATGCTTTCAATTTATTTGGGCATCACACATACACAAATAGACTAACTAACTTTTCCTCACTAACACTATACAATTTATGTTCCCACTAAATATGTTTCAAAAGTTAAGTCCTAAATTAATTGTTTCGCACATCTAACTTTATTAAAACTCTTAGGCATGTTTTGAAAGACCTTATTGGCAAATGTCCAAAAATGTCTTTTTCCATTGGGGAAAGTGTCTAATGAATGTGAAAGTGAATGTTTCAGAAAATGCAAACAACCTTGTACAGATCTCCAAGTGCTCACTGATAGATCTGATGCAAGCTGATACTGTTATATGGGGATCACAGTTTTGTCATTTCATATACGACGAAGACTTTTGTTCCAGAATTTTCATGATGCAGTTTGCATGAGAATTTGATAAAACATTCTGCAGGCTTTCCATATATTGAATTAAAGCTGTAAATACATACATATCAACTAGTTAGGAAATGTAACATAAGCCCCTGTTTCTGATTATGCATGATGTCTTCCAATAACATAGATACAGTCATCGCCTGGAATCTGAAAGCTTCGCAATCGTTAAAATTCAAACATGTTGTGCATACGTGGAGTTCTAAAGTCCACAGTGAAAATATAGTCCTCGGCTCCACGCGCTTTAGTTACCCAAGTGGATACTAGTGTGACGCCATCAGTGTTTTCATCTCAGCACGTTTCACTTGCATTCGAATTCCCACCTCCTCTGTCTATGACGTCGTCCATGCTTTTAGTTTGGGGGCGAGCTCTGTAATGGAAAATTTGTGTATGTCTTTGGCTTAATTTGCTTTCTTTCTTGGATTTTGCTTTGAATATTAACTAATTTCAATTAAATTTAATAAACAATGAATCCTCAGACTTTTTTTTATCAAATTAATAATTCATCTGTATTTAGAGTTTATTAACGTATTTCAATCCTTACCCTTGTGGAAAATTATTGCATTTTGCCCTTATAAAGTAGAGGCATCTTCATGTTAAGGATTAACCGTTGTATCCCCCCTTGTTTTATTCATAAGTAACAACAGTCTTTAATCATCGACATGAACATGACTGTGTAAAGGCAAATTGTTTTCCTTCAGTGATTTGAACAGAGAGGCAAGATAATGTAATTTAAAAATTGAACAAGTAAAATAAATGAGGATACTAGAGGTTATCTTTAGTTCTCCATCAAAAAGTAAAATTAAAATTCATTTTTTTAAATCTGATAGTAGATCTCGTTCTGAAGGTATTGTACTATAAAATCAGCTATATTTCATGATCAGTCATCATTGATTTGGATATGATTGCCAACAGTTACATAGTGTTAATGTGTCATTTTATTCTTTATTACAGGTTCTGGACGGGAGCGTTCGGACAGTGTTCCTTCACGGCCACGCACTGTGAGTGATGGTGGGCCTCATCCACCGCATCCACACACTTTGTCTCGTAGTCATATTCCAAACAGACCTCATTCTGTGTGCATTAGTGGAAGTCCTATCAGGTAATGCTGGTTCCCCTCCCCACCCCCCAACAACATCGTGGATTGAGAGCTATTAGTGTCGTCAGCACAGTTATCCTTGCTGTTATTATTGCCTAAGGATTTGTTTTGACTTGATTGCTGAATTTTAAATTAAGTTAGAGGCCCATTTGCATAGTTCCTGTACTGAGATTTCCTTTAGTTGGGGAAGACTGCTCCATTCATACTCTGGGTACTTAATACTGACCAGTAACATCTTAACAAAGCTTTGGATACCAACCAATTTCAGTGGTTTATCTTATACAGTGAAAACTGCTCAAGACGGACATCTAACGTTCCAAACATTTTTTCCGATTTGGACATGTTTCCGTCTTATGAAGACAAAATGATAAAATGTTACTCAGGATGCAATACATATTAAACACAGCATTGTAAATAACTCATGCTCTTATTGCACTGTGGGTATCGCGTTTAAGATTGCAACGAATTACAGTACATTAAGTTCTAGGCCTACTGTAATTAAGTGTCAAAAAGAACCACAATAATATTGTACTGTATTTACAAAACAATATACAGTATTTAAAACATTTTTTTTCATGCAGTAGGCCTACAGTACTTAGGTCAAATTAAGGCTCTGTAATGTAATCCTTTGGTGTCTCTGTTAGATCACTGCTGTTTTTACAAACATAAACTGAATTTAAGAACAATAAATTAAAAATTTACACACATTATGACGTATTTCTTACTGAAGTAGAATAAAATAAAATAATTACTGTTTGTATCACGTCACTAGAGTACTGCAGGTCACAAAGCACATTTTTACATTTAGTTGTTGGTTTTGTTCAAGTTCCACAGATCAGTCAATTTTACCTGCTTGGTAAAACCTTATGTTGATTCAATGCACTGTAGCTATCTTTTGATTTTTACTTAAGATTTTTATCACTAAGGATGGACACAAGTTGGCCAAATTATATCTGATTTTTAACATTTTATATTTTGTATTTACAAGACAGAGTTTCCACATTTTAAACTTCCTGTTCTGGTAAGTTAATTGCTATGTAACTGTTACAGCCCTGCATCAGAAGCATGCACTACAGATTCCCCTGGCTCCTCTCTCTCAATTGATGAGGTTGAAGCTGAAGGATGGGCATATGGGCATTCCCTCACACCTGACGAGCCTGTAATCCTGGAGGAAAACAGTGACGACTGGCCTGCAACTCCTCTTCTGCTTACTGTTAGCAAAACCTCCCCCAGCCAAGTTCCTATGGCAGGAATCTTCAAGTCAGGATCTCCAAATCAGGTATGGCTTTTGCAAGTTCATTATTGCTGATCTGACTGATTATGTATTTGGTTCTATTATCTCACATAGTACCATATTGACTCTAATCTAATGTGCTCCCTAATTTTGAAATCATAAAGAAAAAAGAAAGGAAAAAAATAGTTTGTTGGCAAATGCAATGTACACAATGGTAGGACATTTTATTAATTTTAATTGGAATAATTATTTTTTCATCCCTTACATGTGTATTACATAATTTTCTTGCCTTTCAACTCAACATTAACTGGTTTATTGAGTATTTATTTTTATTGATGTGTACAATATACATATCATTTACTTTTTTTATATAAAAAAGGGAACTTTCTGAAGCTCAAGATTTGCTTTGAAAAATAAATTTCATTTAAACATTTTTGCACTAAAAACGAAAAGTTTGCAAAAGTTTGTGTCATGTTTCTTTGCAAGAGTAAAATTACAATATTTCATTCTAGAAGTGTTTGAAAAAAAATATTTTCACTTTAATATGGGTGGTAACCACAATTTGAATCCATCATTCATAAAACTAAGTATCTCGTATTGTGTATTTTATTTTAGGATGCTTACAGTCCGTATGGGTCATCACCTCTTGATCCTGTTAATAGTTACATGACCATGAGCCCAGGTAAGAGAAACTACCAGTATTTGAAGTGTTTTAAGAGAACTTGCAATATCAGATCTTAATTTCTGTTTCTAGCCCCACCCGCATAATATTTTCATAAATTAGTTTAAACAGAGAGATAGTATTCATTGACTTATTTCTAACACAGAATTTAAAAATAGATTGGTCAATACTAAGTATCCTAATGTTCTAAATAGGATCATATTCAAGTTGTCAAACAAGATACGGTAATTCTTATTGCTTTTAGATCTTTCTTACCTAGTTAAATCTTTCTTCTCCCCAGTGGTGTTGGGAAAGCTCAGATATGAGATCCAGACAACCCCACTGCAGTATACTCTCATTCTCGGAAGTCTCATAACATGCAGAATTATTATAAACAATCATGCAAGCCATACAAACAGGGGCATTATCGGGGAGGGGTTTGGAGTTACAACCCCCCCCCCCCCCATCAGCTCAGGAAAAGTAATAAAAATAGTTAATTTCATGTTAAGATAGGTCAATTTAGCACTTTGGTGGATTGACTACACTTAACCCCCCATTGAGATTTCCTAGCAACGAATCTGTCGATCGCTGATGGTGGGTCCTTTAACACATCCCAATATTTCTCCTTCACATTGGATAGAATTGCTAAATTACAAAGCTTTGTTCTTGACATGGTTGTCCTGGTGTAATTTTTTATTTGTTGTAATGCAGAATTTCTGCGGATGCAGTTTTGATGGGACAGATCAGTAAATTTGTAAACTTAGTGTAGGTACTGGAAAGCCAAACCCGTGTTCATATTTGTAACTCAGAATGTAGGTCTCACACGTGTTTTGATTTAAAAATTCATTGATTTAACTTATGAACACTGTTTTTCTAGAGGTTCCTTCTTTACTATTGTCTTAATTCTGTTGATTGTAATTATTTATCTGGATCCTGGGTTTGTTTTTAATGTTGAGAATTTTCCCTGAAGGGGGTACGCCATGGTGTAGTGATTAAGGCACTGTGCTACAAACCGGAAGGTCGCGGGTTCGATTCCCGATGAGGTGGTTAAGATTTTTCAATTGAGGAGCATTTTTTCAAAGTCGATGACTGCAGGTTTTGACAAAATTGAGATATATATATATATATTGTTTCGTATAGTTTAAGTAGCTGCCTTCCCAATGGTTATATTGGTTCTTTCATATTCTGCCATCTATTCCACTCAGAAATGGTTGAAAAACAGTACTTTTTGCAAAATCCGATATCTACTGTTAAGGTGTTGTTGCAAAATCTGATATCTACGGTTAAGGTGTTCAACAAAATTCGATATCTGTGGTGAATAAAGGATAGGCAAATTTTTTCATGTGGCAACACTGATCATTGCATTAATTGTTGGTACCTGGTCATAGTTACATGCCACCTGATGGGGTATTTGGGAGAATAGAGAAGGATTAGAGGATTAAAGAAGACATTATTTCTCCTCAACTGTGACATAATGAAGAAACATGTAAAGGTACAAATGCTTGGTCAAGCTTGGAAAATACAGGATTTTAAGAAGTCTGGCATTGAAATCTTAATTGTCATTTCAGATTTCGGCAGCAAATGTTCTTGCACTACAAAGGAAAATGTTAAAGAGGAAAGTAAAAAAGTGCTTCTTCCAATCATACTTATTTTGGATCAGACATTGAATATGAAGTGCTAAGGTGTTAAAGACTTAAAAGTGTTTGCAGAAAAAAAATGAATTTCCCAAAGTAAACCATATGTCATAAAACACGGGATGTTGAAAAACTAATGCAGTACTTTTCAGTTCCTGCTGATGCCAAAGCGTTTTATGCAGAAGTGATGGCTGCAACAAATAAATTAATGGAACACTTTTAGTAGGCTATGCACGAGGCGCGTCCATAAAGTAAGTTTCCCTGGGGCCGTTTAAAGAAACAAAACACATTTTCAAGGAAATATTTATTATGACAGACACAGGAAGTGTTCAGCTATTTTTCAACACTGGAATTGAAACATTTGTCATACCGTGGAACCAACTTTTGAATACCTGTGTCGTACAAGTCTGCCCCCTAGGATTTGAATCACTGTATGACAAACATTTCCTCCTCTCTGTCATTCTCTGTCATTTCTTGAGGTGTAGGAGAAGTTGAAAATCACTGGGAGTGAGGTCCGGGCTGTAGGGTGGATGTTTAAACACTTCCCAGCAAGTCTCCTGCAGAAGTTTGGCTGGGAAGTGATTTCCATCTTTCCCTACACCTCACAAAATGAAAAAGATTGACAGAGAGGCAAGGGTGGTTGTCACAACAGTGGTTCCAATCCCAGGCGGCAATCTTCTACGAAACAGGTATTCATAAGTTGGTCCCACGGTATGACAAATGTTTCAATTCCGTTGGCGAATATATTGAAAAATAGCTGAACACTTCCTGTGTCTGTCACAATAAATATTTCCTTGAATTTTTTTTTTCCTTGTAAACGGCCCCAGGGAAACTTACTTTATGGATGGCCCTCGTAACAATAGATTTATACTTAAAACTGTTTTGAAATCACTTGTTTTTAAGTATCACTGCTTTTTTTTTAGGTGACCACTGAGTTTCTTAAATGTTTCTATACAATAGTATTTCTGTTTTGAGGTAGTCTTTTTGCTCTGTGATGTGTATTCACATTAGAGGTGTAAAAATCTCGATTTTAGCTTGCCCATACCCGCTTGAACGCCAGGCAAGCAAGTTGCCAGCGTCATAGCTAGCAAGCAGGCAGGTTTCTTTAAGCTTGATGGGTCAGGTCAAACCCAACCTAGGCAAGCCATAATAAGGTTGCGACATTCCCATCAGCTAAACAATTGTAGTTGCTAAGTGTAGGTAATATTTTCTTGCTTTTCTACATGCTGGTAGAAGAAATTCATCATGCAGATAAATAAAAGGTGGATAAAGTATTAAAAATCGTTTTAGCGTCTTAACACATTTATTATTTTTATTATTAGGTAGATTTCAAAGAAAAATCTACCTATTGCAATCGATACCATGTCATGACTTTCGAAAAATTCTCTCATATCTTTACGTTTCATGCCTCCCTAAGTACAAAACCACCACCTGTTAAAAAAAAAAAAAATTGTGATATATATATATATATCTTTACACGCTAGTGGCCGTAATTTTGAAGATAGATGCCCCAAATTTTATTATGTTATTTCTAGGCCCAATAGTTCGGACAAGTTCGTTAATGAGCAAAATTGGCCTAAGGGGGTGGTCGGGGGAGGGGGTTGAAATTTTAAAACATTTATATCTCGGCCCCTATGAAGTATAGAGGGAAACTTTGTTTGAATAAATTAGAGTACTCCTTATGGAGTTCACAGTGACACCAACGATTCGGGGGTTTTGGGGTTACGAGTTGGGGTGGGGTGGGAGGATGGAAATTCGAAATTTTTTTAACTACGTCTTGTGGGGTATCGTTGAAAAACTCGTGATGAGTACTCTACAAATCAATAACTAGTTTCTTGATAGTTCTCATATAAGGCGAGATTTGAAGATTTGAATGTTTGAAAAAGTTATCTTTCCTCTTTTTTGCAGTTATTATTGCAGGTTTGTCATGCCAAGGCTAAAGAAGAAGAGTGCTACGCAGCGACAGTAAATTAAACCAAAACCACTTCGAAATCTACCTCAGCCTGTAGGCTTGCCTAAAGGGATTTTTGTTATTGTTATTATTGATTTTATGATGTTTTCTCGAAAATGGTGTAAAATGTTTCCTATGCCGGACTAGTACCTTTGTTCATTGATAATTCAAGCTCTCCACATTTTAGTTTCTCCTCGGCTTCCTTCAGGGTAAAATTCTCTAAACACATCTAAAGTTCCTCAACTAAGTAACTGCACGACTTACCAGTGCACTGATATACCCAGTTTCATATTCTTTCCGCCAGGCCTTGCAGTTTCCTTAGGCCCCGTGAAACCCACCAGGTTTAGAGGAGCTTGTGCCTCATAGCGACAGTATTGCTTATCATCGTAGTAATCTGACTTGCTCTCTTGTCAAGCAAGTTAAAAGCTGTGACTGGTTGCAGAATTTCAAAGGGGCAAGCAAGCTAAAATCAGAATATGTACACCTCTAATTCACATTGAATGTTAATATTTCTCAAGGATTAATGTTTGTACTTCTTAAGAAATACGACAGAATAAGGGCTGCATATCTATGTGGAGTGACATATACATTTTGTAATTGCCTGAAAATGTGTCCAGATATATAACACTTGTAACAAATGGAAAGAATTATCTTTAGTAATATACAATTAAAAGTTTAATCTGCAGATATAGGATTTTGTGAAAACTTTGGATATTTTGAGCTGAAATAAACAATGTTACTTTATTTTTCTCTTAATGAAGGTATTGGTATCATAAAGGTGTTAGCATGTACATTTTTATAACAAAAATACATATAAAAATTCTTAAAAGTTTCAAGTGTATGCAAAAAACATTGAATATCTCAAAACTATACTTTATGTAGATGTTGGCTTTTGAAAAAACGCTCTTCAATTGGCCTAATCCTTTTAGCGGCACTATGACCCTGGGGTCAACTCAGCCTCTGATACAAATGAGTACCAGGAGTGTTCCTGGGGGTAAATAACAACCGGTGAGTAGAGCTGACAACCTTCCCACCTTCATGGGCATACGGTAAGAGGGTTCAGGGGGTTGAACCCCCCCCCCCCCCAAAATATCTGCAATATTTTAAGATTTATAACATTACATAATGAAATAAAAGAAAGCTGGTTCGGTTGTTACATACTGGACAATTTCGTACATATCAATGCGTTATTTAAGATTTATCGTAATTTATTTAAGATTATCCCGCAAAGTTTGAATATATATATATATATATATAAACCTACTTTCGAATAGATTTACGAAATTACTATGTTTGCAATCAATTTGTCGATACAGATACACTGGTACAACAAATCTAGTTAGAACTTATAAATCTGCTAGTGTCTCCACTACTCATATTTCACACCTTGGATCCCGATATTACCTGATTTCAGTAAAGGTCCTAGTGGTCGTGTGGATTCTAGCCCATAGTGTATAGGGTACATTTTTAAAGCCATCGATTAATTCTATCAATGGCATCATACTTCCATCAACTTGTTATAAAGTCACCAGTGAAGCATCAGGCTGTTTGTAAACTCATTGGGTCTGTGTGATGAAAGTCATCGATTGCCATGAGACTCATTGAACTTGATGTATGATGCTCCTTAGATAACATACATGGCGGAGCAGATGATAAATGCCACTAGCATAAATAAATGCACAATTGTGCGAGTTTTTTTCTCATTCATAAATAAATTGAGTTTATTTTCATGCAAAAACTATGAACTGCTCTTCATCAGAGTATGAGTCATTTAAGGTTATTCATATTTGCTCGTTGAGGTTAGGTACTGTATTTAAATATACAAAATGTATTATGGATTTGAATATGCTCAAAACATGATTTATAAGAATTGCAGCACTCAGTTATTATTCCCTGCCCATCATCTATATTAATAAAAATGAATTTACAAAAGGGTTGTTGCCGCATCACTTGAGAACGGCTCGACCGATTTGGCTGATTTTTGTTTTGTTGTGATCATAATTGTCTGGAGAAGGTTTGTATGAAAGAAAATTTTTGGAAAATCCACGGGGAAAGTCGGAAATGTGATGAAATGAGGCAAAGTTAGACAAAGTTAGAGAGTTCTGCTGTCAATTGTTTACATAAAAAAAGATTAAAAAAATTGAAGTGTGACAAAAGAAGTGTGACATTCACAGTTTGAGAGTTCCACTTTCACATGTTTTCATAACAAAACAAAGAAAAACAAAAGTGAGTCTTGCAACCAAACCAAATCGAAAGTGAGTTTATCCATTCATTTTGAGAATGCAAGTCCGTGTAAACAAATGCACGTGATTTGAACCACACCACATATCATGCTACAAGACAATATAGTGCGGTATTAGATTTTATTTTTATAACAGTAAAAGCTCATAAAATGTGACAAAAATTTTTAAGATAACAATATCAACTTATTGCAAATGTTTCAATGTATTGCGAAACGTGGCATTCGTGACATAACCCTCCAGTTTGCGAGAGTCATTGTTGTGAATAATGTAAACATACAAATTTCAGTGAACAGTGAAACGTGGTGTTTATAATTTATAACCCAGTCTGTGAGAAGCATTAAACATAATGACTGAAACTCAACCAGGCCCAAGTGGCATAATTAAAAATAAGAGAGGTAAATCTTTGCGAAGTGGACAGAAGGAAATTATATTGAATGTGTTTAATGGGTTTAAAAAATATATATCCAGCACTTGCAATTGAGGACGTTGTAAAATTGACATCTGAATTCACCGGTATATGTGCCAGAAGTATCTGGAAAGTGCGTAGTGAATACAGAGACTGGTGTAGTGAAAACTCCCCCAAGAAAGGCTGAAAAGCTGCATAGTGTTTTAGATAACATTGATGACTTCGTGAAAAGTGCTATTCGAGCAAAAGTTCAATTCTTTTTTGATAACATACCTCCAACTGTGGATAAACTTCTTTGTGCTGTCAATGGGGACTCCGACCTACCTAATTTAAAAAGAACAACAATTTATAAGTTATTGTTGGACATTGGAATGAAATATGTGAAAAGAAGTGAGGTTAATGTTATAGTAGATCGTGATGATATTGTACTTTGGAGAAGACGATATCCTAGAGCTGTAGGCCTACGGCAATACCGAGCAGAGGGTCGAAAGTTTTATTACTTAGGCGAGACATGGGTAAATGCAGGACACACCACCCCTAAAATTTGGCATGACACTACTGTTGAATCAAAGGAAAAAGCTTTTAGGGCAGGATTAAGTCAAGGTTTAAAAAATCCTATGGGTAAGGGGAAACGCCTAATAGTTACGCATATAGGTAGTGAAACAGGCTTCGTAGATGGGGGTTTGCTCATTTTTGAGTCAAAGAAAACAGGTGAGTATCACGAAGACATGAATGGAGAGGTATTTCGTAACAGTTTGCTAATGTTTTGCCGAAACTTGAACCCAACAGTTTAATAGTTATGGACAATGCATCATACCACAGTGTGAAACTCTATCGGCGTCCAAATACTTCTTGGCGTAAGCAAGATATTGTGGAATGCCTACAAGAAAAGAATGTAACATTTAATGATAAAAGTGTTAAGGCAGAGTTAGTGATCTTAGCACAGGAATTCGCGGACAAAGATGAAAATAAATATGTGGTTGATGATATGGCAAATAAAGCGGGCCATCAAGTACTGAGGTTGCCCCCTTATCAAAGCAATTTGAATCCAATTGAACTGATATGGAGTTTTATGAAAGGGTTTATGGCCAGAAATAACAAAACTTTTAAATTATGTGATGTTAGGAAACGGTTTGACAGAGCAGTATTGATGGTGACGCCAGAAATGTGGCAAAAGGAAATCAAGCATGTAGTGGCTATTTCTAGCGTTTTCTGAGGAAATAGTTTAAGTGTGATAAGTCGTTTTTCCTCATTTCAAGTTCTATGTAGGCCTACAAATCGAAAGTCCTTCATAAGTTAATTTCAAATTACAAAATAAAAACCCGGGCGATGCCGGGCCTTTTAAGCTAGTATAATATAATTTCCACTTTTTGCAAATCCATGATATAATAATAATTATTATACAACTTGAATACTGCCGCCAAAATCTGTCAACTTGTTTGCAAAGTCACCGGTGGATACGGATAGCTTCAAAAGAATGCCCTATACATCATACACTATTATGTTAATTTTTGTCAAAAGAAACTTTTAATTTGCAGACTCTAGTTTAAACAAGAAATGGACAGAAACCTCAAGAAAAGCATTTTCAAAGACTGTACTGCATATTAATGATAGTGTAATAATGATCACAATACAACTGTTTAGTTATTTTAAAAAAGTATTAAGTTACAATGTGCACAAGTACATGGAGCTGAGATGACTTTATCCTTTAGAATAGGTTAGTGGGGTAGCTGGGTTGAGAATGACCCTAAACACTTCTACCATTCGGCCCATTGTGCCAACCTCCGGTAATGGAACGATGTGCATGCCCAATGGCCCCATCAACAGGAACTCCTCTACATCCAACAGATACCTTTATCATGCTGCATGTACTGCTGCCTCGGTACCTCTTGGGGAATAGAGCCCCATCCAGCAACTTCATGACCACAAGCTACAGGGCAGGTGCTGCAGCGAAGACATACCGGGAAAAGAAACAGGGTGATGATGAGGGGGAAAGTGAAAGATGAAGTGTAGAGTATTGGTGGAATGAATGGTGGAAACGGGAGAATCCCCGAGAAAAACCCCCTATGCCCAGCTTCGTCCACACTCCTGCCTGCCTTGGGATTTGAACCCGGGACCACTTGCATGCCAGGCCCATGCACTAAGCATGAACCCTACAGGTCTCCATGGCCCATACAGGGATCACTTTACCTTTTATTTGCCCTCAAAACAATGCAAAAATAAATTTAAATTTGTGATTGAAATTTTTATCCTGAATATTAGGAATGTTTTTGGGCCAACCCGCTGGCTACACCACTGCTTCTCCCCTCCATTTAAAACTAGTTAATTATGCTTTCTTTCCTCCAGTTACAACCTGTTACTTTACTTATCCCTTCAATAATAGAAATTGAAATAGAAGTGCACTGTGTAGGTGGATAGGTTCAAACACTTAACCTTTCGTGAGTGGATTATTTTCGCACAAAAATAATTTAAAAATAAAATTAGAATATATCAGTTAAAAGTATATTTCGGTGATGTAAAATAGTGTGGTATCTCATGATTTGTGGTTTTATTTCATTTTATAAACTTTCAGAGTAATTTTTGTTCACATTTATAGAATTTATATTTATGTCGTGGAGCAAGAGTGACAATAGAAGACTTCCCACCATGTCTGGCAAAGAAGAGGATGTGCAGGCGATCTTGAGGCAAAAATACAAAAAAGCCTCATACTTGTATTGCTCCTCGCACTATCTAAACCTTGTCGTGATAGACTTAAACGCTATCACAGAAGTTCAAAACGCATTGAAACTATTATTGAGAGAATCATATTTTTCAAAAGTCAATTTTATGAAGAAAGCTTACTGCTAACACTCATAAATTGTGTGGGACTAGATGGACAGTACATCAAAAACCCTCATGTTAATAATTTTTAAAAATATATTTTCATTATGATATTAGGGTCATTCCATATCAAATCATCCAAATTTTAAAAAAATGGTTGCATGACCATTTTAGAAAAAAATTCATTTTTTGTATATGAGTTCATACATGTTTCAAGATATCAAAACAAGTTTTCAAAAGAATCTTGTGTTCTTGGTTTCCCAGGGGTGTCTATTTTTCAATCCTGGTGTAACACATTTTTTGCGAATGTATCTGATTACAAATATTTTCATAACTCAACAACCATAAGAGTTAGAAATTTGAATTATGAACCATTTTGTAACTATTGAAGCATACTTTCAGAAATACTTTACTGTTTTCTTCAACAAAAAACTTTTCATATGAATATATGAGTTTGAATTTCGGGTAAATTTTTCCAAAAAAAATCACTCTTTGGACCAAATTTTATATGAGAAGGAAGTGATTGTAAACATTCAATTTTTTTAAATGTTCAAACCTGTATGTGATTTGTCTGTGAGGAAAAAAATCAGGGTCTAAAAATACATCCCTTATTTCTAAACTGGCCTCAAATATTAGCATTTTTCAGATTTTGACTATTTTTGGGCTTAAATATCTCTGATGGGTACCCTTCAAAAAATCTGAAAAATTGCTTAAAAGAATAGTTTCATGTGCCTAACTTGCAGTTAAAATTTCCATTTCTTGACACAACTCCTTCTATTAATTTGATAGAACTGAAATATCACACTTTTTAGGGTAGTGTATTTGGGAGTAACTACATATAACTCAACAACTATAAGAGTTAGAAATTTTAATTATGAATAATTTTATAACTATTGAAGCTTGCTTTCAGAAATATTTTATTGTTTTCTTGAACACAAAATGTTTCGTATGAAAATATGAGTTTGAAATTCGGGTAAATTTTTCCAAAAAGAATCACTTTTTGGGCCAAAATATATATGAGAAGGACGTGATTGTAAACATTCAAAAAAATTTTATGTTTAAACCTGCATGTGATTTGACTGTGAAGAAAAAACCAGCTAATATTTGAGCCCAGTTAAGAAATAAGGGATGTATTTTTAGACCCTGATTTTTTCCTCACAGACAAATCACATGCAGGTTTGAACATAAAAAAATTTGAATGTTTACAATCATTTCCTTCTCATATAAAATTTGGTCAAAAAAATGTGATTTTTTGGGGAAAATTTATCCGAATTTCAAACTCCTATTTTCATATGAAAAATTTTGTGTTGAAGAAAACAATGAAGTATTTCTGAAAGTAAGCTTCAATAGTTACAAAATGGTTCATAATTCAAATTTCTAACTCTTTTGGTTGTTGAGTTATAAAAATGTTTGTAATCAGCTACATTCACAAAAAATGTGTTACACCAGGATTGAAAAATGGACACCCCTGGGAAACCAAGAACACAATTTTTTTTTGAAAACTTGTTTTGATATCTTGAAACATGTATGAACTCATATACAAAAAATGATTTTTTTCTAAAATCGTCATGCAACCACTGTTGGATGATTTGGCGTGGAATAACCCAGTATCTAAAACAAATTTTTAGAGCCTTAGAAGTGAAAGTTTTGATGCCATCGGGTATATATGTATGGGATATATTTTCATTCTAATAGGGTCTATGTATTGTAAACAATTTTTCAGACCCTTAGAAGAAAAGGTTTTGATGACATGGGGTTCCAAGTATTTGCCTTTTTGTATTGATTTTTTTCATTATAGTTCAAATTACTTTTTTGAAGATATGAATTTAATAAAAAAATGCTATTTTTAAATCTTGAGTACAAAGTTAACATAAAAAAATATATTCATTCAGAAAATATACGAAATATATTTAGAAATAATTATAACAAATTAGAATATTTAGTTCGAAACTTTTAAAGGAATAGTAATAGCATTCTGTAAAAGTTTCATAAAAGTTTAATAATCGAATCTACAAAATTGAGCTTGTAACAAAATGAAATATACCGGTACTCTCACTGATTCAGTTCCCTTGCTCTGATGCAGGCGGGACAAGATATTCCTGCTTCAATACACTTGGCATCATGACTGTGACGTGCTGCAGCTGGCCTACTCCAGTCCTATGAGAAGGTGTTGCGTTGCAACTCCTGATACCCAGTATCACAGGCGATTTTGAACCTTAAGTGCCAACTCTCAGTTGAATAACTCACGTGCTTTTCAAGATTCCATCATGAAATATAAATGACAGTTTAAGCAAGTGTTTATCTTGTGGTACCATAGATAAAGAAGTGAAGTCTAAAGTGTGTTAAGGTCAACCAATTTGTTTTTGAAAACAAAGAAAGGTTCGTTTTCCCAATATAAATATTTATTTAATTGGTTGCCAGTTTTCATAGTTATTCTACAATGAATATCTTTGAGAAATTATTGAAGTTTTTTTTTAAATATGCAAATCTCTTCTTAGAATGAAATACACTTTATATGACTGCCATGAAGTGTGTGCTTTTTAGAATATTTTAAATAGTACCCCCATCTTAACACCTTTAACATTTCATCCATCACTACAGATAAACCACCAATCGTATTACTCTCAAACATGATCATCTCATTTTCTACAACTTAAAAATTCACATACTGGAATGTACAAGAAATCTGAGACCCTACTGTCAAAACCTTCTAAATTCTTTGTGGAATGACCCAGATGCATGGAGCGGTATGCAGATCTTCATTTGTTGCATCAGTAGCATCAATGGCAAAGTATTCCATTGTACTGGAACCAAAAGCAAATACCCTTAAACTAAACACGCTTGACATAATCAAAGCCAACCAGCACATTCAAACTATTCTCAACAAGAAAAGAGATCATAGGGAAGATGCAGGAACATAACAGCTGACGTTTTGAAAGAAGCATGGTAACATTGCAAAGCATTTGAATATTGATATAACTGCCATTTGTGTTGCTGGCCAACGAAAGCATAGAAGTAATCCTCCTGCCGGAAATATGTTCAAATTTTGTAGAAGGTCTCTAATAACTCTTTACTTCGATTCCATCATATCAGCGTCAGACAAATTACCTAAATTTTCAGTGACTTTTCTGATACAAGTAACTGAGAGATGTAGGAATGGAAAGAAAGTACTTCCTCTTACTGCCATTTGTGTTGCTGGCCAACGAAAGCATAGAAGTAATCCTCCTGCCGGAAATATGTTCGAATTTTGTAGAAGGTCTCTAATAACTCTTTACTTCGATTCCATCATATCAACGTCAGACAAATTACCTAAATTTTCAGTGACATTTTTTGATACAAGTAACTGAGAGATGTAGGAATGGAAAGAAAGTACTTCCTCTTATGGAACATTTTAAAGTGTGTAAGGCATCCAATTACAATTCAGAATAACAGTTGTTAAATTTGGAACTTTGGAAACTTCCTATCTCTAATTATAACACATGCGATTTGAAACGATTTCAAGTATATTATGTTCCTTATAACTGAGAAGTAGTTTATTGAGACTATTGTTTGACTATTGGTTTAATAGGTCTGTAATGGTGCATGACTCTTAAATACATTTTAAATAGCTCCACAAATGGTTAATGTACATTATAACATAGCAAATTGTTTGTATTAACAGGAACAGCTGTACCAGAGACTACTATCACAAACAGACAACGTGCAACCAGTTCTTCCAACCATAGTCGTGCCAGTAGTATAGCAGAAGAGACTCCAAATGGATATGTTCCTATGGCACCAGTAGATGATGGCTATGTGGACATGGATCCTGTTGAGATGTCCCCCAGCAGCAGCTGCTCTATAACATCTGGAACCCCCTCAACTGACATGCGGTTCTCAGAATACCCTCTTGAGAAGGTCAGCTCCTATTTCACACCTTCCGAGGAGGATGAGACATCATCACTAGATCGTCCTACTCGTGCTTATTCAGTTGGATCACGCCCAGAAACAATGAGACGCAACAACAGGTAAAGATTGTTTCTTTTCATCTTTGTGAAGTACAGTGACTTCTATCCATTTTCTTTTCTTTAGTTTTACTTTTCCCATTTCTTCTTTGATGATTTAACTTTCGAACTACATTATAGTGCACCAAATTTTTAACCAAAAGTGGAAATAATTATAAATTTGGCTTTATTGCCTCCATATTAAAATATATTAGCAAATTTAAAAAATATATAGACTAAGTACATTCACTTACTGACAATAAAATCAAGTCATCTTTAGTTTTGTAAAAATAACACTTGACAAGGGAACCGTATGGGTTGTCATGAGAATATGTCCAACAGAGACAATAATCTGTGGCTCATGAATGCTTGTATATCTATGGGTTGTCATGTCGAAACCTACCCTCAAATTTTGCACATCGGTAAGTTTTCATTGCATATAGACACATACCAAAAATTAGCTGCTCATATAAACTTTTAGTGGGTGAAAATTAATTGCGAATCTCATAAATTCGAAATATTGAGTAACCTCTTACAGCTGTCGGCGGGAGAAGCTGGAGACCTCCCTCGCACGTGGCATAGGCTGTCACAGTGCTTATGAATCCCGCATCAGATTTACGCCTATGTGTATTTGCTGTATGTCTCGTTTCCTCATCACTACGGGAGGGAATAATGTTGTAATAATGAATAATATCCTCCTCTGATACATATGTTTGCATTCCACTAGTTGTCATGAAGTAATTAATACATACTTGAATTTTTAGGAATAGCTAAATGAATCTCGTGTGCTGTTTACATTAGTTTGTTTATTTATTTTTTTATTTTTTTTACTTTGGCTTATAATAAAGAGTATAATTTACGTAGTATGTAAGTCCGAGTTTTAACACTTAAATACTTTTGTCTGAACAATAAATGTCAACATTGAGAATAAGTTGATTGAAGCACTGCTACTGTGATTCGCTGTGCATGGGAAATATCTTCAAATATCATGTGAATTGAGTGGTCACACTTCTGAGACACCTACACACACTAACAATCATAAGCAACCCCTCAATGTCTAGGCAGGTTATATAGTTTTAAAATGCGGAAATGATAAAATATTATATAAAAATTATTTAGTGAAACACATTGCTCGAGTCATAAGGCAACTCTTCCCTGTATCGCACACTCCAACCCCCACTACACTATCACATGAAACCAGCAGGCAGGCTACTCAAGCGAGCTGTACAAGTGGCCTCCATTCATTCCTTATGGAACATAACAAGCACGTTTTCACCCACTTACAGTTCATATGAGCAGCTAATTTTTTGCATGTGTCCTATAATGAGGACCTATCGAGATGCAAAATTTGAGGGTAGGTTTTGACATGACAACCCGTACGATTCCCTTGTGAGTTACAAAATTTTTTTTTTTTTTGTCAATGCTTTTAGTTCTGATGAGTGATTATAATGTATTTTTGCCTCCTGTTTATGAATTTAAAGTCAGATTTTATGTATCACGTAAGGATTTTACACAATTTCAATTTAAGTATTTACTTAACCTGTAATATCATTTGTAGTGAAGCTGAAGAAATTAAGTGAAGAAAAGTAACTATAACTATCCTAAAATGAAATCAGTCCAGGAAACAATTTACTTATTATGTATGTGCTTAAGCTTTCACGGCCGGCGTTTACTGAGTTTACAACTTCCGGGCTGTGTGGCCGTGGTCTATGGGTGTCTAGTGCTGACGTTTCGCCGCGAGCTGCGTCGGGCATCTTCAGAGCGATGTGTCTAGCTGGATGGTCGGCTGTCAACTGCTGGCGCTTGCTCTGTCCCGCTGATATTTATACTTTCTCCTCGTGCTCCGATTGGTCGGCGCTCTGCTGTTCTTTCTCCTTCTCTGATTGGTCTGTGATTAGTGGGTTTGCATTTAGTTTTAGTGATGGCTGGAATCCAAGATTTGTGTACCCTTTGTAATTCTTCTTTTCTGTTGAAGTTATTTTTGTGTTTGTGGATTTCTATGGCTTCTCGGTACAACCGGGGATAGTAATGTGATGTTTCTTCTGTTTCTTGGAAGCAGATGTCATGGCCTGACTGCAGTGCGTGTTCTGCAACTGCAGATTTTTCTGTGTTTCCCAGTCTACATTGACTATTGTGTTCCTTTAACCTGGTGTTAATACTTCTTTTTGTGGTTCCAATGTAGACCTTTCCGCAGCTGCATGGTATCCTGTATACGCCTGTTGTTGAGAGATGGTCTCGTTTATCCTTAGCTGAGTTAAGAAACTGTTTCACTTTCTTCGTCGGTTTGTAGATCGTCCTTATGTTATGCTTAGCCAGTGTTTTGCCAATGCGGTCCGTGACTGTTCTTACGTAAGGGAGAAATGCCGTGGCTCTTGATACTTTTTCCAATCGGGCCTTTTCAGGGCCAATAGGATTGTCACGGACCGCATTGGCAAAACACTGGCTAAGCATAACATAAGGACGATCTACAAACCGACGAAGAAAGTAAAACAGTTTCTTAACTCAGCTAAGGATAAACGAGACCATCTCTCAACAGCAGGCGTGTACAGGATACCATGCAGCTGCGGAAAGGTCTACATTGGAACCACAAAAAGATTATTAACACCAGGTTAAAGGAACACAATAGTCAATGTAGACTGGGAAACACAGAAAAATCTGCAGTTGCAGAACACGCACTGCAGTCATGCCATGACATCTGCTTCCAAGAAACAGAAGTCCTCAGCACCACATCACATTACTATCCCCGGTTGTACCGAGAAGCCATAGAAATCCACAAACACAAAAGTAACTTCAACAGAAAAGAAGAATTACAAAGGGTACACAAATCTTGGATTCCAGCCATCACTAAAACTAAATGCAAACCCACTAATCACAGACCAATCAGAGAAGGAGAAAGAACAGCAGAGCGCCGACCAATCGGAGCGCGAGGAGAAAGTATAAATATCAGCGGGACAGAGCAAGCGCCAGCAGTTGACAGCCAACCATCCAGCTAGACACATCGCTCTGAAGATGCCTGACGCAGCTTGCGGCGAAACGTCAGCACTAGACACTCATAGACCACGGCCACACAGCCCGGAAGTTGTAAACTCAATTTACTTATTACTTTGTTTATCAACATATAAAATTGCTTTTGACACATGGCAAGTCCAGAATAAACATTTCATGACTCAAACTCTCTTCCTTTTGCTGCAGAAGTGTGATCCAGATTGTCCCTCTTCATACACAGGCAAAAGTCACCTAACATCACAGAATTCCAACTATCCTGATAATGCCTTTGCTTTTCTTTCATGTCTTGGTGAAACTGCTCTCTCGTAAATGTTCCTCCCAAGTTTTCTGGGGAAAAGTCGAGATGGCTATGAAGGAAATGCAACTAGAACCTACATTTTTCATAGCCCTTAACATATCTTTCAAGACTTCCTCTCACAATGCTCTGCATGTAATAGCCGGTGTCCTTCCGGTCGAACTCCTCCTACAGGAACGATCACTGAGGTATAAGATTCGACGACAAATCCCCATCCATTTGGACAACCTACAATTAGAACAAAATGAGTTCGAAACATTTGATAAACACCAGCTCTATAAACAACTTTTCAACGCGCTCACTTGCATCTGGCAACAAAACTGGACGGAATCCCCTCAAGGGAAAATCACAAGGGACTTCTTCCCAAACGTCCAAAGCAGACTCAAAATGATCTGGATCAAACCCGACCACTATGTTACGCAAATCCTAACAGGTCACGGGAACTTTGCTGCCAATCTCATACGCTTCAATCTTGCCGAAGATGATCTTTGTGCATGTGAAGACAGCGAGCAGGATACCATGTACCACATGCTCTACACCTGCCCCCGGTACACAGACGCCAGACTACTTTTACACGAAGCTGCTAGAAATGCAAACGAAGTCTGGGCACCTGATCTCAAGTTCTGGACTCTAAAAAATTCCTTCCCAGCGCTAAAAGCCTTCGCCAAGCAAGCGCTCCTCGAGAAACAAGACGAAGACGGAAATTAAACACCATGTGAAGGGCAAGCCCCATTGGGCAAACCCTCCACCCAGCCCGAGCAGGGTTTTAGAGAGGTTTCCCCTGCTCACAGGCAAATGCCGGGCTGGACCAAAATCCCCTCACACAATAACACAGCACAACAACTTAGATCCTAACATAAACACACGCAGCACACTACCCAACACAGCACTAAAAGCCGATCAGCGCAAGGCAAACACTAACTCAAAATAAAGACACTTGTACAAGCACACAGCCCAAAACGACATAACCTCAATCATCCCACATGGATGCACACAAGGGCACTATAGGAACACACAGCACAAATGGTCACCAAAATTTGGTTTGACCGGAGTTTTTGGCTTCATTGCTAGGCACTCCGGGGGAAAGGGTGGGCACACAAAAAAAAAAAAAAAAAAAAATGTTCCTTAAATTTTTTTTTAATTAAAAAGAAAAAAAAAATTGTTCATCACATTCTCGAATCCTATCCATTCCTCACATGTCGCCAAATCCTCACATCATTCATCTGTCATTAGTAGGGTTCGGATGTTTAGACCTAAAAAACTGGAAAATATGACCTTAAAAATGACTAAATATGACCTAATAAAAGAAAGTATTTTCTAATAATAAATGTTCCACTTTTAAAAGTTTAATGAAACTAAATTACTACATCACATGAATGCATTCAGGATCGTGTTTTTAAGAATTTTACATATTATTCACAGTTTTGCTTGTAATGGACATCTAATTTTAAAGCATTTGCTTCTGTTTGATTGCTTCATCACTTCCATATAATATTTTGTAGTCCATGCATGTCCCTATAAAACATGAACATTTGCATTAATTTTAAAATTAAATTACCTATTAATTGGGCATAAACATTAAATTAATGAAATAAATTTCAAAGTATGCTATTACGTACCAGTTTTCAGTCTCCATTTTTGTCTGCATTACAGTATACAACCACGTGCATTTTAAGATTATCGAATATAAATCTTCTCCTGTTGTCACTTAACCCTTTCACTGCTAACGACGGAACTGTGACGGCGCGGAGAATGGCACCTTCGTGTGCTGTTGACGGTACTGTTCCGCCCGCGAAGTGGGTGCTATGAACGAGACGATTCCACAAGGCATGGAATTTTTTAACACAGTTTTAACGAAAGGATAGTGTCCTGCCATCTATTGGGGTTAGATAGAACTTAATTTCATTGCTTTCCCTGCTCTGTGGTGCAATTTGTATATGAAAATGTGAGGCCTTGCACAACGTTGCCGCGAAGTTGGTGCTACGAATGAAACAATTGCTCGTAGAATAGAATTCTTTAACAAGGTTTCAACGAAAGGATAGTGTCCTGCCATCTCTTGGGGTTAGATAGAAATTATTTTCATTGCTTTCCTTGCCCTGTGGTGCAATCTGTAGACGGAAATACGAGGCCTTGCACGATGTTGTGATGTCTGAAGAAGCCATTGAACTCACGAGTCATATGACAAGCGGGGATTCACGTCAAGGCCATGGTATGTTCAATTTCAACACAGTCATTGCTTTCACGAGCAAGGAAAAACATTTCTAACGTGATGACGAAGTTCTGGCGTATTTTAAAACTGCCTTCTTATTTTTCGGATTTAGCGCCGAGTGACAGTGAAAATATCTCAGCAAGGAGGGTATGTCAGCTTGCCAATATCTCAGCAGTGAAAGGGTTAATATCGTCTTAAACCACGAGAAGCTCCTTTCGACGTCAGAGGATGTCACAGGTGCATATTTGAAGAAAGTCAAGTCATTGCAATTTAGCTTTGGTTCATCTTCTTCCAGAACAGCATCATCGCCATTCAGAATATCCTTCATTTTGCATACTGTGACATACCCCACATTTGCATTCAACACTTTAGTAAGTTTATTCTTCACAGAGTCCCCTACGCTGCCTCTTGCTCGCTCTAGCTCACATTCTACACTTTTCACTAGCCCCAAACTTTCGTGCAGTTACAAACCTACTGTCTCTAGACAAGAAATTGCTCTTATGATGCCCCCAAAATTTGATTTGATGTAAGCCAAATTTCCCTTCAAGCTGTTGGAGAATAATTGTTGCACAATTTTAATAGAAATGCTTCACGATGGTCAAAGGTATTAATCACTTCCTCAATAGCTTCATAATTTTCACAGTAATATTCAGCTGCACTAAGCCATGTACACCATCTTGTCAATATTGGTTGGGGTGGAAGTGGAAATGAAGGTAGATGTTGTTGAAATGTTGTCAGTCTCTTTGGAGATTTTAGAAATATTTTTTTCACATTTCATATCAATGCATCCACATCATGAAAATGTACTCTTACTTCCTCTGCAACTCAGTGCAAGTCATGAGCCAGGCATGCTAAATGCACCATTTTTGGATAGAGCATTTTAAGGCCCTTGCCTGCTTTCACCATGTACGGTGCAGCATCAGTTACAAACAGTAGAACTTGTTCCCGCTTTACATCACCATCCCACAACAGTTTCATGGCATTGTCGAAAAGTACAGCAATTGTAGAATGGTTTGCTGCTTCAAGTACTTCACAATTTATTAAAAATATATCACCAGGACGATCAGGAAAGAGTGTCCCAATAATAACATTCGCAACATATCTCCCGCAAGCATCCGTAGTTTCGTCTATCGAAACCCAAATCTGATTGTTGCCTACAGTACTTCTGATTTTTTGCAATGCATTTCCATAACACGCAAGTAAGTAATTTTTCCTTATTGTAGATTCGTTTGGAACTGTGTGACTTGTGTATTTTTCCAAAAAAATGATGAATTGTTCATTGTTAACCTTATTAAGAGGGTTGTTGGCAGACACCATCATTTCACAAAGGTCTTTTGAGAATTCTGACAGTTTACTTGATGTCGAAGGAGCAATTGTACCACACAAAAGACCCTCCCTCTTTTCTTGAACTGATTGTCTGCTTACACTGTTCTTACGTTTTGCCGTCTCACAGTGCTGCTGAACATTAAATCGTTTTGCAGCCGTCACTTTAATTTCACACACTTTGCAATACAAAATTTTCCCGTCGGTGCAAAAGTGGTTTTCTCCAAACTCTTTAACAAAACTTTTTAGTTTTACACTTTCAGAACACTTATTTTTTGGCATTTTGATGTTTCCCGATACCACTGCAAGTGTGAACTGAAAATCTTTTAAAACTGTCTCTATTGAAAGTTGTTAACAACAAGGAGGAAGGAGGTAAAACCTCTATTGTGCTCCAACTACCTGCACTTGTTATTGTCCCTTCACATTCCAGTTGCAGTCAAACCAAAATATTAGTAACTCTTTCTCGAAAAAATTTTAACTCTACGATATAGTGCCTACAGTATACTGTGCAATTGTGCTTGCTCTTTTACCGAATTTATTACTGAAATATGACAAATTAAAAAATGACCGAAATATGACCAAAACTATAAAAATGTCCAATTGTGCTCTTTTACCGAATTTATGACTTAAATATGACGTTAAATTAAAAAAATGACTGAAATATGACCTAAACTATAAAAATGTCCAAAATATGACTTTATATTCAAAATAAAAACGGTCCAATTAGGATAACAAAAGTGCAATTCGTGTTTAATTTCAGTTTGCGGCAAGATTAGAGGTCAGGATAAAAATATGATATGTCATGAACATCCGAACCCTAGTCATAAGGTTCCTAATCTGTGGTCCCACAAAGATTGTTGTTTCAGTTTAGCCTCAGACAGGAAGGAGAATTTCTGACAGATATGCTTAAAACATTCACCAAGATAGTTTGTGTAACCTAAGTCTTCCTACAACTTTTAAATCACCATATTCTACCATTTCTGTTCTGAATATTTAAATTGCCATTAATACCATTGCAAGGGTTTTGTAGTTTACCTTCAAAATGAAAGAATACCCTACTGGTATCCAACCATACTCATTGGTAATGTGTAGGAGTACAGCTTTGATATTTTTTTGAGTTTCATCAATAAATAACCTCCATTCATTCTTGTTGTAACTTATGTTATTCCATACTTTGATACTACATCATTAATGTTATTAGATAAACAATTTTCAGTGAAGTACTCATGAAACTCCTGTTTTCTTGTTTGACATTGAGAGAATGTTGTACCAAGAACCAGCAGTCTCTTCTCCTTTGAATGAGAATCCACAATTTGTGACATCTCCTTCAAGAGACCCAGATCTCTTACTAAGTTGTTTAGTTCTCCTTGAGTAAACAGCTCTGGTTTCAGCTCTTCTGTGGGCATAGAAGTTTCATCTCAACCTGCAGAAACAGATGACAACGATGATGATGATGATGATTGTAGAGTTACAGGTGGATTAGGTATAGAAATCCGGGTGCTTGTGCTACAGGCCTTATAGCTGATTATATCGATGGCTGAACATTGATAGTGTGAATTTTAAAAGAAGCAAAATTACATAATTACATAAAAGCTGTGGGTGTTACAGGAAATCTAATACTATAATTGTAAACAGCTCTAAGAAATCGCTTAAACATACATTTTATTTATTTATTTTCTGGCACTGCAAGTGGGTCAACAACCCGGTGGCAGTGGTGCAATAAATACCAGCCATGCATATATACAAAAATTACACACTATACATACAGTTACACATTAAATATCACATTAAATACATATGGTACATTACATATTAAATAAATGCCAGCCATAAATACCATACCATAAATACCAGCCATATATACAAAAATGACACACTATACATACAGTTACACATTAAATATCACAACAGCTATCCACATACCTGATAATAAAAAAAAAAAAATCTTTCTATTTAAAACTATATAAAAATTACAAACGGAGAATATTATAGAAAAAAGAATATATATTATACATTATCATATACCCTATTCAATATATTTATATTTTTATATTAAATATATATATTTATATATACATATTTTCATGCAAAGCCCCAAAATGATGTTACCCAGTGTAATTTTTGGAACACTGCAGTTCATTGAATCGTTAATTATTTTCATAATACAGTATGTAACAACGTAGCAAAAAAATATGTAATAATGATCTGAAAACATTTTTTGTTATTGTGTATCGTTTGTCAGAACTTCTCAGGGTCATTTCAAGCAAAACTAAAGAATTTTACAGACTGGTAGCTTTGATGCAGTGATGGGAAGTAAATTGATTCCCATTTCCTTGTAATTGTTACTTCTTGAAAAATGTGATTTTTACTTGTAATTTACTTCTGGAAATAAAATTGTAATCATTACATTTTAGTAATTGTTACATTGTAGTAATCAATATGTATCAGATTGAGAATTTGGCAACAATGCTTTCTTCTACTCCTTGTGGTTGCTGCAGCGGCCTTGAAGCAATCTCAGATCTCGCTTTTTGGGTTTTGCTGCATGAACCATCATGGCTTTCTTTTTAAACCCTAGTTTGCTGCAGCAAAGTTGAAGCACTTTTACAGGTTCCGTTCAAAAAGGAATGCACAAAAACACCGCAATCTTAATGTACAGGCCACATTGTAGAACCTCTGGAAAGCAGTCAGCTGATCATTGCCTGGTAGTGTTATTCAATCAATAAGCAATAACATTTACATGATATGTAGGTCTTATAAAGTGTTAATTGCTCAAAATAAGTTCTTAATGCAATGAAAAAGATCTCATATATTATTCTGTTCTGTACTGTGAATTAACAAATATTCATCAAGAGTAAAAATGCCAAAAAGTTGTGTTTTATCTTTTACAAGTTCATTATACCAAGATGAATGTACTGCTGTGTTCTCATTTCTTGCTGATGTGTTTTTTGTTTGCTCATTAATAATTTGAGACTTGGTATTTAGCAAACAGCTTTACCATTGAATGGCCCAATAGTTTCTGGCCTTGGGCCCAAAACAAACAAACAAACAATCAAAAATAGCTATTTATGTATCAAGTACGCAAAATAACGCTTTAGTGGACGAATCTAGTATAGCGGCCAAGGCATAAGCCGAGGTTGAAATACTGAATGAGTCCGATAAAGTTTTTGCGTACGTGGTGCATACAATATTTTTTAGTAAAAGCTCTCTAAATTATATGAAATGAAACAAAAATACCATATATAATTAATTCAAATGAAAGGTAGTCAGCCATTTGTATAACATCATATTCTCACAGCCACCTGTGAACAGTACAACAATGAACCATATGTACCAATACAAAATGAGTTATAGATTGCATAAAAATTATATGAATCGCTTTTTTTAAAACAATAATGCATACGAACTAGTATTTATGAAAAGCTTGTGAAAATACGAATGATAATCCCGAGAAAATTTCAGTCCAAACCAAAAACATTGAACTGGAGCTGGTGCCAGCAACATCACAGCAGTAATCACTATGAAAAGGAATATATTGCAATTAAATACGGGTGCATCCATGGTATGCAATGATTCTCTTGTGAACAAAGATGTGAAAAGTTGTTGGCTTATATTTGTTGTTATATGATGTATTAGGTTACCCTGTTTTGCAAAAAACCCTGGTAAAGCTTCTGATTATCACAAAGAAACATGTTGGCTTAAATTTGTTGTTTTATGACCAAATAAATGCTTAAATCCATGTTAAAGTTGGTGTGACTGGCAGTGGCGGCTCGTGGCCGGAAAATTAGGTGAAGAGAAAAAAATGACACATGCTTATGTTAATAACGGAATTCACCCAATAGCGGCTCGTGGCTCAAAACGAGGGTGTGCTGCAAATATCATTTCATACAGCAAACTTAAAATATGTTTAAAAATTATTAGTAGGCCTATCTAAACTGCCCGTCTCATAATCCATCTCTGGGAACTCTTACGCGATTATTTTTTTGCTAATTTCTCTCGTCTCGTCGAACGTTGTGTGAGTTGCGTGACGAGGGAAAATAGCACAATAATAATAATAATAATAATAATAATAATAATAATAATAATAATAATAATAATAATGATAGTAATAATGATGATAATAATAATAGTAATAATAACAACAACAATAATAATAATAATAATAATAATAATAATTAGGGCAGGGCAAATCGCGTGAGAGTTCCCCGGAAATGGAATAAGAGTACATATATTTCAATGATACACACGGATACTTCATGTATAGGAGCATTTATTAATTGTTGCATCCTTACACCACATGGTCGGAAGACAGAGTGATAAGTCACACACAAACGGAAATGGCAGACATCTTGCACAGAGACTTAAAAACAAAACACAGTAGTCTCTGTTGCCAACATTACAAACTGTATAAAGAAACAAAATATAACACAACCTGTATTTAAATTACAGTATGGATGTATAATCCAACACACCTCCCTAATTTAAATACATTTCACAAGATGCATCAACAAAACATTTTACATTCAAATTTCCACTTCTCTGAAATACAAGACCATTATCAATTGTACCAGCAATATATCTTAGCACTCTCTTACATGCAGTCCAATGTTCCTCTCCATAACAGTTATTATACTGACTTAGTTTACATACTGTATACATGAGATCTGGACGGGTTGATATTGCTAAATACATCAAAGATCCTATCAGTTCTTGATATGGAATGTTTTCATCTCTTATGTCATGCTTTGGTAATTCACGACCAGCTGACATAGGAGTACTTTTTGGAGTTACATTAGTCATGTTATACTTCTTTAATAATTCTAACATGTACTCTTTTTGATCAAGTTTCAAAATACCATTCTCCTGATCATAGTTATTTCTCATTCCTAGACAATTTTTTATCTTTCCCAAAAATTTTACTTCATATTTCCTTCTTAGAGCTTCATAGAATTTTTGCTTTTCACTCTCCCAATTAGAAAAACAAAAAATATCGTCCACATATAAACATAGATAAATGGCCAATGAACCCTTTCTCTTAACAAAAACACATGGATCGCACACAGATTGAACAAATCCCATTTCCTTAAAGAAATCATTGATATTTTCATTCCATGAACGACTAGCTTGTTTTAAACCATAGATACTCTTTTTTAATGCACATACTTTACCATCTACAGCAAAACCTTCTGGTTGTTCCATGTAAATGGTCTCATTTAAGTTCCCATTTAAAAAAGCAGTCAATCAATATGCTCCATGTCAAAACTTAACTCATTAGATATGGCCATAATTAGTCTTAAAGTTTCAGGGCGAATACCGGTGAATAAGTTTCCTCATAATCTATTCCTTTTCTCTGAGAAAATCCTCTAGCAACTAGCCTAGCTCTATGACAATCATAATTTCCATCAGCGTCCTTTTTTACCTTAAATATCCATTTGCTTTTTACAACATTGTGATTTTTAGGCCTATCCACTAATTCCCAAACATCATTCTTTACTAAAGCTTGATATTCTTTCTCCATAGCACGCTTCCAATCTGGATCTTTCATAGCACTTATCCCTGAACTAGGAGTGATACCTACAGTACTTAGAGCTGCAGAATTATACATAACATAATCCTCATGCCATGCAGGTCTTTGTCTAATTCTTTCTGGCCTTTCTAAATCCTGATTTTCTGCATCTTGAAATTCATTACTATCTGTTTCAGACAAGATATCATCATTTTTCTGATTACTGACATTTTTATGAACAATTACTTTTTTCTCAATGACATTATTCCCATCCCATTCTGGAACTAATTCATCAAATTCTGGAACAGTATTACTTCCATCAAGAATACAACCCAATTTATTTTCAATGAAAACAACATTTCTGGATATAATGACATAACCGGGACAGTTTGGATCAGCAATCCTATAACCTTTTGTTCTTTCACAGTAACCTACCATGATCATTTCTTCAGATTTAGAATCAAATTTGTTTCGCTTAGTCTTTGGTACTAATGACATGACTTTACATCCAAATAATCTAATATTGAATAAATCAACTTTCTTACCAGTCCAAAGTTCTAAAGGAATTTTGTTACCTAAAGCTACAGTGGGACTTCTATTTTTTAGATAAATAGCACAATTTACAGCCTCAGCCCAACATCTCTTGTCCAACTTAGCATTAATTAACATAGCCCTAGCACGTTCAACACACATTCTATTAAGCCTTTCTGAAACACCGTTTTGTTCTGGAGTGTACGGAACAGTAAATTCTAGAACTATACCATGATCACTACAAAACTGTTTCATTTCAGCATTATCATATTCTCTACCATTATCTGATCTTAGCCTTTTGATTTTACAATATGTTTGATTTTCGACCATCAATTTAAATTCTTTGAACTTTTCAAAACAGTCACTTTTCTTTTTCATAAAGTATACAAAACTCATTCTGGAATAATCATCGGTGAATGTAACAAAACATGTAGCTTGACCATAAGACAATGCATCCTTCTCTGGATAACATACATCACTATGAACTAATTCCAATAATTGAGTTGCTCTAGTGGCTGGTTTGTTAAATGGTAATTTACTGTGTTTTCCCTTTATACACGGAATACAAGTTTCATTTTTAGATGGAGTGAAAGTGATACCATCAGCTAAATTTCTCAACTTCAACAAATCGTTATAGTTTAAATGACCCATTCTTTGATGCCATAATTCCTGAGAATTTTCAACTGACAATAATGCAGCAAAATTACTTTCATTTGCCATATTATTATTATTCACTTCAACATTATCATACACAGTAGCAGTAGATATGCCTTCCCTATCTAATTTGTAAATTCCATTTACTACACTACCGGTTAATATGCTCTCATCTATAATTTCTATGTTTTTCGGAAAAACATTTACTCCTTTTTCATCAAATACTATTATATTACCTTTCTTTGCAATTTGATGAACTGACAATAAATTAGCAGCACTATCCGGACAAAATATTACGTCTGAAATAGTAGCCTTGGTTAAGCCTTTGTTATTTATCATTAAAGTAACATCACCTACACCTTTACTCTTCAAGACAGTATTATTTGCAACTAAAATTTCTCGTGAGTCGTCACGATTCACAAAATCTGCAAGATCCTTTCTATGAGAAATTGATTTGCTACAGCAACTATCAAAATACCATTCATCTCTACCTAAATTTGCACTAGACATAGCGAAGCCTGACATAGCTACAGTCAATAAATTTATATCTTTGGCATTATTACCTGAAGAATTCTTCGAAGAACTTGATTGATGATTTCCACCCTTGTTCTTTTCCTTCTTCATTTTCTTCCATTCTATGCAGTCAGGTTTCTTATGACCTTGCTTGTGACAGTGATAACAAGTGGGCACAAATACACTAATTTTCTTCTTTGGTATTGACCTTGCTGTAAGAGCTGTCTCACTTTGTCGCTCCCTTGTTGCCTCATCATAGTTATGAAGAAAAGCTAACACACTTTCCAGAGTCACTTTAGTATTTGCAGCACCATATGAAAGTATGAGTGAAGTGCAAGAGTCTGGAAGTCCATGCAAAAGCATAGCACCAATTTTTTCATCAGTATAGACTACACCACAATCCGCTAGTTCACCACGAACAGTTAGCATATGGTTTACATATTCGTCCACTGATTTGAAGTCATCAAGTCTGGCTCTGTAGAGTCGCCTCTCCAGTATTAATTGACCCGCAACACCCTGCTCACCAAAATCTTTTCCAAGTTTATCCCACGCTGCCTTGGCTGTCGTGATCCCCAAGATTCGAGAATGTATAGGAGTTGCCACCACCATTCCAATCTTGGCAAGTGCCCTTTGATCGTGAATAGTATTGCTATCAGTTCCTTCAATAGCACCCCAAAGTCCACAATCAATTAGAAAACACTTCATTTGGAATTTCCAGGTTGCAAAATTGTTACGTCCTTCCAGCTTGATAATCCCTGGTACTCCAGATACAGACAAAACAGTAGTTGTCGTAGTGGCACCAGTTTCTGCTTCCGTCGCCATGATTCTTGAAGTTTCCGTCTTGGTAATATCTTCTTAGAAGATAACTAATTGTCCTGGGCAGATATGAATCGTCCTGGGCAGATATTAATCGTCCTGGGCAGATATTGACCGTCCTGGGCAGATATTGATCGTCCTGGGCCCATAACCTGATGGATTCTTGGAGTGGATGTACATATATTTCAATGATACACACGGATACTTCATGTATAGGAGCATTTATTAATTGTTGCATCCTTACACCACATGGTCGGAAGACAGAGTGATATGTCACACACAAACGGAAATGGCAGACATCTTGCACAGAGACTTAAAAACAAAACACAGTAGTCTCTGTTGCCAACATTACAAACTGAAAAAAGAAACAAAATATAACACAACCTGTATTTAAATTACAGTATGGATGTATAATCCAACAAAGAGACGAGAAAATAGTATTTTTTAATGATCGAGTTAGAGGAAGTCGCTTAGTGTTCCCAGTGCGACAGAATACTTAATCGGGGTTGTGGAATCCGGGTTTTTCTGAATTTAACATATTCGAATTTGGCGGCGTTAGACCGTCAGACGGTGGAAGATCTAACGTGCCCACCTCTTTCTCAGAGCTGACAGTGTGGTGCTGGCGCGGCGAAGAAAATGCCTGAACAAGGGGGACTGCTTCATGGGTGGTCTGTTCTCGTCACCTAGCAGACGTGGGATAAGCAAGAAAACTGCTGCTTGCCATCCTCATTTTTTATTTGAACAGACTACCCATGCAACGGAGGGCGTGGTTTCCATTTCACCTTCACACGGCCGACTTGAAGCACGCTGCCCTCTCAGGATCTCAGTGTCTCCTAGCTTTGCCACCAGGTGGTGGCGTGGCGGGCAATTCAAAAATACAGATACATTTATAGTAAAAACCAATTCGTGATATGGAAAATAAACTTTAAAAATACGTATTGTAAAGGGAAAATACTGATGAAGTGCTACTTCACCTACTTCCCCTGAATAGCCGCCACTGGTGACTGGTCAATGCCACCTGGATTTTGTTTATAGATTGCCATGATGACTTTAAAGTACTAAGCCGATAAAACTGCATTTTGAATGCAATTTGAATGCAGTTTTATGCAATTTTAGCGGCCTTGGTTGCTAAATGCAATTTTTTGACGTGTTACCAGTCCGACAAGCAGCTGTTTTAGAGAGCGCATACTAAAAATACATTTTTTGGTACTGCCATTTTGTAAAGTAATAGTAATTGTAATTTTACTGATTACTTTTTGAAAAAGTGATTAAATCACAATTTTGTAATTGTAATTAAGTGAAATGTCTCAGGTAACTGTAATTCAGCCCAATTACTTTTTTTTTTGTTGGTACTTTTCCCATCACTGCTCTGTTGAGATATTATTTACAATACTTAATTGTGTAAAAATGTTGATAAGTCCTGCCAATTCATCAAGTGTCTTCACACTTTTGGAAGATGGAAATAGTCAACATTATATGGCTACAGTTCTTGGAATTCCTTGAATGACCATACACAGGGAGTCCAGAGCTTTAGAGAGATGGGAGGTTACACCAGGAGATCAAGTCTGGGAAAAAATGAGTTAATATTGGTCATGATGACTGTAAAAATTTCACTTAAAATAATGTCTCATGATGACTGCTTTATTGTCTTATAAAATTATTTTCACAAAACTACAGTGACAAAAATTGAACAGAATATGTAGGTAGATCAATTTTTTCGCTTGTGATTGTATCAAAAATACACTAAAACTCCTTATATTTACATATAGGTGGTAAATCTTTAAGAAACAAATTTCCAACATAGTCTGCATTGTCCATGATCAGTCATTGTAGTATTAGTATTAGTAGTATTAGTATTAGTATTTTTATTCATCCAGTAACATCATTATACATGACATTGGATACGTCTCAAATATACACAAAAAACACAAATTAAGATGAGATATGTACAAATCACACAGCTATGCAAAAAAAAAAAACAAAACAAACAAAAAAAAAAAAAAAAAAAAAACTTAGAATCTAAATAAGAAACAAATAAGAATAAGAATAATACCTCAAAATTTACAAATGGACAAATACTATAACTAAAGACAAACAGATACATTCAGATTTTATATTAATTACACATTTCAATAAACTCGTTAATCAACATATCAGGTAATTCACAACCCAGGTCCAACTCTTTCCACCGGTTATGGATATAAAATTGATTAAAACTGTTATTAAAACTTATATACAGTTCACCTGAGGAAGGCCTGGAGGTCAGGCTGAAACGTAGTGACCGTTTTAAAGGTAAAATTTTATCCACTGTATATAAGTTTTAATAACAGTTTTAATCAATTTTAAACTCGTTAATGTCATATGGACAGCAATTCAATAGAAATCCCCTTAATATTACTTTAAATTTCTGGCATGAAGGTATTTCCTTAATGTACGATGGTAATTTATTGAATAAGTAGAGGCCGGTGTAAAGGAAACTTTTCTGGTAGGCATTAGTGTTATGCAATGGAGTAAAGAGAGCATGCTTATTTCTAGTATTGTATGAGTGTACATCCGAATTGGTTGAATATGTATGCAAGTTATTTTTCATAAAAATTAAGGTTTCATATATGTAGATACTTGGTAGAGGTAATATGTTTAACTTTTTGAAGAATAGCCTACAACTAGTTGTTCTGCTAACTTTCATCATAATTCTAATCACTTTCTTTTGTAGTTTGAAGATTGTTATAGCATGTGATGAATTTCCCCAAAAAATAATTCCATAAGTAAGGATCGAATGAAAATAAGCATAATATAACGCTTTTACTGTTTCGAAATTGGTTATATTATTTATCATCTTTATCGCAAAACAGGCTTTACTTAATTTTTTTTAGATTTCTTGTATATGCAAACCCCAGTTCAAATTTTTATCTAACCACATCCCTAAGCATTTAGTATAGTCTGAATAACTTATTATCGTATTGTCTAATTTTATAATTGGAAACTGTGGATTCCTGTTTTGAACATGATGGAATGATAAAGCAATTGTTTTTTCTTTGTTTATTACTAACCTATTCTTTTCAAACCATTCCAGAAGATTATGAGTAGTTTCTGTTATATCTGATTGCACTCTTCTGATGTCCTGACCTGATATAATTACACTTGTGTCATCAGCAAAGAGTGTTGGCTTTCCACTTGTAACTGTAGAATCTAGATCATTAATGTATATTAAGAATAGAGTAGGTCCAAGTATTGAGCCTTGTGGGACTCCGTATTTAACATAATCATTATCTGATAAAAATTTAGTTATTTCATTACTATGTTCCTGTTTATAGTTTATCTGAACTAACTGTTCCCGATCTTTTAAATGCGATTTGAACCAGTCATGAACAACACCACGTATTCCAATAGCTGAAAGTTTACTGAGTAAAATATTATGATCAACCAGGTCAAAGGCTTTTGATAAATCCATAAATAAACCAATATTAGTTTCTTTATTGTCTAAAGATTCATAGACTCTTTTTATGAAATGTGTAATGGCGGTAGTTGTAGATTTCCCTTTGCAGAAGCCATGCTGGTTAGCAGTTAACTTATTGTATTTATTTAAAAATTTTGAAAGTCTATTTTGTACCACCCTTTCAATAATTTTAGAGAAAACTGATAAAAGCGATACTGGTCTGTAATTTTGAATATCTTTTTCTGATCCTTTTTTAAATAATGGTATAACTTTGGCCATTTTTAAAACATCTGGAAAAACTCCTGAGGCTAGTGATAAATTTATTATGTAAATTAAAGGATGAACTAAGTGTATGTGACATTTTTTTATTACATTTACAGGAATGTCATCCAGATCTGTTGACCATGTGTTTTTTAATTTTGAAATGATATCTAAAACTTCTGTTGCTGTAACCGGTCTTATGAACATACTGTTGCATTGTAATATCTCAAGTGAATCCAAATTAGTACTCTTTGTCGGTGGGGCATTTTTTAATAAACTATCTGCTATGCTTGTATAGTGTTTGTTGAACAGATTGGCTATTTCTTTTGGATCCGTTATGTTCATACCCTTATTATTTAGTTGTATATTTTTATCTGTTTGTTTTTTTATTCCCAGTTCATGTTTAATTAAATCCCACATGGTTTTGTATCTGTTATTGGAGCTTTTTATTCTATTATCGTTACACATCCTCTTAGCTTCAACTATCACTCTTTTGTAGATTCTTTTGTATAGGTGAAAATAATTTAAGAATGATTCAGACATATTCCCTCCCTTTGCTAAACTCCTAAGATACCTGAACTTTTTCCCCGAAACCTTTATGCCTTGTGTAACCCATTGACTTTTATTTTCTTTGATTTTAATTCTCTTAATTGGAATAGCTGTATCTAGACAATATTTAAAGATATTGAAAAATTCAAGATATGACTCATTAACTTCAGATTTGGAAAAAACATCTTCCCATGTCTCTTTTGCGAGTAAATAATTAAGATAATTGACATTTTCTACTGAGTATATTCTGCTTGTTCTATAGCTACTTAGAACATTTTGTTTGTTTTTCCCATGCACTGTGGAAATTTGTAATATTTGAGCTGAATGATCTGAAAATCCAGTTTCAACCACCATGCAATTATGTTCCCAGGGTGATGTATTCAATATTATCTGGTCAAGAGCTGAATTTCCCCTGGTTGGTTCCTTTACTATAGCTTGTAGACTGAGCCACCTCCCGAGGATTATGACTTACCCCATTAAATTTATATTCATTTAGCTGTTCAAAAAAAGGATACTGTAGCTGGCTTTACCATCAGCTCTAGACGGCCTGAAGAATACAGCAGTAACAGGCCTCACGAAGACAGGTAGACTGGCTGCGAAGCTCTCTTCTTACTTCACAAGCAGCCAGTAGGAAGCTAACTGAAGCACCCACCCAAAGGGTACTTAAAACTAACGTGCCCACCCCAAAGGATTAACTAGGAACAGCCTATGGGAGGTTACCCAATTAGAACATGCATTTTCATCTATGATAAAATTGCATGGATCAATAAAATAATATATTTATTACAAAGAGTGGAAGTTCATAAGTGGAGTTTATTCCAAAGAAATAAAATTGAGAATCAACAAACAATTAGAATTTATATAGTTCATCCCTAGAAAAAAAACACTTAATAACCTATTAAATAAAACATACCTATACCCTACACAAAATAGAAATTTCTCTTACCAAAATGGACATCTTTCTTACTTCTATCTACTAAGTAAATTTGATTACCTTGTACACTTTATGCTAAGGATCCTTAGAAGAAAATATGGTACCGAAAATATTATATACACAACATACACAAGGGATGGAGAATAAATTTAGCTTTGTTTCACCGAAAGAAGTTCCTTTTCAATTCCCATCCATCGAATTGAAAAGGAATGGGCATTTTTCCCGCCATGGCGCGACTAGCTAGAAGGCAAGCCAAAAACTGAGCTTTCTGAAATACAGGTAAGAAAAAAAATAAGAAACTGATAAAAAGGAGGGAAATAAAGATAAAAGAAAAGGGGTAGTTAAATAACTCTCAAAGACACGGATAACTCAAATTATGAAGTAGGATACATCGCGTGCTGACCCCAAAAGGACGCTACATAATTAAAGGGCAAACAAGAGATTACTATAGATAAAATGGAACAACTATTGTTTATTTCCTTGCAAGAATCCATCAGAAAGCTTACCTGCGTTTCAGAAGCAAGAAAAGTAATGTTTTACCCATTATTGGTGAATAGGAATCAGGCCTTCATATAAGCTGTACCTATCGCCATGGCTGCCCCAACAGAAAGATATAGCGTGATGACGCTTAGATCCCACGCCGACGAACAAACCAGTCACCTGATGTGAATATAACCAATCCAAGACATTCACACATCCACTTGACAACCCGGCACTGAAGATGTCCAATCACACCCTACATAGGATGATCACGAATGCAATACTGTCCATCAACTGTCTGTACCAATCACATGATGACTATTACTGGCCTAAGCCAAACCAAAACAGTTTGTTACTATGTACACATAAGCCGACGCCATTTTGTTAATCTCGACCCCAATGCTTCAACACAGATCAGAAGAATGACGAAACGGCCCGAAAATACACGAAGCAGCTGTGTGCGAGCGAGAGAGGAAATATTGCCGTAAAGTAGCACAGTAGGCCATCTCTTAGTGAACGCTATAGTTTGTAGCTTACGGGGACGACACCAGATAGCATGAAAGAGTTCTTTAGATCACTGGTACTAGATAAGTTCACAGAAACTTCAACAGATGCCGTTAATATGCACAATCACAGTACTGGGCTTAGAGAAAAGGAAAGTGGGCGGGAAAATTGTCTGACACTTGAACCGTCGTGAATAATCGGTTCAAGACCATGAGTATTTAACATATATTCAAGTTCTACACATTTGAAATTACATAGGAAATCTGTGTTTAAATCCCCTAGAATTATAATATTCTTGGTCTTCATAGATAAATTTTGAAGTATCATGTCTAAATTATCTATGAAAATATTTATGTTACTTCTAGGAGTTCTAATTTTAGTTGAGAGAGTTCCACTAGAGCTTCTGGAGTTTCGGTTCAGACTGCTGTACACCCTCACTTCTAATTTGCTATTTTTTTTACATTTTTAGAATTATTGAAGTGATGCCAGATGTTATAACAGTATTATTTTTGTATTTCTAGGCTGGAAATTTTAAACCAAGCAGATGCATCAAGAGTGCGAGCATTTTCTGTGGGCAGCCGTACAAATAAATTGAGTGCTCGTGCCTTTGCTTCTGACAACTATGCACGTCAGCATACAACTCTCACCCCTCCTCACCACCAACTGACTCCCACACAGACTCCTGGTGGCAAGAAATCACTTTCAGCACCTCTTCTGTGCAATTCCTGGTCAGGAGGAGGTTCTTTGAGGCATCACCTCCATGGAGGTAGCAGTCATTCTTCCATGGAGCCAATGGATGATCTCATGGAAATGGACTTTACACGAAATTCAAAAGGGAGATCTAAATCATCCCGTAGTAAACTGGAGGACAAGCACACACCTACACCACGAACACCTGCAACAGAAAGTTATGTTGATATGAATTCAAGGCATCCTGTTGATACAAGATCATTGAGTTATGTTGAAATGAATCCAAGACAGCCTGTTGATACCAGATCACTGAGCTATGTTGAAATGAATTTAAGACAGCCAGATACAAGAACACTGGTAGCAGCCTCTCCTCAAGGGCCTACAATTTCTCCAAGAAGTAGTGTAGATTATCACGCTCAAAGTCACCCTATTCCTACTCCATCAAACATGTCTGTTTCTCCTAGATCGATACATACTACTGCTGGTCCTTATATGGAAATGAGACCTGGATCCTCACCACCCACCAGAATAGTGGCTCAGCGTAAAATTTCTACTGTCAATCCACCATCTCCTGAGGTAAAAATCTTAAACAACCAGCCAGTACCAGCAACTGAAACACTAAATAATAATTTTGCAAGAACAAGCACAAGCAGCGAGAATTCAAATTTCACAACTGTGACAGGACAGGCCTATGGAGAAGTAAGGAATGATGCATACCATCATGGTGGTTTCCAGATACCATGCAGCAGGAAGCCAACATCTCCTATACAAGAAGAGTATATGGATATGAGTAGACCCTTAGATGAAGGATATGGTAGCATCTCTTCTTCAGCTAGAACTGCTCCAGTAGACACTCCTCAGCCTAGATCTGCAGAGGGATATGTGGAGATGGAATGGACCGGTGGCTCAAGACCTTCACAACGAGATGATGATTACATGAATATGGCTTTTGAAGGACGGGGAAGTAGAAGTGGAAGTGGTAGTGGAAGTGGGAAGAGAAAAGAAAAGCGCAAGGGACGCTACAGTTCACAACCTATCGTGATTCAGGGTCGTGAGAATGATTCAAATAGACAACAGTCTTCATCCACAAGTCCTGTTTTCTCACTCTCAAACCTCATCGGTCGCAAGCATTCTACTGGAACTCCACCTAAGATGCCACCACCAGCCTTCCTCCCATTGAGCCATGCCCCAAACAATTCTCCTGGCTCAAGCCCCAGTTCGTCTCTCCGTCGAAACAAGAGCCGCAAAACAAGTCGAAGAGACAGTGCAGAAAGTGCTGGATTCACCACTCCCACTGGCTCTAATGCTGCAATATTCCCATTCAGTCTAAACAGTCCAGGGTCTCCCATGAAGCCTTTCCCTGGCCAACAACAACAGCAGCAGCAAAATCAGCAGCAACATCAGCAGTCTGATGTGAACTATGATACTGCACGGAAGTGTCCAGTTGATGCCACAAGTGGTACAGTGCGTTTGTCATATCCCTTCTCCCCAGAATCAAATCCTGCTACTCCAGACTCCAGTAGTTCTTCTTCAGAACAGCCAACACCAGTGAATGCTGAATCATTGAATGATTTGAATAAAGTGGCATCACCAAGAAATCATGATTATGTGAATTACAGCCCATTCCATCAAAATGAATCATTGAATCAGCACCCAGGATATGGAGATTATGCTGTAATGAAACCTGTGCCTGTGACTTTAACGCGAAAGATCTCTGCCCCTGCCAGAGTGACCACTCTCTTGTCAGATCTAACACTCAGTTCCTCTGCCCGAACAACTGCTCCCAAGCTAGTCACAAGTTCTTCTACAGCTATAAATAGAGAAGCCGTACAATTTGGTCAACCATCTGTCATGACTACAAGCTCTGTGGCAACAAACAAAAATGCTGAACAACCTGGTCGACAAAATACCACAACAGTTAGTTCTTCAGCAGTACCAAGCAGAGGATCTGGACAGTTTGATCGACAAAATAGCACAGGAAATATTTCATCAGGAGTAAATGCAGAAAACATGCAGCAATTTCGACCAGCTGTTACACTTGTGAATTCATCTACAACACCAAACAGAAGTTCTGGGCAGTTCAGTAAACAAAATAGCACAGGCAGTAGTTCATCTGGACTAAATACAGAAATCATGCAGCAGTCTCGACCAACTGTTACAATTGCAAATTCAGCATCAAACAGAGAAATGTTTCTATTTGGGCGTCAGAACTCTACAACATCTACTTCACCTGCAGTACTGACTTCACAGTTTGGTCGACAAAATTCTCTAACTGGATCTATAAAAGGAGCAGGTAACTCTGTACCGATATCTAAAATCAGTAGCACTGGGAAGGTAGCAAGGCAGCTGTCTGATGGTAAAGCACAAGAGAATGCAAGCACAAAGTCAGAGGGAGCAATCTGTAGGCAGCTGTCAAGTTCAAGTGTTGGGTCTATAGAGGGTGCAGTTGGTGGTGCAACTGCAAGTGCATCGCCTGCTTCTTCTCGTCCTCCATCAGTAAGCAGTGAGAGGGAGTTGCATTATGCTTCTCTGGATCTAGCCCCCAGTGGTTCAGAGGGGGAAGAAGGTTCTCGTAGCCCTCGCAGCATTAAGACCCAGGGATCTCAGACTGAGTCGTCTACCTCTTCTCCCAGCCCAAACCCTGTAGCGGGTGAGTCCACCTTCACATATGCCGAGATTGATTTTGCTAAGAGTGAGGGACTCCGTTCACTGAACAGGAAGCACTGAACTGGTTTCCGATGTGCAAGTTTAGCTAACTAGACTGAATTTGATAGTTCCTTACAACCAACAGGGTGCATTCTGTTATTGTACCTTAAGTTCACTTCTTTATTTTTTATTGGTTTTTGATGCATCGACAATTCCCTGTAGTTTGACTTGAACAGTCTAGTCGTCCGATGAGTGTACACTGTAAACTTGCACATCTACAGAAGTTCCTCCTATTTGTTTATGTACTACTTACATCACATTGGAAATTGGCATCTGAAATAAGTTGCAGCTAAATTGGCAGCTTAAGTTACCAGCTCTCACTAGACAAGATTGCATTGAAAGTATTTCTCTGTGTTTTATTTTGTGTAATGTTTACTGTTAACATTTTATTTTACCCAGTTGTAATAGCATTACGATATGGTTTGGCAAAATGGCAGGTAATGATTTTTGGGAAGTTTCTTGCTGATAACACGAGCCTTTTGATAATTACATCCTGTTTCTGACTACAGTTGTCTTGGAATTAGAAGTGCATACTTTTTGTTTATTTCATTATTTTCTTATTTATAAAGAAAATATATGAAATTTAATGTACTGTATTGACCCGAATATAAGCTGCTCTTTTTTCCCTTGATAACATCCATGATGTATGATTAAGGCTTAAAGTTGCGTACAAGTACTTTTAGGCAATGATGGTAACATTACAACAAAACGGTGGTCTTTTTTATTTCTGGCAGCCAAAACCATCTATCAATTATTATTTTGAGTTTGTACAAATTATCCATACAATGATCGATTCAGTCTGAAAATTACATTGATTCCAATTGAAACGTCAAAAAATTTGGAATTATTGGAAAGTGAGTAAGCAAGTGATGTTTGTTTCATGATTCGTATATTGCATATTTCTTTTGTGATACCTGTATTGTGGAATATTCCAGTACATTGTTCTGCTCCAATGTAGATATTAGTAAATTGATCGGAATTGGAAGTGCAGAATTTTCAAAAAGTAGAGAAATTGCACAAAATTGAAAATTGAAATTAGAGAATCTGAAAAAGTTAGTCTTGACTTATATTTTATTATTTTTCATCATTTCATTTATAATTTCATTGTTCAGTAAAACCTCAATTATCTATCTTAATGAACAGAAAAGAGTGAACAGTTAAATGAAGAATTGGATAATCCGCATTATTAAATGTAATGCAACCGTAAATATTTTATTTATTGTACCGTATACTATATCTAACATTAGAATGCTTTAAAAAATATGTCGTCATTTGCATTTTCTTCCTATTCAAGTGTTTTCTTTTGTTCATTCTATTTTCTGTATCATAAGAATACGGGCACATCGGAATGGTCTTTTTGCTTAAGAAAATTCATTAATGTCTCAATTGTTTCCCATGCAGTTTGAAGAGGAATGAATATTGCAACATGCGGTTCGTTGTGAACAAGTCATCCCTCCCCTTCACTTTTGCTTCACTGGTGTCTTTTGCACACGTGATTCAGATGCAGCAACTATTTCATCATTGTAATTTAATGCCCTGACTATGCGTGATCATATGAAGCCACTGTTTTATAAGTATTGTGTAGGTGGAAAAATGGACATTATTGTCTTGTCTCCTATCTTTTTTGTTTATATTCTACAAACATTGCTTCATTATAAACTTCATGTACTTTTTTTTTTACTGCCTGTCAGGTTTAAATTATAATACAGGAATGTTGAAAGATTTTTTTTTTATGATGCCCACAATGCAGTTGCCCTTCATAATAGCTATTTTTGTATCAATTATGCAAAGACAAGGCTGTGGCAGGTGTATATGGAATGAGTCAGTTCAAGTTTTTGCATTCGTGGTCCTTACAATACTTTTTAGTAAAAGTTCTGCGATTTTACTACTAATGAGCTCAGTTTTTCACTCATATTGAATGATCCTACATAAAGAAAACAAATAGGGACAGGTGGTATGGTGCATGTATTAATAGTGCATGTTTATAAACTTGGCTTGCTATGAATTTGTTTCTTTTTCTTGAAAATACCTTAAATGAAATGATAACATAATCATTTTTATTAATTATACTAAATTTATTTGCTTAAAATTGAAGTTACATGTCAGTTATATCATATTTTCTGCAAGAAAACTTATTATGCCTTATTAGAAGATGAAGTTAGAAGAGACACAGAAGAGAACTTGTTCCTTTCAACTGGCGCTGGTGGTGTGATCTCCACTCTAACGTGGTGATCCATACATGGGAAAGTTGAGTCCACCTTCAAGCAAATTTAATGTAAAAATATATTATTATCAAATTATTTCTTGAATAGGAGATTTTCGAAAGACAAGGTTTCTTAAAACCTATACATATAAAAGTACACTTCACTGGAAAATACTGTAGATACATCTAGTATACATAGTTGGAACTAGTGGATAAAGGGAGTGACAGCTAGTATCTAATATATTAATTTCTAAGAAGTAAAATGCTGTTAATGTGCCACTTTCAGCGTGTTAATAGTTCAATAAGCAGCCATTTTAGAGCTTTTACTAAAAAAACTAAAAGTTATTTCATGCCCTAACAAAAAGGCAAATTCATGCAAAATCAGGTAGCAGAGGAATGAATAAATGAGGTTTACTTGTAATAATGTACAGCAGTGTCACATGATACTTTCATTTCTGTGATTTCAGGCCTGTTTCACATAAGAACTCTTACCTTAACATTTATGAAAACTAGGCAATTTTATTATTTTTGTGTGGAGTTCATTTAAGCAGAGGTGACTTAAATTCAGGGGCTTATATTCTGGTAAATACAGTAATGGATAAGTGTTGATGAAAATTGATACTAGCGTTGGAGTATAAAACAGAAATAATTTAGAAGAATTGCTGTGCCTGAGACTTGTTAGCCACCTTAATTTCCTTTTGTATTTCCAGTTTTCTCATTCCTTACATTTCCTTGTAACCTATCATAACTTCATGTAATTTGACTGCGAATAACTAGTGTGTCATTACTGTTTTGCATTAGACAACAGCATCTGGAATAAGCACAATGATTTGTATCACTATTTCGGAAGTTCTTAACAGTGAATTAATTATTATTTAAAAATAATGAGCTGGAATCTGACAAACTAACGACACAAAAATTCACACTAACGTAGACTGGAGTTTCGAAGGATATCCCCATTCATCCTCAGTTAGACTCCACCCGTTAGTTGATTGGTATCAGCATCTTCTCATGGGCAACCAATGAACTTCTTAATGTGATCATCATCCGTGGGAATTTCAAAGTTCATAAATGTGTTTCTGTTATTGTGTATGTGAATTTTTTCCCAAACTGTCATTTGTTTGTGTCCCTGTATACATTTCTTTAACAGGGAAATGTTCTTGCATATGTGAATCTTTCCCAAACTGTTATTTGTTTGTGTCCCTGTTGAAGAAATGTATACAGAGACACAAACAACTGATTTGGGAAAAAATTCACATATACAAGAACAGAAACACACTTATGAACTTTGAAATTCTTGCGGATAATGATCTCATTATGACGTTTATTGGTTGCCCACGAGAGGATGCTGATGCCGATCAACTAATAGATGCAGTCTAGCTGAAGATGAATGGGGATATCCTTCAAAACTGCAGTCCTTCATTTTAGTGAAGTTAATGTGTCACATTCCATCTCATTATTTTTATACAATGATCTGTGTTTAAACATACATACGACCCTACTTCACCTAAAGTAGCTTGGAGTTGCTTGGAGTTTGTTCCAAGAGCTCTTACATTTATCTTTAACTGATCTGGAGTTCTGTGTGTTGTGTAGTCCCATTAATTTACCCAGGGTTGCCCACAAGCCCCCCCCCCCCACTTGTTAAGATGCAGAGTGTGTCATTGAAATTTGGGGGGTAACAATTGTTGCAAAATTAGTATTTTATGTGTTAAAAATAAAAACAGTCAAATTTTATAACTTCAAAAGAAAAAAAATTATATTCTTCAGAAGTGAATAAAATATTCTTTACAACTAGTAGGCCTAAAGTAGTAGTAATAGTTAGCAAAACGCATTTACTTGTTACCAATTAAAACATTCAATTCTTCTTAAACTTGTCTTAGAACATAGGCACCGACTTCGGGGGCAAGAGACTTCTGTCCCGCCCTGCCAACACTACTAAAAATCCAATTCTAGCCCCCCCCCCCCAAAAAAAAAAGAAAAATATATATATTTTCAGGTCGTCCCCTCTGTCTTAGAATATATTTCTAAATAATTTTGTTATCAGTTATATATTTATTTTATTTCTTCCTGCAACACCTTCGGGTTGTTGATGGCAACGAGTAACATTGAAGTGTAAATGCAGCCTCATTAAACATACTTTTTCAATAGATTTTTTATTATAAATTGAAAGAAGGACTTATGACTTTGATGCCATTAGAGTTTTCCTTGGGAACAAGTTTTAGAGTAGGCCTACTCTAGGGGGATTTTATTTTTCATGAGGTTGGAGTGATATGAAGTTTTGGGGTTACCTTTTATGAACCTGGGGTGAGTCATGAAGATGCAGAGGGTGGGCAGACCTGATTTACCACCAGCATTCAGCATTCGAGATCAGCTGAGGATGTTTATCAGCAGTTCTAAAATAGGCTCTGAAGTAATTAAATAAATAAAATTATTAGTGTTTTCCATTTTTCCTTTGCACCGATTTCTTAAACATTTTCTTCTTCCCAGTATTCACAAAACATTATTTCTAAAGAGTTTTCAGTTTGGAAATGCAAATAATTGTTGTGTATCATACAGAATCATATGCAGGGTATTTTTTTTTTAGGCATGCCTTCAGTGGTACAATTCTTCACGTTGATTTCAGTAGCAAATACTTATATTGTAAAATGCTAATATTTTGTTCATGAACTACTTGCAATCTATTCAACTGTCAGAAATTAAAATAGCACTTTAAATGCTAAGTATTGTTATCTTGAATTTGCAAAAAAGTATCAAACCATTCAAATCCCAACCTAAGTCATAATATTGACAGAAGCAATGTACTCTAACATGAACACAGGTGATTTTTTCCACGGATGATAAGGAAAGTATAACAGAAGCTTCCTTTGATCAGATTAAAGGACACCCCTTGTGCTGTCCCACTCTATACTGAGTAGTGTTTTCAGTTGTGCACACTTAATGATGTATGGGTAGATAGATGGGAGGGTCATTGATTAATTTTATCAGTACTATCAACTTCCATCATCACATTTATTAAGTTACCACTATAAGCATTCACTATAAGCATCAGGCCGTTTTTAAACTCACCACTGTTTGTCTGATGAAAGTCATCGATTGCCATCAGACTCACAAAAATGTAGTCATTATGTTGATTTCCAAATACCTTGAAATTGGCTTCAAACAGTACTTCAGGTTTATCCATAGTTTCCTTTGAGGTTAGGTACCGTACTTAAATATACAAAGTTTATTATTAAAAAATAAATAAATTTTAGTTTGCTCAAAATGTGATTTAAGTTCATTGCCCATCATATATCATAATTTCCACTTCTTGCAAATCCATGGTTCAGTAATTATTATACGACTCTAATACTTCCTCTGACCTGTTCGTAAAGTCAACAGTAAGCAGGATCTCATCACCCATGGATTTACAGGTGACTTTAATCCTTTCACTGCTACATCTGTATATTTTCATCAGCGCAAGTCACTGCTGGCCATGCTATTAACTAATATATATATCTGATGCACCACTTTGCCTCCCTGTAGAAGAAAGAAAAGTCTGAGAGCTTATAGCAGGGGTGGCCACAACAAGGCTCGCAAGCCGCATGCGGCTCTTGAGCCAATCTCGTGTGGCTCTTGAAACCAAGCTAAGAGTAAATAGGATACAGATTTTAAAAAGTATATAATTTAATGAAAACTATTACAAGGAAGTGAAAACTTATTTCTGATTTAGCAGAAGAGTGTATTTAGTTTTTAGAGCAAATTAAGACTCTTTCAGAAAGACCTTGAGACTAAAGCATTTGCTCATTTCAAAAGTTTAAAGAAAATTACTGAAAGCTTCCTGGCGTTCCTGGAAAATCTTTTTGCTGTTGATGTGGGCGATGGCTGTCCTGTTTCGTCACCAATTACAGAGGATACAGTTGGAGTAGAGTTGGAGCTACTAGAACTGCAAGAGGACGAAGGAACAAAAGGACTTAAACGAAGTAGTGTTTAAGCTATAGAATTTTGGAAGAAAGTCCCAGGAGAAAAATACCTACTAACAAAAGAGTGTGCTAAAAGACTTACTTTGATATTTGGGACTTCTTATGTGTGTGAATCTCTGTACTGAACGCCTAAGTTCATTAAATCTAAATATCGATCTGAACTAACTGAAGAACATTTAAGTGAACTCGTGCGAATTGCCCTTACCAATTATCAGCCATTATCAGCCAAATTTCAAACAACCAACAGCAAAAATGAACACTCGTAAAAGTACTTCTCAAAAGTAAAATCTTATTTCTTATTGTGTTATTGAACAATAATGTTTATGTGTATAGTAAAAACAATGTGGTTTGCTTCGAACAGCTTCATAAATTTGCGATTAGTGGCCACCCCTGGCTTATGGTGTCATCAGTTGTCTACATCCTGACACCATCGGTTCCTTGTTCTCTGCCTTGAGCTGCTATCTTAGCTAAATATTTCAGGTGATGTATTGCACCACACATCATAATGCATTATAATGCTGCTGTGTTGTGATATCATGGGCTGTCCCAGGGTTGTGTAAATCACTCTCTACTTAAATGTGTGCTGTGCTCTTGTTTCAAAGGAAACTGGCAAATTATTTGCATTTGTTTGTCCATTTGTGATTATAAAAGAAATTCACAAATTAATTCAGCACCACCATTTGCACAGTGAATATATTAGCAGTGAAAGGGTTAAAAATGTACGCTAATTTATAGGATTCTGGAAATAGCTAATTTTTTGCACGTAACCTTGTTATACAAGGGTCATTTCAGACATCATGGCAACTATTATTTATCAGTCAATAATGCTGCAGGAAACAAATCAGGATATACGATTGAAAGTCGGAATGTTCTTCGCATTGCTGGTACTAAATCCAGATATCTTTGCCAACGATGAGGAAGGCGCTGAATACCATCAGCTGTGTGTGATGCGTCTATGCGCGCCACCTCTTGTTGATGCACTGTTAGGATGTCCTCCCTGTTTGCAAACCGCTTCCCACGCCTTGGGGGATTATTTTGAAGGTTGGTAGCTCGCAAGAGTACAAGTATTATGCGTCCTGTTTTGTGCATATGTAATACGATTAAAACAATGATCTCAATGTCCCTAACCCATAGAGCCTTTTATCCGGATCCCAATTTAGTACCAACATTGCGAAGAACATTCCAATGACTTTCAATTGTATATCCTGATTTTTGTTTCCTGCAGCTTTATTGACTGATAAATAATAGTTGCCATGACTTCTGATATGACCCTCGTACATTGATAGCTCATTGTTTCTGTACTATAGAATTTCAGTATAAACGGTTTGGGTCAATCCATATGATTCAACCAATAATAAAATAATTTGTTGCTGACCTATTTTATTTTATTTTTAAGTTTATATTTTCTGTTTCTATGTGTATCAAAGAAGAAGTAACACAAGCTATAAAAGAACTAAAATCTGGGAAATCCCCCGGTGAGGACGGGATTCTAAATGAATTCCTGAAATGGGGAGGAGAACCCCTAGTAACTGCAACGACCTCGCTATTCAATCACATATTACAAACTGAGGAATTACCACAACAGTGGCAGCAGAGTACAGTAATTCTGCTGCATAAGAAAGGAAACAGGGACGACCTGAACAACTATCGGCCCATCAGTCTATTATCCAATTTGTATAAAGTATTCACTAAGATTCTCACCAAAAGGCTTACTAAAATCTTTGATGAAAACCAACCTCCGGAACAAGCTGGATTTCGCGCGAACTACAGTACAATTGTTCACCTCCAATCAGTTAATCAAATTCTAGAAAAAGCAGAAGAATACAACATACAGATACACATTGCTTTTGTGGATTACAGAAAAGCATTTGATACAGTGGAACACACGAGTGTTTTGAGCTCCTTGAAAGCTATAGGCATAGATAACAAGTACACAAGACTTATAGGAAAATTATACACAAACAGCACCGCCAAAATTAGAACAGAGATAGAAGGCACGCCATTCAAGATAGAAAGAGGCGTTAAACAAGGTGACCCGATCTCACCAAAATTGTTCACATGCCTGTTAGAACAAGTTTTCAGAAAACTGGATTGGGAAAAGAAAAGATATGGCTTAAACATAAACGGGAAAAGACTCACAAACTTACGCTTCGCAGACGACATTGTGTTATTCGCAAAAACTGGGAAAGAGATGGAATACATGCTGAAAGACTTAAGCGGGAAGAGCGAACAAGTGGGACTAAAAATGAACCCCGAAAAAACCAAGTTTATGTCACTTTCAGGCCAAGCAGCAATAACATTGAATGGAACAACAATTGATTACACCGACGAATACACCTATCTAGGTCAGTCAATATCATTGACAAAGAGAGGAGAGAAGGAAATTAGAAGAAGAGTGGCCATGGCGTGGGGTAAATTCTGGAGTCTGAAGTTTATATTCCAAGACAGATCTCTCAAGCAGAAGACAAAAATAGAAATACTAGAAAGTTGCGTCATACCAGTTCTAATCTACGGATGCCAGACATGGGCATATACACAAAGAGAGACAGAACTACTACAGAAATGTCAACGGAAGATGGAAAGGCGGATCCTCAACATCAAGTTGTGCGATAGAGTGACCAATGAAGAACTCAGAAGGAAGACGAAAATGCAGGATGTGGAGAGTCAGGCTTGGTCACTGAAGTGGAAGTGGGGAGGTCATGCAGCAAGACTCCACCAGGACAGATGGGCGTATGTCACATCAATGTGGGACCCCCGAATAGGGAAAAGGAGCAGAGGACGTCCAAGGCGAAGATGGTCCGACGACTTCACGAGAACACTAGGCGCAACATGGAGCAGGACGGCTAGAGACAGAATAAAGTGGAGAAACATAATGAAAGGCTTAACAAACCCAAAGTGAACAGTGATCAGTGATAAGTGATGATACCTATCAAACGCAGCACTTGAGCTCGCACGGACCGGCTCACCGAGCGAGCAAACTTAGAGCCAGCCCTACGATCGGTAGGAGGCCCTTGCCCTAAAGGGATGCCAATGGGCTTATTTTATTTATTTATTTTATTTATGTGTATCTGAGAGTACAAAACAATTTTTTCACATTTTTATCACTAACGCTTCGGCAACTAGTGGCCATTTTGCTTAGAGGGTGTGTCATTTTTGGCATTTTCAAAGATTAGCGGTAAGCTAAATAACTATTTTATTTATGAAGATATCAACTTGAAGTAAAAACCATCTTAATCTACAAGAAACAGTCTACAATTCATGTTATGACCAAAAATTTGTTAGGTCTTAAGGAAATAATCTAAAACTTTATTAGAAAATGCAGTTCCGATTAGAGAAAATTAACAACTTTATAAAACTTTTTTTCATAGAAGGGATGAAAACACATGTTTCATATTCCCCCCCCACAAAGATATTATTATTTAGTATTCTGCCTAGTGGCAGGTCCATGTTTTCGTACGGAGAATTTCTGACGCCAGTGTTCCCTATCTCCAGCTTCGTCCTTCAATCTGCTGTATCTCCTCCCATCTTTCATGTCATCCAGATGTTGTATTCTTCTCCTTCCTCTTCCAGCAGTTCCTTTGATCTTCCCTTCGATGACATCATGTATGAGTCCCTCGTGTCTAAGTATGTGTCCGATCCAATTGGCTTTCCTCTGAATAATTGTATTCAGAATAATTTTCCTCTCTCCTACCCTTCTCAGTACTTCGTCATTTGTCACCCGTTCTGTCCACTTGACCTTCTCTATTCTCCTCCAGCACCACATTTCGAAGCTTTCTAGGTATTTCTTCTCCCTCTTTCTCATGGTCCATGTTTCTGCTCCGTACAGTGCAATGCTCCAGATGTAGCACTTCACCAGTTTCTTCCTTAGTTCCAAGCTCAACTTGCTGGTCAGTAGAGTCCTCTTTTTGTTGAATGCAGCTTTGGCCATGGCGATTCTTGTTCGAATTTCATTCGTGCAGTGGGCATCCTTTGTCAGCAAGCTTCCCAAGTACTTGAACTGCTTCACATTCTCCAGTTCTTGATTGTCGACAGTTATCCTCAAGGGTTTCTCTCGTTTTGATATTCTCATTACTTTTGATTTTTCAATGTTAATTTCCATGCCATATTTCCTTCCTGTTTCCACTAATCTGTTCATCATGTATTGCAGTTGTCTTTGATTCTTGGCGAACACTACCAAGTCATCTGCATACTTGATGGTGTTGATGAGGCGTCCTCCTATCCTAAAGTTTCCGCATCCTTTCAAAGCTTCTCTTGCCAGCCAGTCTCCATACAGGTTGAAGAGATTCGGTGATAGACAACACCCTTGTCTGACTCCTCTTCCTATTTCCACTCTGCTTGTTTCTCCGTGTTTTAGTCGTACTTTTATTCTTTGTCCCAAGTACAGGTTGCGAATTAGTCTCCTGTCTCTCCAATTGATTCCTATCTCCTTAAGGATGTTCATCAATTTTATCCAGTTAACTCTGTCGAATGCCTTCTGCCAATCTATAAAACACGCACAAACTTCTTCGTTAACAGACAAAACTCTCTCCGACAATATCCTCACCGTGCCTATGGCATCTCTGGTACCTTTTCCTTTTCTAAATCCAAACTGGTCCTCTCCCAGTGCTTCTTCAATTTTGTGTTCTAGCCGTCCGTTGAGTATTCTTGCAATGATCTTCGCCACGTGTGAGATTAAAATCTCCACCTCTTTTGATGACTCCCCCCGAAGTACTCCCCACCCGGAGATCCGAACGGGGGAGTAGTTTGTCTCCGGAATTTTTTACTCCAGGAAATGCCATCATTATTTTCCGTCATCAGACGTTCAGGAAATATATAATGTGGTAGTCTTTCCATTTCCTTTCCACATCGCAGTATCACGGCCGAAGAACCAGACTATGATTGGTTTCGCCCATGACTCTTTGAACTTGATCCAGCTAAAGCATCATTTGCTCTGTGCCCGCTGCTGCCCGGTACCAGCCTACATCCGTAGGGGGGCCTCTTCCGCCAGTTCTGCCGTACCGATGTTCTTCATCTCTGCCATCACTGTCGTAGAGGTCTTCGCCGTATCCCTGGCAAGGGTCCCTCACAAGGTACTATCACCCGGGACAGGTGAACCAAGGTTTTTTAACGAGGTGTTACTCCTCCCCCTCCCCCTTTCTCAACCGGGCTTGGGACCAGCTATGGCGGGTTCACAAAGATATAGTAGATCACTAGATGCTAGTAAAATTTGAGATCATTTATGTAAATCCTTTAGGCTTTATGAGTCTTCAAATATCGAGATTTTGCAAAATTGTTGATTTTCAAATTAAAATATCTCAAATGGGACTGAACAGAAAAATCTGAAATTTTCTCAAAATTTTCTTCTAGTGCCTAGTAATCAACATATAAAATTTCATCACTGTGTTCTGACCAGAAGTATTTTTTTTTTTTTTTTTTTTTTTTTTTTTTTTTTTTTTTAAGACAAAACAATTATAAGATTTTATTATTAACATTAAACAGCTTTTTAATTTTCATCTTAAAATGGCTGAGACTGTATTTTGTGCAATCAGAATGCTCACCAATACACATATTATACAGTTTCAAACCATAATTTAGACCATGTAATTTGCATTTTGTTTTTCTTGAAATTTGACAATGTTTGAAGGAAATAAATTTTGATAAGTTTTATGGTAAACTTACAAAGCTGCTAATAATAATAATAATAATAATAATAATAATATTCGATTGTCATTAAGCTTTCAAAGAAGCAATAGACAAAGTCAGTTTTACATTTAAAATACATGCCTACATATATATACATAATAGTACTATAAACAAAATAATTTACAAACAACCAAGAATTAAAATATCAAAAGATAATATAGTTTTCATAACCTCGAATTCAGAGTATAGGCCTAATAGTTTTGTAGGGTAGTCAATAGACTTCTTTAAACCAATTTTTATTAAACGAATATGACTGAAATAGTCTCAAATTCTTCGCAATATTCAATATTTCAAACTCATCGCAGAAACACATATACTGTATATTAATGCCTTTGAAAGTCTTCCTGTCGAGTGAAGGATCATAAAATAAAATTAAGACAGTAGTAGCCTATAACTTGAAGCTATGCTCCTCTTATAGCTAGTACAGTCAATGGGTAATTGGACATTGTATAGTTTAGTGCTGTACTCTTCATTCCTTTGCAGTAAAATTAAGTCGATGTTATGAAAACTTTCATCATTAACTTGTCTTGTCATAACATCTGAACATCGTAACTTAATCTGTAATGGTGATTCCTGCTGGTGAAACTAGATCCGATGAATATTTTTCCTTTCCTAGTCATTTCACTACCTTTTAAGTAGCTTGCTATCTAATTTTGTTTTATTATTTTCTGGCCTCTTCATAATGGAAGTTTTTTGTCTGACTGCCATTGTGCCATCTCCAGCCAAATCTACTGCACGCAGAGATTTGAAATTTTCAACATAGATGGACTGAAAGGTGCCCAAATGCATCTCAAAGCCGGACTTTTACCTTTCCCTTTCGTTCGCTAGTTATGAGTGAAAAAATGACAGGAAACGTAATTTTTTTGCGTTATCGAAGCACCAGTTTTGGCTAACAAATTTAAATTATAAAATTATTTGCAGATGACCTTGCTCTGCTGCCATGGCAACGGAGAAAGAAAGATAATTGCGTAAATCGATATTTTGAAATTTAACACACCAATTTGTCGATCGTTACGATTTTGTTAGACCGCTGTGAAGGATTCTTTTGTTTATAGTGTTATGGGATGCAGGGATCTGATTTTTTACATAGGTGGACGGCAGAGGGATAATGAATGTAAGCCCAAATAGGAATACATTGAATGATTTGGACGGAACTCACTATGCAGTTTTTTTTTTTTTTTTTTTTTTGCGGCGCTTTCTAATCATGGAATGCACTCCAAAGCCGGATTTTAACTTTTTCATTATAATTATTAATCGTTTAGTTTATGAATGATTCGTCGTATAGGTATTAATAAATATGTTTTAGTTATTTTGCTTTAAAATTAATTATTTAAAAATCTAGCGATTGAATTAATAATAGCGGTTGAATCCGCGGGTACCAGCTAGTTGAAATATATTAGCCAAAACGTTTTCTGCCAGTTTTTCACTCATAACTCTCGAAAGACAGGGAAAAATAAAAATCCGGCTTCGAGGTGCATTTGAACACCATTCAGTCCATCTATGTTAAATTTTTTCAGTTCTCTGCGTGGCCTAGATTTAGCTGTGCATCGCATACAGACAGATACATTTCCTGTTTGTAATATATATGAGGGACGTCCACAAAATTTCCCTGGTACCGTTTGCAGAAACAAAACACAGTTTCAAGTAAATAGTTAATGCAAGAGACACAGCCAGTGTTCAGCTATTTTTAAATATATTTGCCACCGGAATTGAGACATTTGTCATACCTTGGAACAAACTTTTGAACATTCGTGTCGTAGACGTGTGTCTCCATGGATTTGAACCACTGTGTGACAAACATTTCCTCCTCCCTGTCATTCTCTGTCATTTATTGAGGTGTAGGAAAAGATGGAAATCACTGGGAGCGAAGTCCGGGCTGTAGGGTAGATGTTTAAACACCTCCTAGCATTTTTAATGAAGAAAATGCTAAAAAATAACACTGTCAAATGAGCGAATAACAGTGTTAAAATACAATAAAAATTGTCAAAAATAATATAATTATTTGTTGTTGCTGGTAAAATTAAATATGTCATAAAACTAACATATTAAATGTTCCACTCCAGCAGAAGGAGACCGTATTGCCACATTTGCTGAGCAAGCCACAATATGCTGACTTGAAAAAGGCAAGTCTCTACAGACTCCTCTGTAGTTCCTTTGTTCAGTAATCAGTAGCTGTGCTTGACTGAAGATATAAAAAAAGTTGCCCCTTCAGTACTTGTAGCCAGTACAAAGACAAAAAGAACTTTTTGAATATTTGCAATCACTTTGAAGCTGAATAGCTTTTTGTTTTGCCACTTCTAATGGAAAGAATGCCTGCGATGGGATTGGAGGGGGTACAAAGAGGGCTGTCTCGATGGCTAGTTTGCAAAGACCATATTTGGACCAGATACCTTCAGCAGAAGAAGTGTTCAAATTTTGTTCTGAAGAAATTAAAGGTATTTCCTATACACTTGTACCTTTACATTTTTTAAACCTTTGGCTCAGCTGTGGAACAAACTTGTAACATCATAAGGTGTTACATTCACTCAAAAAGTGATATTTATGCTGAACATAGTACAGTGTTTCCATTTTGCCCAAATTTGAAATAAGACCTTTCGAAGTAAAGGACATTGTTGCCTGCATTATGATCAGAACTGGTGGATTGGTGAAATTGATATTTTTCTAACTGAAAGGGCAACTTTTTTGATATCTTCAGTCAAGCACAGCTACTGATTACTGAACAAAGGAGCTACGGAAGAGTCTGTAGAGATTTGCATTTTTCAAGTCAGCATATTCTGGCTTGCTCAGCAAATGTGGCAATATGGTCTCCTTCTGCTGGAGTATTAATCACTATGACTACTACCATGGAACATTTAATATGTTAAATAGGCCTACATAAGCATTCATGTACCACAGATTATTGTCTCTGTTGGACATTACATGAGAATAGGCTATTATAGGAGAAAAATTCCTCCGGCACTGGGACTTGAACCCAGGACCTTTGGCCAATGCTCTACCAACTGAGCTAAGCTGGAGCTCAATTCACAGTGCCAGATGGAACCTCTCTCCTATGACTGATTGCCCTAATGGTCTACCTCACAGACAGACAAGGCATGTCATATGCAGTCCGGCTTAGCTCAGTTGGTAGAGCATTGGTGCGAATAGCCAAAGGTCCTGGGTTCAAGTCCCAGTGCCGGAGGAATTTTTCTCCTGTAATATTCTTTAATATGTTAGTTTTATGACATATTTAATTTTACTAGCAACAACAAATAATTATATTATTTTTGACAATTTTTCATGTATCTTAACTCATTTGACAGTGTAATTTTTTAGCATTTTCTTTATTAAAAATAAAATACTTCTGGTCAGAACACAGTAATGAAATTTATATGTTGATTACTAGGCAAAAGAAGAATATTTTGAGGAAAATTCCGATTTTTCTGATCAGTCCCATTTGAGATATTTCAATTTGAAAATCAACAATTTTGCAAAATCTTGATATTTGAAGACTCATAATACCTAAAGGATTTATATAAATGATCTCAAATTTTACTAGCATCCAGTGATCTACTGTATCTTTGTGGGGGGAAAATATGAAACATGTGTTTCCATCCCTTCTATGAAAAAAAGTTTTATAAAGTTGTTAATTTTTTCTAATCGGAACTGCATTTTCTAATAAAGTTCTAGATTATTTCCTTAAGACCTAACAAATTTTTGGTCATAACATGAATTGTAGAATGTTTCTTGTAAATTAAGGTGGTTTTTGCTTCAAGTTGATATCTTCATAAATAAAATAGTTATTTAATTTACCGCTAACCTTTGAAAATGCCAAAAATGACACACCCTTCTAAGCAAAATGGCCACTAGTTGCCGAAGTGTTAGTGATAAAAATGTGGAAAAAACTGTTTTGTACTCCCAGATACACATAGAAACAGAAAATATATACATAAAAATAAAATAAAATATGTCAGCAACACCCATTGGTTGATTTCATATGGATTGACCCGTTTTTAATATCCTTTCCATTGCCATTGCTGTTTACTGTTTTTTGCCTTGATTGACAATCTTACCATGCCATCAGAGTTTTATGTAAAAGCTTTTGTAGATACTGTACAAGTTATAGTTATTTGTTAAGTTTCAGGTTTTCTGGTTATTGTTGTCTGCTTTCGTTTTATGCAATGTAAAATGATCTGTTATGATCTACTATGATCTTGTGCAGTTATTATTATTCTTAAATACTGAAAATCTATAATTACGATTGTATATTTTGCTAAAGAAAGAATTTGCTTTCATCCTCTTGATAAAAAATTATGTAGGAATGAAATATCAAAATAAAATCGGATTTCAACACCAATTTACCTTTCTATGAAATGTCTCATGATTGTGAGATATATCAATCGGAGTTGACTTATTCGGTATGCTGTTATTTATTATTTTACTGTTACCTTCTTATATTCAGCAATTCACCATTGGATTACACTGTTTATTAAGATTTTATTTTCTATTTTTACCCTTTACGTTTGGAATTCTTATTTTTAATCATTTTAGTGCTTCAGTTCCGCAGAGCAAACCTTTTTTTAATAGGATCAGTATCCATTTAAACATGTGAAGAGTGCGTTGTTTTATGATATTTTAAAGAGGGCAGAAATCAAGAGTTGTACAGTCGGTCAAATTAAAAACGTCGGGACTCGTATGCTGTTAAAATTAAAGTTTTGACGCATTAGTTCACAAGTTTCCTATAAAAACACAAAATACAGGCCATTTTCGGAACATATGAGGCCATGCGGCAGGAGGGAAAATATGAACAAGGAGGGAAAAAATGAACATCGCGGAAAGCGCAACACACGATATTCAACTTAATGCATTGTCATAATTCATTTTGCTTTGTGTCATCGCCACATAAAAATGCTAACGTGAGAGAAAGTGTAGTTAGGGCTGTAATTGACCTGCATTTTTCGGCCTCTGAAGCAACGAGAAGGTTCCATATTTATGAAAGAGCAGCTCAGAGGTGGAAACGTTACTATAATGCGACCGGAAGTTTTCATAGCAAACGTTGATCTGGCCGGACGCGTATTTCGATGCTAAGATTGGTTGCAGATGCTGAGCGTAAGTAATTGATTTTGCACTAGAAGTACCGGTATTATAAAATAAAATCTTAAAAAAATGCTCCTTGAATAAACATATTCCTCGCGAATCTATTAATTATTAATATTATAAAAATTTGCAACCAAGAATATGGCGGATTTGAGGCATACAGCCACAGCCTTCTATACATGTTTGTTTTGGAACAAAACTGACTAAATAATCAAGAAAATACATGGACAGACAAGAGGCGTGTGTGAACCTAACCTTAAGTCTTCCTGTACATGCGCATATGCTCGTTCGTGATACTTAATCAAATACCGCCCGACGTTTTTTATTTGACCGACTGTACATAGGTAATCTGCACATAGTTTGTGTATATAAAAGAGAAAAAACAATAACTTTATATATGTATATACACACACATATAAATGGAAACTGTGCTGTATGTAACTTGCATCTTCAATTTTGTTTTGTATGTAACAGTAATTCCCTTTTTATATAATCAGTACCGGTACCGTATGCACCATTCATGTCCATTATTTCATCATACACTACTTTTACCTTCCCTTCTTTATTTCATTCAAGATTATACAGTGCATTTCACATACGAGTTGGCCAATCATGTGGGTTTCTGTGCCGCAGCATCCACAGGTCTACCTCCCAAGCGATCAGGTGAAATATTTATGCAAATAAAGCCACTAACGGTGTAATGGTTCACGTTCTCACAATTACAGTTAAAATTACAATGAAAATAACCACGTACCTCATCACAATAGATATTGGAAATGTCCTCCTCTTGCATCCACACAACACTGGCACCTTTTTAAAGAAATTTTCTTTAACGCACTAAAGTTCAGCTTCCGAGTTAATTTCTCATATGATATCTTTAAGTTCTTCTAATGTATGAGGGTTTGACGTATACACCTTATTTTTTAAGTTCACCGATAAATTATAGTCACATACTGTCAGAAGCTGAACTTATGCACATGAATGAAAATTTCCTAAAAAGGTGCCAGTGTTGTGTGGATGCAAGAGGAGGAAATTTCCAACATCTCTTGTGATGAGGTAAGTGGTTATTTTCATTGTAATTTTAACTTTAATTGTGGGAACCTGAATCATTACACTGTTAGCGGCTTTATTCGTGTAGGAGTTAGAGCTGTGGCCGCTGCGATGCAGAAACCTGCATGATTGGCCAACTCGTATGTGAAACATACTGTATATCAATCAGTGCACTGAGCTTGTACATAAGCAAACTATTACAAACTGGATTCATAAAGTTAATCTGTTGCAGTGAAATTTTCTAATCATGACTTAACCTGTAATATGACACCATTATCAGACGTATTATTATAACCAGTGGTGCAATTTATGTTTACTTTTGCTATGTTGTTAACATTATGAAATAATTATGGCCAATATTCTATTATTTAGTTTTGGTATCCTATCAAACTGTCTTGAAATACTTGTTACTTTCATGTAATCTTGTGGGGTGAGAAGACACAGCATTACAACATTGTGCATAGGGGACCATCCCAGCAACACAACGTTTTGTTATTTGTGATACTTGTTTTAATCTTTATTTTACTTTATTTTTTGTGATGCATTTATCATGCTCCCACTGGAACATAATGAATAAAAGACATGTTGTTACCAACTGCATACTGCCACATGCTGAACTGAACATAAATATTATGATTGTGTGTAATGTTTGTGTATATTTTACAGATATGTACAGAGTAAAAAACATAATAATAATAAAAGGTTATCAGCTAAGAATTAATTCTTTCTCTTCTTCTTCTTACCTGGATACACTAGAACAGTATAGCCACCTTGATTTGACATCTCATCCGTAATGTCAAATATTCAGTGAATAATTCCTCACAAGACACATGCTTTTCTCCCTTGCTTATTATGTCACACATAAATGGGTATTACACCACTGCAGTCTGAATACAATTTTTCCCATCTCAATTTTCAAGAAACGCACCAACATGACATTTGGCAATAGTGTCAATTTGTTTTCAACAGTCAAATGTTTCTGTTGTGTACACTGACCAAAACCTGTTGTCCAGGTAAAAGGCATGGAAAATTATTAGTGGCAAGTAGCTGTAGAATGTGCCCATGATTCGTTTTGTCAAATAACCCTTTGCAGACAAAGGTTAGCAGCCAGAAAGGTTAAAAATAAGAGAGGTTTCACAAAACTACAAAATTTTCAATTTTGAGATATTGGTGTATACTTATGTTTTTGCACCAGCTGTATTCATTGGTGTAGTTGAAATTTAGCTAACCTTAACATATAAAGGGTGCGGCATTTATCGCTTCCCATTTTCAAAACCATGTAGCACATTTATTTAACAAAGAATTAAGCTACGTTAAACATTTTTTAATGTCTTACAGTCTTGGATTTGCAATTCTGGTCTTAATTTTTTAATATGATGTCCTTGAGATGCCCTCCATTAACTTCAACACATTGCTACAATCTCCCTCGTACACTGGCCATTACGCGATGTGTGGTGTCTTGTGTAACATTTTCAGTTTCCTGCTGAATTGCTAGGGGCCGTATTTTTTGGTAACAGCGATAAGCGCGAAATTTTATAAAACAACCTCCCTAGCTATATTTAGCTTTTATATGCTTAACATACCAATATGAACAAAATTGTATCCACGAAATATCAAGAAATTTACTCGATTCCGCGAAATGTATCTATAAGCTCAAAATATGCCCCTTCTGTCCGTAAAGTGAGAAATGAGCACGAAATTGTGCCTTAAAATCACAATATTGTGTTCTGGTGTACTGTATTTTTTTATTTCTTAGCAGCATGCTTTTTTATGCTGTTTCTGTGGCTGTCGAAGATTTACGGATATATCGATATTTGTGATCGATTACAAAGATTGCAGAATTTACGAAAATATTGTCTGTGACCTGGTTTGTACTGTTGAGTACTTTCCTTTCCTGCTATCTCTTTGCCAAGTTAGCGATGCCTATGATCGATTACAGCAGAAGAGTGTAGAATGTTTGTTACTTGTATTCAACAGATTTCGTCTTTTATCCACAGTGGGATGGTTGGCACTTCTGTTTGCGAATGGCTATCTGATGGTGTTTAATAGGAATTACGATAATATTTCTCGTAACTATACAGGGTCCGGCAGAGAAACCTGACAGTTTTTAAATCACGACAAAACTGTATCGTTTGCGTACATTATTAAGTGCCAGTATGGTACTTTATGAGATTGTGTGGGGGACGAAAAAATGTCTGTCTGTCCGTCTGTCTGTCTGTCTGTCCGTGCGTCTGTACGCACCATAACTCAAGTACGCTTTTTCGGATTTTCATGAAACTTGGTATAAACATTCATAATGTCGATGGGAAGAACCCTATTGATATTGAACCAAATCGGTTCACCGGTACCGGAGTAATGCCCAATTTAGTGCCTCTTTTAATAGATTATGGCGCGCCATCACTCAAATACGCTGTAACGGATTTCCATGAAACTTTGTATACCCATTTATAATGTACATGGGAAGACGTCTACTGATATTGGACCAAATCGGTAGACCGGTACCGGAGTAAAACCCAATTTAGTGTATATTTTAAAGACGCGGTAACTCAAATACGCTTTACCGGATTTTTATGAAACTTGGTATACACATTTACAATGTCCGTGGGAAGACGTCTATTCATAATGGATAAAATCGGTTGATCTGTTTCGGAGTAATGCTCAATTTAGTGCCTATTTTATGGCAATATACGTATTTGAAAGGATTTATAAAAAAAATGAAAATCAGTTATCTTGACAACATAGCCTATTGTTTTACTGTGATCTTGGAAATTAAAATACAGGTATGACAAAAAACACTATTGTTTTACATGCGGTTATCCAACTAGACCGTTAAAATGACCCAGGTGGCCGAGATGGTAGAAGCCCTGCTTAATGAATAAATCTGGAGCTTAACTTGGAAATCAATTAAACAAAAACATACTGGCACTTTTTTACATCAGTTTACCTGATTTTATTTTATTTAGAATTACCATACATCTCGAAGTATTTTACCTACATTAATTACTTTTTGAAAATTGTGTTCCTACTTCAATCTACAAAGCTAAATAACCCCATTGCATTAAAATTATTATTATGGTTTCGTGAAAAATTGGAATCAGCCGAAACTGCGCATTCAAGTAAAAAACAATTGCCACCCACAACAGTATGGTATTCCGACATGGAATATGCTCATTTTGATGAATGTTGAAATGGCGGCGAAACTGATGCAATCTTGTTTACACGTAGGTTTCATAACTAAGTTTCGCAATTGTTTTTTCCTTGAATGCGCAAGCGCGAAATGTACTAGCGACAATGAGTTACGACACTACGCAGTTTCGGCTGATTCCAACTTCTCATGAAATTATTATGGAATAATAATTTTGATCTAATGGGCCTAATGTGGATTGAAGTAGGAACACAATTTTCAGAAAGTAATTGATGTAGGTAAAATACTTTAAAATGTATTGTAATACTGATATAAAATAATGTCCGAAAACGATACAGTTTTGTAGTAATTTCAATTTAAAAACCGTCACGTTTCTCTGCCGGACCCTGTATTTGAACATTAACTCTAGTCATGTCTAAATAGAAAGTTACTTCAGTTCATGCAAGGGCAGAAGAATATAGAAATGAGGGGGGAGGGGTGTTAGTTCATGTAAATAAAGAAGCAAGGTTTATCATTGAGCAATGTTCCCAATGTAGTATAAAGTAATTTATTTCACGAAATACCCACCGAAATAGAAGGAAGTTAACACCGAAATCAGCCATTTTATTTCACCAATAAATCAGGGCCCTATGATTTGCATTTTTAAGGCTGTTAATGTCAGGGAGGGCATGAGCGAAAACTTTAGACTTCAGATAGCCCCACAGGAAAAAATCTGGTGCAGTAAGGTCGGGAGATTTGGAGGGCCATTGGATATCTCCAAACTTGGAAAGAATTCGTCTGGGGAAAGCATCATGTAGCGTGTCCATTGAAAGACATGCAGTATGTGCTGTTGAAACCATCTCTCAATATCCCAGTTACGATGTATCAACTCTGGTAGGAAGAAAGTTTGCAGCATGTGATAGTAACGTTCAGAGTTGATAGTCACCGAAACACCATTATCGCTCTCATAGAAATAGGGTCAACAATACCCTGCACTGCAATGTCACATCACACCATGGCCTTAGGACTGTGAAGTGGCGGCTCGTGGATTTGCAGGAAATTGCAAATGTTACGCAAGACACCACACATCGTGTAATGGCCACTGTACGAGGGAGATTACAGCAATGTGTTGAAGTCAATGGAGGGCATCTCAAGGACATCATATTCAAAAAGTAAGACCAGAATTGCAAATACAAGACTGTAAGACATTTAAAAAATGATCAATGTAGCTTTTTTCTTTGCTAAATAAATATGTTACATGGTTTTGAAAATGGGAAACAATAAATGCCGCACCCTGTACTAACGTAAAAGGTGTGTGAGTGACGGAGTTTTCACAAAACTTAACATCCACTGACAACGGGTTTTTACAAAAGTGAACGTCTACACATCACTCACTGAAAGTTGATATTCTTTATTTAATTTTACGTGGTGAGTGTCTATTATTCTTGGTAGAGACTGGCAAATATTTGATTTCAAATCTAAATCTCAGGATATTCTGAAGAAGAAGGTTCCATTCAAAATGACTAATGTCGATATGCTGCGATATAAGAAGGGACAAGTATCCATTTTTTAATTTTTTTTTATTATAACAGCATGCACCATTACTTAGTAATATTACATGCTCTATAAACACCCTATTTACATTTATGATTGCTACACTCGGCTTATTTCTACTATACATCTATGGCTGTAGGTTATCACATGAACAGGTTATGTAGGTACAATAGGAAATAAATGGGATGTATTACAATAAATTCTGGTAATTCGGAGGACCACTCAATGAGAGCAAGAAGGACTTAAACGCAGGTCGAGGAACAGAGATCCACGGATTATAATTGGATAAACAGTCTATAACATGTAATTTAACAATGCACAATTTATTCACACGTGAAAGATAATGATTAATGAAATAAAATAAAATAGAATAATAAATGATGGAATGCTTTGGTAGTAGTAGTATGGTTTTGTGACTGACGTCAGAGGAGGAGCAGAGGAGGAGCAGAGGAGGAGCCGGAGGGGAGGGTGGCGCCGGAGTGGAGGGGGAATGCTTACGTCACAGGTCACGTGACAGGAGGAGCCGGAGGGGAAGGTGGGCGTGGCTATGACGTCAGTGGCGGATTGTATGACGTCACAAGTGGGCGTGGCTATAACCACGTGATTCAAAATGGCGTCGGTTCCGGTTCCTATTTCAAATGGCGGCGGTTCCGGTTCCTATTTCAAATGGCGTACGAAGCGCGAAATTCAAAATTTGAAAATTAATAATATAAATGGCGTCCGTTCCGGTTCCTATTTCAAATGGCGTAAGGTGGGAGATTTAATACTTGATGGCGGTTGATTTGAAAATTGCAAAAGGTGGAAATTGAATATTACAATTGCAAATAACGGATGGTGGGAAATTTGAAATTTGTATATTGGTATTGTTTTACAACATGGCGGCATCGCTTACGTCATCAGAGGAATGGTAGGGTTAGATAATGTGACAGGTGGAATGATTTATGACGTCACTTTTTATACGTCACAAGTGGAATATTTTACAATATGGCAGCATCGCATACGTCATTAGAGGAGGAGCAAAGGAGGAGCCGGAGGAGCCGGAGGAGCCGATGACGTCACCGCAGGAGCCGCAGGAGAAGCTGACGTCACAAGTGGAATAAGAGGGGAAGGTGGAATGTTTTTATGACGTCACAGCAGATTTCAACTTTATGTCTTTTTAGCATGGAAGCATATAGATCACGAAGCGTAAATGCAACGTTATCAGTTTTCTGTAAGATGATTCTTTTTCTAAAATCTAGTGACTCAACCTAGAGTAAAGGCGGTCGGTACCCCGCGTTCCGAATGTCAAAAAATCTAAACCTCCTTATTTATTATCAGACACCATCGAAAGTGTATATGGTAACACACTCATCTGTGATATGTGATGTGTATAACATCGTAGTATTCTTATCAAACGTACAGGATTTTATAATGTCGATACAGAAAGCCAGTGAATGTTTAATCATATGCGTGCAGAGATTTTGCTTAGGTAGCAGTTGTATCATCTCGCCCTCCATGCATGTTATCTCTCTTACTATGCAGCGATAATATAACGCTGTACGCTTATCGCTATCTTACAACGTCATTCATTGAGACTTCCTTTTAAATCCCAACTCTAACATATTATAAAGTCGCAGGCCAGTACTTTTAAATTTTAAATCCTATTCATAGCACATGTCTTATGTATTATTAGTCAACAGTATTTTTATTGCGGTATATTAAAAACTTATATTGTAATATTCCATCGCTGAGTGGTTCTGAGTTCGATTCAAAGTCAGTAAAGGCATATTCAGCTTATATTCACATTGCAGGAAAATGAATATACTGTTTCAGAAAAGCGCTGATAAGAAATAAATATCAAATAACTGATGATTTCACCGGAAATGATTATATTTCGCATACGTCAACAATTTGATGTGGGAAATCACGAACAGGTATTTTCACAAGCAGGCTTTATGTTTTGAGGAAAAGTGAAATATCTAATTACTGCTGATTTAAGCTTTAACGTATATTTCTCCCAGTAATGATATATGTTTCATCTCTGATGGAACCTTATATTATTATTATTAATGTATTTTCATACAGAGTATAACATAACACATTTGTCAGCATTTATTGTAGGAAAATTAATATTCTATTTCCGTACCAGAATTAAATATCGGATATCTGTTTATGTCATCGTAAATGAATATTTTTCGCATACGTCAACAATTTGATGTGGGAAATCACGAACAGGTAATTTCACAAGCAGGAAAAGTGAAATATCTAATTACTGCTGATTTAAGCTTTAGCATGCTAGACAGCATTTTTTTTTTAAACTCCAATCATGCCATTGGTGTAAAATATATTTGTCCTGTTGCGAGGCTATTTTATAACAACACTATATAATCCAAGAACACGCATCGATAGTCTTAATCATACTTGTATATGTAACGATTGTGAATATTCTCATTCTATAAAACTTCGCCATGGCACATAACCATAACAACCATCACTTGTACGAGATCCCAGATCAGGTGTTTATCATACCCGATGAGGAACCACCAGCACTACCAACGCAGCCTAACCCTCCAGAGTTCTTCAACATTAAGTTGTACAACGTAGAGGGACATCACACCGCTGATTTAGAGTTTGGTGTGGTTTCGGTAAGAATCTACAGCGTGGACCACAGCCCCGAGACATCTGTACTTCTACCATGTGGGAACACTCATTTTGAGAGTGCAGGGGATGATGTGACACACATTCAGGCCCACCACGATGAGGTCTGCGATGGACAACAACATTTTCACCGCTGTCGAACCACCAAAGATGGCTTCTTCAGCACATGGTCGTGGCGTTGCAGCCAGAGCTGTCCTCTGTTCGAGAGGTTCCAAAAAGCTGTAAGTACTAATATCATTACTCAATACATTTATTGTAAAGCCCGTTCTTACTATGTCCAGTTAAGTAGGAGTAAATGTTTGGATAAGTTTATAGTACGAGATGTTTTCAAATGACGTTATTAGCTCTTACCATAACTTATTAAAATACATTATATATAGGCTTATATATTTTATATATTACGCTTATTATTCAATTCCTGTTAAAATCTAAAAGTTAAACTATTTTCTAAAGAATAACGAAGAATGAAATCCTCCTCAAGTAAAGTGTTTGTAAAAATGAAAAGAAAGTTACAACGTTTCTAACCTCACCACCCCGAAGGATAAAAAACCCAAATATAATCTGATGTACGTGTAGAGGAAGTAAACAGTAAATTAAGTAACTGTTCAAACTTTCATAATAGTTCGATCTAGTTTTCATCACATTTTTTATCTTTTTACTTATATTGACATTGTTCTTCATCACCATTATCATTACGGAAGAAGCTAACTAATTTTACATCTACACTTTAATTCAGTTCGCGAGAAGTATAACCTCGAAAAATCCTTCGTTAGAAGTTTACTTGTGCATTTTCCCATAGTAAAGATTACTCTCAGTTAAGAGATTTTTACCATCAGTTATCGCCTAACCAAATATCACAAAATCGAACTATCAATAAAGTAACCGTAAAAGTAGCCATAATTATTTTACTGGAGGTGGTAATAACGGTCCTTAATATCATAACATATTGCTTATAGTGTTTATATTTTTTTCAGATGACGGAAGCCTTCTTCCACGATGGCCACTGCAACCAATGAACTGTACATCATCCACTAATATATATTGGGTCTTGTTTAAAATTTTGTAGTAATACAAATAAATATCTAGTCAGAACAAAATCTGTGTCAGCCACAAGTAATTGAAACCAGAGCTATATTTCTATCCTGATATTATTTCTTCATACTTCCTTTTTGTTTCAAAAGTATTACTCTTTACACATTTCCACCACTAAATCAATATTCTATATCTTCCGAGGCATACTCGTTAATGTATTAAAGTCATAGAGTTTTATCTAATTTTCAACATGTATAAATTATTATCTTAACTTATTACTACTATTTTCCATCATTTTTTGATTGTTATCACAAAATTTACATCCAAGTGAGGTACTCTTCACTTTCCGCTTTTCCTATATTATATCACATGCTTTATTTATTTATTTATTCAAAATCTTAACATCAGTAGAGTAAGAAGTAAAATATGTATTATAAAGAAATCTTTTTCGTTACAACTTCAACAGAATTTTTTCATCTCATAATGTATGCAAAAGTTCAGTCTCATCCTTAAATTATATTCCAAATCCATTTCCCTCATTACATAACCTTCCATCAAGATGATTATTTATTTATCAAGTCATCAAATATCAAAAAAGTTAAAAAATCTATTTAATTAATTATAATCATTGAATTTTAGCTAATTTGTGACATCATATGTGAAATATTTTTCTTAGCTTCTGGTAATATGCACATTATATTTTATGTATCAAATGATTATGCAAATATCAGAGTCAAGAAAATAACATACATCTTCTAGCATATAGAGAGTAAGTTTCACAACGCAAAACGTACACGTGAGAAGGTAATGATTAGTCAGCAAAGTATATCAGGATCCAAGTCTCTATACCATACACCTTCATTAAGGAAAAAAGATATCGCATATAATTTTCATAATAAGCATTTATATTTTGCATGCTTTTTCCCTAACGTCCTGATTATAATATTCAATTAGATATAAGTTACCATAGCTATGTTATCAATACAATGTTGAGGTTCAGGTTTTACATCTGCTTCATGTATGAAACTTGGAAATGAGACTTAGATAACGCATAAATTTCATAGCCTGATCATGTTTCGCGGCACCTAATAGTTATTGGTAATATTGTTTTAAATTTAAAGTCATTGTATCCGTTAGTCTTCACAATATTTCATTTTACTTTTTCGGTTATGGTCGTTCTATATATTACATTTTCTACTTTAGTTCTACTATTGAGGCTTCTTTGACAAAGGCAATTACTTACTTTATCTCATTATAACATATCGTCGTTGCCGGTGAAAAACCTCCTATGTGTCGCGATTGACGAAAATGAGGTTTTGATTCTGTTGGAAAGCTTAGATCGCTCTGCATGTTGTGACAAAAGCTCTTATGTGTATCTCTACCACAGAAAATGTTATTTACGAAAATATCAAACCTCCTATGTGTCAGTGCAGTTCTGCTGCCGTGAAAAATATCCTATGTGCTCACATTATACACATGAGGGGTTTGGTACCAATGCATTTTCGCCAGACTGCCGTGAAATAGCCACCTCTGATGTGTTCAACTATGCACATAAGAGGTTTGGTAAGATTACGCTTACATGCACACAATAGATTTATTACAATATTCATTAATTTATAATTCACAAATATTAATAAATATTTACATTTGTGATTCGCTGTCTATGTGTTTTACTGTATAGGCTATAATGTAAATTTCAATTTGTAAATTTATTTCATGAAGTAAATGTACGAGTATATATGTCTGGCTGACAAGATACATTTAACGTATTATGGGCTTCAGAGGGGTTTATGAATAGCCAAGGAATGTGGTTTGTCAGCCCCCCTCTTTATTACTTTGTTTCGATATTTTTTGCTGGTTCTTGGCCTTCAATGTGTTGAAAAATTCCTCTGATCGCAGGGCCATAAATTTTTTAAAGTGAAGACTAGAGACGAACTCAACGTAGTGAGTGGATTGACTTTATAGGATGTAGGTGTGCTTTTCCGTGATGGTACGGTGGTAAAAAGTAAAAAATTAGCATAATTGGCACTATCGCAAGATTCTTCAGCTGATTAACAGGACAATGGTAAGAAAAATAATTATAACATAATTTAAATAATTCAATCAAATTTATCAAAGGTTTTTTTTTCATTGTGAATAGTTTTCCGGATTCTAAATAAGATATTTATAGCTATTATTATTATTATTAATATTATTATTATTAATATTATTATTACTGTTACTATTATTATTACATTCATCATTAACTAACGTCATTCGATTTATTTTATTTTACACAAGAGAACTTCATTATTAATGAAGTTGATAGCACCGAAGAAGTTCCTTCGTATAGTTCTGAACCGATAACAATTAATAATGAAGAGCTAATTTATCATATAGCAGGCATGCTGAGTTATCATTTTGACAAAATTAATGCTCCTTTTCTAGTAAATTTTACTACTGCTAATACTAGTACCACTGTTATTATTATTGTTAGTATTATTACTACTACTTATTTACTTCCTTGCTCAATGGCAATAGACAATTCCTCAGTAAGCTAAAGGAATATTATCTATTTTATGGAACCCGAAGGTTCATTGCCGCGCTTACCTGAGCCCGCCATTCAACCCTATTCTGTGTTAACTCCATCCAATCATCCCTCGCAAATCCTACTTCCCCCAAATCCATCCTAATATTGTCCTCTTACCTATGTCTAGGTCTTCCATGTGGTCTTTTCCCTTCGGGTCTACTACTACTACTCTTAATGCTAGTGCTACAAATTTCTGGTTACTATTATTTTATTACGTATTATCAAATTAATATTTATCCATTTAATTATTTTACACATAAGACTTTAATATAGGAAAAAGCTGATAGCATTAAGGAAGTTTCTTCGTATAATAATAATAATTCAAATTTAATAATTTTCAAGTGTTAAAACTAGTTATAGGTCGTGATTATCATGCTTTTTAAGACAATTTGAGGGTGAAACCAGACAAAGAGAAAAGTTGAAAAGTGTTAATCTGGAAGATGTGATTATAGATTTTGTGATCTTGTTATTGACAATGCTTTCAGACACTTTGAGGACTGAATAAAATAACGATTAATTAAATAAAGTTTATTTTAACGTATAAGTTAATTCTCCTTAAATTGTTCTGTGGAATGAACATGTTTTAATATCAGACTTGTTAACATTTCATGGAACAAAATCTCCTATGTGTCACTTTCGTGGAAGGGAAAAATCTCCTATGTGCATGAAAAATAATAAAAAGTCAACAATATTCAAGTAATACACAATTACATCACAGAAGTTTTATAAATGTATATCTAATTATACATTAGAGAAAACTGTTGCAAAATATATCTAAAAAATCCAATTACATGTGTTGAATACAGTTTTGTATCCCTCCTGTAAAATTTCATTTTTTGCACATAAGAGGTTTTTCACCGGCAACGACGATATACTAAGAAACCTTATTTTTAGGTAGTAAAGAAGAGGAAGACCTAAATGAATGAATAAAACCACAGTGATAAAAGCACAATCTTTTGTAAGCTATTTCATAACTAGATTTTCTCACGTTTGACAAAGTCCAGTTTTCCATAACCTCTCCTATTCATATTTCCTAGGACGAGGGACTGTTAAATAAAAAACACATCTCAGGATTATAGAATTTTATTCATTTTATTACATTCATACTGGGATTTCATCCACAGCGTAAGTACATTAACATTTTACAATGTGCATTTCATATTAGACTCATTATGAAAAGGTCATTTGGTTTCACAGTCTCTTAATTCGTCAAGCTTTGGAACACTAAGATCGTTTATGTTTATAACAGATCTCTGCAAAAGTTTACAATGAAGAACATCTACACTTTCAAGAACGGGCTTCAAATCATCGTAGTATAAGTATCCCTCTACCACAGAACTATATGGATGTAAGATTCGATGTGCTACAACTTTACATCTAGGTAAATGTGTTTATGCAGTCAGAGAACAAAATGTACATTTCTACCATCCACCGATGTAAACATGATAAAATCGCTTTTCTTAAGTAGAGAGTGGGAAGGTTTTTGATAGTACGACTCTGGCATTCCAGTTTATAAAGTATTCAATACGCTCCAGTCTTATTGTTTACGATCGAACCAATGTATGAAACTCTTACGTAATCGCAGTCATTCTATGATTTTTCTCCCCCGCAATACAGATATGATTTCTTGTATCTCGCTGTGATGAGAATAAATCCCTGCCGCAGATGAGGATACAAGTATACGTAATCTATCAATGAGATCATTCGGATCATGCCAGCATTTATAGTCACATTTACGATTCGTATGTACTTCTCCTGTATGGTGCGACGAAGCCTCGTTGGAAGAGTCGAAATCTTGTTCTTCTATTTCAACATCATCTTGTTCTTCCTCTTCTTCTTCTTTTTCCTTATCCTCTTCAGGAAATAATTTCGTAATGACTTGTAGATATTTGTGAGTATTATCTCTTCGAATGTTTTCGCTTTCGTCATAATTTACTTTGTGCGCGCTAGTTTTTTTCAAAATCTCCTTATACATGGCTAAGTCATAACAGTCATATAAATGTTTATTAGGATTACTTTTCGTCAATAGTTCAAGTAACCCAGAACAAACGATATATCTCTTGTCACCAACATAGAGGTTATCATTTTTAATGGTAATGGGGAATTTACCAATGTTGAATACCTGCCTATCAGGATCCCAGCTCATACCGTAAATATCATCATCATTATTTCTCGGTCTATGTTGAACGAGTTTCTGGACATAAGGCGCTGACACTTGACCGTAGACATTTTCTAACAGGTATTTATATTGCTTCTGCAGAGTTTGATCAGAGGAGTTAACAGATTCGTATTCCATCTCAGACTCTTCAGATTCACAATCACTGTTGTGTATGAACTCTTCCAGGGGGAGAGTTATCGGGTTTATAATTTCATCAATTTTTTGTTTGGATTGAAGATTGGATTTTTTTAGCGCTAAATATTTAGTCCGCATAGATTTAACATGCTCCACATCATCCGATGATATACGTTTATTTTGTACTCGTGGGATGAGTTTATGTACCATTATCAAATGCCTCCTAAGACCCGAAGTATTATGATCTTTCATTTTTATTTCAGCTTTCTTATGCTTTAACCTATCACAAAGTTTACACACACCATATGGTTGCTCACTTCCATCGAGTAACTCGAAAAAATCATCATATTTACTGTGTAACAGTCTCGATCGGGAGCATTCACCATCAGTACTTTGATCAGAAATGATCCCATCACTCATTTCGTAACCTCACCCTCACAGCTTCAAGGATGAAATACAACTATCTCTATTTGACATGCAGCAACTATTTATTAAGTCTCGTTTCTTTTTGGTATAGTTCTCGTTTCGTCTCGTTTCGTTCTCGTTTAGTTCTCGTTTAGTTCTCGTTTTAGGTCTATTTCTCTGTATATTTCCTTCTCGTCTAGTTCTCGTTTCGTTCTCGTTTCGTTCTCGTTTAGTTCTCGTTTAGTTCTCGTTTCGTTCTCGTTTAGTTCTCGTTTAGTTCTCGTTTTAGGTCTATTTTTCTGTATATTTCGTTCTCGTTTAGTTCTCGTCTCGTCTCGTTTCGTTCTCGTTTAGTTCTCGTTTAGTTCTCGTTTTAGGTCTATTTCTCTGTATATTTCGTTCTCGGTTTATTTCTCTGTATAATTCTCGTTTTTGGTCCAATTCTCGGTATAAATCTTAAAGAACTGATCTTATGTATTTACCACAAGAACCAGAACAAGAACAACAACATCACCATTATAGTCATATCTGCTTAAGGATTTGGAATGATGTGATACATATTATAACGAGAAACTATATAAAACAGATGGCTAAGGTTTGCATACTCTAAAATTTCATAAGTCATCACTAAGAATATTCTATCTGATTAAGACACGTACGTATGGAAAATAAAAAACATGTACATTTGTTTGTATCTTTTCTTTTTATTGTATCCATCACCCATTATTCACAACTCAACTTATAGTGTGAGACATATTATATCACAGTTTTGGTTAGGTTAGCGATACAGCGAGATACAAGAAATCATATCTGTATTGCGGGGGAGAAAAATCATAGAATGACTGCGATTACGTAAGAGTTTCATACATTGGTTCGATCGTAAACAATAAGACTGGAGCGTATTGAATACTTTATAAACTGGAATGCCAGAGTCGTACTATCAAAAACCTTCCCACTCTCTACTTAAGAAAAGCGATTTTATCATGTTTACATCAGTGGATGGTAGAAATGTACATTTTGTTCTCTGACTGCATAAACACATTTACCTAGATGTAAAGTTGTAGCACATCGAATCTTACATCCATATAGTTCTGTGGTAGAGGGATACTTATACTACGATGATTTGAAGCCCGTTCTTGAAAGTGTAGATGTTCTTCATTGTAAACTTTTGCAGAGATCTGTTATAAACATGAACGATCTTAGTGTTCCAAAGCTTGACGAATTAAGAGACTGTGAAACCAAATGACTTTTTCATAATGCGTCTAATATGAAATGCACATTGTAAAATGTTAATGTACTTACGCTGTGGATGAAATCCCAGTATGAATGTAATAAAATGAATAAAATTCTATAATCCTGAGATGTGTTTTTTATTTATCAGTCCCTCGTCCTAGGAAATATGAATAGGAGAGGTTATGGAAAACTGGACTTTGTCAAACGTGAGAAAATCTAGTTATGAAATAGCTTACAAAAGATTGTGCTTTTATCACTTTGGTTTTATTCATTCATTTAGGTCTTCCTCTTCTTTACTACCTAAAAATAAGGTTTCTTAGTATATGTTATAATGAGATAAAATAAGTAATTGCCTTTGTCAAAGAAGCCTCAATAGTAGAACTAAAGTAGAAAATGTAATATATAGAACGACCATAACCGAAAAAGTAAAATGAAATATTGTGAAGACTAACGGATACAATGACTTTAAATTTAAAACAATATTACCAATAACTATTAGGTGCCGCGAAACATGATCAGGCTATGAAATTTATGCGTTATGTAAGTCTTATTTCCAAGTTTCATACATGAAGCAGATGTAAAACCTGAACCTCAACATTGTATTGATAACATAGCTATGGTAACTTATATCTAATTGAATATTATAATCAGGACGTTAGGGAAAAAGCATGCAAAATATAAATGCTTATTATGAAAATTATATGCGATATCTTTTTTCCTTAATGAAGGTGTATGGTATAGAGACTTGGATCCTGATATACTTTGCTGACTAATCATTACCTTCTCACGTGTACGTTTTGCGTTGTGAAACTTACTCTCTATATGCTAGAAGATGTATGTTATTTTCTTGACTCTGATATTTGCATAATCATTTGATACATAAAATATAATGTGCATATTACCAGAAGCTAAGAAAAATATTTCACATATGATGTCACAAATTAGCTAAAATTCAATGATTATAATTAATTAAATAGATTTTTTAACTTTTTTGATATTTGATGACTTGATAAATAAATAATCATCTTGATGGAAGGTTATGTAATGAGGGAAATGGATTTGGAATATAATTTAAGGATGAGACTGAACTTTTGCATACATTATGAGATGAAAAAATTCTGTTGAAGTTGTAACGAAAAAGATTTCTTTATAATACATATTTTACTTCTTACTCTACTGATGTTAAGATTTTGAATAAATAAATAAATAAAGCATGTGATATAATATAGGAAAAGCGGAAAGTGAAGAGTACCTCACTTGGATGTAAATTTTGTGATAACAATCAAAAAATGATGGAAAATAGTAGTAATAAGTTAAGATAATAATTTATACATGTTGAAAATTAGATAAAACTCTATGACTTTAATACATTAACGAGTATGCCTCGGAAGATATAGAATATTGATTTAGTGGTGGAAATGTGTAAAGAGTAATACTTTTGAAACAAAAAGGAAGTATGAAGAAATAATATCAGGATAGAAATATAGCTCTGGTTTCAATTACTTGTGGCTGACACAGATTTTGTTCTGACTAGATATTTATTTGTATTACTACAAAATTTTAAACAAGACCCAATATATATTAGTGGATGATGTACAGTTCATTGGTTGCAGTGGCCATCGTGGAAGAAGGCTTCCGTCATCTGAAAAAAATATAAACACTATAAGCAATATGTTATGATATTAAGGACCGTTATTACCACCTCCAGTAAAATAATTATGGCTACTTTTACGGTTACTTTATTGATAGTTCGATTTTGTGATATTTGGTTAGGCGATAACTGATGGTAAAAATCTCTTAACTGAGAGTAATCTTTACTATGGGAAAATGCACAAGTAAACTTCTAACGAAGGATTTTTCGAGGTTATACTTCTCGCGAACTGAATTAAAGTGTAGATGTAAAATTAGTTAGCTTCTTCCGTAATGATAATGGTGATGAAGAACAATGTCAATATAAGTAAAAAGATAAAAAATGTGATGAAAACTAGATCGAACTATTATGAAAGTTTGAACAGTTACTTAATTTACTGTTTACTTCCTCTACACGTACATCAGATTATATTTGGGTTTTTTATCCTTCGGGGTGGTGAGGTTAGAAACGTTGTAACTTTCTTTTCATTTTTACAAACACTTTACTTGAGGAGGATTTCATTCTTCGTTATTCTTTAGAAAATAGTTTAACTTTTAGATTTTAACAGGAATTGAATAATAAGCGTAATATATAAAATATATAAGCCTATATATAATGTATTTTAATAAGTTATGGTAAGAGCTAATAACGTCATTTGAAAACATCTCGTACTATAAACTTATCCAAACATTTACTCCTACTTAACTGGACATAGTAAGAACGGGCTTTACAATAAATGTATTGAGTAATGATATTAGTACTTACAGCTTTTTGGAACCTCTCGAACAGAGGACAGCTCTGGCTGCAACGCCACGACCATGTGCTGAAGAAGCCATCTTTGGTGGTTCGACAGCGGTGAAAATGTTGTTGTCCATCGCAGACCTCATCGTGGTGGGCCTGAATGTGTGTCACATCATCCCCTGCACTCTCAAAATGAGTGTTCCCACATGGTAGAAGTACAGATGTCTCGGGGCTGTGGTCCACGCTGTAGATTCTTACCGAAACCACACCAAACTCTAAATCAGCGGTGTGATGTCCCTCTACGTTGTACAACTTAATGTTGAAGAACTCTGGAGGGTTAGGCTGCGTTGGTAGTGCTGGTGGTTCCTCATCGGGTATGATAAACACCTGATCTGGGATCTCGTACAAGTGATGGTTGTTATGGTTATGTGCCATGGCGAAGTTTTATAGAATGAGAATATTCACAATCGTTACATATACAAGTATGATTAAGACTATCGATGCGTGTTCTTGGATTATATAGTGTTGTTATAAAATAGCCTCGCAACAGGACAAATATATTTTACACCAATGGCATGATTGGAGTTTAAAAAAAAAAAATGCTGTCTAGCATGCTAAAGCTTAAATCAGCAGTAATTAGATATTTCACTTTTCCTGCTTGTGAAATTACCTGTTCGTGATTTCCCACATCAAATTGTTGACGTATGCGAAAAATATTCATTTACGATGACATAAACAGATATCCGATATTTAATTCTGGTACGGAAATAGAATATTAATTTTCCTACAATAAATGCTGACAAATGTGTTATGTTATACTCTGTATGAAAATACATTAATAATAATAATATAAGGTTCCATCAGAGATGAAACATATATCATTACTGGGAGAAATATACGTTAAAGCTTAAATCAGCAGTAATTAGATATTTCACTTTTCCTCAAAACATAAAGCCTGCTTGTGAAAATACCTGTTCGTGATTTCCCACATCAAATTGTTGACGTATGCGAAATATAATCATTTCCGGTGAAATCATCAGTTATTTGATATTTATTTCTTATCAGCGCTTTTCTGAAACAGTATATTCATTTTCCTGCAATGTGAATATAAGCTGAATATGCCTTTACTGACTTTGAATCGAACTCAGAACCACTCAGCGATGGAATATTACAATATAAGTTTTTAATATACCGCAATAAAAATACTGTTGACTAATAATACATAAGACATGTGCTATGAATAGGATTTAAAATTTAAAAGTACTGGCCTGCGACTTTATAATATGTTAGAGTTGGGATTTAAAAGGAAGTCTCAATGAATGACGTTGTAAGATAGCGATAAGCGTACAGCGTTATATTATCGCTGCATAGTAAGAGAGATAACATGCATGGAGGGCGAGATGATACAACTGCTACCTAAGCAAAATCTCTGCACGCATATGATTAAACATTCACTGGCTTTCTGTATCGACATTATAAAATCCTGTACGTTTGATAAGAATACTACGATGTTATACACATCACATATCACAGATGAGTGTGTTACCATATACACTTTCGATGGTGTCTGATAATAAATAAGGAGGTTTAGATTTTTTGACATTCGGAACGCGGGGTACCGACCGCCTTTACTCTAGGTTGAGTCACTAGATTTTAGAAAAAGAATCATCTTACAGAAAACTGATAACGTTGCATTTACGCTTCGTGATCTATATGCTTCCATGCTAAAAAGACATAAAGTTGAAATCTGCTGTGACGTCATAAAAACATTCCACCTTCCCCTCTTATTCCACTTGTGACGTCAGCTTCTCCTGCGGTGACGTCATCGGCTCCTCCGGCTCCTCCGGCTCCTCCGGCTCCTCCTTTGCTCCTCCTTTGCTCCTCCTCTGATGACGTATGCGATGCTGCCATATTGTAAAATGTTCCACCTTCCCCTCTTATTCCACTTGTGACGTATAAGAAGTGACGTCATAAATCATTCCACCTGTCACATGATCTAACCCTACCATTCCTCTGATGACGTAAGCGATGCCGCCATGTTGTATAACAATACCAATATACAAATTTCAAATTTCCCACCATCCGTTATTTGCAATTGTAATATTCAATTTCCACCTTTTGCAATTTTCAAATCAACCGCCATCAAGTATTAAATCTCCCACCTTACGCCATTTGAAATAGGAACCGGAACGGACGCCATTTATATTATTAATTTTCAAATTTTGAATTTCGCGCTTCGTACGCCATTTGAAATAGGAACCGGAACCGCCGCCATTTGAAATAGGAACCGGAACCGACGCCATTTTGAATCACGTGGTTATAGCCACGCTCACTTGTGACGTCATACAATCCGCCACTGACGTCATAGCCACGCCCACCTTCCCCTCCGGCTCCTCCGCTCCTCCTGTCACGTGACCTGTGACGTAAGCATTCCCCCTCCACTCCGGCGCCACCCTCCCCTCCGGCTCCTCCTCTGCTCCTCCTCTGCTCCTCCTCTGACGTCAGTCACAAAACCATACTACTGGTAGTTTAAACAATGCACTGAATTGGCGCGAAATGCAGATTGCACCACGTGATGATAAATGTACACAATTTATACCACTGATGAATTATATGAAAACAAATTGTAATTCTGTCTAGAATTACTGGAATTACTGTAGAAGGAATGATCTTGATGATAATTGAACTATTATAGTTGTTTCACTGTCGAACAATAGTTTCACAATGCTTGCAGACTATTACAAGCTTAAAAGACGGATCTAGAAAGCTGTGGTATTCAAAATTATGGTAATTTCTTCAGAAAAAATTACGCGAACAAACAAAACTTGTAATTTTAAGTTTTGTATAGAATTTCTCGCTTTATAGCAAAGGGCCACTGCTGCCTTTGTCTGTAAACGCGGGAACTGGAACAGCGATTGAGCACATCTGAACGTGTGATTGTTGAGTTTTTACTAACTGAAGCGTCGCCGTGAGCCAGTCACGAGTTCTAAAAACTGCACCTGCCGTTTTGCACCCGGCACTAATAGATGATGTAACATTGCGCTCAAATCTTGCTGAATCGACGCGGGAGTGATGTAGCGGAACATTTGAAATGATAATTAGAAATACATCTAGCTTGCTCCAACACACTCCCCCGTTGAAGGTTAAAGCTTTAATAAAAAAGAAATAAAGAGCAAACTATAATGGCTAAAATACACTCTTATATACAACACTGATAAGCACTGACTCTAAACTACTAAACTGGCAACACACGTAATGTGATGTGAAGGTCTATGCGAGTGTGATGACTGGACTCCAAGAAGGTGCTGGTCATATCCATGAGTGAAGAAGCTTCGACTCGTATGAAACAGCTGGAGCAGTAACAACATGTAGTGACGACAATCAAACTGCTTGTTGAAGTATAATTTGTAGAGATGATAAGCTGAAAAGCTTATTAGATAAATGTATGATGATTTCTGAATATCAATCAGGGAACAGCTGATGATATTTTGATAATGCAACTTGAACTTGAAATCATCAAGAATGGAAATCCAACTTTTTTTGCTGATGATACTAGTATTTTTATTACAGGTCTAAACTCAATTTCTCTGCAGTCAAATTTAGAAATGACAGTAAATCAGTTACTTGAATGGTTTGCACAAAACAGATTAGTAATAAACACACAAAAGACCATAGCAATATCGTTTCACCATATACAGAACATTAACACTGTGCATCCAGCAGTAACATTTGGGGACAATAATGTAACATACAATGAAAGTACTAAGTTTTTGGGATTGTGGGTGGACGAAAATCTAAAATGGTCTCTTCAAATTAAAAAAACAGCAGAAAAACTTAGTAAAATATGCTTTGCACTGTATACAGCCTCAAAAGTTATGAATGTTGAAAACGTCCTCCCTATATATTATGCATACTTTCATTCTGTATTATCAGGGGGGATAATATTTTGGGGAAATACAGCAGGAGCTCAAACTATTTTCAAGCTACAGAAAAGGGCTGTTCGGTCTATGCTTAAACTAAAGAAAACAACCAGCTGCAGAACATTTTTCAAAGATCTAAATATATTGCCTCTGCCTTGTATTTATATCTACGAAATAGTGACATTTGTCAAATCAAATTTAAACATGTATACCATCAACTCACAAATACACTCCCATAACACAAGAAACAGAGAAGAACTTAGGATAATTCCGCATAACACAAGCTTGTTTGAAAAGAGTTTTATATATACTGGCCTCCAGCTTTATAATGGCCTACCACAATATCTAAAGGAAATCTCTGTACTGCATAAATTCAAATCCTGTGTAAAAAAGTTTCTAATAGAGCACTGTTTTTATAGCTTAGAAGAATTTTTTGAAACTGTTAGATATAAGTAAATTAGGTTACAAGTTATAAAATAAGTTAGTAGCTATAAGCACTTTGTAAATATTAATTTTAACTTATAGGTAATATTTTCAGCATTTGCAATTTTAAATTTAAGAACTAGCATTGTATACTTTAGTAATTATGTTATTTAATAATTAATATAGTCATGTAAGAATCTGACGTGTCCGATATCATGTAAAATGATCAAAGGATGAATAAACATACATACATACATGGAGAAAGATACTTTACACACAATTCAATGTAATTGTATTGAATATGATTGATGGATTTTTACAATGAATAGTTCCTCGCTGGTTCATTCGTAGGAATTGTATACATTTGATGTAAAGAAAATAGCTTTTCACTACTTTGTTGAAGACACACACGAATAGGTGTTGCTTCGAAGCGTTGGCTCTGCTTGTGAAAAGATGCCTTGCTTGAGTTGTATCTGACTCTAACTGCTTTAGAGCTGTTGGGATGTGAAGTACTCTGTTTACTTCTGCTAATATCAAAGCATGTAAATGCGCATGATGTAGAATGAACTTGTTTATTTGTGAAGTGCAACAACTTGCTGTGTGTTGAGTTACACTTGCAATACGAAGGTAGTGAACACTGTTGTACCTTATGTTCAGACGAGAAGCAATTAAAGCATAATTGCTTAGAACGTACAAAGCTCCAACGCTGTTGTACAGTTAATTTGCGAAATTTAACACATTTGTGTAAAGCGTGCCTTTGTTTACACTGTGGACAGACTTGCCATTGAGAAGATTTACTAATGACTACAAAGGAATGCATCTGTGGTTCTTCATCAGAAGGTGAATCAGAATTATCTCCAAGAGAAACCCTATTCATGTCATTATGTAATAATCGACCTGTGTACTGCTTGACCACAATTACAAAATGATTCTAGATTGCACTGTTGTACTTGATGATTCGATGAGAAACAATTTACACACAGGTGCTGGGACTTGACGAAATTCCATCGTTCGCTGACTGGAAGCTGTCGGAATTCATCACAATGGTACAGCTTGTGATTCTCTTGACAATATGGACAAGAATAGCTGTTTGTAGATGCGTACGACTGTCGCGCTTCATGGACAGTGTGTTGATGTGATCGCAGCTCAACCATTCTTCTTGTTGATGGGCTGGACATGTTGCTAGAAGTCGCTAGAATCTAATGAGTGTGCTTTAGATTCTAGGAAAGTTATGAGTTCTTGTAGAGACGTAAAATGCTGTGAGTCGATTTTACTCTCAAACTCTTGGCGCGTCCTGTCTGTAAGATTATTTAACAGAAGCTGCGTTAAGAGAAAGTCATGTAGTGGAATTTCTAATGATAGAGCTTCAACGGCGTTTGCGTTGCTCTGAAATTTGTTAAGAAGATCCCTTAGTTCTGCTACACTGTCTGTTTTCATGGTTGGTAATGATAACAGTTGTTGAACGTGCGCTGCAGCTATTAATCTGGTATTATTATAGCGAGCACAAATCAAATTCCATGCTACAGAGAAATTGTCACTTGTAACAGGTAAGTTTTGAACTAGAGTATGCGCTTGACCTTTAAGCGAAGCTAGGAGGTAATGATACTTTTGAATTGGATCTAGCAATTCATTGTTCATCACAAGGCTAGAAAACGTATCATACAAATGTTTGATCCTTATAACATCTCCATCAAATGTGGGTAATTGTATCACAGGTAAAGATATGCAGGAATGTGAGGTGTGATGTGAGGTATCACTGTTACGTTGTGATCGTTGACTGTGATGAGAGCCTAAATTGTGCACTGGATGCTCGTGTAGACATATAAGTTCACTGAGTTTAGCTTTCAACACTCGATAACTACTTATTTCTTCAGAGTATTGCATATGAAAATCTATTTCATCTTCAGCTTCGATGAGAGATTCAATTTGAGTTTGTACACCTTCAAATTTGTCCCAAAGCTCATTAAGGCTGTCATACTCAACTTTCAGTTGAAACACATCAATTCCTTCTGGAATGCTGTGACAGTACTTCTGAATCAAAGTGAATTTGCGTTTGATGAAACCACGTTTCTTGATTAAATCTTTGAGCTCTTTCTCCATATTGAGATGAATAAACTTGAAGTTGAATGTTGTGAAGATGTCTTGTAGAATTTTTGCCACCGCTGCACGATGATATCCAGGCCAGCTGCTCACTGCAGTCTTGATGCTCGTTGTAGTTACTACTAATTCTTGGAGTGTCTGATCACTGCCAAATAGATAATACCATAGTTCATGTATTCATAGTTGCTGGAACTCACGTTGACCGACCGACGCGGTAGCTAATGATATATATATAGGACGAACTCGAGAAATATACCGTACAAACCAATACACGTGTGAAAGTATGAGATTGTATCCAAAATAATCCGGCTACCGGAGTTGACCATTAAATGTAGGTTATCATATGAAATGTTATGTAGGTACAATAGCAAATACATGGGATGTATAACAATAGATTCTGGTAATTCGGAGGACCACTCAATGAGAGCAAGAAGGACTTAAACGCAGGTCGAGGAACAGAGATCCAGGGATTATAATTGGATAAACAATCTATAACATGTAATTTAAAAATGCACAATTTATTCACACGTGAAAGATAAATGATTAATAAAATAAAATAAAATTGAATAATAAATGATGGAATACTTTGGTACTTTAAACAATGCACTGAATTGATGCGAAATGCAGATTGCACCACGTGATGATAAATGTACACAATTTATACAAGCTATTACAAGCTTAAAAGACTGTTCTAGAAAGCTGTGGTATTGAAAATTATGGTAATTTCTTCAGAAAAAATTACGCGAACAAACAAAACTTGTAATTTTAAATTAATGAATTTCATGTTGTTCCTTTGAGGGTAAAGTTATACAATCACGTTCAATATTACCACCTTATTCCCTCAAAAAGATCAAACTTAGGATTGCTTGAGAATAATAATAAGATATTTCAGTAATTAATCTATTTTATTAATTGTGCATCTGTATATGACCGTATAAAAAGCCAAGTCAATAAGTTATAAAAATGATGTTTAAAATTATATAGCTGTTTATATTAAAAAATCAAATTCACCAAAGTGATATGTATAAATGTAGTAGATTAAAACGTTGCCTTGTCAATATTATTCTAAAATAGATCTAGGCCTATTATAGTACACAAAATTAAAAACCATTAGGTTATATACACCAGTATTAACATAAAAAACTTCACCAAATGATATATAAAATATGGTATGTTAAAACTTGGTTTGTCAATAATATTCTAAACTATTTTGAAAAGTAAAATCTATTGAGTTATATATTAAAAAATGTTGTCCTGAAAACATATACACTGAATGCTGTGAAGTATGTTATCTATTCACAGTTTGATTCACTTCATATGTAAAATATGTACTTAGGTATGATGAATACTAATTATATATTTCAGGTGAGTCAGTTCACTATTAATTGTAACTAAAGTACGATTACTGGAAAAAAACACTGTAGCTGGAGTTCGGTATTCTTGACTGAAGTTATACAGCTGAAATATCTTATTGTTCTCTTGAATCTTTGTCGTTTTTCTTTAATGGAAGATGCATTTCGGCCCAAGATGAGCCATCTTCAGTTCCTTGAAGCATTCACTAACCCGACCCGCTGCTGAAAATTAACAGAGTATGGCAACGTTTCAATCTACTACATTTATACATATCACTTTGGTGAATTTGATTTTTTAATATAAACAGCTATATAATTTTAAACATCATTTTTATACTTATTGACTTGGCTTTTTATACGGTCATATACAGATGCACAATTAATAAAATAGATTAATTACTGAAATATCTTATTATTATTCTCAAGCAATCCTAAGTTTGATTTTTTTGAGGGAATAAGGTGGTAATATTGAACGTGATTGTTGTAATTTTAAGTTTTGTATAGAATTTCTCGGGTTATAGCAAAGGGCCACTGCTGCCTTTGTCTGTAAACGCGGGAACTGGAACAGCGATTGAGCACATCCGAACCGAGTGACTGCTGAGTTTTTACTAACTGAAGCGACTCCGTGAGCCAGTCACGAGTCCTCAAAACTGCACCTGCCGTTTTGCACCCAGTACTAATAGATGATGTAATATTGCGCTGAAATCTTGCTGAGTCGACGCGGGAGTGAGATAGCGGAACATTTGAAATGATAATTAGAAAGACATGTAGCTTGCTCCAACAATGGCTGAGTATACTGAACTATATTACAAGTATATTTTCAATCAATTTATATACTTCATTTTATATATCTTTGTGTCTCTAAATTGTGTCTAAATTTATTGACTTAATGTAATTTATGAGTTCATCTGTGTAGTCCTTATTTAATTTTTCCTCGTTAAATGTCCATTTTCCATACGCTCTTATCATAGAGTTTTTGAAATGTGTTCGTTCACCCTCCAGATTTGGACATTCAAACAGAAGATGTACTACAGACTGTTCTGGAGCTCCACACTTACACTCTGGGATATCTTTTATTTTACATCTATAAAGGTACGAGTTTGTCTTTCCGTGACCTGTTAGGAATGTTGTTATATTTCCGGTCAATGGTATGTTTATTTTTAAACGTTCTTTTACACTAGGGAAAAACTTTTTAGTTATTGCACCTTTTTCGGTCCTGTTCCACTCATACTCCCATTTTTGCATACTGATATCTTGTAGTTCTCCCATTTTAGCACTCAGCGGTATCTTGTCGTTTGTCACAACTAAGTTCCTATTCCCTGCTGCTGCTTTGGCCAGAAGATCTGCTGTTTCATTTCCAATGATTCCTACGTGTGCCTTGATCCACGTGTAATGGATGGTCCAGTTTTGAGCCTCTATTCTTCTTGTTTGCTCTCTTATCAGTTCTATCAAGTTGGTATGGATTGCAGGTTTATTTAAAGAGTCAATTGCTATTTGGCTGTCTGAATGAATTGCTGCTGTCCGTTGACCTATTGGAATCTGTGGAATTGATATTAACATTTCAAGTGTTTTGAGAATCGCTAACGGTTCTGCTTGATTGTTAGAGCATTGATCCAGCCATCTGTATTGTAGTTGATGCTCTAACTCATTGTCTCTGTAAATGGCAATTCCTACCTCAGTTTCGCTTTTACTACCATCAGTATATACATTGAATGTGTAATTAATATCTTCTTGCTTACTTTTAATCTTAAAGGTGTCCGCAGGATGGTTCCACATTTTATAGTTATATACTCTTTTTACTTCTTGGTAATTTCGTAGAAGTAGGCCCTTTTTGCAGTTCCAAAATAATAGGGGTATTTCTAGTTAACACGCATAGAGCTCACAAAGGAAACAGAAATTTATAATGGAACTCAGCCCTCAGTGTTCTGTTTCCCTCTTTTGTTTTTTTCTCTCTGTTGACATTGTTAAAAAAAAGATACGGCGAAGATAGTCGCGGTAGTCTGTAAATACGAAAGAACACGATTAAATTTGATTGTAAAACTTTAGAAGTTATTTCTTATACTATTAATATCACTTCAGTGGTGATCCCGATGCATCGGTGGTTCAGTGGTGACCCGATGGAAGAAGTACAACAGACTACAGCTGTAACTGCTCAGGAAAGCCAAGAAACCGTAGTGGCCCGCGTACCTATCACAGTTCCGCCGTTTTGGAAGCCTGATCCGAGGATATGGTTCATTCAACTCGAAGCACAGTTCCGTAACTCGAAGATCACCCACGATCAAACTAAATATGACACTGTGGTGAGTTCAATTGACTCAGAAATTCTGACACAAGTGGCCGATATTCTCACGAATCCTCCGTCTTCCGGTAAATACGATGCAATCAAAAAGCTTCTTATTTCAACTTTCGCAGATAGCGAAACGCAACGAACACAGCGACTATTGACAGACTTGGAACTCGGGGATCGTAAACCGTCGCAATTACTTTGTGAAATGAGAAATTTAGCTTCAGACAAGGTAAGCGAGAATTTTCTTAAAACTTTATGGTTACAGCGGCTACCAAGAGAAATGCATGCTATCCTGTCAGTGAGTAGTGACGATCTGACGAAACTGTCGACCATGGCAGATTTGGGAGCTAAAACCCACAAGCTCGTACCATGTTGCTCCTATTGCTGTTACGCAACCAATGAAAAACTCAATAGAGGAACTGAGGAAGCAAGTTTCTGAGCTCTCACTCCATGTTGCAGAGTTGAGTAAGCATGTTTTCGCCGACCGCCGCCGACAGGGTAGACCAAAGTATAGGTCCAGATCCAGAGGTAGGAATGCAGAAACAGGACAGACAACAAAGGTAGGGAAATGTTACTACCACACTAAATTTGGCGAGGAGGCATACAGATGTCTACAGCCATGCAGCATGTCTCTCCGAGCTACACCTCACAATGGACCGGAAAACTAGTTCCCTAACTCTCCACGGCGACAGGGAGCCAGGGGTTAGAGCTGAGTCGCCTTTTTATTAGTGACAAAGGGACAGCAACCCAGTTCCTAATTGATACCGGTGCAGATGTCTCTGTAGTGCCACCAACACACAGTGAAAAGAAGTCACCAAATAAACTTAAACTTTTTGCAGCGAATGGTACTAGGATCCAGACATATGGTCAACGACTTATGACACTTGACCTTGGTTTACGTCGAACATTCAATTGACCATTCATAATCGCAGAAGTAGGTAAACCTATAATAGGAGTCGATTTCCTGTCGCATTTCAATTTACTCGTCGACAGTTCGAAACATCGCATAATAGACGGGAACACACACTTGACCGCGTATGGTACCTCTTCTCACAACTACAAACTTCAGGTCCAGCTAACGGAAATTAATAACCGATATCAGCGGATTATACATGAATTTCCTGACATTCTGCGACCTAACATTGTAAACACAAAAATCGCAAGCCACCACATTGAACATTTCATCGAAACGAAAGGCCCACCAGTGTTTGCCAAAACTAGAAGACTCTCAGCTGAAAAACTCTTAGCAGCCCGTAAGGAATTTGACTTCATGCTCCAGCAAGGGTTATGTAGACCCTCGAAAAGTTGTTGGGCTAGTCCTCTGCACTTAACTCAGAAAAAATCTGGTGATTGGAGGCCTTGCGGGGATTATAGGAAACTCAATCATATCACAGTGCCTGACAGATACCCTATACCTTTTTTAACCGACTGCAACCACATCCTGCATGGAGCTTCCATATTTTCGTCCATTGACCTTGTACGTGCGTACCAACAGATACCTGTGCACGAAGCGGACATACCGAAGACTGTCATCACAACACCTTTTGGACCATTTGAATTTCCATTCATGCCTTTCGGACTAAGAAACGCAGCACAGACCTTTCAAAGATTTATGGACATGGTACTCAAAGGTTTAGATTTTGTCTTTTGTTACTTAGACGATATCCTGGTTGCTTCTCCAGACGATAAAGTGCACCTTCAGCATATCCGCATCCTCTGTGAACGACTAAATGAATACGGCTTATGCATCAATGTTGCCAAATGCATTTTCGGTGTGCAGCAGATCAAATTCTTAGGGTACGAAATCAGTCCTCAAGGTCTGAAGCCTCTACCTGAGAAAGTTAGTGCCATTAAGAATTTTCCAGAGCCACAGTCAGCCACTGGATTGCGCCGATTCTTGGGAATGGTAAATTTCTACCACAGCTTCATCCCAGAATGCGCTAAGCTGCAACAGCCCCTCTCAAAATTACTTAGCGGACACAAGAAAAACAGCAGAAAACTGCTGGACTGGAACGAAGAAGCACAAACCTCTTTTGCTGCAATGAAGGAAGCCCTCTGCAACACAGCGGCCCTGGTACATCCTATTCCCGGTGCTCCACTCTCCTTGGTAACAGATGCGTCGGACGTCGCAATAGGAGGAGTTCTTCAACAGGATACTGACGGCGCAGCCCGACCTCTCAGTTTCTTCTCACGAACTCTTACTAAAGCACAGTCCAGATACAGTGCTTATGATCGCGAACTATTAGCAATATATAGCGCCATGAAACATTTCAAGCATCTTTTAGAAGGCCAGTCCTTTGTAATTTTCACGGACCATAAACCCTTGGTGTATGCTTTTCAACAGGACTTGGACAAGGCATCACCCAGACAAGCTCGTCAATTACAGTATATTGCACAGTTCACGACGACAATAAAATACGTTGCTGGTCAAGACAATATCGTGGCTGACACATTGTCACGTTTAGCACGTTTGTCTAAATTATGATCAACTGGCAGATGTACAAGTGGATGAAGATCTCGAATCACTGCAACAGAATCCGGGAATGAAAACAGTAAAACTCAGCTTGCCGGATAGTAGAAAGCAATTATACTGTGACATATCAACAAAGCATATACGCCCGTATATTCCACGCAACTTTCGACAAGCAGCCTTTTCATCTGTTCATCGCCTTTCTCACCCAGGAATCAGAGCAACAACCAAAATGATCACTGAACGATTTATCTGGCCCAATATGAAGAAAGACTGTCAACAGTGGACACGAGTATGTATCGACTGCCAAAGATCAAAAATTTATCGACACACTAGATCTCCAGTTGGTCAATCCCAAGTTCCCAACGACAGATTCAAACACATAAATGTCGACATTGTGGGACCTCTACCTGTGTGCTAAGGATTCAGATATCTTCTCACGGCTATAGACAGATACTCTAGATGGATGGAAGCTGTACCAATAGTAAACCAAACAGCTGACTCTGTTGCACAGGCTCTAATAACCACTTGGTTTCCACGATTTGGTATTCCTGTAAGGCTAACTACAGACCAAGTTCGACAGTTTGAAAGCCAATTATTCAAATCCCTAAGCAAGTACCTAGGTTTCCAGAGCATCAGGACAACCGCATACCATCCACAAAGTAATGGTCTTATCGAACGCCAACACCGCACTATGAAAGCAGCACTCAAATGCCATCTACTACAATTCTCATCGTGGGTAGACTCATTGCCTCTAGTCTTATTGGGCATGCGATCTGTGGTAAAAGAAGACTTGGGTCACTCAGCCGCCGAGCTGGTCTATGGTACACCGCTCCGTCTTCCAGGAGAACTGTTCACCGACCAGCCTACCGTATCACAGTCTGACTTCGTGAGACATCTCCAGGAGACAATAAGAGGACTTAAACCAAGTCAGACATCAACCCATGGCAAGAGACCTGTTTTTGTGTCCAAAAATCTCGCCGACTGCTCTCATGTTTTCATACATCATGGATCTCCATTATCCTCACTCCAACCTGCGTACGACGGTCCCTACCCAGTAAAGAGTCGAACTGATATGTTCTTCGACATTAATATCGGAGGGTTAATAAAGCGAATCTCAGTGGACCGCCTGAAACCAGCTTTTCTATTGGAAGAAGGTCCCCATAGTGTTACTAACCCTCAACAAGAAACTCGTACTGATGTGACTGGACATTTCACCAGATCAGGACGCAAGGTCCACTTCCCTGCACGTTTCCAGGACACTATCGCTGTCACTAGGGGGGGAGTGTGTAGTGTATTGTGTGATGTACTCACAAAGGAAACAGAAATTTATAATGGAACTCAGCCCTCAGTGTTCTGTTTCCCTCTTTGGTTTTTTTCTCTCTGTTGACATTGTTAAAAAAAAAGATACGGCGAAGATAGTCGCGGTAGTCTGTAAATACGAAAGAACACGAATAAATGTGATTGTAAAACTTTAGAAGTTATTTCTTATACTATTAATATCACTTCATATTCATGAAAACATACACAGGGCCCAGTATTGAAGTTGAAGTTTTTAAGTCGAGAATGAGTATTGCAAAGACCATTGATATAACTATGAATCTTCCTTTAATAAATCATTTTAGTGAGAAAAAAGAAGTTACTTCGAGGTGTCATCAGAAGAAGCATAACATTATATAAAGAGGTGTACCGGGATTGCCAGGGGAATGGTGAAGATAATGCAGCGTCTGTGCATCTTGATGAAGAAGCTTCATATTAGATGATATCAGTGAGGTGTCCTGTTATTGTTATTGGCTTAATTATTGACACTATTGCTGGACAGAATATATTCAATGACACAACCAGCGCTAATCATTATGGGGCCTACCCAGTATATACTATTTATATCATTCACACAGTTTACAGAAATACACGATAGTAAGCTGCTATTTCATTACATTTCTTGGATCCTGAATAAACTATTTAATTAATGGATTTTTCATTTGGCATTCACATGTTTCTTATTCATTAGGCAAATTTACGTTTTTACCACAAGTTTGCTTAGAGTACCAGTACCAGTACTGACTTGTGGCTGCAGAAAATCCACGATAGTATGCAATTCCCTTAACCATGGTATTGAAAAGGTATTTCAACTACAGAGTTGTGATCGGTTCAAACCTGGTTCGCTGAAAGACCATATATCGAGATGATAGACTTTCCAGCGCGCTCCCCAGATTTAAATCCTATTGAGAATGTCTGGGCGGAAGTAAAGAAGCATAGGAGAAGGAATTGGCCGAACCCACCTCCAGCTTCTGAAGCAGAACTGTGTGAACTAATTCAAACTGCTTGGGACGCTGTGGCAGACAAGGATAATTATTTTCAAAATCTTGTAGAGTCAATGCCCAATAGAGTGAGGAAAGTTATAGTAATGGATGGTGGATGGACTTCCTACTGAATGTGTGGCTCATTTTTTTCGCTTATTCTTATTTAAGTTCGTTGTTATGTTTCATTATGTTATCTTCTATTTTCAGTACGTTTCTTATTATTTTATGCCACAGATATGCATTTGTTGTAAAATCATACTTTCTTTCTTGCTTTTTTTGTATCCAAAATTCGACACCGATAATGATAATTCATTAGAATTGATTATAATGTTAATCCAGTCATTGCCACGTTTGAAAAAATAAACATAAATAAAAATAAAAAAAACATACAAGAATCCACTAAGGATCGAACCCTGGCCGCTCGCGTTCAATCCCGATGTCTTGACCATTATGCTACTGCGAACAGGAGAAAATAGCCTACATAATTCTGATGAGATTGTAATATCCAAGCTTGAACATACGATTAAGCCAAAGTTATTGATTTTGCACTACAAGTACCGGTATTATAAAATAAAATCTTTAAAAAATGCTCCTTGAATAATCATATCCCTTGCGAATTTATTAATTATTAATATTATATGGCGGATGTGAGACATACAGCCACAGTCTTCTATACATGTTCGTTTTGGAACAGAACTGACTTAATAATCAAGAAAATACATGGAGAGACAAGAGGCAGGTGTGAACCTAACCTTAATTCTTCCTGTACATGCGCATATGCTCGTTCGTGATACTTCATCAAATACCGCCTGACGTTTTTTATTTGCCCGACTGTACATAAAACAAGTATCTTTCTTGTTATTAAGTGCCAGTATGGTACTTTATGAGATTGTGTGTGGGGATGAAAAATGTCCGTCCGTCAGTGTGTCTGTACGCGCCATAAGTCAAATACGCTTTTTCGGATTTTCATGAAACTTGGAAAACATATTTATAATGTCTATGGGAAGAACCCTATTGATATTGAACCAAATCGGTTCACCGGTACCGGAGTAATAACCAAGTTAGTGCCTATTTTAGTCGATTATGGCGCCTTTCTAATAGAATATCGGATTTCCATAAAACTTGGTATACGCATTTATGACGTCCGTGAGAAGTGCCTTATTGAATTTGAACCTAATGTGTTGACCGGTACCGGAGTAAAACCCAATTTAGTGTATATTTTAATGGCGCAATAACTCAAATACGCTTTATCAACCAAATCGGTTGGCCAGTACCGGAATAATGCCCAATTTATTGTCTTTTAGGTTAATATATGAGAAGTTGCGATAACTCAAATATGCTTTATTGGATTTTCCTGAAACGTTGTATACCCATTTATAATGTACATTGGAAGAAGTCTACTGATATTGGACCAAATTGGTAGACCGGTACCGGAGTAAAACCCAATTTAGTGTCTATTTTAAAGACGTGGTAACTCAAATATGCTTTACCGGTTTTTTATGAAACTTGGTATACACATTTATAATGTTCATGGGAAGACGTCTATTGATATTGGATGAAATCCATTGACCTATTTCGGAATAATGCTTAATTTAGTGCCTATTTTATGATAATATACGTATTCGAAAGAATTTATAAAAAAAAGCAAATCAGTTATCTTCCAACTATAACTAGTGAATATGACGATATTAAATACATATTCGAGCTCATGTTATATACTAATGTGTGATAGTAGAAATGAGTTTTCAATTGTGTTATCCGTTTCTAAATATCGCATATTTTACCTATAAACAGTGAATTTGACGTTATTACATTGTTATTCGAGCAATTGTTACATACTTTACCACCTAATGTGTGATAGTAGAAATGCGTTTTCAGTTGCGTTGTCGTTTCTGAATATCACATATTTACATACAAACAGTGAATATGACGCTCCTACTTGCTTAATGGCGTTTCTCTTAAACACATTTGCTTTTAGTGTGTAATAGTAGAAATGGGTTTTCAGTTGTGTTGTCAGTTTTTGAATATCGCGTATTCCACATATAAACAGTGAATATGACGATATTACATACTTAATCAGGTTCTTGTTTTATACTTTTCCACTTAATGTGTGATAATAGAAATGTGTTCTTAATCGTGTTGTAGGTTTCTGAATATCACATATATCACGTTACTATATGCGAATTAGCGTTCTCCTTATACACATTTGCATGTAGTGTGTTATAGTGTAAATGCGTTTTTAGTTGTGTTGTCCGTTTCTGGTTATTGCATATTCCACCTATAAACATTGAATATGACAATGCTACCTGCTTATTCGTATTCTTGTTAGACACTTTTGGACTTAATGCGTTGCATTTTCAGTTGTTTTTTACTTTTCTGAATATCACATATTCCACATATAAACAGTGCTTAATCGCGTATCTCTAATATACTTGTGCATTAAATGTGTGATAGTAAGAAATGTGTTTTCAGTTGTGTTGTCCGTTTCAAAATATCTGAATATTTATAAATATTCCAAATATAACCAGTGAATATGACGATATTACATACTTATTCGAGCTCATGATTCATAATATTACACGTAAAATGTGATAGCATAAATGTGTTTTCAGTTGTGTTGTTTGTTTTTAAATATCGCATATTCCACCTATAAACACTGAACATGACATTATTACATACTTACCCACACTTACACTGCATACTTATCACACTTAGTGTGTGATAATGGAAACGAGTCCTAAATCGTGTTGTAGGTTTCTGAATACCACATATTCCACCTATAAACAGTGAATACCACGCTACTACATGCTTAATCGCGTTTCTCTAATATCGCATTTCCTATAAACATGTAAACATGACATTATTCGAGTTCCTGTTACATACTTTTCCACTTAATGTGTGATAATAGAAATATGTTCTTAATCGTGTTGTAGGTTTTTGAATATCACATATTATACCTATATGACGCTACTATATGCGAATTAGCGTTCTTCTTATAGTCATTTGGGGAAAAAATCTGAGGCTATGTACGACACTTTCCATGATATCTTTGTTTAATGGAGGGACTTGTATTTCCCAATGAAGACTGTTAAGCATAATCAGTTATCTATCGAATGGTTTACCCCTGAGATTGCCAAAATGAGAAATAATATTATGGCGTTGTATACCCTTGCAAACAGATTTGATATTTATAAACCTGCCTACTTTAAAGCAAGAAGACAGTATAGAAGTGCGCTTTCTGAAGCAAAGAAATCAGCTACTGGATCTTACATGGGGAAATCAAATAATGTTAATTCTACTGCCTGGCGTGTTATAAGAAGTGAATCTAGAGATAATGCTCCTGCTCATATGCCTAGGGCAGATGATTTTAATGTATACTTTTCTAGTATTGTTGACACCATAAGGCAAAATATAGCTCCTTCGAATCTTACCAGTTCAGCATTTCTAAACACGAACAAGACATTTGTAACACCATTCAGATGGTGCAACATTACATGTACTGATGTAATCCAAGCTGTTTCTACGCTTAAATTTCTAAATCTGAAGATTTATATGGAATTTCAAATTTTTTTGTTAAGCAGATAATCACATCTATCGCTCTACCTATGACAATGTGCATTAATGCTTGTTTACATGAAGGCAACTTTCCTTGCAAACTCAAGGTAGCCAAAGTAATACCGTTATTTAAGAATGGTAGTCGCAAGAATGTTGGGAATTACAGACCTATTTCTTTAGTACCGGTACCTGTCTTCTCAAAGATTTTTGAGAAATGTTTTAAAACTCAGATTTATAACTATTTTGAAACTTCCTCTCTTTTCTTTTCTAAACAGTATGGTTTAAGACCTAAATTATCGACTTGTGATGCTATTGAGGACATAATATCTGCTATATTATCTAACTTTGATAATGGTTTAGAAAGGGGACAGAGGACGGCCCTCATGGGGCCTGAGCTGTTTCGTAAAGCCACACCTTCAACCTTTCAGTATAATCGATCGCACAGACAATACTATAACGATATCCTCCGAAAAAATAAACATAGTGGGTGCATACTTCACCCCTAATGCCAAACCGGAAGAAATTATTGACAAGCTAGGTAGGGCAATGGAGAACTTAAAAGAAGACAAGCCAACCCTCTTGGCAGGAGACCTAAACTGTCGTATAGATAAATGGGACACAAAAACTCAAATAGTCACGGATTTCCTCATGGACTATCAGCTGAAACTTCTTAACCGGGAGGAGGAATTCACCTACATAGCACCAAACGGGAGGAGCACAATAGACCTAATCTTCTCGAACGCCCAAGGACAGTCCCAGGTAAAAGTTCAGAAACTACCTCTCAGGAAACATCTTCCAGTAATAGCCAAACTTCAATTAAACATAGGTACAAAGGCATTCGCAGGTACAAGCCTCAAACCAAAAGTTTCCAGGCACATAGATGAAGGAAAATGGCAGGCAAACAAAACAGAGCTCCCGGTAATAATGAATATAATGCGACAAGGACACTTAGACCGAGCTACAGCAGCTCTGAATGATTTAATCATTCATGCCTCCGCTGAAACATCCAACATCAAGCGCGACGCGAAGCCTTGGTTTGACGAAGATTGCTACGCTATGAGGCAAAAAACACTACAACTCCTTCACGAGGCCATGGAACAAGGAGGAAACGCTCTAACAAAATACGCCGAAGAACGGTTAAAGTACAAACAGCTGCTAAAAGGAAAGAAAACAGCATACGACCTCCAAATGGAGCAGAAATTAATTGCCGAGGCAGAAAGGAAGCCATTCAAGATCTTAAGGACGGCAAAGAAGCAAACCTCAACCCCCCTTGTAAATATGGAACAGTGGGAGCGCCACTTCAGAAATCTTCTTGGAGAGGAAGGCAAAGTCTCAAACAACTTCGAGACACACGTGGCAGACACTCAAGACATAGACCCAATCACAACCGATGAGGTTACCCTCCTTATAAGAACTGAGAAGAACAACAAGGCTGCTGGCATAGACGGGATCTACATGGAACATCTAAAGAACACACTCCCAGACCTGGCAGAGCCGCTAACTAATCTGTACAACGAATGCCTCAGGAATAACTCGATCCCACATCAATGGAGAAATACACTTATAATAGCCCTCTACAAAGGCAAAGGCAGAAAGGACGACCCAAACTCATACAGGGGAATCGCCTTGGAAAATGTTATGTTCAAACTCTTCTCCAAACGTCTGATAAGGCGCATTGAGCGAACCCTACGTGCAAGTATACCAATGTCCCAATACGGCTTCACCCCAGGAAGATCAACGCTGCACGCAGTTCAAGAAGTCATAGAAGAAATATCAACGGCACTGGCACAACCAAACACCCCGCTATACGCAATATTCATAGATTATTCGAAGGCGTTTGACAGCATTGACAGGAGATTACTCATCCACAAGCTAAAGCTCATATTAGGCAGATCAAGCCAGGAGCTAGAGACAATCAAATCGATTCTCAAGGTAAACTATGTAACAATATACGATGGCATATCGATATCGAAAGATATTACACAAACTAAAGGGGTCCTACAAGGCGACCCTATGAGTCCGATACTCTTCTGCGTAATGACGGCGGATATAGATAAAATCATAGGAAGAAACGTAAAACTACTAATGTACGCAGATGACATGGTCATCCTATCCAGAACCCCAGAAGACTTACAAACAGCTATGGAGAACATCAGAAGGTGGGCAGCTGAAAACTCAATGGAAATAAACAGCTCGAAAACGAAGGTAATGAAATTTAGAAGAGGAGGAAGATTGTCGAAAAAGGACAGTTTCACTTGCGACGGCTCACCCTTAGAATTTGTAAACAGTTTCAAATATCTGGGATAACGCTCCAGACAACCGGTACCACATTCTCTACGCATATACAAGAACGGACGGCAGCAGCAGTAAAAGCTATCTACGACATCCCCAAGCTCCAAAGTCTATCCCTACCAACGGCGATGGCGCTATTCAAGCTCAAAGTCATGCCAACTGCCACATACGGAATTCAGTTAATATGGCCATTCCTGACGGTGCAAAACCTCAAGAAACTAGAAAGCGTCAAAGCCAGGTTCCTAAAAAGAGCCCTATCAGTGTCAAAGTTCACAAGAAACAGTTACTCCTACTAAATGGCTCAGGAAACCTATTTCCTAGAAGATATTAGGAGCTCCTTCAATCTACCAGAAACTCCGGCATATAAAATCACCATCGAAGAAAGACAAAACAGAGCCAAGGACATCCCTAAAGAAATAATGGAAACAAAAGCTATGACAACTGACGCCTGGAAGGGTCCAAATTTTGAACTCCGGCACCTGATCACACGCTTCGCAGCACATGGATTTCATCACAAGATATGCTACAATAGATCATACCACATCCCCAAGGAAGACTGCATCTGAAAACTCTGTAACAAGCCGTGTCCCAAGTACCATCTGGGAAACTGTGAGAATAGAACTATATCAATCAACTCGTTTACAAAGGAGTGGTGAGAACAAAAGAACTGATTCTGTAACTGTTATATACACATTGTGTTTGATGAAACTTTATTATAATGGTTTAGTTACATCTGCTATCATGTGTGATCTCAGTAAGGCGTTTGATTGCGTCAACCATGGCCTTCTATTGGATAAGTTGAAAAACTGTGGTATTATAAACTCTGAACTCAAGTTTTTAAAGTCTTATCTGAGTAATCGAAAACAGATGGTTTTTGTCAATGACACTCCATCTGATGAAACCAACATTGTATATGGTGTCCCTCAAGGATCTGTACTGGGCCCTATTTTATTTCTTGTTTTTATAAATGATTTGGGTGTTAACGTCTCAGTTAACTCAGTCATGTTTGCTGATGATGTAACGTTTTTTGCGTCTGATGTTTCACTGAATAATCTAAACCGTATAATGAGTAAGGCAATTGCGGAGGCAGCCTCTTGGTATGATACTAATCAATTACTTCTGAATGTAAAAAAAAACAAGTGTATAAACTTTTCACTAAAAAAAGAGCATTATTCTGAGGAAGATAGTGTTAAGTTATTAGGAATGGTTTTAGATACTAGAATGACTTGAACTGATCATGTTTATCATGTCTCCAAAAAACTATCGAGAGTCTTATATACCAATTAAGATACCTGAGAGATGTTATTCCTAACCACTACCTCAGAACTGTATAATTTGCATTGTTTCATAGTGTTCTGTGCTATGGTTTGTTGTTCTGGGGTAATTCCTCAAGCATAAACTCAATACTTCTATTACAAAAGAAGGCTATAAGAATTATCAACTTTAGTTGTTATAATGATAATTGCAAGCCTCTGTTTATAGAAAATATAATTTTGACTATTGTAAACCAGTATATTTATTTATGTTTAGTTTATGTCAAACAGAGGCATAGCAGCCTAAAAACAGGTGACCAAGTTCATAGTTATAATACAAGATGGAGACATCAATTGTATCCAGAACAGAATAGACTCAGTTGTACCATGTCATCCTTTAAATCTGTTTCTGCACGAATGTTTAATATGTTGCCTCGCAGTGCTATTGACGTAAACTTGAAGACTTTCAAAAAAATTGTTCACAACTGGTTATTGCATAACCTATTCTATAACTTAACTGAATTTTATGAATCAGAACACTCTGCTATTATTTTCTTGTTTTTATACTAAGACGTGATCTGTAACTAATTTTGTTCTTTGGTCAAATATTAAATAAATAAATAAATAAATTTAGTGTATTATAGTGTAAATGTGCTTTCAGTTGTGTTGTCCGTTTCTTACTATCCCAAATTCCACCTATAAACAGTTGTACCTCCTTGTTTTGTACTTTTCTGAATATCACATATTCCACCTATAAACAGTGAATATGACAATGCTACCTGCTTATTCGACTTCTTGTTACACACTTTTGGACTTAAAATATTATAGTAGAAATGTGTTTTCAGTTTTTTTGTACTTTTCTGAATATCACATTTTCCACCTATAAATAGTGACTATGACGTTACTACATGCTTAATCGCGTTTCTCTAACATACTTGTGCATTAAATGTGTGATAGTAAGAAATGTGTTTTCAGTAGTGTGGTCCGTTTATAAATATCGCATATTACACCTATAAACAGTGAATATGACGATATTACATACTTACACACACTTACACTACATACTTATCACATATAATGTGTGATAATAAAAATGTGTTTTGAATCGTGTTGTAGGTTTCTGAATACCACATATTCCACTATAAGCAGTGAATACCACGCTACTACATGCTTAATCGCATTTTCCTAATATACTTGTTCATTAAATGTGTGATAGTAAGAAATGTGTTTTCAGTTGCGTCGTCGTTTCTGAATATCACATATAATAAGAAACGGACAACACAATTGAAAACACATTTCTTACTATCACACATTTAATGCACAAGTATATTAGAGAAACACGATTAAGTATGTAGTAGCGTGCATGTTTATAGGGGGAATATGTGGCATTCAGAAACTTACAACACGATTCAGAACACATTTCTATTATCACACATTAACACAACACAACTGAAAAAACATTACGTAAAAAAATTTACGTATAATAGTATGAAACATGAGCTCGAATAAGAATGTAATATCGTCATATTCACTGGCTATAGGTGGAATATTAGAAATATTCAGATATTTAGAAACGGACAACACAACTGAAAACACATTTCTTACTATCACACATTTAATGCACAAGTATAATTGATAAACGCGATTAAGCATGTAGTAGTGTGGTATTCACTGTTAATAGGTGGAATATTTCGTATTCAGAAACCTAGAACACGATTCAGAACACATTTCTCATATCACAAATTAAGTGTGATAAGTTTGTAGTGTAAGGGTGTGTAAGTATGTACTATGTCATGTTCGCTGTATATAGGTGGAATATGCGATATTTAGAAACAGACAACACAACTGCAAACACATTTATGCTATCACACTTTACGTGTAATACTCGTAGTATGAAACAAGACCTCGAATAAGTATGGAATATTGTCATATTCACTGTTTATAGGTGAAATATGCGATATTTAGAAACGGACAACACAACTGAAAACATTTTTCTTACTATCGCACATATATAAAAAATATATTAGAGAAACGCGATTAAGCATGTAGTAGCGTCATATTCTCTGTTTATAGGTGGAATATGTGATATTCAGAAATGTACAAAACAACTGAAAACACATTAAGTCCAAAAGTGTGTAACCAGAAGTCGAATAAGACGGTAACATTGTCATATTCACTGTTTATAGGTAAAATATGCGATATTTAGAAAAGATTAAAACAACTGAAAACACATTTATGCTATCACACTTTACGTGTAATAGTTTGAAACAAGAGCTCGAATAAGTATGTAATATTGTCATATTGACTGTTTATAGGTGAGATATGCGATACTTAGAAACGGACAACTCAACTGAAAACACATTTCTTACTTTCACACATTTGATGCACAAGTATATTACAGAAACGCCATTAAGCATGTAGTAGCGTCATATTCACTGTCTGTAGGTGGAATGTGTGATATTCAGAAAAGAACAAAAAACCTGAAAACACATTTCTACTATAACACATTACGTCCACAAGAAGTCGAATAAGACGGTAGCATTGTCATATTCACTGTTTATAGGTAAAATATGCGATATTTAGAAATGTTTTAAACAACTGAAAACACATTTATGCTATCACACTTTACGTTTAATAGTATGAAACAAGAGCTCGAATAAGTATGTAATATTGTCATATTCACTGTTTATAGGTGAAATATGCGATATTTAGAAACGGACAACACAACTGAAAACACATTTCTTACTATCACACATATATCACAAATATATTAGAGAAACGCGATTAAGCATGTATTAGTGTCATATTCACTGTTTATACAGGAGGAATATGTGATATTCAGAAAAGTACAGAACAACTTAAAACAACTATAACACATTAAGTTCAAAAAAGTATAACAAGAATTCGAATAAGCAGGTACAACTGTTTATAGGTGGAATATGCGATAATAAGAAACGGATAACACAACTAAAAACACATTTTCACTATAACACACTAAATGCAAATGTCTATAAGAGAAACGCCATTAAGCAAGTAGGAGCATCAAATTCACTGTTTGTATGCAAATATGTGATATTCAGAAACGACAACGCAACTGAAAACACATATTTACTATCACACATTAGGTGGAAAAGTATGTAACAATAGCTCGAATAAGAATGTAATGACGTCATATTCACTGTTCATAAGTAAAACATGCGATATTTAGAAGCGGACAACGCAACTGAAAACACATTTCTTACCATCACACGTTTAATGCATAAGTATATTAGAGAAACGCGATTAAGCATGTAGAAGCGTGGTATTCACTGTTAATAGGTGGAATATGTGGTATTCAGAAACCTACAACACGATTCAGAACACATTTCTCATATCACACATTAAGTGTGATAAGTTTGTAGTCTAAGCGTGTGTAAGTATGTAATATTGTCATGTTCATAGTTTATAGGTGGAATATGCGATATTTAGAAACAGACAACACAATTGAAACACATTTATGCTACCACACTTTGCGTGTAATAGTATGAATCATGAGCTCGAATAAGTATGTAATATCGTCATATTCACTGGTTATATTTGGAATATTTAGAAATATTCAGATATTTAGAAACGTACAACACAACTGAAAACACATTTCATACTATCACACATTTAATGCACAAGTATATTAGAGATATGTGTTAGGTAACCAGGAACAAATGATAGTTTTTCGGAGGACCAGGTGTTTTACACCAATTAAAATTAAACAAAGGAGAACTAGGACTGTAGGCCAACTGGAACAGAGATTTAGACCTGAGGGTTTTGCAATAATATATTTTCAGGAAGCCTGAAATCTGAATAATGAAGAAGAATATAAACACTTAACAAATATGATATATGCGATGCAATACAGTTAATATTCTAGGAGCCAAGCAATGCTCCCGCCCGATAATATATGCAAGCGCTAGCCATAGTACTGTTCACTGCACGTGTCGGCTAGGTTACGAAGACAATGGAATGAATGTAAATTACACTAAAAATACAATGTGATTCCCGGAACTTCACACGCAAAGCTGCCTTCACTACAGGAGCCAAATAGGTGTGGAATTGGAGATGAGCACTAATTATATAGAGTGAAAACTGTCCTGCAATCAGAAACAATTGTGACGCGTGCCTATATCTGCTGCACCTCGATCTCAACTGAACTGAATACTGGACTGGCGTGGTAACGCTACAAGCCAGCACCTGCACAGGAAATGATTCAACGAGACGGCAATTAATGGCGGTAGCGCCAATTAATACAGAGGCAAATTTGAACCAATATAACTTATAGACTCTTGATCTAACATAACTCCCGCCTAAAATCGACAGATTTTACATAACACTTTGCGGATAGATCAAGATTTACTAATAGATTTGCATTTCACTGATTAGGCACGGGACACACTTTTACAATTGGTCGCTTGTATTCACCACTGGACGTACGCACTGTCACAACACGCACTAAACCGTCGTCACCAGGATGCACTGATGAGATGATTCCCAGCTTCCACTGGAGCGGTGGAGAATTATCTTCTTTCAGGAGGACAAGAGTACCAATCTGAATGTTTTCGCTGGACGCAGACCACTTCTGCCTCTGCTGCAGGGAATGTAGGTAGTCAGCTGACCAACGCTGCCATATGTGATGTATGTAGGTTTGTAGCTGATGCCATTTAGCAACATGAGAGACATTCTCTGCCATAGGTGGAGAAGGTAGGGCTGTGAGTTTTTCTCCAATGAGAAAGTGTCCAGGAGATAGATAGGATGAGACGCTAGGATCATCACTTAGGCGTAGGAGAGGTCGAGAGTTTAGACAGGCCTCAATCTGGGTGAGAACTGTAGAATGTTGCTCATAGGTAAACACTTGGCTACCCATCACTCTTCGTAAATGAAATTTCATGGATTTGACAGCAGCCTCGTGGAGGCCTCCAAAATGAGGGGAGCACGCAGGGGTGAAATGCCATGTAAATTCATTAGATGATGCGTAGTCTTGGAGAACTTGTTGATGGGTGTTGGACTGAAGCAAGAGACGCAGTTCACGCAGCTTGTTGTTAGCACCGACAAAGTTCGTCCCATTATCACTAAATATTTCCTTGCAAAGTCCTCTACGAGATGTGAATCTGCGCAGGGCGGCGATGAAGGCATCAGAAGTAAGGTCTGAAACCAGCTCGATGTGAACTGCTTTCGTAGCCAAGCATACGAAGATAGCAATGTATGCTTTGACCTGAGTTTTGCTGCGGGGGGAGCCGTATCTTATGAAGAATGGTCCAGCGTAGTCAACCGCAGAACGTAGAAATGTTCTAGCAGGGGTCACCCTGTAGCTAGGTAGGCTGCCCATCAGCTGGTGAGCACCTTTGGCTTTCAACTTGAAACAAGTTAAACATATGTGTAGCGTAGACTTCACAATTTTACGTACACTAGGAATCCAATATCGTTCTCGCAGAGAAGATATAAGCAGCTGATGTGATGCATGAAGCAGTCGCAGATGCTCGGATTCAATTATCAATTTAGTGAGGTGGTGACCTGGAGGGAGGATAAGCTGATGTCGTGCATCATGTGGTAACTCAGCTTTCTCCAGACGTCCACCCACTCGTAGTAGGCCATCCTTGTCCACAAAAGGCACCAAGGAATGGAGAGAACTCTTGGTATTCACTTGCTTCTTACTCTGAAGATCAGACAGTTCATGAGAATAGGCTGCTTGCTGAGCTATTCTTATGCAAAGCAACAAAGCTTGTTGTACTTCTTCAACTGTGAGAGGGCCGTGACGTTTAACTTGGCTTCTACAGTTGTTTATGAAGCGTAGCATGTACGAAGTAACTCTCTGTAAACGTGTCAGCTTGGAAAAGCGTAGCATAAAGTCTTCTGTAGCATGTGTGACTAGGCAGACTGTGTCACGCTGCTCACCCATATCCTACAGCTCAAGTTGCTGAGGCTGTTTGGGCCATGATTCAATAGGCTTAACTGCTGGTTGTCTGGACTCACCCAATGACGTTTTATTTTGTTTCATTGGCAGACGTACCATAAAACTACCATCATCATTGCGAGTGGTATTCTCTACATAATGCTGTTCGCATCGTTTCTCTTCCTGTGTTAACATTTGTTGTGGAAAGTCTTCGAGGTCCCAAAACCGTCGCAGCTGTTTGTCCACATTGTCCGTAGAAATGAAGAAGTTGTGCTGGGAACCCGCATCCAGATTGCCTTTCACAGAGGATTTAGGAATGGATCCAGACAATATCCATCCGACTTCTGTTCTAATCAGTGTAGGAAACCCAGGATTGGTCAAGATCTTACCATGGAAAAGCTCGAAGAATAATGCCCCTCCAATAAGCAAATCAATTTCAGAAGGAATATGGAATTTAGGATCGGCTAATGGAATGTCCGAAGGAATGTTCCATGAGGATGGGTCAATTCGGACTGCAGGTAGCTTCCCTGTTATGCGAGGAAGGATTAGGCAATCTAGATTTCTCCGATAGTTGTAAACCATGGATCTCACATTAATGTTCACACTATGACTAGCATTCGATGAAGTTCCATTTATACCTTTGACAGGCGTAACAGCTGTCATTGTAGGAAGTTGCAGACGCCTCGCTAGATCCGCAGACACGAAACTGGCCTGACTGGCAGAGTCTAAAAGGGCCTTACACTGTATATAGTTACCATGCTTGTCTTGCACTTCGACCCTTGCAGTCGCAAGTAAGACGTGCAGTACTGGCTTTATTTTCACTGAGCAATAACTCGCAGGAGCCTCAGTCCTGTTGCTATTCACTGTATCACTGCCTTCACTGGAGTGCGAAACCGTTCTCCTGTGATCACTGTTGTGCAACATCTTGCTATGCAGTTTACCACAGCTACAAAATGAAGGTAAGTTGCACTGCTTCATTCGATGTGTATTAGAAAAACAATTGAAACACAAGTTCTTGCTTTTCACAACTTTCCATCGCTGTTTAACACTCAGCTGACGGAACTGTTTACATTTAGACAGGTTATGGCCGCTTTGACACTGAGGGCATAACTGTTCAGTTGTCGACACATATGACTGACGACTGTTATTATGCTGATTCCTAGGTTCACGACGTTCATTTCTAGGTTTTGATGGGCTGGACCTGTTGCAGGAATTATTCGACAGCACCTCTAGAGAATGAGACTTAGCTTCTAGAAATAACACCAGTTCACTTAATGAAGTAAAGGTTTGAGAATCGATTCTGGATTCCCACTCACGTTGCACACTGTCTGGCAGATGCTCCAATAACAATTGCATTAGAATTACTTCATGAAGTGGCACTTCTAATTCAATAGCATGCAAGTTGTTTTGGAATTGATTCAACAAATTTCTCAAGTCTGCAACTGTTTCTTGTTGCGCTACAGGTAGGGACAACAGATGCTTAATGTGGGATATAGCAATTAACCGTTTATTGTTGTATCTTGCACACAATATATCCCAGGCAACTTGGAAGTTATCACTCGTCACTGGCAAATTTTCCAATAATGTTTTAGCTTCACCCTTTAGTGAACCAATTAAGTAATGGCATTTTTGAATGGGCGATAAACTGCTATTGTTTACAATTAAACTTGAAAATGTATCAAAATAATGTTTGAATTTAGTTATATCGCCTTCAAACACTGGAAGCTGAATCGTAGGCAATTTTATCATATTGTTTGCCTGCGAAGCACTGGAGTTCACTGTTTGTCGTGTGTCACTATTGTTTGAATTGACACTAACTGAAGTAGGCTCACGAGCATGCATTAATTCACTTAACCTTGCTTTTAGCTCAATATACAACGTTGATACCTCGTCTGCATATTGTATGTGACTATCAAGTTTTGTATCAATTTCCACTGTAGATTCAATCTGCGTTTGCACAGCTTCAAACTTTTCAATTTCATTCAACAGCTTTTCATAATGCGCTTTGATCACAAATATACTAACATCTTCAGGTACGTCGTTGAGAAAGTTCTGTGTCAATGTAAACTTCCTTTTACATACTGATCGACGTCTGACCAAATTTTTGAAATCTTCTTGTTCCATGTTGAAATGAAATAATTAACTTTGCAGTACACAGAAGAAAGTGATTAGGCAGTCAGCTGCAATCTCGCTGTGGGCGGCTGGGGACGGCATGAACATGCGCGCTTAACCAATACAGCTGTCTTCTCGTTGCAAGCAATTGAAGGTCGAGCAGCCGAACCGAGCCGAGCCGAATACGACCCGAACGACCACAAAGAACACGAACGTCCACCACGTTGTGATAAATGTTCAGTATTAAGAAATTATTGCAAAAAATATCTCAGATCGTGCCCGGAAGGACCATGTTAGGACAAAAACGTCATACATCCGGACCGAGAAGAGCAAATGAAAAGCGATTTTCACTTGTCGCGAAAAATATACAATCTGATCTCACACGATAGGCCTATAAGTGCAATAATGTAATTGAAAGACGAATATAAACATTTGACAAATATGATATATGCGATGCAATACAGTTAATATTCTAGGAGAAAAGCAATGCTCCCGCCCGATAATATATGCAAGCGCTAGCCACAGTACTGTTCACTGCACGTGTCGGCTAGGTTACGAAGACAATGGAATGATTGTAAATTACACTAAAAATACAATGTGATTCCCGGAACTTCACACGCAAAGCTGCCTTCACTACAGGAGCCAAATAGGTGTGGAATTGGTGATGAGCACTAATTATATTGAGCGAAAACTGTCCTGCAATCAGAAACAATTGTGACGCGTGCCTATATCTGCTGCACCTCGATCTCAACTGAACTGAATACTGGACTGGCGTGGTAACGCTACAAGCCAGCACCTGCACAGGAAATGATTCAACTAGGCGGCAATTAATGGCGGTAGCGCCAATTAATACAGAGGCAAATTTGAACCAATATAACTTATAGACTCTTGATCTAACAATATGCGATTGAGCACTGTTTATAGGTGGAATATGTGATATTCAGAAAAGTACAAAACAACTGAAAAGGTATTTCTACTATAACACATTAAGTCCAAAAGTGTGTAACAAGAAGTCGAATAAGACGGTAGCGTTGTCGTATTCACTGTTTATAGGAAAATATGCGATATTTAGAAAAGTATAAAACAACTGAAAACACATTCCTACTAGTGTATAAGAGAAACACAAGTGTTTCAAGTGTATAAGAGAAACGCGATTAGGCATGTCGTATTCACTTTTAATAGGTGGAATATGTGAAATTCACAAACCTACAACACGATTGAGAACACATATTATTATCACACATTAAGTGGAAAATTATGTAATAGGAACTCGAGTAAGATGTAATATCGTCATATTCACTGTTTGTAGGTGGAATATGTGATATTTAAAAACAGACAACACAACTGAAAACAAATTTCTACTATCACACATTAAGTGGAAAAGTATGTAACATGAGCTCGAATAAGTATTTAATATCGTCATATTCACTGGTTATAGGTGGAATATGTAATATTCAGGAAAATACAAAACAACTGAAAACACATTTCTACTACAACACATTAAGTAAAAAGTATGTAACAGGAGCTCGATTAAGAATGTAATAACGTCATATTCACTGTTCATCGGTAAAATATGCGATATTTAGAGACGGACAACACAACTGAAAACACTTGTCTTACACATATATCTCAAGTATATTAGAGAAACGCGATTAAGCAAGTAGTAGTAGGTGGAATATGTGATATTCAGAAAAGTACAGAACAACTGAAAACACATTTCTACTATAACACATTAAGTCCAAAATGTATAACAACAAGTCGAATAAGCAGGTACAACTGTTTAAAGGTGGAATATCCGATAATCAGAAACGGACAACACAACTGTAAACACATTTACAATATAACACACTAAATGCAAATGTGTATAAGAGAAACCCCATTAAGCAAGTAGGAGCGTCATATTCACTGTTTGTATGTAAATACGTGATGTTCAGAAACGACAACGCAACTGGAAACACATTTCTACTATCACTCATTAGGGGGAAAATTATGTAACAATAGCTCGAATAACAATGTCGTATCCACTGTTGATAGGTAAAATATTTGATATTTAGAAACGGATAACACAATTGAATACTCATTTCTACTATCACACATTAAGTGGAATAGTATATAACATGAGCTCGAATATGTATTTAATATTGTCATATTCACTAGTTATAGTTGGAATATGCGATATTTATAAACGGACAACACAACTGAAGACACATTTCTTACTATCACACATTTAATGCACAAGTATGTTAGAGAAACGCGATTAATCATGTAGTAGCGTGGTATTCACTGTTTATAGGTAGGAGATGTCGTATACAACACGATTCAGAACACATTTCTATTATCACAAGTAGGATAGAGGAGCTTTAATCCAAAATGGCGGCCAACCGACTCCGTCGCGACGCACTATTTAGGCCCTTTGATCCGGGAATATCCTGTGACGTCACAGGTGTCGATTCAAAAAAGCGAGATACGCCCTTTTGCATGGTGTTATTCCCGAATCATTCCGACGTCTCGTTTAGTAGTTATGCCCTTTGAACCCACCGTCGCCGCCCCGACGCCCTACTTAGGCCCTTTGATCCGGGAATAGCCTGTGACATCACAGGAGTGGATTCGAAAAAGAGAGATACGCCCTTGTGCACTGTGGTATTCCCGATTCATCCCGAGGTTTAGTTTAAGAGTTAGGCCCTTAGAACCAATATTCCCGCTACGCAACAGGAACAGGTTCTATAGTTATGCCTTTTGGACCAAAGGGACGTTTGTGGTTAGGCCGTTTGACAGCACACCTCATTTAGGCCCTATGAAGAAAATAAGGAATATAGGTAAGCCTTTTTATCCGGAACTCGTGGTATCCTGTCGAAATTACAAAGGGGACGCTTTACCCCATTTGGAAAACTGTGCTATCATAAAGACGAATATGCAGACAGGACCTGAAAGATAACGTTTTCCTTCTTGTAGTGACGTTCCATGATGTTATGGGAATATAGTTAAGCCTTTTTATCAACGAGTCGTGGTATCCTGTCGAGAGTACGTAGGACGACATGCACGGTGGAAAGGACACGAATTAAATAGGCTTCATACAACACCCGTCCTTTAAATGTCTTACCCTTTTGAATTAAAAAAAAGTGTTTTTTTTTATATTAGTTACGCTTATAAGACCAATGATAAACGAATTTATTTAAGCCCTATGCGAAAGATGATACAGAAATAATAAATAAGCTTATACTCACCTAATGAATAATAATTATTATTTAAAATAGCTAGAATAGCATTTATCATACGGAGTTGGGAAATATACAGCAGGATGTCTATTATAGGAAAAAATTTTCTCTCGCAGAAATACCATTTATCTAGGTCGGGGGGTTCCACACTGTACCAGGAACTGTGTCAAATTAATATTGTTCCGGATACACATATCAATAAGGTGTGTATGTTTTAAATAATCAGGCGTATTATTAAAATCCTGAATCACATGTCGTCAATACCATAAGTAGGTCACACAGCGTTGTGGGAAAATCCGCGCGTTGAGTATATAAATACGAGGGGTGAAAGTTATTACATTCTTCTTCACAATAGCACTTCATTCGGAAGAAACGTGTGCCGCACAGTATACTTAATCAGCGTTTCAAGAATAATGAGATACAGCCAAGGTATGTTGAAATATTTTTTATACATTGTCTGTGTATAGGCTACTGTAAATCGTAGTGTTGGTTTTTATACTGCAATATATGTTAAAGAGCTAAGTCCGTGCTTTATGATGGATGTTTAAACACCTTAATAATAATAATAATAATAATAATAATAATAATAATAATAATAATAATAATATTTCAATTATCGAACTTCATTTCCTTTATAATAATAATAATAATAATAATAATAATAATAATAATAATAATATCGTCAAGTAAAAATACAACTATTTTTCCTCATATTGTGTTTGTTCTAATGTTGTTGTAAAGAATGGTTTTTCTTCGTTAGTTTGTTTGTTTAAATACGTGATCCGTATATTAAGAATAATAATATTAATAATAATAATATTAATAATAATAATAATAATAATAATAATAATTCTAGGTATGTTCCTCATGTGCTTACATCTGATTGCGGATAATAATAAGTACGGCATTTTACATCATTTCGTTTACCTGTGCTCTAAATTCAGGAATATTTTAAAGAATGCACTACTAGTGATATCTAGTGTTATCTGAAATAGATTTTATTTTACTACTGAAATAATAATAATAATAATAATAATATTAATAATTCAGGAATTATGCATCACTTTGTTTAAAAGTGCTCTAAAAAAAAGCAAACACTCCTATCTAGATTGTATATTATTATTAAGTAAAGCGGGACACTTCAACAGAAATAGTTTTTTTCTAAGTAATAATAATAATAATAATTACAGGATACTTAAATTAATAGTAGGACATTATGTTACGAACACCATTTTTTTTGTGAACTATGTTTCATGATACTAGGATAGGGATAAAGGTTCTCAATAAAAATAAATATAATAATAATAATAATAATAATCAAGGATATTATAAGCAAACACTCCTACCAAGACGGTATATTAATGTTATTATTACTATTATTAATTAAAGCGGGACAGTTCAATTGATATAGTTTTTTTATTATTACGTGATCTTTGTAAGTAATAATAATAATAATAATAATAATAATTATAATAATAATTATAATAATAGTAATAATAATAATTGGTTTACCTTTGCTCTAAAATCAAGAATATTACAAGCAAACACTCCCACCTAGACTGTATAATAATAATAATAATAATATTACTATTATTATAATAATAATTATAGCTACACTCATTGCATATGTAAAAAAAACCTGTTTCATGATAGTAGGATCAGGATAAAGGTTCTTAATAATAATAATAATAATAATAATAATAATAATAATGATAATAATAATAATAATAATAATAATAATAATAATTACAGGATAGTTAAATTGAAGTATGACATTATGTTAGGAACGCCATTTTGTTTTGTGAACTACACTCATTGCATATTTTAAAAAAAATCTGTTTCATGCTAGTAAGGTAGTAGGATAAGGACTTTTGCAAAACGTAGGATAATAATAGGATAGTTAGACCCACCGTTTTTTTCAACATAACAACAAAAGAATCTCTTTATTTACATTTTGTCCTATTTATACAGAAAGTTAAACATGTTTTTCATCATCCATGATCGTAAATTAATTACATTCTGATAAGCACACATCGCTGTACTGTAAGTGTGATAGCTACATGTTTGTGTAAGAGTAGGAAGACATTTTATCCTAGGACAACCAAAATCCAAAAGGTCTATGATTTCCACTTTTGAAAGTATATTCTCTAAAAATTTCTTCTTAAAACATCCCTTCACATAGACCTCCGTACAATTTTCAAAATCTTTCTGTATTATACCTTCAATATGACAGTATTTTACAACACCTTGCTCATACACTAGTCCATGATGAAAATGTTCAAGGTAGTGTTTTGTCTTTTCGTTCACAAGGCATTCTGTAGGTGTTTCGAATAATAGGTGAACCACTCGATCGCCACTCAGATCGGAAGAAGCATATTCTTTCACTAAGAATACGTTTGTACTCTGTTCAGTATAGCCTTGTAAATCAATTATGCGACACTCCCTGAGATAAAAAAGAAAGAAATAAACCTTTAATGAATTAATGATAGTTTATACGCTTTGGAATTAGGAAATGTTCCGTTATAAATTAAGTTAACATTATTTTCTCCCATGTTTATACCATCTATATCAGCCTGGGCGAAAACTTCGGTATATTTTCTAGGGAGAAATACAGATAACACTTCAACACTATGTTTCATTTGTATATTAAGTAGAACACAGCGTCCATATTTGGTTTCTTTAAAGGATGCATCTAACACAGTGTAGGCGATGTTTTGTTCAAGTTCAGCTATATTAACACACCTGGGTTTGCATGATGCGCCATTGAATTTCTCAACTAGAGATGCCATATGTAATCAAGAATGAAGTCTAATTAATAATTTAATAATAACTGTATACACACGTTTGAATGCTTTTGTAAAAATAAATAAATAAATAAATGTTCGATGAAATCTTACCTTAGTATTTTAAAACAGATGATGTAGATAGAACGGTAAAGCTGTTTACAGACACACTTAACAATCCGAATAAATTACATGTCTTTATATACACAACTCTCCCACCAACACTCTTATGACGTAGCTATCTCATAATGGTTTTCCCTTTTAGAATGTTGTAACATAACCTTGAGATACCTGCTAGTAAGTAAGGAGAAAACGAAGAGAACACAACATAATCGTTAGGTCATAGCATATTGCTCATGATAGAAAGATAGCTTCTAGCCATTTCGACACCTAGTACAAATAGAAGCGACTCTGTTCTTTCTCCTCATAGTGTTGCATAAAGGTTTCTAGAGTGAAGGTGAGTGATAGTGCTGTTTAAAAGCATAGATTTGTAAGTTATTTATACTGTTACATGCATTTAATGTTTTCTCTAATTGTTACAGATTCAGTTTTTTGTATTTTTTTAGAGTGTTAAATATCTTTATATATTACTACTAATAATAATAATGTCCGCCCCTGTTTATAATATCTCATCGGAGTCTGAAAACGAGTTCGATACTATTACGTTAGATGATTCCGAACCAGAAATTTATACAGTTTCTAGTTCGGAATCAGATAACGCAATGGAAACTGTGACGTTATCAGATTCCGACGACGCAAATGAATCTGGTGAAGAACTAGTTTCAAGCGAGGAAGAGTTAAATATGATGTCTGGCAACGAGGGGGAGGGTACTTCTTCAAATTCGGAGAATCGACCCCCCCAACTGTTTACAGTTATCGAGAGTACTCGTAAAGAGTACAAAAGGTCTAACTCTGCCGGTTTGCAACTAGTGGTCCGACTTAATGAACCAGGTGAAAATGCAGGCGGTAACCATTTTGAGACGTGCATTAAGGCCGTTATAGATCATGCTTTGGTCGATACGAGAGACCATGATACGGTAGAAATCTCGATTTTCAATGAGGAAAATGAGGTAGATAAACCGATTTGTCTCTCCTTCAGGCGTAAAAATCAGATCAGTGTAGATGTGATATCGAGTGTCGTTCACAAAGTGTGCCAGTCGAACGCTCGCTTTAATGCCACCGACCGTTTGCGGCTGGTCGTGGACATTGTCCATATGCCAAACGGAAACGGTCGAAATAGTGGTGTACCCACGAAGGGTCGTACGACTGGTGTACTTGCCCATTTAAAGAAAAGCGTAGTGGAGGTTCTTGCAGTCGTGAACTGTTTAGCATTCGCTATAATAATCACTATTGCTAGAGTTAGCGATCGTAAAAAGTATACATCCTACATTAAACACATGACGAGCAAAAAACTCAAAGCAGAGGTTGATGACTTGATCAGAAACTCAGGTGTCGATCTCTCACAAGGGAGAGGTATCCCTGAGCTGGAGAAGATTCAGGCCAAACAAAGGATTCATATAGACTAGTTGTGTATAGCGGCTTTAATCTAGACTCTGTTATGTACGACGGCGGTAATGTGGGGAAAGAGAAACTGTTTTTACTGTATGACCCAGACACCTTGCATTACCACACCATTGTAAACCTGACAGGTGCGATGGCTAAACGTTTTGTTTGTCCTGGTTGCCTTAATGGATTCGAAAGGGGCGCGCAACATTCCTGCAATTACGTCTGCTTTTGTTGTAGATCGGTACCTCCTTGCGATCCTAGCAAGGACTTGGTGATTTGCGATGCCTGCCGTAGAGACTTTCGCGGGCAGTCATGATTCGATAATCATAAACGTACCAAGATTCATGGACGTTCTGTATGCATGAATCTGCAGAAATGTCAAAACTGTGGAAAGTTTAAAACATTTCGGCAGAAACATGAATGCTTCAAAATTTTTTGTAATACCTGTAAGGGTCTTCAAGTAGAGACAGGACATGATTGTTACATGGCACCTCGGAAAGAGACTAGGAGTTCAAACAGGGTGCTCTACGTGTATTTCGATGCGGAAACGACGCAAGACGCTCGTATAAAAGACAATACCTTTCTACACGTCCCTAATTTGATTTGTGCACAACAATCTTGTTCTCTCTGCGAGATGTCCAAGGACGAAGAGTGTGCACGATGCGGGCAATGCAGTCATTCTTTCTGGGAAGATCCCGTTCGTGGTTTCATGGACTCTCTGAGAATGGATAGAGCGTTCGATAAGATTGTTGTTATTGCTCACAACGCAAGAGCGTTCGACCTCCAATTCATTCTCGACTACGCTATTAAGCAAAAGTGGACTCCCGACTTGGTTATGTTTGGATGCAAGAACCTTTGCTTGAAGATGCACCATCTATTATTTTTAGACAGCTTGAACTTCATTCCGCTGCCTCTGCGTAGTTTCCCAAAGACCTTCGATCTTAAAGACACTGTTAAGGGGTATTTTCCGCATTACTACAATACGGCAAAGAACCTCGAAACCATTCTCCCGCATCACCCGGACCAAGGTCTTTAGGGGCCCGACACCATGTCTGTGAAAGATAGAGAAGCTTTTACGACGTGGTACGAGACCGTTAAAGATCTGACGTTCAATACACGTGTAGAGCTCGAAAGGTATTGCCAGGCCGATGTTACGGTGTTGAGAGAAGCCTGCATTCTCTTTAAATCCCTTTTCAGACAGATTGCCAACATAGAGATTTTTCTTGAGGCTATTACTATTGCATCGGCCTGTAATAGGATCTTTAGATTGATGTTTCTAAAACCTCAACCCATTGGCATTGCTCCCTCCTGTGGCTATAGAAAAGCAGACAGGCATTCTAAAGAATCGATGATGTGGCTTATCCACGAAGTCAAGGAGAGGAACGTATTCATACGTCATGCAGGTAACGGACGCGAGGTACGGCTTCCCGAACTTCCCGAATGGAAGGTGGACGGTTTCTGCGAAGAAACAGGAGAGGTTTTCGAATTTCTCGGCTGTTATTATCATGGCTGTCTCTGTCAACCAAATCGAGATGTACCTATGATGGATTCTTCAGAATCCCATGCCGAGAGATACGAAAACACCATGGGCCGACTGGACAAGATCCGATCAAAGGGTTACGTCGTCAATTTGATGTGGGAATGCAAGTTCGACGTTGTTCTCGAACAGTTCCCCGCACTGAGAGACGATCCTCTGGTCGGAGACGTCCCGTTGGTCTTTAGGGACTCTGTCTACGGAGGACGTACCGAGGCAATGTGTCTTTACCATAAGGTGGATGAGACGAAAAATGAGAAAATCCTGTACAGCGATATAATGTCCTTGTATCCATCCGTCTGTAAATATAACAAGTTTCCTGTAGGTCACCCCACTGTTCACGTTAGTGACCAGTGTTCAGATACAGATAGCATGTTGAAGAAAGAAGGCCTCGATAAATGTACATTCCTGCCACCGCAAGAGCTCTATCATCCCGTTTTACCTTTCAGGTGGAATGGTAGGCTCTTGTTTCCCCTTTGCCGCACTTGTGTTATAACTATGGAACAAGGTAGCTGCAAGCATGCGAAAGAGGAAGAGAGACTGCTCACTGGTACCTGAATAGTGGATGAAGTGAGACTAGCACTAGAAAAAGGCTATAGAGTGATGAAAATCAACGAATTTCTCGAGTTCAGTATTAAGCAGTACTCGCGTGAAACCCATGAGGGAGGGTTATTCGTGGATTATATCAACCTTTTCCTGAAAATTAAAACGGAATCCAGCGCATACCCTGCTTGGGTGAAAACAGAGGTCCAGAAACAGGAATATATCGATTTGTTTTACAAACACGAAGGTGTTAAGCTAGACCCGAACAAATCGTGAAAAACGCTGGAAAAAGGACCATTAGTAAGCTTTGTTTAAATAGTTTTTGGGGTAAGTTAATTCAAAAGGCCGGTCTCGGTAAATCAAAGCTTATTAAAGAACCTAAAGAGCTGTACAGGTTCCTCAAAACACCGGGAATAGAAATTCAAAAACTGCTTTTTGCTAATGATGAAGTCGTGTGGGTTAATTGGATCCCTATAGAGGAGGAACAGGTCTCTCTTCCTCATACTAGTGTCGTTCACGGTGCCTATGTAACAACGGGTGGTAGAATGGCCCTCTATGGCTACCTGGACAATCTGCAACGTAGAGCCTTATACTGCGACACAGACAGCGTAATATACACACAGACACCTTATGACGCTAAAAAGTACACTGTTCCCCTAGGCGACTATTTAGGCGACATGACCAGCGAACTGATCGACTATGGGGAGGATGCTTACATTTCAATATTTGCAAGCGGGGGCCTTAAAAACTATGGTTTTAGGGTTACCGTTCCCTCTAACAACACCGCCGATACCTCTGTGTGTAAAGTCAGAGGTATCACTCTTAATTATATAACGTTGAATTATGTCAACTTCGACGCCATTAAAACCATGGTTTTAAATGGTGATCCTACAGCGACTATCTCTGTTCGAACGGAGAAGAAAATTAAGAGAAAGCCCGGGCCACAGATCATCTCTGAACCGGAAGATAAGACATACCGACTTTGTTTTCGAAAAAGACGCAGAGTCAGCGGAGGGTTTGATTCCATGCCCTTCGGGTATAAATAGGGACGAGACGAGAACATCATGTCAGTATGGACTCGTCCTCGTCTTTGGAGTGCTCCTCGATCAGAAAATTATTGGATTTGAGAACGCTTATTCATCACACAGTTGAAGAGTTGTCGGTATTAGCCCCTGAACTTTTAGTGGCATGCGGAGCCGAGAGGATATATTTAGTGTATCATAAACTACCCGAAAGTGTGAAACGCAGTGACATTGTAAAAGAGTGTCTTTGATGCTTCAAACATTACCCTGATTCTCAATACGATTGCTGGGATGGACCCCCACCTATGATTAAACATTGTTATGGTTGTAATAAAATTTGACCATCATTTCTCTATGATAGTTTCGGGACCTTCGTTCTCTGGGAAAACAACTTTCTTTGTAAAACTTATTAATAATTTACAACAATTGTGTAACGTGAGTATGTACGAAAGTATTCGGTGGTGTTTTAGTGAGAGTAACGCTGTCCCTCCCCAGACAAAATTCAATACTATCGTGACATACCACGAAGGTCTTCCTGACTTTAAACAAGAACAATATACTAAACCTAGACTCATTATTTTAGACGATTTGCTAGACAAAGCTTATTCGACAGAAGTGAGTTCTATATTTACAAATGGGTGTCATCATAGAAACATTTCGGTTATTCTCGTAACACAAAACTTTTTTCACCAGTCTTCTCATAGCAGAGACATCTCTTTGAACACAAAGTATATGGTATTGTTTAGAAACTTGAGAGATAAAAATCAAATTACGTTTCTAGCTAGACAGGTGTATCCCGAAGATTGGAGGTCTTTCTATAGAGCTTTCCAAGACGCAACAAAGAAACCACGGTTATTTACTAATAGACTTTTGTCAAAGAACCAACGATTTACTCATATTTAGAACTAAAATATTTCCTTTGGAAGTTACAAAGGTTTACGTGCCTGCAAAGGATGAAAAGGATAAAATCCAATTACCATATGTTACAAGTTCTTAAAAAGGCAAGTCCCAAGGTACGAGACGTTATTCTAAAAAGTGCAAACAAAGTGCTGATACTTGCTATTATAGGCTGTGCTCTTAATGTCTTAAACGGTCAGTGTAAATTATCTTCGTGTTCAAAACGTAAGCTGTTTAAACATAAACATTCCTTAAGACATCTTGTAGACAGGAACGTATCCTTGTCTAGGAAAAAGAAAACCTTAGTACAGAAAGGAGTCTTTTTATTCCTCTCTTGTCATCTGTGTTATCTGTCTTGTGATATTTAACATAATGTTACAGAAAATGTTTCTGATAAGCGTTAAAGGGTATAACCGTTTAAAGTGGTGTCCCGATGTTTCAAACCCTTCAGTCGTTGGTACGGATCCCTACAAAGAGTGGGTTAAAATACGTGAGAGTCAGGATCCTATATTCAAGAGAAAACAGAAAAGAATGCTTGAACAAGAAGAAGAAGAATCTAGGAAAAGAGTTAAAGATTTTTCACCTGAGACTAGTAGCTCTGTTGAAGAAGGTAACCGTAATGTTGTAGGAGATTTGGCAGGTAAATATTTAGCTGCTTATGTAACATCACCAAAGATTATTGATACACAGTTTGGAATCTATAAAAATAAAGAATCGGGTGAATATATGATAGGTAACTCTAAAATACAGCTGGTAGACAATAGTTTGATAATTAATATTAAAAAGTATGAGACGAGTGCAGGTTTATGGGAGTTGCTTACTAGGAAGAATGTTGATATATAGCAGGTTACGCAGGAAGACCTTGACACATACAAAGACATTTTAACTAGCACTGAAGGACATTTACACAACAACAAAGATATTAAAACCGCTAGAACAGTTAAATATAAACAAGTCATTTCAAAATTATTTCCATCGAGAGAGCTTAGGTGGAGTACCTTTAAACAGAGGAGATGAAGGAAACATTACAAATGTTGTATTACGATCCCGAAGCATCTACGAGTTTCTCTACTGTACGTAAACTTTCACAAGCGTGTACCATTACAGATAAAAATATCGAGGAATGGTTAATTGAGCAAGATGTTTACTCCTTACATAAACCCATCAGGAGAAAGTTTCCTAGGAATCCGTATTCTGTAAATAACCTTTACGACGTGTTTGAACTTGATCTAACCGATGTACAAAGCATTGCAAAACATAATGACAACACGAGATATTTACTAGTTGCTATAGATGTGTTTTCCAAATACGCTTGGGTTGTACCTTTAAAATCTAAAAAAGGTAGCAAAGTGACAAATGGTTTCAAAAAGGTGTTGGAGAAATCTAATAGGAATCCTGTCGATGTACGAACCGATAGAGGTAAAGAATTTCTAAACAAATCATTTCAAGACTTGTTAAAAAAAGAGAATATTGAGTTTCAAGTGTGTAGGAATCCAGATGTTAAATGTTCTGTAGTGGAAATGTTTAATAGGACTCTAAAAACTAAAATGTATAAATATTTTACTTTCAAGAATAGCTACAAGTATTTAGACGTGTTGGATAAGTTTGTGAAGGGGTACATCGACAGCGTTCACAATGCAACAGGAATGGCCCCTAGTAATGTTAGCGATAAAGATGTCTTGAAAATATGGACGCGTATAACAAGGAAACAGAGTCGTGTGAAACCGAGACCTGTAAGGTTTTCAGTAGGGCAGACGGTAAGAATAGGCAAAGAGAAAATGAAATTCGCTAAAGGTTTTGAGCAAAACTATTCTACAGAAATATTCAGAATCGTTAAGGTCATTAAGCATTCTCCTCAACCTGTATACGAACTAGATGATCTCAAGAGCAGCCCTATTTTCGGACAGTTTTACAGTTATGAGCTCACACCAGTAACTATAAGCGAAGACACTGTTTACAAAATAGATAAAATTCTACGCAGTCGTAAAGTAAAGGGTAGTACTGAACATCTCGTTCGTTGGAGAGGTTACGGTCCTGAGTTTGATTCTTGGGTTAAAGCTAAGGATTTAACGTGATGGAAGAATTTTACGTTACTCTACTGAGCGATGCATCGTACAAATCTTTTCCTAGTAACACTCTTGCTAGTTTTCAAGTGCAAATGGCACAGAGCATAAAGCTCGAGAGGAATCAATGGGATGTTGGGTTGTGCGAAATTAGTTACTCTCAAGGGAATGTAACGCAAACGGTAGCTACGAAAGCAGCAGCAGCACCACCTTTGAAAACAAATACTAATACAAATACAAATAGGAAAGAACTTGTTTTTATATACTGTAATATAATAAAACCGCAACTTGTAGGAGATGCGTACGTGAAATGTCTTAGAATTATTCAGTTTCCTTTAAGTACAGCAACTCACGTCTTTCCTGTAGTTTATTATGTTTCTTTCGAATCATCCTAATTTCAGGTGATAAGTATAGAACTGACAACAAAACTAGGAGGACTTGCTAACATAACGGCTAGCACTAAGCCTACTATGCTTGTTTTACATTTTAAAAAGAGAAGGCAGATGGTTTTATGAATTAGTTTGCTATGGATCATCTTACAGCATACTACGTGAATCAGTTGGGTGGGCGTCTAGGCAACTTAGGTCCTTTCTATACCGGTAGCCCGTATTTTCAACATGGTGGTGGAATAGGTAGTTTCTTGGGCGGTTTATTTAGAATGATAAAACCTATTCTCTTTTCGGGTGCTAAAGCAGTAGGTCGTGAAACTCTTTCAGCAGGAGGAAATATTTTAACGGATATAGCAAGTAGAAAGGAGTGTAAAAAGGTAAAAGATATTGTTGCTAACAGAGTAAACGAATCCACTCAAAAACTCGTGAATAAAATGAAAGGTAGGGGTAGAAAGAGGAAAAGGTCGTCTCCTAAAATGCGAGATATATTTAGCAATGTAAAGAGGAGAAAGTAGTCAGTCGTGTAAAAATGTTTGCCGTGACAAAGTCAGAGTTTGACCTTTTCGAAAAAAGCCCTATTCAGACATCGGTGGTGGGAAATGTTACTACATTATGTAAAGCTATTACTGCCGTGGAACAGAGTGTTCTCGAATTCGTGGTTGCTGCGGACAGCGAACACTATACAGATTTAAATGTACAACTCATGGTGGAGGGGAAATTCGTTAAAAGCGACGGGGCAGATATAGGTGAAGGCGAGAAGGTTACAGGAGTGAACAACTTGCTTCATTCACTTTTCAGTCATCTGAGCGTTTGCTTGAACGGGATGCATTGATCTTGATGCATTACGTCCCCTTCGGAGGACTTGGACAATTACAGGTCTTACCTCGAATCATTGTTTGCGTATGGAGAGGATGCTTCTAAAACACATCTCACAAATGCATTTTGGTATGCCGATAAAGCTTTTGAAGGTTTCACAGAACCTAAAGAATTGGCGGAATTAGACGGAACGTTAGGACCTAATGTTAAGAATGAAGGTTGGCTCGAAAGATACAACAAGTCTAAGAATTCTAAAGTATTAGTAATGATAGGTAAACTACACGGTGATGTTTTCAATCTGTCTAAACTTTTACTGCCTGGAGTAAACATGCATATAAGACTTACGAAAGCAAAGAGAGAGTTTTATCTCTTGGGTGTAAATGACAATTCAAAAGTTTTCTATAAATTTATTGATGCAGGTCTGTACGTAAGGAAAATTAAAGCTTCGCCTAGCATTCTACTAGCACACATTAAAACTTTAGAGAAAGGTCATAATGCTCACTATCCTATCACAAGAGTGGATTTGAAAACTTTTACGTTTAGTTCAGGAGCTAGTTCTATTTCTATAGATAACGCATACATTGGTACTCTACCTAAAAGACTTCTCTTCTCGATGGTGAAAAATTCTTCTTTCTCCGGCACAGTGGAGTCCAATCCCTACGAGTTTCGACATTTTGCTTTGAGTTCTTTTGGTTTGTATGTCAATGGACAACAGGTTCCATCGGAAGGATTACACATTTCCACAGATCATGAAAAGACTACTACTCTAGCATACGATACACTTTTTAAAGGTTCGGGGATCCATCATAGCAATAGCGGGATGCTAATCACTCACGATATGTATATAAATGGGTATTTTACACTGATGTATGATCTTACGCCTGATGTTTCGGCTTCGCATGGTCATAGAAGTTTGCCCGGTAGTGGGAACATTAGAATAGAAGCAAAATTCGATAAGGCTTTAGAACAAGCGATCACTTGTATCCTCTACTCTGAATATGATAATTGTATAGAAATCACTAAAGATAGAAAAGTGATTACAGATTTTTAGAATAATGAATAGTAATAAGATAAATCATGCATTACGTCATGTAAAAACATTCGAGGGGGTTTACCCTAGCGACATGTTACCTCGTGTTGTAACGCATAAACCTAAGATTTATATCATTAACTTTGATCCTCATTCTTCACCTGGTTCTCATTGGGTTGCCGTGTTTTTAAAAAATCAAAATTTTGCCTACTACTTTGATTCTTTTGGGTCTATCACCCATCATTCCTGAGATAACAAAATTTGTCAACCAAAACTCTATTCAATGGCAATTCAACACTCAAAGACTACAAGGACTGACAACGGCTGTATGCGGGCAATATGCCTGCTTGTTCAGCTACTTCATGAATAAGGGCTGGAACATGCAAGAGTTTGTGAACCTGTTTACTACTTCTCCAGACAGAGAGGTTGTTATCATCTTCCGCAAATTCCTTGGATCCCTCTGTGGAACGAGGAGAGGAGGCCAAAGATGTTTTCCAGGACCTGCGCTTTGTAAGTATTTAGCCACAGGGTTTATTATTAGATTAGAAAGTAGGTTATTTAGCAACAGGGTTTATTATTAGATTAGAAAGTAGGTTACACGCATGTTAATAACCTTTATTTTTTTGTACAGAACGGAAAAAGCAGATCGATTCATCGGACAAGCTCAGTTTCGTTGCAGTGCCTAGAACGAGAGGTCCTCCTCCTAGATCATTAGTGATGTCTTCATCAGAGACTACAAAGAGCAAAATCAAATGTAAAAAGTTATGTATTGATAATTGCATATTCATTACTCCAATGATAGTATTGTTTGTTTTGTTTCAGGTTTCGTCTTCATGCTGTGTATAAATTAGATTTCTTACGAGTATTGTTTGTTTGTTTCAGGTTTCATCATCAGGATCTCTAAAGAAACAGAAGATGATCGACAAGGTGGTGAAGGAAGCTGTGACAACAAGAGTTGCTCCTTCGGTAATAGCACGCAGAACCTATTTCCTCAACGGCAGAAAGGACAGATACATCAGTTTTGGATTCTACTCCATTATGAACTATACTGGGTGTGCCGAGCTTGGAAATTCTAGAGGTGCTTGCCTTATATTATCGCCCTACCTCCTGTCTTCGTTTTTGTTACATTTACCTAAAATGTGTGAAAATATGTGTTACTCTAAGCCCTACATGTTTCGAGAAGACTCTTTCAAATTACAGACATGTAAAGACTTGAAAGAATGTGTGATACAATACGATAGTGCTCGCATTGTGTTACGTAATGATGACAATACTTACCTCGTTATGAATTCTATCATAATAAATGACATTATAAGTAAGTTTGTACTAATGCAAAGTGAAGTGTTTAACTATATAAACAACAAACAAAGTGTTCCTGCAAATTGGGAAAATCTATCTTTATTTGACATGGTTAGCGACGAAATAAAGCATCCAGCTCTACTACTGTGAAGCACTTTGTTTATACACATTATTTCATAGGAGCGTGACAACCTTATGATAGAGAATAACGTTGTGACGCTCTGAAATGAAAATCAACCTTAACCGCTATCCTACTCCATACACAGTCATTTACAATTAGTTAACAGTAATACTAACACTGTGCATCTGGAAGGAGAAAAGATGCTGTATAGAAGAAGAAAAAACAGTTATGTAAGTATAAAACTTATTTATCTTTTAATAACTAAGCATTGTTGGGAAAGATGCCAACACATTTTCTACCATTGGGCCTAAATGGTTAATGGGTCTGAATGAATGAATCAAGGAATAGCATAGTGTGAAAAGGGCGTAACTTGTTTGAAACTATTCCCCATGTCTTCACAAACATAGCCCTTGGTCCTAAAGGCCTAACAACAGACGTCGGGATGGATCGGGAATAGGATAGTGCTAAAGGGCGCAACTCCATTGTTCGATACGAATCCCATGACAACACAAATGTCCCCTTGGTCCAAACGGCCTAACCACAAACGTCCCCTTGGTCCAAAAGGCATAACTATAGATCCTGTTCCTGTTGCGTAGCGGGAATATTGGTTCTAAGGGCCTAACTCTTAAAGTAAACCTCAGGATGAATTGGGAATGCCACAGTGCACAAGGGCGTATCTCTCATTTTCGAATCCACTCCTGTGATGTCACAGGCTATTCCCGGATCAAAGGGCCTAAGTAGGGCGTCGGGGCGGCGACGGTGGGTTCAAAGGGCATAACTCCTAAACGAGACGTCGGAATGATTCGGGAATAACACCATGCAAAAGGGCGTATCTCGCTTTATTGAATCGACACCTGTGACGTCACAGGATATTCCTGGATCAAACGGCCTAAATAGGGCGTCACGACGGCGTCGGTTGGCCGCCATTTTGGATTAAAGCTCCTCTATCCTACTATCACACATTAAGTGTTCACATTTTATAGGTGGAATATGCGATATTTAGAAACAGACAACACAACTGAAAACACATTAATGCTATCATACTTTACGTTTAATAGTATGAAACAAGAGCTCGAATAAGTATGTAATATTGTCACATTAACTGTTTATAGGTGAAATATGCGATATTTAGAAACGGACAACACAACTGAAAACACTTCTCTTACTATCACACATTTAATGCAAAAGTATATAGAGAAACGCGATTAAGCATGTAGGAGCGTGGTATTCACTGTTTATAGGTGGAATATGTAGTATAGAACACGATTCTGAACACATTTCTATTATCACACATTAATCGAATTCTTGTTATACTTTTTTGACTTAATGTGTTATAGTAGAAATTTGTTTTCAGTTGTTCTGTACTTTTCTGAATATCACATATTCCACCTATAAACAGTGAATATGACGCTACTACATGCTAAATCGCGTTTCTATAATATACTTGTGATTTATATGTGATAGTAAGAAATATGTTTTTTCAGTTGTGTTGTCCTTTTCTAAATATATCATATTTCACCTATAAACAGTGAACTTGACAATATTACATACTTACACACACACCCAAACCAAACTTAATGTGTGATAATAGAAATGTGTTCTCAATCGTGTGGTAGGTTTCTGAATATCACATATTCCTCCTATAAAGAGTCAATATGGCGCTACTACGTGCTTAATCGCTTTTTTCTTAAATACTTGGGCATTAAATGTGTGATAGTAAGAAGTGTTTTCAGTTGTGTTGTCCGATTCTAAATATCTTGTGATATAAGCATGTTATATACTATTCCACTTAATGTGTCATAGTAGAAATGACTTTCAATTGCGTTATCCGTTTCTAAATATCGCATATTATACTTATGAACAGTGAATATGATGCTCCTACTTGCTTAATGGCGTCTCTCTTATACACATTTGCATTTAGTGTGTTATAGTGAAAATGTATTTTCTGTTGTGTTGTCCGTTTCTTATTATCGCATATTCCACCTATAAACAGTTGTACCTGCTTATTCGAATTCATGTTATACTTTTTTGGACTTAATGTGTTATAGTTGTTTTCAGTTGTTTTGTACTTTTCTGAATATCACATATTCTACCTATAAACTGTGAATATGACGCTAGTACATGCTTAATCGCGTTTCTCTAATATAATTGTGATATATGTGTGATAGTAAAAAAATGTGTTGTCCGTTTCTTAATATCGCATATTTCACCTATAAACAGTGAATATGACGATAATACATACTTATTCGAGCTCATGTTTCATACTATTACAAGTAAAGTGTGATAGCAGAAATGTGTTTTCATTTGTGTTGTCTGTTTCTAAATATCGCATATTCCACCTATAAACAGTGAACTTGAATATATTACATACTTACACACACACCCACACTACATACTTATAAACTTAATGTGTGGTAGTAGAAATTTTCACCGATAAAAAATCCTTCGCTATTTCATCTCCGTGAAACAGAAATGTTATTGTTAAATTATCTTATATTTATACATCGCAAATTATTTCGCTATCGGAATATACATTCGGCTGGCCCAGTAAGGATTTCAAATACGTTTATATGAGTATATATTAAGCAGACAAAGGCTTCTACTAACTAAGAACGACCTTGCACCACCGTCCACCGAATGCCGAAAGAAATATACTGGTTCATATGCTAAATAAGTTTGAATTTTTGCGCCATTTCGTCTCCGAGAAAGAAAAATGTTATATTTAAATTATCATTCCACATCGGAAATTATCTCGATCCGGAATATATTTCGGCTGGCCCAGTAAGGATTTCAAATACGATTATATGCGTATATATTAAGCAGACAAATACCTCTACTTACTAAGAACGGCCATGCATCACCATCCACCGAATCCCGAAGGAAATATGTAAATTAAGTTAATATTCTTTCTAAAAAATCCTTCGCTATTTCGTCTCCGAGAAACAGAAATGTTATTGTTAAAGTATCTTTTATTTCCGCATCGGAAATTATTTCGCTATCGGAATATACTTTCGGCTGGCCCAGTAAGGATTTCAAATACGATTGTATATGTATATATTAAGCAGACAAATAGCTCTACTTAATAAGAACGGTCATACACCACGATCAACCGAATCCAGAAAGAAATAAACAGGTGATTATGCAAAATAAGTTAATATTTTTCTAAAAAAATCTACGCCATTTCGTCTCCGAGAAAAAAAAAGTTACTGTTAAACTATCTTTTATTCCCGCATCGGAAATTATTTTGCTATCTGAATATATTTTCGGCTCTCCCAGTAAGGATTTCAAATACGATTATATGTGTATACGTTAAGCAGACAAATAGCTTTACTTACTAAGAACGGCCATACGTTTCCTTGGAAAAGAAAGACATTGTTAAGGTTATATTGTTGATATAATGACATTTTTATTTCTTGGAGACGAAAAGGCGCAGGATGCAAAAAAGTCTAAAAAAAAGGTTTCAACTGCATACTCCGTTTACCTTGCACAAATCCTTGGAAACGAAAGACATTGTTAAGATTATATTGTTAATATAATAATATTTTTATTTCTTAGAGACGAAAAGGCGCAGGGATGCAAAAAAGTCGAAAAAAGGTTTGAACTGCCTACTGCGTTTATCTTATACATTTCCTTGGAAACGAAAGAGATTATATTGTTGATATAATAACATTTTTATTTCTTGTAGACGAAACGGCGCAGGATGCCAAAAACTCGAAAATGAAACGTTTTAACTGCCTTTAGCATATAATCCTATACGTTTCCTTGGAAAGGAAAGACATTCTTATGATTATACTGTTGATATAATAACATTTTTATTTCTTGGAGACGAAAAGGCGCAGGATGCAAAAAAGTCGAAAACAAAACATTTTAACTGCCTTTTACATATAAACCTATACGTTTCCTTGGAAACGAAAGACATTGTTAAGATGAAATATCTCATATAATAACATTTTTATTTCTTGGAGACGAATAGGCGCTGGATGCAAAAGAAGTAAAAAACAAATCGTTTTAACTGCCTTTAGCATATAAACCTATACGTTTCCTTGGATACGAAAGACATTGTTAAGATTATATTGTTGATATAATAACATTTTTATTTCTTGGAGACGAAAAGGCGCAGGATGCAAAAAAGTCTAAAAAAAGGTTTCAACTGCCTACTCCATTTAGCTTGCACATTTCCTTGGAAACGAAAGGCATTGTTAAGATTATATTGTTATTATAATAACATTTTTATTTCTTGGAGACGAAAAGGCGCAGGATGCAAATAACTCGAAAATAAAACGTCTTAACTGCCTTGAGCATATAAACCTATACGTTTCCTTGGAAAAGAAAGACATTGTTAAGATTATATATTTGATATAATAACATTTTTATTTCTTGGAGACGAAAAGGCGCAGAATGCAAAAAAGTCTAAAAAAAGGTTTCAACTGCGTACTCCGTTAGTAGTATGGTTTTATATGCTACCCCTATGGTGGCGCCCGATACATACCCGCAACACATGGTGGCGCAGGGGCAAAGTCCACACCGACCGAAGTCCGCAAATGACGTCATCTAAGATGGCGGCGCGCTAGACCACGTGACCAGAAGTAGGTTTCATATTTTATCACGAAGCGTAAATGCATCGTCAGCATTATATTTCAACATACAAGTTTTCCGTAAGATGTTTATTTTTCTAAAACCTAGCGACTTAGCCTGGAGTAAATGCGGCCGGTGCGTAAGGCTGTTAACCTTATTATTATTATGATGATTATTATTATTATTATTATGATTATTATTATTATTATCATTATTATATTATTTCTTTGTTCATGTATCGAATTCTAAAAGATATTACGATAGCACTTATTTTAAACCTTCAAGTATTTTTTATAATTATATTTTACATACAGTTTTTCCGTAAGATGTCCATTTCCCTAAAAAATAGCCCCGAGGTCGACTCAGCCTGGAGTAAATGTGATCGGTACCTAAGGCCGACATCCGTGCCGAATGTCAAAAATCTGGACTTCCTAATTTATTATTATTATTATGAGGCGCAGTCGGAAATGTAGAGATAGCGCATATTTTAAACCTTCAAATATGTTTTTTTATAATTATATTTCACCATACAATTTTTCCGTAGATGTTTATTTCTCTAATACATTAATTTTTTCACTATGGTCCTGGGATCGACTCAGCCTGGAGTAAAGGTGGCCGGTGCCTAAGGCTGTTAACCTTACCGTACATATTATTATTATTATTATCATTATTATATTACTTCTTTGTTCATATATCGAATACTAAAAGATATTACGTTAGCACATATTTCAATCCTTCATGTATTTTTATAATTATAGTAGCTATCGTTTTAAAACTATATTTCGTCATAAGATGATAATTTTAGGCCAGGGGTTAAATTAACCTCTATCTTACCGACGAGTGTTGAATTAGCTTCAAACCCTCGGTATAATGAGGGAATAATATTATGTTGATAATTACGGCATTATAAAATTCGCGTACAGAAAGCCAGCATGTGATTTAAACATGTGGAGTACAGAGATTTGCTGAGGTAATCGGAAGTCTCAACTCGCAAGATTTCTACTCACCTTGCATCACTGTATAGCAGTCATATGCTGATGTAGTAATTTTTATCATGAGCACAGCTGATACAACTTCATTCTGTTTAATTTTCCAATCGTTACGCCTTATATGTGTTATAACAGTGATCTCATTCCTTTCGCTTTAATTATTATTAAAACCTAGTCATATGTGTAATTTTTATTCGATGCGTATTACCTATAACGATTTTTATATAATAAACCTATGTTTCATCTCTGAACAATATCACGTTACATGTTATACAACTTAATAAATACGTCATTATTCATAGCCGTTTTGTAAAGTCAGTGTTTTCTCAACGCAGAACCGTATCGCAAACATGGAGATTTGGCCGTCATAAGCGGAAGTTTGCTGACCTTAACATACAGAACGGGTAAGATTTGCAAACGCATGAATTCTTTTTAATATCAGCCTCAACACCGTACAACATATGATATTATTTTGATCAGTAATTTAACTTTTAATACGATGTTATGCTTTACCTGCGAATGTGATGCGATGTATTTACGAAATGATCCTATTTTTGTGTATAATAATATTATCTTATTTTGCTTTTCAATTTGTTTCATACCGATATATTTTAAATTCTTCTTGAAGCGATTTCTTCCTATTTTTATGAATACCTAAGATTTTACCTATTTTCTATGATTACCTATGATTTTACCTATTTTCTATGAATACCTATGATTTATATGTATAATGTAATAAAACATTGTTTCATCTCCGTTCGATCTCACTTAATTTTTTTTTATAATTATATTCCACATACAATTTTATCCATAAGATGTCTATTTCTCTAAAACATTAATTTTTCACTATAGCTTTGGGGACGACTTAGCCTCAGTTTGCTGGCTAGCGTATAATTTAAAACATTAATTTTCACTTTGGTCCTAGGGTAAAGGCGGTCGATGCGTAAGGCTGTTAACCTTAACGTACCTTATTATTATTATTATTATTATTATTATTATTATTATTATTATTATTATCATCATCATATTTCTTCTTTGTTCACACATCATATTCTAAAAGATGTAGCGATAGCCATTGTACATTTTTATAATTATGTCAGCGGTCGATTTTTATCTGCTGACATAAGCCTCCACATAAGATATCTATTTCCCTATATCATCTTTTTTTCTGATCCTGAGATGGACTCGGCGTCAGTCGTTGTATAAAACGTTAATCTCCTTGTACTACTGTCTCAAACCCTTGGTCTGTATACGCAAAACAACGTAATAAATGCATCATCATTCATAGACTTTTGTAAAATATATTAAAAGCTGTATTAAGTTTTAAATTCATACGTTATAACAGAGAAGATTTCTGCTAGCCTTGTATCAATGCAGAGAGAGTTTGCTGAATAAGCTAACCTTAGCAGATAACATTTTTGCTGATGTAAGATTACGGTAGCGAGTATTTTTATCAAGCGCACATGTGTTACTTATGCGTGCAGTCTCTTTAAATCTTCATTCGTTATGTTATAACAACGATAACTCATCTCTCCCTTTAAATCCTCTTCTCATTCATTATGTCTTATATGATTAGTTTATTAATTTTTCTGTATTACCTAATGTTTTTATTAATTCATTGTTTCATTCTCCGCTTTGAATAACCTAATACACTAACAAATATTTCAAACATAATTAAGTACTATGAATTCTAACCGGTGAGGGGGAGAGTAAGTGGAAGGGTAGTCTACCATTGCATTTCACAGTACCAAGAGCGCATGCGCAGTCAATCGTCTTCCTAGCAGGTCAGCTCTCTAAACTCCAAGTTATGCGTCTCATTTCGCAGTAGAGATCGGAAGCATGTATCATATTACCAAAGTCATCATTTTTTCTTCTTTTTTCATTTGCATAATCAGACGTATCCTCAATCAAAAGGTTAATTTTACAATTTCTTTATTTGAATTATGTATTGTGTATAATTTATTAATCTTTATGTGTAATATTATGCTGACCACATACCCCCAACAATCCTACCATCTGCCTATGGTAGATGATGCATCATTCGAGTGGTAGGCCAAGTCTCCCCAGGGATGTAGCGTCACGGAGTTTTAGAGTTTATCTGTTTAAATATGCATTACCTATTTTTATGTACGCGGCTTTCATTCACCATTTTGCAAACGGACTCGGTCAAAATGTTTACTTTATACATTTAATTTTGAAAAATCATGTAACAGTCCTATTACAAATAGTAGAAACTCAAAATAGCTGGAGGTTCGAGTTTTCAAAACTTACATTTTTTTTCATATTTAGACTTTGAAGTAAAATTATGTTTTTTATTTTGCAAGATCAGCATTACTTTTTACTATGAACCACAACGGTGGCGCAGGTTCAAACACCATCATATCTTACACTGATATCATTCAAGATGGATGCGCGCTATCCACGAATCGACACGAGATCACATTTGGTTTGAAAATGGTGGACCAAGCGCACTATTTAAAATTAAACATTCAAAATGGTGAAATTGTGGAGGAAATTCAAGATGTCGGCTAGCGCAAGATTTTATAATTTTTAAATCCGATTTTGCATTGTACAAGACTTCCATCTATATTTTACATTTAGATTTTATGGTACATTTGTACATGTTCGCATCACCGTAACAGGATATTTTCAAGGTCGCACGTCTCACACCACACCGGATGATATTACACATCGTCAACAGTTTTTTAACATACATCATTGCATTCTTTCTCTCTCTTTTTTATTTTATTTATTGGCTTCTGGCACAAGATTTGAAATTATGATCAAAAGACTTCTGGCGGGAGATTTCAAATTGTATGGTCAATGGTGAGTATGTTAATATTCTTACGAGAGAGTTCTATACATTTTAAAATTTATTCAGCGAGAGGTTTGAGACCGGATGTACGTCTCACATGACACATGAACAACAGTTTTTTTTCCCCAGAAGTATCTTTAAACAAAAGGTTAACTTTTTATTAACATGCAAGAAATGAAATATCTACGGATAATCCTCAATCAGAAAATTCTTTATGTATGAAGTCATCACTACAAACTTGTCCGAACTTGTTTCAAGGTTATACATAGCAGGTGCGGAACAGGTTCATTCTTGTTTCAAGGTTACACGTCTCACAATACAGCTATGTCATGAGTTCTTTATTTACGACGTTACGGCTTATGTAATGATCACATGATTCAATATAGCTGAACACGTGAACGTTATGAAATTACGAAATGGTGGAAGGCGGGAGATTTGAAGTGCCTTTTCTTAATCTTCTTTGATACAGAATATCTTCTTCTTTATTATCTATCGGTGTGAATTAGTTCAAAAGGTGCCTCATAGTATCTTCTATACTAGTTGTACTCGTTCCAACGATAAGGTTGTTAATACTATGCTTTTCCTAATTTTTTCAGATATCAGTCTGCATATTTCATTCCATGGATTGTTTGATGTGTTTATGTTACAATATTATCTCCATGAGTTAAATTTCTATCTTCGTAATTATTTTTTGCCTCAAAGTATTGTTCTTTACACATTTCTCACACTAATTCATTATTATCTCCTTAGTGTACCAAAGTCATAGATTTTTATCTAATTTACACAATCATGCATGAATTAGTTTCTTAGCTTTCCACTATTTTCAACCAATTTATTCATGTTATCATACCATCTAGCTACTTATCATCACGCTATAGGTTTATTACCAAGTTTACATACATTTTTTCTATAATACATCACTAGCTAGGTGATAAAAATAATATGCTATTGTTTTTACAAGTTCTATAACGGGATACTACACCAGTTGTCACATTGCCTTTGAACTCGACCAGTCTTAGACCCATATTTTAAATGCACTTGACACAAACTTAAATTTTTACCAGATCTTTATCGTAATTTACAGAGCACCTAATAGTTATTGGTAATAATGTTTTAAATTTAAAGTTATTGCATCCGTTAGTCTTCACCATATTTCATTTAACTTTTTCGGCTATGTTCGTACTATATATAACATGTCTACTTCAGTTCTACTTATGAGGCTTCTTGAACCAAGGCAATTACTTACTTCGTCTCATTATAACATCTACTAAGAAACCTTAGGAAAAGAATTCTTTAAATCTAGTTCTAATATCTAATTTTCCCTCTTTACCCATGACTAGACTTCACCTTCTTATCCGTAAGCTGGATATATATATATATATGGTTTATTAGCAAGTGAGGTACTCTAAGCACACAATTTTTCCTATAATATATCACAAGTTTGATGGCTGGAATAATATGCATATTGTTTTTCCAAGTTCTCATCATTACTCACAATACCTTTGAACTCGACCAGTCTTAGTCCCATATTTTATAATCACTTGACACAAGAAACATTTTACGAGATCTTTATCATGATTTACAGAGCACCTATTAGTTATTGGTAATATTGTTTTAAATTCAAAATCAATATATCCGGTAATCTACACTTAAATACTATTTCATTTTACTCTTTTCGGCTATGTTAGCCCTGTATATTCCATTTCTACTTCAGTTCTCCAGATCTTCAGGTTGTTGTCAATATTCTGGAGGATATAACACGAAGCATACTATACATCATTCATCACTCTTTTTTACATAATTAACTCTAAATTCAACTAATAGAGGACTATGTGACGGAAATATTTAAGTAGGGTTATTCCATTCTTGACACTGAATAGAGAGGGTCTCGACTACAGCATCGCATTGAATGTCCTATTGTTGTATGGGTGGTATCTAGTTAGAACTAGTCTTAACTGACTTTTTTCTAGTTAGAGACCAAGAGACCAAGAGACCAAGAGACCAAGAGACCAAGAGACCAAGAGACCAAGAGACCAAGAGACAAAGAGACCAAGAGACCAAGAGACCAAGAGACCAAGAGACCAAGAGACCAAGAGACCAAGAGACCAAGAGACCAAGAGACCAAGAGACCAAGAGACCAAGAGACCAAGAGACCAAGAGACCAAGAGACCAAGAGCCCACGAGACCAAGAAACCAAGACAAAGTCTAAGTCTAAGTCTAAGTCTTTCGTTTCCAAGGAAATGTATATGTTTATATGTTATATGCAGTTAAAACGTATTAATTTCGACTTTTTTTGCATCATGCGCATTCTCGTCTCCAAGAAATAAAAATGTTATTATATTAACAATATAATACTAACAATGTCTTTCGTTTCCAAGGAAATGTATATGTTTACATGCAAAAGGCAGTTAAAACGTTTTTTTTTCGATTTCTTTGCAACCTGCGCCTTTTCGTCTCCAAGAAATAAAAATGTCATTATAATAACAATATAATCGCAACAATGTCTTTCGTTTCCAAGGAAATGTGCAATCTAAACGGAGTATGCAGTTGAAACCTTTATTTCTTATTTTCTTTTGCATCCTGCGTCTTTTCGTCTCCAAGAAATAAAAATGTTATTATATCAACAATATAATCTTAAGAATGTCTTTCTTTTCCAAGGAAACGTATAGGTTTATATGAAAAGGCAGTTAAAACGTTTTCTTTTCGACTTTTTTGCATCCTGCGGCTTTTCGTCTCCAAGAAATAAAAATGTTATTATAATAACAATATAATCTTAACAATGTCTTTCGTTTCCAAAGAATTGTGCAAGGTAAACGGATTATGCTATTGAAACCTTTTTTTTAGCCTTTTTTGCATCCTGCGCCTTTTCGTCTCGAAGAAATAAAAATGTTATTATATCAACAATATAATCTTAACAATGTCTTTCTTTTCCAAGGAAACGTTTTATTTTCGAGTTTTTTGCATTCTGCGCCGTTTCGTCTCCCAGAAATAAAAATGTTATTATATCAACAATATAATCTTAGCAATGTCTTTCTTTTCCAAGGAAACGTATAGGTTTATATGCTAAAGGCAGTTAAAAAGTTTTATTTTCGAGTTTTTTGCATCCTGCGCCTTTTCGTCTCCAAGAAATAAAAATGTTATTATATTAATAATATAATATTAACAATGTTATTCGTATCCAAGGAAACGTATATGTTTATATGCTAAAGGCAGTTAAAACGATTTCTTTTTGACTTTTTTTCATCCCTGCACCTTTTCGTCTCTAAGAAATAAGAATGTTATTATATTAAAAATATAATCTTAACAATGTATTTCGTTTCCAAGGATTTGTGCAAGATAAACGGATTAGGCAGTTGAAACCTTTTTATTTTCGACTTTTTTGCATCCTGCACCTATTCGTCTCCAAGAAATAAAAATGTTATTATATGAGCAATTTCATCGTAACAATGTCTTTCGTTTCCAAAGAAACGTATAGGTTTATATGCAAAAGGCAGTTAAAGTGTTTTATTTTCGACTTCTTTGCCCCCTGCGCCTTTTCGTCTCCAAGAAATAAAATGTTATTATATCAACAGTATAATCATAAGAATGTCTATCCTTTCCAAGGAAACGTATAGGATTATATGCTAAAGGCTGTGAAAACGTTTCATTTTCGAGTTTTTTGCATCCTGCGCCGTTTAATCTCCAAGAAATAAAAATGTTATTATATCAACAATATAATCTTAACAATGTCTTTCGTTTCGAAGGAAATGTGCAAGCTAAACGCAGTAGGCAGTTCAAACCTTTTTTTCGCCTTTTTTTTTTTGCATCCCTGCGCCTTTTCGTCTCTAAGAAATAAAAATGTTATTATATTAAAAATATAATCTTAACAATGTCTTTCGTTTCCAAGGAATTGTGCAAGGTAAACGGAGTATGCAGTTGAAACCTTTTTTTTAGACTTTTCTGCATCCTGCGCCTTTTCGTCTCCAAGAAATAAAAATGTCATTATATCAACAATATAATCTTAACACTGTCTTTCTTTTCCAAGGAAGCGTATAGGTTTATATGCTAAAGGCAGATTGTTAACGCAAGCTAAGGGTTTCTCTTCCAGCATATTTATTATGTGCAGTGAATAGTTTTAATTCAAATCATCCGGTATGTCTTCTTGCGCCAAGTCATCTTTGAGTAGGCGTATATTACATCATATCCTGATCACGAGTTCTTTGTGACTGGTATTCCCCTGACGGGACGCTTCGTAGAGCGTCAGTAAGCCAATTCAGTATTAAGTCTGCAGTTACACGAACAAGTCGCGTTCTGACACTGCTCTGATTTACTAGTAACAAAGGCCTCTTCGCGCCCTTTGTAATTATACTAGAAATCGTTGGAATAAATCTTCATTACAAGTTTTATTCAATCCAAGTAAATTATTCAATATAATTTACGCATTTTAAATATTCAAAGTGCATTAGATTCACTTGCAAGCTCCACGTAAGTACATAGCGTGTGACGTCATCAGTTAGCCAAGAAGCTATATTACGTGAACAGTCAAGTGCTAATAACTTTAAATATATTCAATTTACAGTAAATTTTATTACCTTTAATTTGGGATATAATTCATTGGTAAATTACAAAGTTTACTAAATTACTTCCAGTGGTGCAACACTATTCGCGCCATTTTCCAGTTCATTGTTTCAACGTGTTTTTTTAATATAACATCAGTGTTCATATATTATTTCTTCAGTTTTACAAGTGTTAATAAAGTGAAAGTTTTTCATTACATGCTAGATTGTTAAACCAATATAATTCCTGGGATCTCTGTATCCAGTGTCCTCGTGATATAGTCCACTCTTGCTCTAATTGGTCCTCCGCTTCCCAGAGAAAATTTCATATGTATTGCACATACATTGTTTCACTACGTTCCTAAGTTATTCCCTTCAACTACTCCCGAACATTTGTTCCTCTCGAAACTATTACCCAACATTTGGTTCCTCTACGGGCAGGATTATATTGGTACAATCATACTTATTGCATACTTGTATTCGCAAATGCCGTTTCTCGAATTCGTCTCATAACTGTGCTTCCGTGTCGGTCGGGTTCGTGATTTCCAACAACCCTGAACTTCGCAACACAGGACAGCGTCTTGCAGCAGTGATTCGAGACATCGTGGGATTCCGGTCTTCAGCGAATATCAAGAAAGCAGTGAACATCTGATTCATACATCATCGTGCAGCGGTGGTAGAATTTCAATCTTCAAGAACAAGTAATTTCCACATTTCGCATTCAACATGGAAAGTGAATTACGAGCTTTAATTAAAAGAAGAGGAATAATTAAAAGAGAACTTACTTATCTTCAAAGGGTCTGTGTAGATGTCAATGACGATACTGATGTGTTTATGTTAAAAGTGCATTTCGACAGTTTAAACGAAATCTGGGACAGATACATTGGTATTCAAACTCAAATTGAATCTATTGTGGAAGCAGAAGAAGATTTAGACTCACATTTTGAACATAAAGAGGTTACAAGAACATGTTACAAGGAAATTAAAGCAAAACTTAGTGCTCTCATATGCTTACATGAGCAGCCAGGACATAGTGTGAACTCTGTGAACAGTCAACAATCTAATCACAGTGGTAATTCTCATCACACATGTCAGTCTTCTACTTCACAGTGCAACAATAGAAATATACAACTCCCAAGAATCCAAATTCCTGTATTCAGTGGAGATGTGACTAAGTTCAAGCATTATCATGACACCTTTAGTAGCTTAGTGGTAAACAATGAATCGTTGGATCCCATCCAGAAATATCATTATTTATTGAGTTCATTGAAGGGTCAGGCTCACGCGCTCATTCAGAATCTTCCAGTCACTAATGAGAATTTTCCTATAGCATGGAACTTGGTGTGCTCTAGATATAATAACACTCGAGTCATTGCCACAGCTCATGTAAAAAATCTACTTTCATTACCAATAATGAAAGATGAAAACGTTACAGACTTGCGAAACTTGCTAAATCAGTTTCAAAGCAATCTTAACGCCATCGAAGCTCTCAATATTGAAATCCCATTACACGAAGTCATGTTCATTCAATTAATATTGGATCATCTTGGTGAGACTACACGCAAGGAATGGGAAAGTAAAATTGACTCACAAAGGTTCACATCGCTTCAAGAGTTGATGAACTTCCTAGAAGCCAAGGCTCACTCGTTAGAAGTGCTATCCAATTCTAACAACGTGCCAAGCCCATCCAAAGAAAAGAGTGAAAGACATACACAAAAGAAATCTGTAAAAAGAACTCGTCAATCGTATGTTGCCATCAAAGGTGATACATGTCCTTGTTGCAAGGAAGGTCACAAGTTACATAGGTGCGACAAGTTTTCACAGTTGAGTGTAGACCAACGATGGGAGTTTGTAAAAGGCAAAGGCTTGTGCGCAAACTGTTTCTCCAACAATCATAAAAGAGACCACTGCAAACTCAAGTCCTTCTGCAATTGTGGGATGGCTTCACACAGCAGATTATTACATAACATACGTGACAAGAAAAAGACCTCTCACCAGTCAAACACTGAGGAAGGCACTGACAATTTGCCTGCTAGTTATTGTTCTATAAAAGAAAAATCCAACCAAAAGGAGATTTTGTTAGCAACTGCAGCAGTGCATCTTGAAGATAGGCAAGGAAATCTAGTGTTGTGGAGAGCGTTACTAGACTCAGGGAGCCAACTAAACTTCATAACTGAAGACTTAGCAAAGAAGTTGCAGCTGCCAACAACGAATGTCGATACTCACATAAGAGGCATAAATGGCACCTCTTCTTGCAATCATAGTGTTAAAGTTAATCTGCGATCCAGGATCCAGAATTTCCAGGCTGAAATGAACTGTCTAGTAATACCTCACATTGCAAACAAACTTCCATCTGTCCGTATCGATCCTACCAAATTCAATATTCCTAGTGAAATTCTACATCCCTGGTGATGTCCAACTCCTCATTGGTGCTAGTCTATTCTATCAGTTATTTACCAATGAAAGAATAATCACTCCTAATAACCCTATTCTTAGTAATACTGAACTGGGCTGGGTACTCAGTGGATCTGTTCCCAAAACCTCAATCAAATCTAAGAAAGTCACATTTGCTCAACACAATTTATTTGTGACCGTTGACAATGTTGACACACAGTTAAGACGCTTCTGGGAACTAGAAGATTTTCCTAAACCAGTGTTTACTAAAGAAGAAAGGGAGTGTGATGAACATTTCACACAAAACACTATTCGTGCAGATGACGGTGCTTTTGTAGTGAAATTACCCAAGAACCAATCTGAAAATGCATTGGGCGAATCCAGACAACAAGCAGTGAAACGCTTAGAACATCTGGAAAGAAAATTTCAAACTAATTCTGTCTTGCAGGAAGATTACAAAAAATTCATGCAAGAATATGAAGAATTGGGACACATGAAGAAGGTTTCACTTCCACGGCCAGGTGAAAAATGCTTCTATTTACCACATCATGCAGTAATCAAACCCTCATCCACCACAACCAAGACTAGAGTTGTGTTCGACGCTTCTGCAAAAACATCTTCAGGCAAGTCCCTAAATGACATCCTGAAATTAGGCCCTACAGTGCAAGATGATTTATCATCAATTATAACTCGTTTTCGAACCTATAAATATGCATTCTCAGCTGACATTTCTAAAATGTACAGACGCATAAAAATGCACGAAAGCGACCAGAATCTTCAAAGGATTGTGTGGCGTTCTAATGCAAATGAGCCCATACAAGACTATGCATTAACTACCGTGACTTATGGTACTAAATCAGCTTCATTTTTAGCCATAAGATCCCTGCATCAGCTGTCGATAGAAGAAGAAGCTAAATACCCTCTTGCTTCCCAAGCTGTTAGAAATTCCTTCTATGTAGACGACTGCCTGACAGGACATGATAATCTTCAAGAAGCGCTACGCCTTCAAGAAGAATTAATCCTCATGCTTGACAGTGGCGGATTTCCATTGCGAAAATGGTGCTCCAATCATGAAGCTTTGTTGGAATCTGTTCCGTCATCTCATCGAGAGACCCAATTGCCTCTGTCTCTTGATAACAGTGAAAATGCACATGCCCTTGGTTTACTATGGCATCCTGCAACTGATAATTTCCAGATACAATCTCATCCTTCTCTCCAAACTCATACTCAAGTTAAACTTACCAAGCGTACTATCCTATCAGTCATCTCCTCCATCTTTGATCCTCTAGGCCTTGTCAGTCCTATTGTTATCAATGCCAAAATCTTCATGAAATCATTATGGATTGAAAAGCTTGGCTGGGACGAAGAAGTACCGTCACACATAGCAGAGAAATGGATTGAGATCTGCGACATTTTAGGTACAATACACACTCTGCGTATTCCACGATTTGTTCTCACACATGGTACCCTTCAAGATATACAGATCCATGACTTTTGTGATTCTTCAGAAAAGGCTTATGGTGCATGCATATATCTCCGTTCTGTGAACAGTGAAGGTGAAGTTACCATTAACTTGCTGTGTTCCAAATCTAAGGTTGCCCCTCTTAAAAGGCAAACCATTCCCCGTCTTGAACTTTGTGGTGCATTGTTGTTATCTAAACTGTACAACAAGGTGTTGAATGACCTTAATATTCAAACATCACAAAATTATCTATGGTCAGATTCAGTTATTGTTCTGTCGTGGATAAAATCAGACTCACGAAAGTGGAAAACATTTGTGTCCAACCGTGTGTCACAAATACAAGAGCTTTCTGAAACAGCAGCCTGGCGACATGTTTCTACAGAAAACAACCCAGCTGATCTCGTTTCAAGAGGTGTATCGTCTGAACAATTGTCTGATATTGATTTGTGGTGGCACGGTCCTAATTGGCTATCACAAAACACAGTATCATGGCCTGAACAGCCAAAGCAATTAAACACTCAAGATTCTTCCGAACAACTGGTTTCGATCTGTATGGCAGCTACCACAGTAGAAGATAGTTTCATCACAAGATTTTCTGATCTTAGGCGCCTGCAGAGAGTCACTTGTTATATGTATAGATTTATTTCTGCCTGCCGTCATGAAAACAAATATCATGGACCTATTGCAGCAGCAGAACTTCAACGTGCTTTACAAGTTTGTATAAAAATTGCTCAGAAAGAAGCTTTCACCCAAGAGCTGAAAGATCTTAGCAAAAGCAAGCAAACATCAGTGAAAAGCTCCATCCATTCATTAGTTCCATTTCTAGATCAGAATAACATTATAAGAGTGGGTGGACGGTTGGAGAAAGCAGATATTACACATGATGCAAGACATCAGGTTATATTGCCATCGAAACATCACTTAACAGTTTTAATAGTGCAACATGAGCATCTTAAGCTATTACACGCCTCACACCAGTTGCTTATAGCTTCATTAAGACAAGCCTACTGGATACCTAGTATTCGAAGAGTAGTGAAATCTATTTTGCATAAATGTCTAACCTGCTTCAAGTTAAAAGCAGAAAGTGCTCAGCAGTTAATGGGAAATCTTCCTAGCTACAGAATAACTCCTGCTAGACCTTTTCTCCGCACAGCAGTAGATTATGCTGGACCTTTCAACATAAGATATGGGTCTCCACGTAGTAAAACTACTGTAAAAGCTTACATAGCTATTTTTGTTTGCTTGGTAACAAAGGCCATCCACATTGAATTAGTTTCTGATCTAACATCAGATGCCTTCATAGCAGCCCTAAGAAGATTTACAGCACGTCGTGGACTCTGTAAAGAAATCTTCAGTGATAATGGCACTAACTTTGTTGGCGCAAACAAAAAGTTAAGGGATCTCAGATTGTTATTGCAGTCAAGAGATTTTCAAACTACAATTCAAAATTTCACTGCAAACCACGATTATAGCTGGTCGTTCATTCCTCCAAATTCTCCCCATTTTGGTGGTTTACATGAAGCAGCAGTGAAATCTATGAAGTTTCATCTCAGAAGAGTTATGGGAGCTCAAATTCTCACATATGAACAGCTTTCTACGCTTCTATCTCGAATCGAAGCTTGCTTGAATTCTAGACCACTTGTTCGTCTAAATGATGATCCAGCTGATTTGTCATACCTTTCTCCTGGTCACTTCTTAATTGGAGAACCTCTCACATCTTTACCTTCACATCCTCCGACTGAAGATAAGCGGTATGTAGAAAAATGGCAGCTATTACAAAATCATTTGCAACACATATGGAAACGCTGGTCAACCGAATATCTTCACTCACTACAACAGAGGCAGAAATGGACCTTCTCCAGTGACAACATTCAAGTTGGTACTGTCGTCATCTTGAAGGAAGACAACATTCCTCCTCTTCAATGGAAGTTAGGCTTGATCACCGCTACTCATCCGGGAGAAGACGGCTTAGTTCGAGTGATTACTGTGCGCACTTCCAGTGGTGAATATAAGCGACCCATAGTGAAAGTGTGTCCTCTTCCCCAAGACGAGTAGTGATAGCACTTACTATGATCTTATATTCAATTTCTCCCAGTGAATGACACTCCTTTTCTAATCTATTGCTACGACAAATCGTATTCTTGCAATATGTGTAACATGTCATTGCTTTTCTATTCAATATCATATTCTTGTAATATATGTAAGAAGTCATATTTTCTAACACATATCACATGTTTACATCCAATTAGAATCAGTGATAGTTTTGTGTTTATCTAGAGCTTCTTTAGCTTGCATTTCCTGATTTCTTTTTATTAAAGCAACTGCATTAACGCGGGCTGTATGTTAACGCAAGCTAAGGGTTTCTTTTCCAGCATATTTATTATGTGCAGTGAATAGTTTTAATTCAAATCATCCGCTATGTCTTCTTGCGCCAAGTCATCTTTGAGTAGGCGTATATTACATCATATCCTGATCACGAGTTCTTTGTGACGGGTATTCCCCTGAAGGGACGCTTCGTAGAGCGTCAGTAAGCCAATTCAGTATTAAGTCTGCAGTTACACGAACAAGTCGCGTTCTGACACTGCTCTGATTTACTAGTAACAAAGGCCTCTTCGCGCCCTTTGTAATTATACTAGAAATCGTTGGAATAAAACTTCATTACAAGTTTTATTCAATCCAAGTAAATTATTCAATATAATTTACGCATTTTAAATATTCAAAGTGCATTAGATTCACTTGCAAGCTCCACGTAAGTACATAGCGTGTGACGTCATCAGTTAGCAAAGAAGCTATATTACGTGAACAGACAAGTGCTAATAACTTTAAATATATTCAATTTACAGTAAATTTTATTACCTTTAATTTGAGATATAATTCATTGGTTTCGCGCCATTTTCCAGTTCATTGTTTCAACGTGTTTTTTTAATATAACATCAGTGTTCATATATTATTTCTTCAGTTTTACAAGTGTTAATAAAGTGAAAGTTTTTCATTACATGCTAGATTGTTAAACCAATATAATTCCTGGGATCTCTGTATCCAGTGTCCTCGTGATATAGTCCACTCTTGCTCTAATTGGTCCTCCGCTTCCCAGAGAAAATTTCCTATGTATTGCGCATACATTGTTTCACTACGTTCCTAAGTTATTCCCTTCAACTACTCCCGAACATTTGTTCCTCTCGAACCTATTACAAAACACAGATAAAACGTTTTATTTTTGAGTTATTTGCATTCTGCGCCGTTTCGTCTCCCAGAAATAAAAATGTTATTATATTAACAATATAATCTTAACAATGTCTTTCGTTTCTAAGGAAATGTGGAAGCTAAACAGAGTAGGCAGTTGAAACCATTTTTTTAGACTTTTTTGCATCTTGTGCCTTTTCGCCTGCAAGAAATGAAAATTTTATTATAATAACAATACAATCTTAACAATGTCTTTCGTTTCCAAGGAAATGTGCAATCAATACGGAGTAGGCAGTTGAAACCTTTCTTTTTTCGACTTTTTTGCATCCCTGCGCATTTTCGTCTCTAAGAAATAAAAATGTTATTATATTAACAATATAATCTTAACAATGTCTTTCGTTTCCAAGGAAAAGTGCAAGCTAAAGAGAGTACGCAGTTGAAACATTTTTTTTAGACTTTTTTGCATCCTGCGCCTATTTGTCTCCAAGAAATAAAAACGTTATTATATCAACAATATAATCTTAACAATGTCTTTCTTTTCCAAGGAAACGTATAGGTTTATATGCTAAAGGCAGTTGAAACGTTTTATTTTCGAGTTTTTTTCGTTCTGTGCCGTTTCGTATCCCAGAAATAAAAATGTTATTATATTAACAATATAATATTAACAATGTTATTCGTATCCCAGGAAACGTATAGGTTTATATGCTAAAGGCTGTTAAAACGATTTGTTTTTGACTTTTTTCCATTCTTCGCTTTTTCGTCTCCAAGAAATAAAAATGTCATTATATCAACAATATCATATCAACAATGTCTTTCGTTTCCAAGGAAATGTGTCAGTTAACGGAGTAGGCAGTTGAAACCTTTTTTTTCGGCTATTTTTCAACCCTGCACCTCTTCGTCTCCGAGTAATAAAGATGTTATTATATTAACAATACAATCTTAACAATGTCTTTCGTTTCCAAGGAAATGTGCAAGCTAAACGGAGTATGCATTTGAAACCTTTATTTTAGACTTTTTTTGCATCCTGCGCTTTTTCGTCTGCAAGAAATAAAAATGTTATTATATCAACAATATAATCTTATGGATATCTTTCTTTTCCAAGGAATCGTATGGGTTTATGTGCTAAAGGCAGTTAAATCATTTCATTTTCGAGTTTTTTGCATCCTGCGCCGTTTTGTCTCCAAGAAATAAAAATTTTATTATATTAACAATATAATCTTAAAATTGTCTTTCGTTTCCAAGGTAATGTGCAAACTAAACGGAGTAGGCAGCTGAAACCTTTTTTTTGGACTTTTATGCATCCCTGCGCCTTTTCGTCTCTAAGAAATAAAAATGTTATTATATTAACAATATAATCTTAACAATGTCTTTCGTTTCTAAGGAAATGTGGAAGCTAAACGGAGTAGGCAGTTGAAACCTTTTTTTTAGACTTTTTTGCATCCTGCGCCTATTCGTCTCCAAGAAATGAAAATGTTACTATATCAACTATATAGTCGTAAGAATGTCTTTCCTTTCCAAGGAAACGTATAGGATTATATGCTAAAGGCATTTAAAACGATTCATTTTCGAGTTTTTTGCATCCTGCGCCGTTTCGTCTCCAAGAAATAAAAAAGTTATTATATCAACAATATAATCTTAACCATGTCTTTCGTTTCCAAGGAAATGTGCAAGCTAAACGCAGTAAGCAGTTCAAACCTTTTTTTTCGACTTTTTTGCATCCCTGCGCCTTTTCGACTCTAATAAATAAAAATATTATTATATTAAAAATATAATCTTAACAATGTCTTTCGTTTCCGAGGGATTGTGCAAGCTAAACGGATTAGGCAGTTGAAACCTTTTTATTTTTAGACGTTTTTGCGTCCTGCGCCTTTTCGTCTCCAAGAAATAAAAATCTTATTATATTAACAATATAATCTTAACCATGTCTTTCGTTTCCAAGGAAATGTATATGTTTATATGTTATAGGCAGTTAAAACGTATTATATTCGACTTTTTTGCATTATGCGCCTTACCGTCTCCAAGAAATAAAAATGTTTTTATATTAACAATATAATATTAACAATGTCTTTCGTTTCGAAGGAAATGTATATGTTTATATGCAAAGGGCAGTTAAAAAGTTTTATTTTCGATTTCTTTGCATCCTGCGCCTTTTTGTCTCCAAGAAATAAAAATGTTATTATGTTAACAATATAATCCTAACAATGTCTTTCGTTTCCTAGGAAATGTGCAATCTAAGCGGAGTATGCAGTTGAAACCTTTATTTTTTATTTTTTTTTTGCATCCTGCGTCTTTTCGTCTCCAAGAAATAAAAATGTTATTATATCAACAATATAATCTTAAGAATGTCTTTCTTTTCCAAGGAAAGTATAGGTTTATATGAAAAGGCAGTTAAAACGTTTTGTTTTCGACTTTTTTGCATCCTGCGGCTTTTCGTCTGCAAGAAATAAAAATGTTATTATAATAACAATATAATCTTAACAATATCTTTCGTTTCCAAGGAATTGTGCAAGGTAAACGGAGTATTCTGTTGAAACCTTTTTTTTAGACTTTTTTGCATCCTGCGCCTTTTCGTCTCCATGAAATAAAAATGTTATTATATCAACAATATAATCTTAACAATGTCTTTCTTGTCCAAGGAAACATATAGAATTATATGCTAAAGGCATTTAAAACGATTCATTTTCGAGCTTTTTGCATCCTGCGCCGTTTCGTCTACAAGAAATAAAAATGTTATTATATCAACAATATAATCTTAACAATGTCTTTCGTTTCCAAGGAATCGGGCAAGCTAAACGGATTAGGCAGTTGAAACCTTTTTATTTTTAGACGTTTTTGCGTCCTGCGCCTTTTCGACTGCATGAAATAAAAATCTGATTATATTAACAATATTATCTTAACCATGTCTTTCGTTCCCAAGGAAATGTATATGTTTATATGTTAAAGGCAGTTAAAACGTATTATTTTCGACTTTTTTGCATCATGCGCCTTTTCGTTTCCAAGAAATAAAAAAGTTATTATAATAACAATATAATCTTAACAATGCCTTTCGTTTCCAAGGAAATGTGCAAGCTAAATGGAGTAGGCAGTTGAAACCTTTTTTTTTAGACTTTTTTGCAGACTGCGACTTTTCGTCTCCAAGAAATAAAAATGTTATTATATCAACAATATAATCTTAACAATGTCTTTAAATCCAAGGAAACGTATAGGTTTATATGCTAAAGGCAGTTAAAACGATTTGTTTTTTACTTCTTTTGCATCCTGCGTCTATTCGTCTCCAAGAAATAAAAATGTTATTATATGAGCAATTTCATCTTAACAATGTCTTTCGTTTCCAAGGAAAGGTATAGGTTTATATGGAAAAGGCAGTTAAAATGTTTTGTTTTCGACTTTTTTGCATCCTGCGCCTTTTCGTCTCCAAGAAATAAAAATGTTATTATATCAACAGTATAATCATAAGAATGTCTTTCCTTTCCAAGGAAACGTATAGGATTATATGCTAAAGGCAGTTAAAACGTTTCATTTTCGAGTTTTTGTCATCCTGTGCCGTTTCGTCTCCAAGAAATAAAAATGTCATTATATCAACAATATAATTTTAACAATGTCTTTCGTTTCCAAGCAAATGTGCAAGCTAAACGCAGTAGGCAGTTCAAACCTTTTTTTCGACTTTTTTGCATCCCTGCGCCTTTTCGTCTGTAAGAAATAAAGATGTTATTATATTAAAAATATAATGTTAACAATGTCTTTCGTTTCCAAGGACTTGTGCAAGGTAAACGGAGTATGCAGTTGAAACCTTTTTTTTAGACTTTTTTGCATCCTGCGCCTTTTCATCCCCAAGAAATAAAAATGTCATTATATCAACAATATAATCTTAACAATGTCTTTCTTTTCCAAGGAAACGTATAGGTTTATATGCTAAAGGCAGATAAAACGTTTTATTTTCGAGCTTTTTGCATTCTGCGCTGTTTCGTCTCCAAGAAATAAAAATGTTATTATGTTAACAATATAATCCTAACAATGTCTTTCGTTTCCTAGGAAATGTGCAATCTAAGCGGAGTATGCAGTTGAAACCTTTATTTTTTTTTTTGCATCCTGCGTCTTTTCTTCTCCAAGAAATAAAAATGTTATTATATTAAAAATATAATCTTAACAATGTCTTTCTTTTCCAAGGAAAGTATAGGTACATATGAAAAGGCAGTTAAAACGTTTTGTTTTCGACTTTTTTGCATCCTGCGCCTTTTCGTCTCCATGAAATAAAAATGTTATTATATCAACAATATAATCTTAACAATGTCTTTCTTGTCCAAGGAAACATATAGAATTATATGCTAAAGGCATTTAAAACGATTCATTTTCGAGCTTTTTGCATCCTGCGCCGTTTCGTCTACAAGAAATAAAAATGTTATTATATCAACAATATAATCTTAACAATGTCTTTCGTTTCCAAGGAATCGTGCAAGCTAAACGAATTAGGCAGTTGAAACCTTTTTATTTTTAGACGTTTTTGCGTCCTGCGCCTTTTCGTCTGCAAGAAATAAAAATCTGATTATATTAACAATATTATCTTAACCATGTCTTTCGTTTCAAGGACATTTATATGTTTATATGTTAAAGGCAGTTAAAACGTATTATTTTCGACTTTTTTGCATCATGCGCCTTTTCGTTTCCAAGAAATAAAAAAGTTATTATAATACCAATATAATCTTAACAATGCCTTTCGTTTCCAAGGAAATGTGCAAGCTAAATGGAGTAGGCAGTTGAAACCTTTTTTTTTAGACTTTTTTGCACCCTGCGCCTTTTCGTCTCCAAGAAATAAAAATGTTATTATATCAACAGTATAATCATAAGAATGTCTTTCCTTTCCAAGGAAACGTATAGGATTATACGCTAAAGGCAGTTAAAACGTTTCATTTTCGAGTTTTTGTCATCCTGCGCCGTTTCGTCCCCAAGAAATAAAAATGTCATTATATCAACAATATAATCTTAACAATGTCTTTCGTTTCCAAGCAAATGTGCAAGCTAAACGCAGTAGGCAGTTCAAACCTTTTTTTCGACTTTTTTGCATCCCTGCGTCTTTTCGTCTCTAAGAAATAAAAATGTTATTATATTAAAAATATAATCTTAACAATATAATTGCAATGTCTCCAAGAAATAAAAATGTCATTATATCAACAATATAATCTTAAAAATGTCTTTCGTTTCCAAGGAATTGTGCAAGGTAAACGGAGTATGCAGTTGAAACCTTTTTTTTAGACTTTTTTGCATCCTGCGCCTTTTCGTCTCCAAGAAATAAAAATGTTATTATATCAACAATATAATCTTAACAATGTCTTTCTTTTCCAAGGAAACGTATAGAATTATATGCTAAAGGCATTTAAAACGATTCATTTTCGAGTTTTTTGCATCCTGCGCCGTTTCGTATTCAAGAAATAAAAATGTTATTATATCAACAATATAATCTTAACAATGTCTTTCGTTTCCAAGGAATCGTGCAAGCTAAACGGATTAGGCAGTTGAAACCTTTTTATTTTTAGACGTTTTTGCGTCCTGCGTCTCCAAGAAATAAAAATGTTATTATATCAACAATATAATCTTAACAATGTCTTTAAATCCAAGGAAACGTATAGGTTTATATGTTAAAGGCAGTTAAAACGATTTGTTTTTTACTTCTTTTGCATCCTGCGTCTATTCGTCTCCAAGAAATAAAAATGTTATTATATGAGCAATTTCATCTTAACAATGTCTTTCGTTTCCAAGGAAAGGTATATGTTTATATGGAAAAGGCAGTTAAAATGTTTTGTTTTCGATTTTTTTGCATCCTGCGCCTTTTCGTCTCCAAGAAATAAAAATGTTATTATATCAACAGTATAATCATAAGAATGTTTTTCCTTTCCAAGGAAACGTATAGGATTATATGCTAAAGGCAGTTAAAACGTTTCATTTTCGAGTTTTTGTCATCCTGCGCCGTTTCGTCTCCAAGAAATAAAAATGTCATTATATCAACAATATAATCTTAACAATGTCTTTCATTTCCAAGGAAATGTGCAAGCTAAACGCAGTAGGCAGTTCAAACCTTTTTTTCGACTTTTTTGCATCCCTGCGCCTTTTCGTCTATAAGAAATACAGATGTTATTATATTAAAAATATAATGTTAACAATGTCTTTCGTTTCCAAGGAATTGTGCAAGGTAAAGGGAGTATGCAGTTGAAACCTTTTTCTTAGACTTTTTTGCATCCTGCGCCTTTTCGTCCCCAAGAAATAAAAATGTCATTATATCAACAATATAATCTTAACAATGTCTTTCTTCTCCAAGGAAACGTATAGGTTTATATGCTAAAGGCAGATAAAACGTTTTATTTTCGAGCTTTTTGCATTCTGCGCTGTTTCGTCTCCCACAAATAAAAATGTTATTATATTAACAATATAATCTTAACAATGTTTCGTTTCTAATGAAATGTGGAAGCTAAACAGAGTAGGCAGTTGAAACCTTTTTTTTTAGACTTTTTTGCATCCTGTGCCTTTTCGTCTGCAAGAAATGAAAATTTTATTATAATAACAATATAATCTTAACAACGTCTTTCGTTTCCAAGGAAATGTGCAATCAATACGGAGTAGGCAGTTGAAACCTTTCTTTTTTCGACTTTTTTGCATCCCTGCGCCTTTTCGACTCTAAGAAATAAAAATGTTATTATATTAACAATATAATCTTAACAATGTCTTTCGTTTCCAAGGATATGTGCAAGCTAAACGGAGTACGCAGTTGAAACCTTCTTTTTTTAGACTTTTTTGCATCCTGCGACTTTTCGTCTCCAAGAAATAAAAATTTTATTATATCAACAATATAATCTTAGGGATGCCTTTCTTTTCCAAGGAATCGTATGGGTTTATGTGCTAAAGGCAGTTAAATCATTTTATTTTCGAGTTTTTTGCATCCTGCGCCGTTTTGTCTCCAAGAAATAAAAATTTTATTATATTAACAATATAATCTTAAAATTGTCTTTCGTTTCTAAGGTAATGGGCAAACTAAACGGAGTAGGCAGCTGAAACCTTTTTTTTGGACTTTTTTGCATCCCTGCGCCTTTTCGTCTCTAAGAAATAAAAATGTTATTATATTAACAATATAATCTTAACAATGTCTTTCGTTTCTAAGGAAATGTGGAAGCTAAACGGAGTAGGCAGTTGAAACCTTTTTTTTTAGACTTTTTAGCATCCTGCGCCTATTCGTCTCCAAGAAATGAAAATGTTACTATATCAACAATATAATCGTAAGAATGTCTTTCCTTTCCAAGGAAACGTATAGGATTATATGCTAAAGGCATTTAAAACGATTCATTTTCGAGTTTTTTGCATCCTGCGCCGTTTCGTCTTCAAGAAATAAAAAAGTTATTATATCAACAATATAATCTTAACAATGTCTTTCGTTTCTAAGGAAATGTGCAAGCTAAACGCAGTAAGCAGTTCAAACCTTTTTTTTCGACTTTTTTGCATCCCTGCGCCTTTTCGTCTCTAAGAAATAAAAATATTATTATATCAACAATATAATCTTAACAATGTCTTTCGTTTCCAAGGAAATGTGCAAGCTAAACGCAGTAGGCAGTTCAAACCTTTTTTTCGACTTTTTTGCATCCCTGCGTCTTTTCGTCTCTAAGAAATAAAAATGTTATTATATTAAAAATATAATCTTAACAATATAATTGCAATGTCTCCAAGAAATAAAAATGTCATTATATCAACAATATAATCTTAACAATGTCTGTCGTTTCCAAGGAATTGTGCAAGGTAAACGGAGTATGCAGTTGAAACCTTTTTTTAGACTTTTTTGCATCCTGCGCCTTTTCGTCTCCAAGAAATAAAAATGTTATTATATCAACAATATAATCTTAACAATGTCTTTCTTTTCCAAGGAAACGTATAGAATTATATGCTAAAGGCATTTAAAACGATTCATTTTCGAGATTTTTGCATCCTGCGCCGTTTCGTATTCAAGAAATAAAAATGTTATTATATCAACAATATAATCTTAACAATGTCTTTCGTTTCCAAGGAATCGTGCAAGCTAAACGGATTATGCAGTTGAAACCTTTTTATTTTTAGACGTTTTTGCGTCCTGCGTCTCCAAGAAATAAAAATGTTATTATATCAACAATATAATCTTAACAATGTTTCGTTTCTAATGAAATGTGGAAGCTAAACAGAGTAGGCAGTTGAAACCTTTTTTTTTAGACTTTTTTGCATCCTGTGCCTTTTCGTCTGCAAGAAATGAAAATTTTATTAAAATAACAATATAATCTTAACAACGTCTTTCGTTTCCAAGGAAATGTGCAATCAATACGGAGTAGGCAGTTGAAACCTTTCTTTTTTCGACTTTTTTGCATCCCTGCGCCTTTTCGACTCTAAGAAATAAAAATGTTATTATATTAACAATATAATCTTAACAATGTTTTTCGTTTCCAAGGATATGTGCAAGCTAAACGGAGTACGCAGTTGAAACCTTTTTTTTTAGACTTTTTTTGCATCCTGCGACTTTTCGTCTCCAAGAAATAAAACTTTTATTATATCAACAATATAATCTTAACAATGTCTTTAAATCCAAGGAAACGTATATGTTTATATGCTAAAGGCAGTCAAAACGATTTGTTTTTTACTTCTTTTGCATCCTGCGTCTATTCGTCTCCAAGAAATAAAAATGTTATTATATGAGCAATTTCATCTTAACAATGTCTTTCGTTTCCAAGGAAACGTATAGGTTTATATGGAAAAGGCAGTTAAAATGTTTTGTTTTCGACTTTTTTGCATCCTGCGCCTTTTCGTCTCCAAGAAATAAAAATGTTATTATATCAACAATATAATCTTAACAATGTCTTTCTTGTCCAAGGAAACATATAGAATTATATGCTAAAGACATTTAAAACGATTCAATTTCGAGCTTTTTGCATCCAGCGCCGTTTCGTCTACAAGAAATAAAAATGTTATTATATCAACAATATAATCTTAACAATGTCTTTCGTTTCCAAGGTAATGGGCAAACTAAACGGAGTAGGCAGCTGAAACCTTTCTTTTTTCGACTTTTTTGCATCCCTGCGCCTTTTCGTCTCTAAGAAATAAAAATGTTATTATATTAACAATATAATCTTAACAATGTCTATCGTTTCCAAGGATATGTGCAAGCTAAACGGAGTACGCATTTGAAACCTTTTTTTAGACTTTTTTGCATCCTGCGCCTATTCGTCTCCAAGAAATAAAAATGTTATTATATCAAGAATCTTAACAATGTCTTTCTTTTCCAAGGAAACGTATAGGTTTATATGCTAAAGGCAGTTGAAACGTTTTATTTTCGAGTTTTTTGCATTCTGCGCCGTTTCGTCTCCCAGAAATAAAAATGTTATTATATCAACAGTATAATCGTAAGAATGTCTTTCCTTTCCAAGGAAACGTATAGGATTAAATGCTAAAGGCAGTTAGAACGTTTCATTTTGAGTGTTTTGCATTCTGCGCCGTTTCGTCTCTAAGAAATAAAAATGTTATTATATCAACAGTATAATCATAAGAATGTCTATCCTTTCCAAGGAAACGTATAGGATTATATGCTAAAGGCTGTGAAAACGTTTCATATTCGAGTTTTTTGCATCCTGCGCCGTTTAATCTCCAAGAAATAAAAATGTTATTATATCAACAATATAATCTTAACAATGTCTTTCGTTTCCAAGGAAATGTGCAAGCTAAACGCAGTAGGCAGTTCAAACCTTTTTTTCGCCTTTTTTTGCATCCCTGCGCCTTTTCGTCTCTAAGAAATAAAAATGTTATTGTATTAAAAATATAATCTTAACAATGTCTTTCGTTTCCAAGGAAATGTGCAAGGTAAACGGAGTATGCAGTTGAAACCTTTTTTTTAGACTTTTCTGCATCCTGCGCCTTTTCGTCTCTAAGAAATAAAAATGTCATTATATCAACAATATAATCTTAACACTGTCTTTCTTTTCCAAGGAAGCGTATAGGTTTATATGCTAAAGGCAGATAAAACGTTTTATTTTTGAGTTATTTGCATTCTGCGCCGTTTCGTCTCCCAGAAATAAAAATGTTATTATATTAACAATATAATCTTAACAATGTCTTTCGTTTCTAAGGAAATGTGGAAGCTAAACAGAGTAGGCAGTAGAAACCATTTTTTTAGACTTTTTTGCATCTTGTGCCTTTTCGCCTGCAAGAATTGAAAATTGTATTATAATAACAATATAATCTTAACAATGTCTTTCGTTTCCAAGGAAATGTGCAATCAATACGGAGTAGGCAGTTGAAACCTTTCTTTTTTCGACTTTTTTGCATCCCTGCGCATTTTCGTCTCTAAGAAATAAAAATGTTATTATATTAACAATATAATCTTAACAATGTCTTTCGTTTCCAAGGAAATGTGCAAGCTAAAGGGAGTACGCAGTTGAAACATTTTTTTAGACTTTTTTGCATCCTGCGCCTATTTGTCACCAAGAAATAAAAACGTTATTATATCAACAATATAATCTTAACAATGTCTTTCTTTTCCAAGGAAACGTATAGGTTTATATGCTAAAGGCTGTTGAAACGTTTTATTTTCGAGTTTCTTTCGTTCTGCGCCGTTTCGTCTCCCAGAAATAAAAATGTTATTATATTAACAATATAATATTAACAATGTTATTCGTATCCCAGGAAACGTATAGGTTTATATGCTAAAGGCTGTTAAAACGATTTGTTTTTGACTTTTTTCCATTCTTCGCCTTTTCGTCTCCAAGAAATAAAAATGTCATTATATCAACAATATGATATCTACAATGTCTTTCGTTTCCAAGGAAATGTGTCAGTTAACGGAGTAGGCAGTTGAAACCTTTTTTTTTCGGCTATTTTTCAACCCTGCACCTCTTCGTCTCCGAGTAATAAAGATGTTATTATATTAACAATACAATCTTAACAATGTCTTTCGTTTCCAAGGAAATGTGCAAGCTAAACAGAGTATGCATTTGAAACCTTCTTTTTGGACTTTTTTTGCATCCTGCGCTTTTTCATCTCCAAGAAATAAAAATGTTATTATATCAACAATATAATCTTAGGGATGTCTTTCTTTTCCAAGGAATCGTATGGGTTTATGTGCTAAAGGCAGTTAAAACGTTTCATTTTCGAGTTTTTGTCATCCTGCGCCGTTTCGTCTCCAAGAAATAAAAATGTCATTATATCAACAATATAATCTTAACAATGTCTTTCGTTTCCAAGCAAATGTGCAATCAATACGGAGTAGGCAGTTGAAACCTTTCTTTTTTCGACTTTTTTGCATCCCTGCGCCTTTTCGTCTCTAAGAAATAAAAATGTTATTACATTAACAATATAATCTTAACAATGTCTTTCGTTTCCAAGGAATTGTGCAAGGTAAACGGAGTATGCAGTTGAAACCTTTTTTTAGACGTTTTTGCATCCTGCGCCTTTTCGTCCCCAAGAAATAAAAATGTCATTATATCAACAATATAATCTTAACAATGTCTTTCTTTTCCAAGGAAACGTATAGGTTTATATGCTAAAGGCAGATAAAACGTTTTATTTTCGAGCTTTTTGCATTCTGCGCTGTTTCGTCTCCCAGAAATAAAAATGTTATTATATTAACAATATAATCTTAACAATGTTTCGTTTCTAATGAAATGTGGAAGATAAACAGAGTAGGCAGTTGAAACCTTTTTTTTTTAGACTTTTTTGCATCCTGTGCCTTTTCGTCTGCAAGAAATGAAAATTTTATTATAATAACAATATAATCTTAACAACGTCTTTCGTTTCCAAGGAAATGTGCAATCAATACGGAGTAGGCAGTTGAAACCTTTCTTTTTTCGACTTTTTTGCATCCCTGCGCCTTTTCGTCTCTAAGAAATAAAAATGTTATTACATTAACAATATAATCTTAACAATGTCTTTCGTTTCCAAGGATATGTGCAATCTAAACGGAGTACGCAGTTGAAACCTTTTTTTAGACTTTTTTGCATCCTGCGCCTATTCGTCTCCAAGAAATAAAAATGTTATTATATCAACAATATAATCTTAACAATGTCTTTCTTTTCCAAGTAAACGTATAGGTTTATATGCTAAAGGCAGTTGAAACGTTTTATTTTCGATTTTTTTGCATTCTGCGCCGTTTCGTCTCCCAGAAAGAAAAATGTTATTATATTAACAATATAATCTTAACAATGTCTTTCGTTTCTAAGGAAATGTATAGGTTTATATGCTAAAGGCATTTAAAACGATTTATTTTTTACTTTTTTTCATCCTGCGACTTTTCGTCACCAAGAAAAAAAATGTTATTATATGAACAATTTCATCTTAACAATGTCTTTCGTTTCCAAGGAACGTATAGGTTTATATGCAAAAGGCAGTTAAAATGTTTTATTTTCGACTTTTTTGCATCCAGCGCCTTTTCGTCTCCAAGAAGTAAAAATGTTATTATATCAACAGTATAATCGTAAGAATGTCTTTCCTTTCCAAGGAAACGTATAGGATTATATGCTAAAGGCAGTTAAAACGTTTCATTTTGAGTGTTTTGCATTCTGCGCCGTTTCGTCTCCAAGAAATAAAAATGTTATTATATCAACAATATAATATTAACAATGTCTTTCGTTTCCAAGGAAATGTATATGTTTATATGTTACAGGCAGTTAAAACGTATTATTTTCGACTTTTTTGCATCCTGCGCCTTTTCGTCTCCAAGAAATAAAAATGTTATTATATCAACAGTATAATCATAAGAATGTCTTTCCTTTCCAAGGAAACGTATAGGATTATATGCTAAAGGCAGTTAAAACGTTTCATTTTCGAGTTTTTGTCATCCTGCGCCGTTTCGTCTCCAAGAAATAAAAATGTCATTATATCAACAATATAATTTTAACAATGTCTTTCGTTTCCAAGCAAATGTGCAAGCTAAACGCAGTAGGCAGTTCAAACCTTTTTTTCGACTTTTTTGCATCCCTGCGCCTTTTCGTCAGTAAGAAATAAAGATGTTATTATACTAAAAATATAATGTTAACAATGTCTTTCGTTTCCAAGGACTTGTGCAAGGTAAACGGAGTATGCAGTTGAAACCTTTTTTTTAGACTTTTTTGCATCCTGCGCCTTTTCGTCCCCAAGAAATAAAAATGTCATTATATCAACAATATAATCTTAAAAATGTCTTTCTTTTCCAAGGAAACGTATAGGTTTATATGCTAGAGGCAGATAAAACGTTTTATTTTCGACCTTTTTGCATTCTGCGCGTTTTTCGTCTCCAAGAAATAAAAATGTTATTATGTTAACAATATAATCCTAACAATGTCTTTCGTTTCCTAGGAAATGTGCAATCTAAGCGGAGTATGCAGTTGAAACCTTTATTTTTTATTTTTTTTTGCATCCTGCGTCTTTTCGTCTCCAAGATATAAAAATGTTATTATATCAACAATATAATCTTAAGAATGTCTTTCTTTTCCAAGGAAAGTATAGGTTTATATGAAAAGGCAGTTAAAACGTTTTGTTTTCGACTTTTTTGCATCCTGCGGCTTTTCGTCTGCAAGAAATAAAAATGTTATTATAATAACAATATAATCTTAACAATATCTTTCGTTTCCAAGGAATTGTGCAAGGTAAACGGAGTATTCTGTTGAAACCTTTTTTTTAGACTTTTTTGCATCCTGCGCCTTTTCGTCTCCATTAAATAAAAATGTTATTATATCAACAATATAATCTTAACAATGTCTTTCTTTTCCAAGGAAACGTATAGGTTTATATGCTAAAGGCAGATAAAACGTTTTATTTTCGAGCTTTTTGCATTCTGCGCTGTTTCGTCTCCCAGAAATAAAAATGTTATTATATTAACAATATAATCTTTACAATGTTTCGTTTCTAATGAAATGTGGAAGCTAAACAGAGTAGGCAGTTGAAACCTTTTTTTTTTAGACTTTTCTGCATCCTGTGCCTTTTCGTCTGCAAGAAATGAAAATTTTATTATAATAACAATATAATCTTAACAACGTCTTTCGTTTCCAAGGAAATGTGCAATCAATACGGAGTAGGCAGTTGAAACCTTTCTTTTTTCGACTTTTTTGCATCCCTGCGCCTTTTCGTCTCTAAGAAATAAAAATGTTATTATATTAACAATATAATCTTAACAATGTCTATCGTTTCCAAGGATATGTGCAAGCTAAACGGAGTACGCAGTTGAAACCTTTTTTTAGACTTTTTTGCATCCTGCGCCTATTCGTCTCCAAGAAATAAAAATGTTATTATATCAACAATATAATCTTAACAATGTCTTTCTTTTCCAAGGAAACGTATAGGTTTATATGCTAAAGGCAGTTGAAACGTTTTATTTTCGAGTTTTTTGCATTCTGCGCCGTTTCGTCTCCCAGAAATAAAAATGTCATTATATCAACAGTATAATCGTAAGAATGTCTTTCCTTTCCAAGGAAACGTACAGGATGAAATGCTAAAGGCAGTTAGAACGTTTCATTTTGAGTGTTTTGCATTCTGCGCCGTTTCGTCTCTAAGAAATAAAAATGTTATTATATCAACAGTATAATCATAAGAATGTCTATCCTTTCCAAGGAAACGTATAGGATTATATGCTAAAGGCTGTGAAAACGTTTCATTTTCGAGTTTTTTGCATCCTGCGCCGTTTAATCTCCAAGAAATGAAAATGTTATTATATCAACAATATAATCTTAACAATGTCTTTCGTTTCCAAGGAAATGTGCAAGCTAAACGCAGTAGGCAGTTCAAACCTTTTTTTCGCCTTTTTTTGCATCCCTGCGCCTTTTCGTCTCTAAGAAATAAAAATGTTATTATATTAAACATATAATCTTAACAATGTCTTTCGTTTCCAAGGAATTGTGCAAGGTAAACGGAGTATGCAGTTGAAATTTTTTTTTAGACTTAGCTGCATCCTGCGCCTTTTCGTCTCCAAGAAATAAAAATGTCATTATATCAACAATATAATCTTAACAATGTCTTTCTTTTCCAAGGAAGCGTATAGGTTTATATGCTAAAGGCAGATAAAACGTTTAATTTTGAGTTATTTGCATTCTGCGCCGTTTCGTCTCCCAGAAATAAAAATATTATGTTAACAATATAATCTTAACAATGTCTTTCGTTTCTAAGGAAATGTGGAAGCTAAACAGAGTAGGCAGTTGGAACCATTTTTTTAGTTTTTTTTGCATCTTGTGCCTTTTCGCCTGCAAGAAATGAAAATTGTATTATAATAACAATATAATCTTAACGATGTCTTTCGTTTCCAAGGAAATGTGCAATCAATACGGAGTAGGCAGTTGAAACCTTTCTTTTTTCGACTTTTTTGCATCCCTGCGCATTTTCGTCTCTAAGAAATAAAAATGTTATTATATTAACAATATAATCTTAACAATGTCATTCGTTTCCAAGGAAATGTGCAAGCTAATGGGAGTACGCAGTTGAAACATTTTTTTAGACTTTTTTGCATCCTGCGCCTATTTGTCTCCAAGAAATAAAAACGTTAATATATCAACAATATAATCTTAACAATGTCTTTCTTTTCCAAGGAAACGTATAGGTTTATATGCTAAAGGCTGTTGAAACGTTTTATTTTCGAGTTTCTTTCGTTCTGCGCCGTTTCGTCTCCCAGAAATAAAAATGTTATTATATTAACAATATAATATTAACAATGTTATTCGTATCCCAGGAAACGTATAGGTTTATATGCTAAAGGCTGTTAAAACGATTTGTTTTTGACTTTTTTCCATTCTTCGCCTTTTCGTCTCCAAGAAATAAAAATGTCATTATATCAACAATATGATATCTACAATGTCTTTCGTTTCTAAGGAAATGTGCAAGCTAAACGGAGTATGCATTTGAAACCTTCTTTTTGGTCTTTTTTTGCATCCTGCGCTTTTTCGTCTCCAAGAAATAAAAATGTTATTATATCAACAATATAATCTTAGGGATGTCTTTCTTTTCCAAGGAATCGTATGGGTTTATGTGCTAAAGGCAGTTAAATCATTTCATTTTCGAGTTTTTTGCATCCTGCGCCGTTTTGTCTCCAAGAAATAAAAATTTTATTATATTAACAATATAATCTTAAAATTGTCTTTCGTTTCCAAGGTAATGGGCAAACTAAACGGAGTAGGCAGCTGAAACCTTTTTTTTGGACTTTTTTGCATCCCTGCGCCTTTTCGTCTCTAAGAAATAAAAATGTTATTACATTAACAATATAATCTTAACAATGTCTTTCGTTTCTAAGGAAATGTGGAAGCTAAATGGAGTAGGCAGTTGAAACCTTTTTTTTTAGACTTTTTAGCATCCTGCGCCTATTCGTCTCCAAGAAATGAAAATGTTACTATATCAACAATATAATCTTAACAATGTCTTTCGTTTCCAAGGAAATGTGCAAGCTAAACGCAGTAGGCAGTTCAAACCTTTTTTTCGACTTTTTTGCATCCCTGCGTCTTTTCGTCTCTAAGAAATAAAAATGTTATTATATTAAAAATATAATCTTAACAATATAATTGCAATGTCTCCAAGAAATAAAAATGTCATTATATCAACAATATAATCTTAACAATGTCTTTCGTTTCCAAGGAATTGTGCAAGGTAAACGGAGTATGCAGTTGAAACCTTTTTTTTTTTAGACTTTTTTGCATCCTGCGCCTTTTCGTCTCCAAGAAATAAAAATGTTATTATATCAACAATATAATCTTAACAATGTCTTTCTTGTCCAAGGAAACGTATAGAATTATATGCTAAAGGCATTTAAAACGATTCATTTTCGAGTTTTTTGCATCCTGTGCCGTTTCGTCTCTAAGAAATAAAAATGTTATTATATCAACAATATAATCTTAACAATGTCTTTCGTTTCCAAGGAATCGTGCAAGCTAAACGGATTAGGCAGTTGAAACCTTTTTATTTTTAGACGTTTTTGCGTCCTGCGCCTTTTCGTCTGCAAGAAATAAAAATCTGATTATATTAACAATATTATCTTAACCATGTCTTTCGTTTCCAAGGAAATGTATATGTTTATATGTTAAAGGCAGTTAAAACGTATTATTTTCGACTTTTCTGCATCATGCGCCTTTTCGTTTCCAAGAAATAAAAAAGTTATTATAATAACAATATAATCTTAACAATGCCTTTCGTTTCCAAGGAAATGTGCAAGCTAAATGGAGTCTGAAACCTTTTTTTTTAGACTTTTTTTCATCCTGCGACTTTTCGTCTCCAAGAAATAAAAATTTTATTATATCAACAATATAATCTTAACAATGTCTTTAAATCCAAGGAAACGTATATGTTTATATGCTAAAGGCAGTTAAAACGATTTGTTTTTTACTTCTTTTGCATCCTGCGTCTATTCGTCTCCAAGAAATAAAAATGTTATTATATGAGCAATTTCATCTTAACAATGTCTTTCGTTTCCAAGGAAACGTATAGGTTTATATGGAAAAGGCAGTTAAAATGTTTTGTTTTCGACTTTTTTGCATCCTGCGCCTTTTCGTCTCCAAGAAATAAAAATGTTATTATATCAACAGTATAATCATAAGAATGTCTTTCCTTTCCAAGGAAACGTATAGGATTATATGCTAAAGGCAGTTAAAACGTTTCATTTTCGAGTTTTTGTCATCCTGCGCCGTTTCGTCTCCAAGAAATAAAAATGTCATTATATCAACAATATAATTTTAACAATGTCTTTCGTTTCCAAGCAAATGTGCAAGCTAAACGCAGTAGGCAGTTCAAACCTTTTTTTCGACTTTTTTGCATCCCTGCGCCTTTTCGTCTGTAAGAAATAAAGATGTTATTATATTAAAAATATAATGTTAACAATGTCTTTCGTTTCCAAGGACTTGTGCAAGGTAAACGGAGTATGCAGTTGAAACCTTTTTTTTAGACTTTTTTGCATCCTGCGCCTTTTCGTCCCCAAGAAATAAAAATGTCATTATATCAACAATATAATCTTAACAATGTCTTTCTTTTCCAAGGAAACGTATAGGTTTATATGCTAAAGGCAGATAAAACGTTTTATTTTCGACCTTTTTGCATTCTGCGCGTTTTTCGTCTCCAAGAAATAAAAATGTTATTATGTTAACAATATAATCCTAACAATGTCTTTCGTTTCCTAGGAAATGTGCAATCTAAGCGGAGTATGCAGTTGAAACCTTTATTTTTTATTTTTTTTTGCATCCTGCGTCTTTTCGTCTCCAAGATATAAAAATGTTATTATATCAACAATATAATCTTAAGAATGTCTTTCTTTTCCAAGGAAAGTATAGGTTTATATGAAAAGGCAGTTAAAACGTTTTGTTTTCGACTTTTTTGCATCCTGCGGCTTTTCGTCTGCAAGAAATAAAAATGTTATTATAATAACAATATAATCTTAACAATATCTTTCGTTTCCAAGGAATTGTGCAAGGTAAACGGAGTATTCTGTTGAAACCTTTTTTTTAGACTTTTTTGCATCCTGCGCCTTTTCGTCTCCATTAAATAAAAATGTTATTATATCAACAATATAATCTTAACAATGTCTTTCTTTTCCAAGGAAACGTATAGGTTTATATGCTAAAGGCAGATAAAACGTTTTATTTTCGAGCTTTTTGCATTCTGCGCTGTTTCGTCTCCCAGAAATAAAAATGTTATTATATTAACAATATAATCTTTACAATGTTTCGTTTCTAATGAAATGTGGAAGCTAAACAGAGTAGGCAGTTGAAACCTTTTTTTTTTAGACTTTTCTGCATCCTGTGCCTTTTCGTCTGCAAGAAATGAAAATTTTATTATAATAACAATATAATCTTAACAACGTCTTTCGTTTCCAAGGAAATGTGCAATCAATACGGAGTAGGCAGTTGAAACCTTTCTTTTTTCGACTTTTTTGCATCCCTGCGCCTTTTCGTCTCTAAGAAATAAAAATGTTATTATATTAACAATATAATCTTAACAATGTCTATCGTTTCCAAGGATATGTGCAAGCTAAACGGAGTACGCAGTTGAAACCTTTTTTTAGACTTTTTTGCATCCTGCGCCTATTCGTCTCCAAGAAATAAAAATGTTATTATATCAACAATATAATCTTAACAATGTCTTTCTTTTCCAAGGAAACGTATAGGTTTATATGCTAAAGGCAGTTGAAACGTTTTATTTTCGAGTTTTTTGCATTCTGCGCCGTTTCGTCTCCCAGAAATAAAAATGTCATTATATCAACAGTATAATCGTAAGAATGTCTTTCCTTTCCAAGGAAACGTATAGGATGAAATGCTAAAGGCAGTTAGAACGTTTCATTTTGAGTGTTTTGCATTCTGCGCCGTTTCGTCTCTAAGAAATAAAAATGTTATTATATCAACAGTATATTCATAAGAATGTCTATCCTTTCCAAGGAAACGTATAGGATTATATGCTAAAGGCTGTGAAAACGTTTCATTTTCGAGTTTTTTGCATCCTGCGCCGTTTAATCTCCAAGAAATAAAAATGTTATTATATCAACAATATAATCTTAACAATGTCTTTCGTTTCCAAGGAAATGTGCAAGCTAAACGCAGTAGGCAGTTCAAACCTTTTTTTCGCCTTTTTTTGCATCCCTGCGCCTTTTCGTCTCTAAGAAATAAAAATGTTATTATATTAAAATTATAATCTTAACAATGTCTTTCGTTTCCAAGGAATTGTGCAAGGTAAACGGAGTATGCAGTTGAAATTTTTTTTTTAGACTTAGCTGCATCCTGCGCCTTTTCGTCTCCAAGAAATAAAAATGTCATTATATCAACAATATAATCTTAACAATGTCTTTCTTTTCCAAGGAAGCGTATAGGTTTATATGCTAAAGGCAGATAAAACGTTTAATTTTGAGTTATTTGCATTCTGCGCCGTTTCGTCTCCCAGAAATAAAAATATTATATTAACAATATAATCTTAACAATGTCTTTCGTTTCTAAGGAAATGTGGAAGCTAAACAGAGTAGGCAGTTGGAACCATTTTTTTAGTTTTTTTTGCATCTTGTGCCTTTTCGCCTGCAAGAAATGAAAATTGTATTATAATAACAATATAATCTTAACGATGTCTTTCGTTTCCAAGGAAATGTGCAATCAATACGGAGTAGGCAGTTGAAACCTTTCTTTTTTCGACTTTTTTGCATCCCTTCGCATTTTCGTCTCTAAGAAATAAAAATGTTATTATATTAACAATATAATCTTAACAATGTCTTTCGTTTCCAAGGAAATGTGCAAGCTAAAGGGAGTACGCAGTTGAAACATTTTTTAAAACTTTTTTGCATCCTGCGCCTATTTGTCTCCAAGAAATAAAAACGTTAATATATCAACAATATAATCTTAACAATGTCTTTCTTTTCCAAGGAAACGTATAGGTTTATATGCTAAAGGCTGTTGAAACGTTTTATTTTCGAGTTTCTTTCGTTCTGCGCCGTTTCGTCTCCCAGAAATAAAAATGTTATTATATTAACAATATAATATTAACAATGTTATTCGTATCCCAGGAAACGTATAGGTTTATATGCTAAAGGCTGTTAAAACGATTTGTTTTTGACTTTTTTCCATTCTTCGCCTTTTCGTCTCCAAGAAATAAAAATGTCATTATATCAACAATATGATATCTACAATGTCTTTCGTTTCCAAGGAAATGTGCAAGCTAAACGGAGTATGCATTTGAAACCTTCTTTTTGGTCTTTTTTTGCATCCTGCGCTTTTTCGTCTCCAAGAAATAAAAATGTTATTATATCAACAATATAATCTTAGGGATGTCTTTCTTTTCCAAGGAATCGTATGGGTTTATGTGCTAAAGGCAGTTAAATCATTTCATTTTCGAGTTTTTTGCATCCTGCGCCGTTTTGTCTCCAAGAAACAAAAATTTTATTATATTAACAATATAATCTTAAAATTGTCTTTCGTTTCCAAGGTAATAGGCAAACTAAACGGAGTAGGCAGCTGAAACCTTTTTTTTGGACTTTTTTGCATCCCTGCGCCTTTTCGTCTCTAAGAAATAAAAATGTTATTACATTAACAATATAATCTTAACAATGTCTTTCGTTTCTAAGGAAATGTGGAAGCTAAATGGAGTAGGCAGTTGAAAACTTTTTTTTTAGACTTTTTAGCATCCTGCGCCTATTCGTCTCCAAGAAATGAAAATGTTACTATATCAACAATATAATCGTAAGAATGTCTTTCCTTTCCAAGGAAACGTATAGGATTATATGCTAAAGGCATTTAAAACGATTCATTTTCGAGTTTTTTGCATCCTGCGCCGTTTCCCCTTCAAGAAGTAAAAAAGTTATTATATCAACAATATAATCTTAACAATGTCTTTCGTTTCCAAGGAAATGTGCAAGCTAAACGCAGTAGGCAGTTCAAACCTTTTTTTCGACTTTTTTGCATCCCTGCGTCTTTTCGTCTCTAAGAAATAAAAATGTTATTATATTAAAAATATAATCTTAACAATATAATTGCAATGTCTCCAAGAAATAAAAATGTCATTATATCAACAATATAATCTTAACAATGTCTTTCGTTTCCAAGGAATCGTGCAAGGTAAACGGAGTATGCAGTTGAAACCTTTTTTTTAGACTTTTTTGCATCCTGCGCCTTTTCGTCTTCAAGCAATAAAAATGTTATTATATCAACAATATAATCTTAACAACGTCTTTCGTTTCCAAGGAATCGTGCAAGCTAAACGGATTAGGCAGTTGAAACCTTTTTATTTTTAGACGTTTTTGCGTCCTGCGCCTTTTCGTCTGCAAGAAATAAAAATCTGAATATATTAACAATATTATCTTAACCATGTCTTTCGTTTCCAAGGAAATGTATATGTTTATATGTTAAAGGCAGTTAAAACGTATTATTTTCGACTTTTTTGCATCATGCGCCTTTTCGTTTCCAAGAAATAAAAAAGTTATTATAATAACAATATAATCTTAACAATGCCTTTCGTTTCCAAGGAAATGTGCAAGCTAAATGGAGTAGGCAGTTGAAACCTTTTTTTTAGACTTTTTTGCATCCTGCGACTTTTCGTCTCCAAGAAATAAAAATGTTATTATATCAACAATATAATCTTAACAATGTCTTTCTTTTCCAAGGAAACGTATAGGTTTATATGCTAAAGGCAGTTGAAACGTTTTATTTTCGAGTTTTTTGCATTCTGCGCCGTTTCGTCTGACAGAAATAAAAATGTTATTATATTAACAAATATAATCTTAACAATGTCTTTCGTTTCTAAGGAAATGTATAGGTTTATATGCTAAAGGCATTTAAAACGATTTATTTTTTACTTTTTTTCATCCTGCGACTTTTCGTCACCAAGAAAAAAAATGTTATTATATGAACAATTTCATCTTAACAATGTCTTTCGTTTCCAAGGAACGTATAGGTTTATATGCAAAAGGCAGTTAAAATGTGTTATTTTCGACTTTTTTGCATCCAGCGCCTTTTCGTCTCCAAAAAGTAAAAATGTTATTATATCAACAGTATAATCGTAAGAATGTCTTTCCTTTCCAAGGAAACGTATAGGATTATATGCTAAAGGCAGTTAAAACGTTTCATTTTGAGTGTTTTGCATTCTGCGCCGTTTCGTCTCCAAGAAATAAAAATGTTATTATATCAACAATATAATATTAACAATGTCTTTCGTTTCCAAGGAAATGTATATGTTTATATGTTACAGGCAGTTAAAACGTATTATTTTCGACTTTTTTGCATCATGCGCCTTTTCGTCTCCTAGAATTAAAAATGCCATTATATCAACAATATAATCTTAACAATGTCTTTCGTTTCCAAGGAAATGTGCAAGCTAAACGCAGTAGGCAGTTCAAACCTTTTTTTCGACTTTTTTGCATCCCTGCGCCTTTTCGTCTCTAAGAAATAAAAATGTTATTATATTAAAAATATAATCTTAACAATATAATTGCAATGTCTCCAAGAAATAAAAATGTCATTATATCAACAATATAATCTTAACAATGTCTTTCGTTTCCAAGGAATTGTGCAAGGTAAACGGAGTATGCAGTTGAAACCTTTCTTTTAGACTTTTTTCCATCCTGCGCCTTTTCGTCTCCAAGAAATAAAAATGTCATAAAAATCAACAATATAATCTTAACAATGTCTTTCTTTTCCAAGGAAACGTATAGGTTTATATGCTAAAGGCAGATAAAACGTTTCATTTTCGAGTTTTTTGCATTCTGCGCCGTTTCGTCTCCCAGAAATAAAAATGTTATTATATTAACAATATAATCTTAACAATGTATTTCGTTTCTAAGGAAATGTGGAAGCTAAAAAGAGTAGGCAGTTGAAACCTTTTTTTTTTAGACTTTTTTGCATCCTGTGCCTTTTCTTCTGCAAGAAATGAAAATTTTATTATAATAACAATATAATCTTAACAACGTCTTTCGTTTCCCAGGAAATGTGCAATCAATATGGAGTAGGCAGTTGAAACCTTTCTTTTTTCGACTTTTTTGCATCCTGCGCCTTTTCGTCCCCAAGAAATAAAAATGTCATTATATCAACAATATAATCTTAACAATGTCTTTCTTTTCCAAGGAAACGTATAGGTTTATATGCTAAAGGCAGATAAAACGTTTTATTTTCGACCTTTTTGCATTCTGCGCGTTTTTCGTCTCCAAGAAATAAAAATGTTATTATGTTAACAATATAATCCTAACAATGTCTTTCGTTTCCTAGGAAATGTGCAATCTAAGCGGAGTATGCAGTTGAAACCTTTATTTTTTATTTTTTTTTTGCATCCTGCGTCTTTTCGTCTCCAAGATATAAAAATGTTATTATATCAACAATATAATCTTAAGAATGTCTTTCTTTTCCAAGGAAAGTATAGGTTTATATGAAAAGGCAGTTAAAACGTTTTGTTTTCGACTTTTTTGCATCCTGCGGCTTTTCGTCTGCAAGAAATAAAAATGTTATTATAATAACAATATAATCTTAACAATATCTTTCGTTTCCAAGGAATTGTGCAAGGTAAACGGAGTATTCTGTTGAAACCTTTTTTTTAGACTTTTTTGCATCCTGCGCCTTTTCGTCTCCATTAAATAAAAATGTTATTATATCAACAATATAATCTTAACAATGTCTTTCTTTTCCAAGGAAACGTATAGGTTTATATGCTAAAGGCAGATAAAACGTTTTATTTTCGAGCTTTTTGCATTCTGCGCTGTTTCGTCTCCCAGAAATAAAAATGTTATTATATTAACAATATAATCTTTACAATGTTTCGTTTCTAATGAAATGTGGAAGCTAAACAGAGTAGGCAGTTGAAACCTTTTTTTTTTTTAGACTTTTCTGCATCCTGTGCCTTTTCGTCTGCAAGAAATGAAAATTTTATTATAATAACAATATAATCTTAACAACGTCTTTCTTTTCCAAGGAAATGTGCAATCAATACGGAGTAGGCAGTTGAAACCTTTCTTTTTTCGACTTTTTTGCATCCCTGCGCCTTTTCGTCTCTAAGAAATAAAAATGTTATTATATTAACAATATAATCTTAACAATGTCTATCGTTTCCAAGGATATGTGCAAGCTAAACGGAGTACGCAGTTGAAACCTTTTTTTAGACTTTTTTGCATCCTGCGCCTATTCGTCTCCAAGAAATAAAAATGTTATTATATCAACAATATAATCTTAACAATGTCTTTCTTTTCCAAGGAAACGTATAGGTTTATATGCTAAAGGCAGTTGAAACGTTTTATCTTCGAGTTTTTTGCATTCTGCGCCGTTTCGTCTCCCAGAAATAAAAATGTCATTATATCAACAGTATAATCGTAAGAATGTCTTTCCTTTCCAAGGAAACGTATAGGATGAAATGCTAAAGGCAGTTAGAACGTTTCATTTTGAGTGTTTTGCATTCTGCGCCGTTTCGTCTCTAAGAAATAAAAATGTTATTATATCAACAGTATATTCATAAGAATGTCTATCCTTTCCAAGGAAACGTATAGGATTATATGCTAAAGGCTGTGAAAACGTTTCATTTTCGAGTTTTTTGCATCCTGCGCCGTTTAATCTCCAAGAAATAAAAATGTTATTATATCAACAATATAATCTTAACAATGTCTTTCGTTTCCAAGGAAATGTGCAAGCTAAACGCAGTAGGCAGTTCAAACCTTTTTTTCGCCTTTTTTTGCATCCCTGCGCCTTTTCGTCTCTAAGAAATAAAAATGTTATTATATTAAAATTATAATCTTAACAATGTCTTTCGTTTCCAAGGAATTGTGCAAGGTAAACGGAGTATGCAGTTGAAATTTTTTTTTTTTAGACTTAGCTGCATCCTGCGCCTTTTCGTCTCCAAGAAATAAAAATGTCATTATATCAACAATATAATCTTAACAATGTCTTTCTTTTCCAAGGAAGCGTATAGGTTTATATGCTAAAGGCAGATAAAACGTTTAATTTTGAGTTATTTGCATTCTGCGCCGTTTCGTCTCCCAGAAATAAAAATATTATATTAACAATATAATCTTAACAATGTCTTTCGTTTCTAAGGAAATGTGGAAGCTAAACAGAGTAGGCAGTTGGAACCATTTTTTTAGTTTTTTTTGCATCTTGTGCCTTTTCGCCTGCAAGAAATGAAAATTGTATTATAATAACAATATAATCTTAACGATGTCTTTCGTTTCCAAGGAAATGTGCAATCAATACGGAGTAGGCAGTTGAAACCTTTCTTTTTTCGACTTTTTTGCATCCCTGCGCATTTTCGTCTCTAAGAAATAAAAATGTTATTATATTAACAATATAATCTTAACAATGTCTTTCGTTTCCAAGGTAATGGGCAAACTAAACGGAGTAGGCAGCTGAAACCTTTCTTTTTTCGACTTTTTTGCATCCCTGCGCCTTTTCGTCTCTAAGAAATAAAAATGTTATTATATTAACAATATAATCTTAACAATGTCTATCGTTTCCAAGGATATGTGCAAGCTAAACGGAGTACGCATTTGAAACCTTTTTTTAGACTTTTTTGCATCCTGCGCCTATTCGTCTCCAAGAAATAAAAATGTTATTATATCAAGAATCTTAACAATGTCTTTCTTTTCCAAGGAAACGTATAGGTTTATATGCTAAAGGCAGTTGAAACGTTTTATTTTCGAGTTTTTTGCATTCTGCGCCGTTTCGTCTCCCAGAAATAAAAATGTTATTATATCAACAGTATAATCGTAAGAATGTCTTTCCTTTCCAAGGAAACGTATAGGATTAAATGCTAAAGGCAGTTAGAACGTTTCATTTTGAGTGTTTTGCATTCTGCGCCGTTTCGTCTCTAAGAAATAAAAATGTTATTATATCAACAGTATAATCATAAGAATGTCTATCCTTTCCAAGGAAACGTATAGGATTATATGCTAAAGGCTGTGAAAACGTTTCATATTCGAGTTTTTTGCATCCTGCGCCGTTTAATCTCCAAGAAATAAAAATGTTATTATATCAACAATATAATCTTAACAATGTCTTTCGTTTCCAAGGAAATGTGCAAGCTAAACGCAGTAGGCAGTTCAAACCTTTTTTTCGCCTTTTTTTGCATCCCTGCGCCTTTTCGTCTCTAAGAAATAAAAATGTTATTGTATTAAAAATATAATCTTAACAATGTCTTTCGTTTCCAAGGAAATGTGCAAGGTAAACGGAGTATGCAGTTGAAACCTTTTTTTTAGACTTTTCTGCATCCTGCGCCTTTTCGTCTCTAAGAAATAAAAATGTCATTATATCAACAATATAATCTTAACACTGTCTTTCTTTTCCAAGGAAGCGTATAGGTTTATATGCTAAAGGCAGATAAAACGTTTTATTTTTGAGTTATTTGCATTCTGCGCCGTTTCGTCTCCCAGAAATAAAAATGTTATTATATTAACAATATAATCTTAACAATGTCTTTCGTTTCTAAGGAAATGTGGAAGCTAAACAGAGTAGGCAGTAGAAACCATTTTTTTAGACTTTTTTGCATCTTGTGCCTTTTCGCCTGCAATAATTGAAAATTGTATTATAATAACAATATAATCTTAACAATGTCTTTCGTTTCCAAGGAAATGTGCAATCAATACGGAGTAGGCAGTTGAAACCTTTCTTTTTTCGACTTTTTTGCATCCCTGCGCATTTTCGTCTCTAAGAAATAAAAATGTTATTATATTAACAATATAATCTTAACAATGTCTTTCGTTTCCAAGGAAATGTGCAAGCTAAAGGGAGTACGCAGTTGAAACATTTTTTTAGACTTTTTTGCATCCTGCGCCTATTTGTCACCAAGAAATAAAAACGTTATTATATCAACAATATAATCTTAACAATGTCTTTCTTTTCCAAGGAAACGTATAGGTTTATATGCTAAAGGCTGTTGAAACGTTTTATTTTCGAGTTTCTTTCGTTCTGCGCCGTTTCGTCTCCCAGAAATAAAAATGTTATTATATTAACAATATAATATTAACAATGTTATTCGTATCCCAGGAAACGTATAGGTTTATATGCTAAAGGCTGTTAAAACGATTTGTTTTTGACTTTTTTCCATTCTTCGCCTTTTCGTCTCCAAGAAATAAAAATGTCATTATATCAACAATATGATATCTACAATGTCTTTCGTTTCCAAGGAAATGTGTCAGTTAACGGAGTAGGCAGTTGAAACCTTTTTTTTTCGGCTATTTTTCAACCCTGCACCTCTTCGTCTCCGAGTAATAAAGATGTTATTATATTAACAATACAATCTTAACAATGTCTTTCGTTTCCAAGGAAATGTGCAAGCTAAACAGAGTATGCATTTGAAACCTTCTTTTTGGACTTTTTTTGCATCCTGCGCTTTTTCATCTGCAAGAAATAAAAATGTTATTATATCAACAATATAATCTTAGGGATGTCTTTCTTTTCCAAGGAATCGTATGGGTTTATGTGCTAAAGGCAGTTAAAACGTTTCATTTTCGAGTTTTTGTCATCCTGCGCCGTTTCGTCTCCAAGAAATAAAAATGTCATTATATCAACAATATAATCTTAACAATGTCTTTCGTTTCCAAGCAAATGTGCAATCAATACGGAGTAGGCAGTTGAAACCTTTCTTTTTTCGACTTTTTTGCATCCCTGCGCCTTTTCGTCTCTAAGAAATAAAAATGTTATTACATTAACAATATAATCTTAACAATGTCTTTCGTTTCCAAGGAATTGTGCAAGGTAAACGGAGTATGCAGTTGAAACCTTTTTTTAGACGTTTTTGCATCCTGCGCCTTTTCGTCCCCAAGAAATAAAAATGTCATTATATCAACAATATAATCTTAACAATGTCTTTCTTTTCCAAGGAAACGTATAGGTTTATATGCTAAAGGCAGATAAAACGTTTTATTTTCGAGCTTTTTGCATTCTGCGCTGTTTCGTCTCCCAGAAATAAAAATGTTATTATATTAACAATATAATCTTAACAATGTTTCGTTTCTAATGAAATGTGGAAGATAAACAGAGTAGGCAGTTGAAACATTTTTTTTTTAGACTTTTTTGCATCCTGTGCCTTTTCGTCTGCAAGAAATGAAAATTTTATTATAATAACAATATAATCTTAACAACGTCTTTCGTTTCCAAGGAAATGTGCAATCAATACGGAGTAGGCAGTTGAAACCTTTCTTTTTTCGACTTTTTTGCATCCCTGCGCCTTTTCGTCTCTAAGAAATAAAAATGTTATTACATTAACAATATAATCTTAACAATGTCTTTCGTTTCCAAGGATATGTGCAATCTAAACGGAGTACGCAGTTGAAACCTTTTTTTAGACTTTTTTGCATCCTGCGCCTATTCGTCTCCAAGAAATAAAAATGTTATTATATCAACAATATAATCTTAACAATGTCTTTCTTTTCCAAGTAAACGTATAGGTTTATATGCTAAAGGCAGTTGAAACGTTTTATTTTCGATTTTTTTGCATTCTGCGCCGTTTCGTCTCCCAGAAAGAAAAATGTTATTATATTAACAATATAATCTTAACAATGTCTTTCGTTTCTAAGGAAATGTATAGGTTTATATGCTAAAGGCATTTAAAACGATTTATTTTTTACTTTTTTTCATCCTGCGACTTTTCGTCACCAAGAAAAAAAATGTTATTATATGAACAATTTCATCTTAACAATGTCTTTCGTTTCCAAGGAACGTATAGGTTTATATGCAAAAGGCAGTTAAAATGTTTTATTTTCGACTTTTTTGCATCCAGCGCCTTTTCGTCTCCAAGAAGTAAAAATGTTATTATATCAACAGTATAATCGTAAGAATGTCTTTCCTTTCCAAGGAAACGTATAGGATTATATGCTAAAGGCAGTTAAAACGTTTCATTTTGAGTGTTTTGCATTCTGCGCCGTTTCGTCTCCAAGAAATAAAAATGTTATTATATCAACAATATAATATTAACAATGTCTTTCGTTTCCAAGGAAATGTATATGTTTATATGTTACAGGCAGTTAAAACGTATTATTTTCGACTTTTTTGCATCCTGCGCCTTTTCGTCTCCAAGAAATAAAAATGTTATTATATCAACAGTATAATCATAAGAATGTCTTTCCTTTCCAAGGAAACGTATAGGATTATATGCTAAAGGCAGTTAAAACGTTTCATTTTCGAGTTTTTGTCATCCTGCGCCGTTTCGTCTCCAAGAAATAAAAATGTCATTATATCAACAATATAATTTTAACAATGTCTTTCGTTTCCAAGCAAATGTGCAAGCTAAACGCAGTAGGCAGTTCAAACCTTTTTTTCGACTTTTTTGCATCCCTGCGCCTTTTCGTCAGTAAGAAATAAAGATGTTATTATACTAAAAATATAATGTTAACAATGTCTTTCGTTTCCAAGGACTTGTGCAAGGTAAACGGAGTATGCAGTTGAAACCTTTTTTTTAGACTTTTTTGCATCCTGCGCCTTTTCGTCCCCAAGAAATAAAAATGTCATTATATCAACAATATAATCTTAAAAATGTCTTTCTTTTCCAAGGAAACGTATAGGTTTATATGCTAGAGGCAGATAAAACGTTTTATTTTCGACCTTTTTGCATTCTGCGCGTTTTTCGTCTCCAAGAAATAAAAATGTTATTATGTTAACAATATAATCCTAACAATGTCTTTCGTTTCCTAGGAAATGTGCAATCTAAGCGGAGTATGCAGTTGAAACCTTTATTTTTTATTTTTTTTTGCATCCTGCGTCTTTTCGTCTCCAAGATATAAAAATGTTATTATATCAACAATATAATCTTAAGAATGTCTTTCTTTTCCAAGGAAAGTATAGGTTTATATGAAAAGGCAGTTAAAACGTTTTGTTTTCGACTTTTTTGCATCCTGCGGCTTTTCGTCTGCAAGAAATAAAAATGTTATTATAATAACAATATAATCTTAACAATATCTTTCGTTTCCAAGGAATTGTGCAAGGTAAACGGAGTATTCTGTTGAAACCTTTTTTTTAGACTTTTTTGCATCCTGCGCCTTTTCGTCTCCATTAAATAAAAATGTTATTATATCAACAATATAATCTTAACAATGTCTTTCTTTTCCAAGGAAACGTATAGGTTTATATGCTAAAGGCAGATAAAACGTTTTATTTTCGAGCTTTTTGCATTCTGCGCTGTTTCGTCTCCCAGAAATAAAAATGTTATTATATTAACAATATAATCTTTACAATGTTTCGTTTCTAATGAAATGTGGAAGCTAAACAGAGTAGGCAGTTGAAACCTTTTTTTTTTAGACTTTTCTGCATCCTGTGCCTTTTCGTCTGCAAGAAATGAAAATTTTATTATAATAACAATATAATCTTACAACGTCTTTCGTTTCCAAGGAAATGTGCAATCAATACGGAGTAGGCAGTTGAAACCTTTCTTTTTTCGACTTTTTTGCATCCCTGCGCCTTTTCGTCTCTAAGAAATAAAAATGTTATTATATTAACAATATAATCTTAACAATGTCTATCGTTTCCAAGGATATGTGCAAGCTAAACGGAGTACGCAGTTGAAACCTTTTTTTAGACTTTTTTGCATCCTGCGCCTATTCGTCTCCAAGAAATAAAAATGTTATTATATCAACAATATAATCTTAACAATGTCTTTCTTTTCCAAGGAAACGTATAGGTTTATATGCTAAAGGCAGTTGAAACGTTTTATTTTCGAGTTTTTTGCATTCTGCGCCGTTTCGTCTCCCAGAAATAAAAATGTCATTATATCAACAGTATAATCGTAAGAATGTCTTTCCTTTCCAAGGAAACGTACAGGATGAAATGCTAAAGGCAGTTAGAACGTTTCATTTTGAGTGTTTTGCATTCTGCGCCGTTTCGTCTCTAAGAAATAAAAATGTTATTATATCAACAGTATAATCATAAGAATGTCTATCCTTTCCAAGGAAACGTATAGGATTATATGCTAAAGGCTGTGAAAACGTTTCATTTTCGAGTTTTTTGCATCCTGCGCCGTTTAATCTCCAAGAAATGAAAATGTTATTATATCAACAATATAATCTTAACAATGTCTTTCGTTTCCAAGGAAATGTGCAAGCTAAACGCAGTAGGCAGTTCAAACCTTTTTTTCGCCTTTTTTTGCATCCCTGCGCCTTTTCGTCTCTAAGAAATAAAAATGTTATTATATTAAACATATAATCTTAACAATGTCTTTCGTTTCCAAGGAATTGTGCAAGGTAAACGGAGTATGCAGTTGAAATTTTTTTTTAGACTTAGCTGCATCCTGCGCCTTTTCGTCTCCAAGAAATAAAAATGTCATTATATCAACAATATAATCTTAACAATGTCTTTCTTTTCCAAGGAAGCGTATAGGTTTATATGCTAAAGGCAGATAAAACGTTTAATTTTGAGTTATTTGCATTCTGCGCCGTTTCGTCTCCCAGAAATAAAAATATTATGTTAACAATATAATCTTAACAATGTCTTTCGTTTCTAAGGAAATGTGGAAGCTAAACAGAGTAGGCAGTTGGAACCATTTTTTTAGTTTTTTTTGCATCTTGTGCCTTTTCGCCTGCAAGAAATGAAAATTGTATTATAATAACAATATAATCTTAACGATCTCTTTCGTTTCCAAGGAAATGTGCAATCAATACGGAGTAGGCAGTTGAAACCTTTCTTTTTTCGACTTTTTTGCATCCCTGCGCATTTTCGTCTCTAAGAAATAAAAATGTTATTATATTAACAATATAATCTTAACAATGTCATTCGTTTCCAAGGAAATGTGCAAGCTAAAGGGAGTACGCAGTTGAAACATTTTTTTAGACTTTTTTGCATCCTGCGCCTATTTGTCTCCAAGAAATAAAAACGTTAATATATCAACAATATAATCTTAACAATGTCTTTCTTTTCCAAGGAAACGTATAGGTTTATATGCTAAAGGCTGTTGAAACGTTTTATTTTCGAGTTTCTTTCGTTCTGCGCCGTTTCGTCTCCCAGAAATAAAAATGTTATTATATTAACAATATAATATTAACAATGTTATTCGTATCCCAGGAAACGTATAGGTTTATATGCTAAAGGCTGTTAAAACGATTTGTTTTTGACTTTTTTCCATTCTTCGCCTTTTCGTCTCCAAGAAATAAAAATGTCATTATATCAACAATATGATATCTACAATGTCTTTCGTTTCTAAGGAAATGTGCAAGCTAAACGGAGTATGCATTTGAAACCTTCTTTTTGGTCTTTTTTTTGCATCCTGCGCTTTTTCGTCTCCAAGAAATAAAAATGTTATTATATCAACAATATAATCTTAGGGATGTCTTTCTTTTCCAAGGAATCGTATGGGTTTATGTGCTAAAGGCAGTTAAATCATTTCATTTTCGAGTTTTTTGCATCCTGCGCCGTTTTGTCTCCAAGAAATAAAAATTTTATTATATTAACAATATAATCTTAAAATTGTCTTTCGTTTCCAAGGTAATGGGCAAACTAAACGGAGTAGGCAGCTGAAACCTTTTTTTTGGACTTTTTTGCATCCCTGCGCCTTTTCGTCTCTAAGAAATAAAAATGTTATTACATTAACAATATAATCTTAACAATGTCTTTCGTTTCTAAGGAAATGTGGAAGCTAAATGGAGTAGGCAGTTGAAACCTTTTTTTTTAGACTTTTTAGCATCCTGCGCCTATTCGTCTACAAGAAATGAAAATGTTACTATATCAACAATATAATCTTAACAATGTCTTTCGTTTCCAAGGAAATGTGCAAGCTAAACGCAGTAGGCAGTTCAAACCTTTTTTTCGACTTTTTTGCATCCCTGCGTCTTTTCGTCTCTAAGAAATAAAAATGTTATTATATTAAAAATATAATCTTAACAATATAATTGCAATGTCTCCAAGAAATAAAAATGTCATTATATCAACAATATAATCTTAACAATGTCTTTCGTTTCCAAGGAATTGTGCAAGGTAAACGGAGTATGCAGTTGAAACCTTTTTTTTTTTAGACTTTTTTGCATCCTGCGCCTTTTCGTCTCCAAGAAATAAAAATGTTATTATATCAACAATATAATCTTAACAATGTCTTTCTTGTCCAAGGAAACGTATAGAATTATATGCTAAAGGCATTTAAAACGATTCATTTTCGAGTTTTTTGCATCCTGCGCCGTTTCGTCTCTAAGAAATAAAAATGTTATTATATCAACAATATAATCTTAACAATGTCTTTCGTTTCCAAGGAATCGTGCAAGCTAAACGGATTAGGCAGTTGAAACCTTTTTATTTTTAGACGTTTTTGCGTCCTGCGCCTTTTCGTCTGCAAGAAATAAAAATCTGATTATATTAACAATATTATCTTAACCATGTCTTTCGTTTCCAAGGAAATGTATATGTTTATATGTTAAAGGCAGTTAAAACGTATTATTTTCGACTTTTCTGCATCATGCGCCTTTTCGTTTCCAAGAAATAAAAAAGTTATTATAATAACAATATAATCTTAACAATGCCTTTCGTTTCCAAGGAAATGTGCAAGCTAAATGGAGTCTGAAACCTTTTTTTTTAGACTTTTTTGCATCCTGCGACTTTTCGTCTCCAAGAAATAAAAATTTTATTATATCAACAATATAATCTTAACAATGTCTTTAAATCCAAGGAAACGTATATGTTTATATGCTAAAGGCAGTTAAAACGATTTGTTTTTTACTTCTTTTGCATCCTGCGTCTATTCGTCTCCAAGAAATAAAAATGTTATTATATGAGCAATTTCATCTTAACAATGTCTTTCGTTTCCAAGGAAACGTATAGGTTTATATGGAAAAGGCAGTTAAAATGTTTTGTTTTCGACTTTTTTGCATCCTGCGCCTTTTCGTCTCCAAGAAATAAAAATGTTATTATATCAACAGTATAATCATAAGAATGTCTTTCCTTTCCAAGGAAACGTATAGGATTATATGCTAAAGGCAGTTAAAACGTTTCATTTTCGAGTTTTTGTCATCCTGCGCCGTTTCGTCTCCAAGAAATAAAAATGTCATTATATCAACAATATAATTTTAACAATGTCTTTCGTTTCCAAGCAAATGTGCAAGCTAAACGCAGTAGGCAGTTCCAACCTTTTTTTCGACTTTTTTGCATCCCTGCGCCTTTTCGTCTGTAAGAAATAAAGATGTTATTATATTAAAAATATAATGTTAACAATGTCTTTCGTTTCCAAGGACTTGTGCAAGGTAAACGGAGTATGCAGTTGAAACCTTTTTTTTAGACTTTTTTGCATCCTGCGCCTTTTCGTCCCCAAGAAATAAAAATGTCATTATATCAACAATATAATCTTAACAATGTCTTTCTTTTCCAAGGAAACGTATAGGTTTATATGCTAAAGGCAGATAAAACGTTTTATTTTCGACCTTTTTGCATTCTGCGCGTTTTTCGTCTCCAAGAAATAAAAATGTTATTATGTTAACAATATAATCCTAACAATGTCTTTCGTTTCCTAGGAAATGTGCAATCTAAGCGGAGTATGCAGTTGAAACCTTTATTTTTTATTTTTTTTTGCATCCTGCGTCTTTTCGTCTCCAAGATATAAAAATGTTATTATATCAACAATATAATCTTAAGAATGTCTTTCTTTTCCAAGGAAAGTATAGGTTTATATGAAAAGGCAGTTAAAACGTTTTGTTTTCGACTTTTTTGCATCCTGCGGCTTTTCGTCTGCAAGAAATAAAAATGTTATTATAATAACAATATAATCTTAACAATATCTTTCGTTTCCAAGGAATTGTGCAAGGTAAACGGAGTATTCTGTTGAAACCTTTTTTTTAGACTTTTTTGCATCCTGCGCCTTTTCGTCTCCATTAAATAAAAATGTTATTATATCAACAATATAATCTTAACAATGTCTTTCTTTTCCAAGGAAACGTATAGGTTTATATGCTAAAGGCAGTTGAAACGTTTTATTTTCGAGTTTTTTGCATTCTGCGCCGTTTCGTCTCCCAGAAATAAAAATGTCATTATATCAACAGTATAATCGTAAGAATGTCTTTCCTTTCCAAGGAAACGTATAGGATGAAATGCTAAAGGCAGTTAGAACGTTTCATTTTGAGTGTTTTGCATTCTGCGCCGTTTCGTCTCTAAGAAATAAAAATGTTATTATATCAACAGTATATTCATAAGAATGTCTATCCTTTCCAAGGAAACGTATAGGATTATATGCTAAAGGCTGTGAAAACGTTTCATTTTCGAGTTTTTTGCATCCTGCGCCGTTTAATCCCCAAGAAATAAAAATGTTATTATATCAACAATATAATCTTAACAATGTCTTTCGTTTCCAAGGAAATGTGCAAGCTAAACGCAGTAGGCAGTTCAAACCTTTTTTTCGCCTTTTTTTGCATCCCTGCGCCTTTTCGTCTCTAAGAAATAAAAATGTTATTATATTAAAATTATAATCTTAACAATGTCTTTCGTTTCCAAGGAATTGTGCAAGGTAAACGGAGTATGCAGTTGAAATTTTTTTTTTTAGACTTAGCTGCATCCTGCGCCTTTTCGTCTCCAAGAAATAAAAATGTCATTATATCAACAATATAATCTTAACAATGTCTTTCTTTTCCAAGGAAGCGTATAGGTTTATATGCTAAAGGCAGATAAAACGTTTAATTTTGAGTTATTTGCATTCTGCGCCTTTTCGTCTCCCAGAAATAAAAATATTATATTAACAATATAATCTTAACAATGTCTTTCGTTTCTAAGGAAATGTGGAAGCTAAACAGAGTAGGCAGTTGGAACCATTTTTTTAGTTTTTTTTGCATCTTGTGCCTTTTCGCCTGCAAGAAATGAAAATTGTATTATAATAACAATATAATCTTAACGATGTCTTTCGTTTCCAAGGAAATGTGCAATCAATACGGAGTAGGCAGTTGAAACCTTTCTTTTTTCGACTTTTTTGCATCCCTTCGCATTTTCGTCTCTAAGAAATAAAAATGTTATTATATTAACAATATAATCTTAACAATGTCTTTCGTTTCCAAGGAAATGTGCAAGCTAAAGGGAGTACGCAGTTGAAACATTTTTTTAAACTTTTTTGCATCCTGCGCCTATTTGTCTCCAAGAAATAAAAACGTTAATATATCAACAATATAATCTTAACAATGTCTTTCTTTTCCAAGGAAACGTATAGGTTTATATGCTAAAGGCTGTTGAAACGTTTTATTTTCGAGTTTCTTTCGTTCTGCGCCGTTTCGTCTCCCAGAAATAAAAATGTTATTATATTAACAATATAATATTAACAATGTTATTCGTATCCCAGGAAACGTATAGGTTTATATGCTAAAGGCTGTTAAAACGATTTGTTTTTGACTTTTTTCCATTCTTCGCCTTTTCGTCTCCAAGAAATAAAAATGTCATTATATCAACAATATGATATCTACAATGTCTTTCGTTTCCAAGGAAATGTGCAAGCTAAACGGAGTATGCATTTGAAACCTTCTTTTTGGTCTTTTTTTGCATCCTGCGCTTTTTCGTCTCCAAGAAATAAAAATGTTATTATATCAACAATATAATCTTAGGGATGTCTTTCTTTTCCAAGGAATCGTATGGGTTTATGTGCTAAAGGCAGTTAAATCATTTCATTTTCGAGTTTTTTGCATCCTGCGCCGTTTTGTCTCCAAGAAACAAAAATTTTATTATATTAACAATATAATCTTAAAATTGTCTTTCGTTTCCAAGGTAATGGGCAAACTAAACTGGCATACTCCCAGTATTGACGCAGAAAAAATAAATCATCATTTTATCAATCAAGTAGACAATATTGCAAACCAGTTCAATGACAACATTAACTCATTTTCTTTTATAAATAATCTGACAAAACCTGAAACTATTTTTACTTTTAACCATGTTAAAGTGGAGGATGTTTATCTTGCAATTTCAAAGCTTAGAATAAGCTCTTGCACAGATGTCTATGGCCTGAGTCCAAAAATAATTAAATTTGCCGCAAGTTTTATTTGTGAACCATTAACGCACATTTTTAATCTTTGTATTGATGAATGTATATTCCCTGATAACTTTAAGTATGTTAAAACCATTCCTATATATAAGAAAGGCAACCAACTTGACTACTCTAACTATAGACCCATTAGTATAATTCCCACAGTCTCAAAGATATTTGAAATGTTGTTAAATAAGCAAATTACTAACTATTTTGAAAGTAATAACCTGTTTGTAAACCAATACGGCTTCAGATCCTCGCATAATACAATTGAAGCAATAGTTAAGTTTTTGGAGAAATGTTTTGAAGCTTTAGAAAATTTCAAACTAATGAGTGGTCGTTTCTATGACTTCACCAAAGCGTTTGATACAATTTCCCATGATATTCTTTTAAAAAAATTGCAGTTTTATGGTTTTGACAACTCCTGTATTATGTTTCTAAGATCTTATCTAAAAGGCAGGTATCAATCTGTTTACTCTAATAGTACAATGTCTCAGTTTATACCTGTTAAATTCGGTGTTCCCCAGGGCTCCATTCTTGGTCCCATACTGTTTATAATTTATATAAATGATCTCCCAGCTTGCATCGAGGATGAATGCCTTCATACTTTTATGTTTGCAGACGATCTGGCTATTGGTCTTTCTCAAGAAAATCAGGCATTGTTGGAAATCAAACTCCATGAATCTTCATCTAAATTAATGGCATGGTGTGAAGCCAATAAGCTCAAGATTAACTCTAATAAGACTGTAGACATTAACTTCTCATTTAATAGATATAGCTTTGATTTGCATTCTTCAGTTAGGTTTCTCGGCATACACCTCGAAGCAGGTCTGGGCTGGAGTACACATACTGAATACCTTGCCAACAAACTGAGCAAAGCAATATTCATGATACGAATATTAAGACAAACGTTATTACGAGACTCTCTAGTAATGGTTTACTTTGCTCACATGCATAGTTATCTGAGCTATGGGACTCTCTTGTGGGGCAATCACACCTCAGCTTTGAAACTGTTTATTCTTCAGAAAAGAGCTGTGAGAATGATATGTGGTGTACCTTCGAGAACTCACTGTAAGCCACTTTTTACGGAACTAGGAATACTTACCTTGCCATCAATGTTTGTTCTGGACTGCCTTTTGCACGTTAAACGCAACTTGCATAACGTTTCCACATGTTCAGCAATTCATAACTATTCTACCCGTAATAGATCCAATATTTATTTAAGAAAATTTAATTATAGCACAACTATGAATAGTTTTATATGCTTGGCTTTTAAATTTTATAACTTCTTACCAACTGAAATAAGAAATATGTCATTCAATATGTTTAAAACATCAGTCAGAAAGACAATGTTGGCAAACCCACTATATAGCATCCATGACTTTTATAATATTAAATTTTAAATATTTCTTAAATTACTGTTTTAATAATATTATAAATTAAATTAAATTGTATTCTAAACCACGACATCTCAATCTGTACATTATGTATGGCAATGAGGAAAATAAATATTATTATTATTATTATAAACGGAGTAGGCAGCTGAAACCTTTTTTTTGGACTTTTTTGCATCCCTGCGCCTTTTCGTCTCTAAGAAATAAAAATGTTATTACATTAACAATATAATCTTAACAATGTCTTTCGTTTCTAAGGAAATGTGGAAGCTAAATGGAGTAGGCAGTTGAAACCTTTTTTTTTAGACTTTTTAGCATCCTGCGCCTATTCGTCTCCAAGAAATGAAAATGTTACTATATCAACAATATAATCGTAAGAATGTCTTTCCTTTCCAAGGAAACGTATAGGATTATATGCTAAAGGCATTTAAAACGATTCATTTTCGAGTTTTTTGCATCCTGCGCCGTTTCCCCTTCAAGAAGTAAAAAAGTTATTATATCAACAATATAATCTTAACCATGTCTTTCGTTTCCAAGGAAATGTGCAAGCTAAACGCAGTAAGCAGTTCAAACCTTTTTTTTCGACTTTTTTGCATCCCTGCGCCTTTTCGTCTCTAAGAAATAAAAATATTATTATATTAAAAATATAATCTTAACAATGTCTTTCGTTTCCGAGGGATTGTGCAAGCTAAACGGATTATTCAGTTGAAACCTTTTTATTTTTCGACGTTTTTGCATCCTGCGCCTTTTCGTCTCCAAGAAATAAAAATCTTATTATATTAACAATATAATCTTAACCATGTCTTTCGTTTCCAAGGAAATGTATATGTTTATATGTTATAGGCAGTTAAAACGTATTATATTCGACTTTTTTGCATCATGCGCCTTACCGTCTCCAAGAAATAAAAATGTTTTTATATTAATAATATAATATTAACAATGTCTTTCGTTTCCAAGGAAATGTATATGTTTATATGCAAAAGGCAGTTAAAAAGTTTTATTTTCGATTTCTTTGCATCCTGCGCCTTTTCGTCTCCAAGAAATAAAAATGTTATTATATCAACAATATAATCTTAACAATGTCTTTCGTTTCCAAGGAAATGTGCAAGCTAAACGCAGTAGGCAGTTCAAACCTTTTTTTCGACTTTTTTGCATCCCTGCGTCTTTTCGTCTCTAAGAAATAAAAATGTTATTATATTAAAAATATAATCTTAACAATATAATTGCAATGTCTCCAAGAAATAAAAATGTCATTATATCAACAATATAATCTTAACAATGTCTTTCGTTTCCAAGGAATCGTGCAAGGTAAACGGAGTATGCAGTTGAAACCTTTTTTTTAGACTTTTTTGCATCCTGCGCCTTTTCGTCTTCAAGCAATAAAAATGTTATTATATCAACAATATAATCTTAACAACGTCTTTCGTTTCCAAGGAATCGTGCAAGCTAAACGGATTAGGCAGTTGAAACCTTTTTATTTTTAGACGTTTTTGCGTCCTGCGCCTTTTCGTCTGCAAGAAATAAAAATCTGAATATATTAACAATATTATCTTAACCATGTCTTTCGTTTCCAAGGAAATGTATATGTTTATATGTTAAAGGCAGTTAAAACGTATTATTTTCGACTTTTTTGCATCATGCGCCTTTTCGTTTCCAAGAAATAAAAAAGTTATTATAATAACAATATAATCTTAACAATGCCTTTCGTTTCCAAGGAAATGTGCAAGCTAAATGGAGTAGGCAGTTGAAACCTTTTTTTTAGACTTTTTTGCATCCTGCGACTTTTCGTCTCCAAGAAATAAAAATGTTATTATATCAACAATATAATCTTAACAATGTCTTTCTTTTCCAAGGAAACGTATAGGTTTATATGCTAAAGGCAGTTGAAACGTTTTATTTTCGAGTTTTTTGCATTCTGCGCCGTTTCGTCTGACAGAAATAAAAATGTTATTATATTAACAAATATAATCTTAACAATGTCTTTCGTTTCTAAGGAAATGTACAGGTTTATATGCTAAAGGCATTTAAAACGATTTATTTTTTACTTTTTTTCATCCTGCGACTTTTCGTCACCAAGAAAAAAAATGTTATTATATGAACAATTTCATCTTAACAATGTCTTTCGTTTCCAAGGAACGTATAGGTTTATATGCAAAAGGCAGTTAAAATGTGTTATTTTCGATTTTTTTGCATCCAGCGCCTTTTCGTCTCCAAAAAGTAAAAATGTTATTATATCAACAGTATAATCGTAAGAATGTCTTTCCTTTCCAAGGAAACGTATAGGATTATATGCTAAAGGCAGTTAAAACGTATTATTTTCGACTTTTTTGCATCATGCGCCTTTTCGTCTCCTAGAAATAAAAATGCCATTATATCAACAATATAATCTTAACAATGTCTTTCGTTTCCAAGGAAATGTGCAAGCTAAACGCAGTAGGCAGTTCAAACCTTTTTTTCGACTTTTTTGCATCCCTGCGCCTTTTCGTCTCTAAGAAATAAAAATGTTATTATATTAAAAATATAATCTTAACAATATAATTGCAATGTCTCCAAGAAATAAAAATGTCATTATATCAACAATATAATCTTAACAATGTCTTTCGTTTCCAAGGAATTGTGCAAGGTAAACGGAGTATGCAGTTGAAACCTTTCTTTTAGACTTTTTTCCATCCTGCGCCTTTTCGTCTCCAAGAAATAAAAATGTCATAAAAATCAACAATATAATCTTAACAATGTCTTTCTTTTCCAAGGAAACGTATAGGTTTATATGCTAAAGGCAGATAAAACGTTTTATTTTCGAGTTTTTTGCATTCTGCGCCGTTTCGTCTCCCAGAAATAAAAATGTTATTATATTAACAATATAATCTTAACAATGTATTTCGTTTCTAAGGAAATGTGGAAGCTAAAAAGAGTAGGCAGTTGAAACCTTTTTTTTTTAGACTTTTTTGCATCCTGTGCCTTTTCTTCTGCAAGAAATGAAAATTTTATTATAATAACAATATAATCTTAACAACGTCTTTCGTTTCCCCCGGAAATGTGCAATCAATATGGAGTAGGCAGTTGAAACCTTTCTTTTTTCGACTTTTTTGCATCCTGCGCCTTTTCGTCCCCAAGAAATAAAAATGTCATTATATCAACAATATAATCTTAACAATGTCTTTCTTTTCCAAGGAAACGTATAGGTTTATATGCTAAAGGCAGATAAAACGTTTTATTTTCGACCTTTTTGCATTCTGCGCGTTTTTCGTCTCCAAGAAATAAAAATGTTATTATGTTAACAATATAATCCTAACAATGTCTTTCGTTTCCTAGGAAATGTGCAATCTAAGCGGAGTATGCAGTTGAAACCTTTATTTTTTATTTTTTTTTGCATCCTGCGTCTTTTCGTCTCCAAGATATAAAAATGTTATTATATCAACAATATAATCTTAAGAATGTCTTTCTTTTCCAAGGAAAGTATAGGTTTATATGAAAAGGCAGTTAAAACGTTTTGTTTTCGACTTTTTTACATCCTGCGGCTTTTCGTCTGCAAGAAATAAAAATGTTATTATAATAACAATATAATCTTAACAATATCTTTCGTTTCCAAGGAATTGTGCAAGGTAAACGGAGTATTCTGTTGAAACCTTTTTTTTAGACTTTTTTGCATCCTGCGCCTTTTCGTCTCCATTAAATAAAAATGTTATTATATCAACAATATAATCTTAACAATGTCTTTCTTTTCCAAGGAAACGTATAGGTTTATATGCTAAAGGCAGATAAAACGTTTTATTTTCGAGCTTTTTGCATTCTGCGCTGTTTCGTCTCCCAGAAATAAAAATGTTATTATATTAACAATATAATCTTTACAATGTTTCGTTTCTAATGAAATGTGGAAGCTAAACAGAGTAGGCAGTTGAAACCTTTTTTTTTTTAGACTTTTGTGCATCCTGTGCCTTTTCGTCTGCAAGAAATGAAAATTTTATTATAATAACAATATAATCTTAACAACGTCTTTCGTTTCCAAGGAAATGTGCAATCAATACGGAGTAGGCAGTTGAAACCTTTCTTTTTTCGACTTTTTTGCATCCCTGCGCCTTTTCGTCTCTAAGAAATAAAAATGTTATTATATTAACAATATAATCTTAACAATGTCTATCGTTTCCAAGGATATGTGCAAGCTAAACGGAGTACGCAGTTGAAACCTTTTTTTAGACTTTTTTGCATCCTGCGCCTATTCGTCTCCAAGAAATAAAAATGTTATTATATCAACATTATAATCTTAACAATGTCTTTCTTTTCCAAGGAAACGTATAGGTTTATATGCTAAAGGCAGTTGAAACGTTTTATTTTCGAGTTTTTTGCATTCTGCGCCGTTTCGTCTCCCAGAAATAAAAATGTCATTATATCAACAGTATAATCGTAAGAATGTCTTTCCTTTCCAAGGAAACGTATAGGATGAAATGCTAAAGGCAGTTAGAACGTTTCATTTTGAGTGTTTTGCATTCTGCGCCGTTTCGTCTCTAAGAAATAAAAATGTTATTATATCAACAGTATATTCATAAGAATGTCTATCCTTTCCAAGGAAACGTATAGGATTATATGCTAAAGGCTGTGAAAACGTTTCATTTTCGAGTTTTTTGCATCCTGCGCCGTTTAATCTCCAAGAAATAAAAATGTTATTATATCAACAATATAATCTTAACAATGTCTTTCGTTTCCAAGGAAATGTGCAAGCTAAACGCAGTAGGCAGTTCAAACCTTTTTTTCGCCTTTTTTTGCATCCCTGCGCCTTTTCGTCTCTAAGAAATAAAAATGTTATTATATTAAAATTATAATCTTAACAATGTCTTTCGTTTCCAAGGAATTGTGCAAGGTAAACGGAGTATGCAGTTGAAATTTTTTTTTAGACTTAGCTGCATCCTGCGCCTTTTCGTCTCCAAGAAATAAAAATGTCATTATATCAACAATATAATCTTAACAATGTCTTTCTTTTCCAAGGAAGCGTATAGGTTTATATGCTAAAGGCAGATAAAACGTTTAATTTTGAGTTATTTGCATTCTGCGCCGTTTCGTCTCCCAGAAATAAAAATATTATGTTAACAATATAATCTTAACAATGTTTTTCGTTTCTAAGGAAATGTGGAAGCTAAACAGAGTAGGCAGTTGGAACCATTTTTTTAGTTTTTTTTGCATCTTGTGCCTTTTCGCCTGCAAGAAATGAAAATTGTATTATAATAACAATATAATCTTAACGATGTCTTTCGTTTCCAAGGAAATGTGCAATCAATACGGAGTAGGCAGTTGAAACCTTTCTTTTTTCGACTTTTTTGCATCCCTGCGCATTTTCGTCTCTAAGAAATAAAAATGTTATTATATTAACAATATAATCTTAACAATGTCATTCGTTTCCAAGGAAATGTGCAAGCTAAAGGGAGTACGCAGTTGAAACATTTTTTTAGACTTTTTTGCATCCTGCGCCTATTTGTCTCCAAGAAATAAAAACGTTAATATATCAACAATATAATCTTAACAATGTCTTTCTTTTCCAAGGAAACGTATAGGTTTATATGCTAAAGGCTGTTGAAACGTTTTATTTTCGAGTTTCTTTCGTTCTGCGCCGTTTCGTCTCCCAGAAATAAAAATGTTATTATATTAACAATATAATATTAACAATGTTATTCGTATCCCAGGAAACGTATAGGTTTATATGCTAAAGGCTGTTAAAACGATTTGTTTTTGACTTTTTTCCATTCTTCGCCTTTTCGTCTCCAAGAAATAAAAATGTCATTATATCAACAATATGATATCTACAATGTCTTTCGTTTCTAAGGAAATGTGCAAGCTAAACGGAGTATGCATTTGAAACCTTCTTTTTGGTCTTTTTTTGCATCCTGCGCTTTTTCGTCTCCAAGAAATAAAAATGTTATTATATCAACAATATAATCTTAGGGATGTCTTTCTTTTCCAAGGAATCGTATGGGTTTATGTGCTAAAGGCAGTTAAATCATTTCATTTTCGAGTTTTTTGCATCCTGCGCCGTTTTGTCTCCAAGAAATAAAAATTTTATTATATTAACAATATAATCTTAAAATTGTCTTTCGTTTCCAAGGTAATGGGCAAACTAAACGGAGTAGGCAGCTGAAACCTTTTTTTTGGACTTTTTTGCATCCCTGCGCCTTTTCGTCTCTAAGAAATAAAAATGTTATTACATTAACAATATAATCTTAACAATGTCTTTCGTTTCTAAGGAAATGTGGAAGCTAAATGGAGTAGGCAGTTGAAACCTTTTTTTTTAGACTTTTTAGCATCCTGCGCCTATTCGTCTCCAAGAAATGAAAATGTTACTATATCAACAATATAATCTTAACAATGTCTTTCGTTTCCAAGGAAATGTGCAAGCTAAACGCAGTAGGCAGTTCAAACCTTTTTTTCGACTTTTTTGCATCCCTGCGTCTTTTCGTCTCTAAGAAATAAAAATGTTATTATATTAAAAATATAATCTTAACAATATAATTGCAATGTCTCCAAGAAATAAAAATGTCATTATATCAACAATATAATCTTAACAATGTCTTTCGTTTCCAAGGAATTGTGCAAGGTAAACGGAGTATGCAGTTGAAACCTTTTTTTTTTTAGACTTTTTTGCATCCTGCGCCTTTTCGTCTCCAAGAAATAAAAATGTTATTATATCAACAATATAATCTTAACAATGTCTTTCTTGTCCAAGGAAACGTATAGAATTATATGCTAAAGGCATTTAAAACGATTCATTTTCGAGTTTTTTGCATCCTGCGCCGTTTCGTCTCTAAGAAATAAAAATGTTATTATATCAACAATATAATCTTAACAATGTCTTTCGTTTCCAAGGAATCGTGCAAGCTAAACGGATTAGGCAGTTGAAACCTTTTTATTTTTAGACGTTTTTGCGTCCTGCGCCTTTTCGTCTGCAAGAAATAAAAATCTGATTATATTAACAATATTATCTTAACCATGTCTTTCGTTTCCAAGGAAATGTATATGTTTATATGTTAAAGGCAGTTAAAACGTATTATTTTCGACTTTTCTGCATCATGCGCCTTTTCGTTTCCAAGAAATAAAAAAGTTATTATAATAACAATATAATCTTAACAATGCCTTTCGTTTCCAAGGAAATGTGCAAGCTAAATGGAGTCTGAAACCTTTTTTTTTTAGACTTTTTTGCATCCTGCGACTTTTCGTCTCCAAGAAATAAAAATTTTATTATATCAACAATATAATCTTAACAATGTCTTTAAATCCAAGGAAACGTATATGTTTATATGCTAAAGGCAGTTAAAACGATTTGTTTTTTACTTCTTTTGCATCCTGCGTCTATTCGTCTCCAAGAAATAAAAATGTTATTATATGAGCAATTTCATCTTAACAATGTCTTTCGTTTCCAAGGAAACGTATAGGTTTATATGGAAAAGGCAGTTAAAATGTTTTGTTTTCGACTTTTTTGCATCCTGCGCCTTTTCGTCTCCAAGAAATAAAAATGTTATTATATCAACAGTATAATCATAAGAATGTCTTTCCTTTCCAAGGAAACGTATAGGATTATATGCTAAAGGCAGTTAAAACGTTTCAATTTCGAGTTTTTGTCATCCTGCGCCGTTTCGTCTCCAAGAAATAAAAATGTCATTATATCAACAATATAATTTTAACAATGTCTTTCGTTTCCAAGCAAATGTGCAAGCTAAACGCAGTAGGCAGTTCCAACCTTTTTTTCGACTTTTTTGCATCCCTGCGCCTTTTCGTCTGTAAGAAATAAAGATGTTATTATATTAAAAATATAATGTTAACAATGTCTTTCGTTTCCAAGGACTTGTGCAAGGTAAACGGAGTATGCAGTTGAAACCTTTTTTTTAGACTTTTTTGCATCCTGCGCCTTTTCGTCCCCAAGAAATAAAAATGTCATTATATCAACAATATAATCTTAACAATGTCTTTCTTTTCCAAGGAAACGTATAGGTTTATATGCTAAAGGCAGATAAAACGTTTTATTTTCGACCTTTTTGCATTCTGCGCGTTTTTCGTCTCCAAGAAATAAAAATGTTATTATGTTAACAATATAATCCTAACAATGTCTTTCGTTTCCTAGGAAATGTGCAATCTAAGCGGAGTATGCAGTTGAAACCTTTATTTTTTATTTTTTTTTTGCATCCTGCGTCTTTTCGTCTCCAAGATATAAAAATGTTATTATATCAACAATATAATCTTAAGAATGTCTTTCTTTTCCAAGGAAAGTATAGGTTTATATGAAAAGGCAGTTAAAACGTTTTGTTTTCGACTTTTTTGCATCCTGCGGCTTTTCGTCTGCAAGAAATAAAAATGTTATTATAATAACAATATAATCTTAACAATATCTTTCGTTTCCAAGGAATTGTGCAAGGTAAACGGAGTATTCTGTTGAAACCTTTTTTTTAGACTTTTTTGCATCCTGCGCCTTTTCGTCTCCATTAAATAAAAATGTTATTATATCAACAATATAATCTTAACAATGTCTTTCTTTTCCAAGGAAACGTATAGGTTTATATGCTAAAGGCAGATAAAACGTTTTATTTTCGAGCTTTTTGCATTCTGCGCTGTTTCGTCTCCCAGAAATAAAAATGTTATTATATTAACAATATAATCTTTACAATGTTTCGTTTCTAATGAAATGTGGAAGCTAAACAGAGTAGGCAGTTGAAACCTTTTTTTTTTTTAGACTTTTCTGCATCCTGTGCCTTTTCGTCTGCAAGAAATGAAAATTTTATTATAATAACAATATAATCTTAACAACGTCTTTCGTTTCCAAGGAAATGTGCAATCAATACGGAGTAGGCAGTTGAAACCTTTCTTTTTTCGACTTTTTTGCATCCCTGCGCCTTTTCGTCTCTAAGAAATAAAAATGTTATTATATTAACAATATAATCTTAACAATGTCTATCGTTTCCAAGGATATGTGCAAGCTAAACGGAGTACGCAGTTGAAACCTTTTTTTAGACTTTTTTGCATCCTGCGCCTATTCGTCTCCAAGAAATAAAAATGTTATTATATCAACAATATAATCTTAACAATGTCTTTCTTTTCCAAGGAAACGTATAGGTTTATATGCTAAAGGCAGTTGAAACGTTTTATTTTCGAGTTTTTTGCATTCTGCGCCGTTTCGTCTCCCAGAAATAAAAATGTCATTATATCAACAGTATAATCGTAAGAATGTCTTTCCTTTCCAAGGAAACGTATAGGATGAAATGCTAAAGGCAGTTAGAACGTTTCATTTTGAGTGTTTTGCATTCTGCGCCGTTTCGTCTCTAAGAAATAAAAATGTTATTATATCAACAGTATATTCATAAGAATGTCTATCCTTTCCAAGGAAACGTATAGGATTATATGCTAAAGGCTGTGAAAACGTTTCATTTTCGAGTTTTTTGCATCCTGCGCCGTTTAATCTCCAAGAAATAAAAATGTTATTATATCAACAATATAATCTTAACAATGTCTTTCGTTTCCAAGGAAATGTGCAAGCTAAACGCAGTAGGCAGTTCAAACCTTTTTTTCGCCTTTTTTTGCATCCCTGCGCCTTTTCGTCTCTAAGAAATAAAAATGTTATTATATTAAAATTATAATCTTAACAATGTCTTTCGTTTCCAAGGAATTGTGCAAGGTAAACGGAGTATGCAGTTGAAATTTTTTTTTTAGACTTAGCTGCATCCTGCGCCTTTTCGTCTCCAAGAAATAAAAATGTCATTATATCAACAATATAATCTTAACAATGTCTTTCTTTTCCAAGGAAGCGTATAGGTTTATATGCTAAAGGCAGATAAAACGTTTAATTTTGAGTTATTTGCATTCTGCGCCGTTTCGTCTCCCAGAAATAAAAATATTATATTAACAATATAATCTTAACAATGTCTTTCGTTTCTAAGGAAATGTGGAAGCTAAACAGAGTAGGCAGTTGGAACCATTTTTTTAGTTTTTTTTGCATCTTGTGCCTTTTCGCCTGCAAGAAATGAAAATTGTATTATAATAACAATATAATCTTAACGATGTCTTTCGTTTCCAAGGAAATGTGCAATCAATACGGAGTAGGCAGTTGAAACCTTTCTTTTTTCGACTTTTTTGCATCCCTTCGCATTTTCGTCTCTAAGAAATAAAAATGTTATTATATTAACAATATAATCTTAACAATGTCTTTCGTTTCCAAGGAAATGTGCAAGCTAAAGGGAGTACGCAGTTGAAACATTTTTTTAAACTTTTTTGCATCCTGCGCCTATTTGTCTCCAAGAAATAAAAACGTTAATATATCAACAATATAATCTTAACAATGTCTTTCTTTTCCAAGGAAACGTATAGGTTTATATGCTAAAGGCTGTTGAAACGTTTTATTTTCGAGTTTCTTTCGTTCTGCGCCGTTTCGTCTCCCAGAAATAAAAATGTTATTATATTAACAATATAATATTAACAATGTTATTCGTATCCCAGGAAACGTATAGGTTTATATGCTAAAGGCTGTTAAAACGATTTGTTTTTGACTTTTTTCCATTCTTCGCCTTTTCGTCTCCAAGAAATAAAAATGTCATTATATCAACAATATGATATCTACAATGTCTTTCGTTTCCAAGGAAATGTGCAAGCTAAACGGAGTATGCATTTGAAACCTTCTTGTTGGTCTTTTTTTGCATCCTGCGCTTTTTCGTCTCCAAGAAATAAAAATGTTATTATATCAACAATATAATCTTAGGGATGTCTTTCTTTACCAAGGAATCGTATGGGTTTATGTGCTAAAGGCAGTTAAATCATTTCATTTTCGAGTTTTTTGCATCCTGCGCCGTTTTGTCTCCAAGAAACAAAAATTTTATTATATTAACAATATAATCTTAAAATTGTCTTTCGTTTCCAAGGTAATGGGCAAACTAAACGGAGTAGGCAGCTGAAACCTTTTTTTTGGACTTTTTTGCATCCCTGCGCCTTTTCGTCTCTAAGAAATAAAAATGTTATTACATTAACAATATAATCTTAACAATGTCTTTCGTTTCTAAGGAAATGTGGAAGCTAAATGGAGTAGGCAGTTGAAACCTTTTTTTTTAGACTTTTTAGCATCCTGCGCCTATTCGTCTCCAAGAAATGAAAATGTTACTATATCAACAATATAATCGTAAGAATGTCTTTCCTTTCCAAGGAAACGTATAGGATTATATGCTAAAGGCATTTAAAACGATTCATTTTCGAGTTTTTTGCATCCTGCGCCGTTTCCCCTTCAAGAAGTAAAAAAGTTATTATATCAACAATATAATCTTAACCATGTCTTTCGTTTCCAAGGAAATGTGCAAGCTAAACGCAGTAAGCAGTTCAAACCTTTTTTTTCGACTTTTTTGCATCCCTGCGCCTTTTCGTCTCTAAGAAATAAAAATATTATTATATTAAAAATATAATCTTAACAATGTCTTTCCTTTCCGAGGGATTGTGCAAGCTAAACGGATTAGGCAGTTGAAACCTTTTTATTTTTCGACGTTTTTGCATCCTGCGCCTTTTCGTCTCCAAGAAATAAAAATCTTATTATATTAACAATATAATCTTAACCATGTCTTTCGTTTCCAAGGAAATGTATATGTTTATATGTTATAGGCAGTTAAAACGTATTATATTCGACTTTTTTGCATCATGCGCCTTACCGTCTCCAAGAAATAAAAATGTTTTTATATTAATAATATAATATTAACAATGTCTTTCGTTTCCAAGGAAATGTATATGTTTATATGCAAAAGGCAGTTAAAAAGTTTTATTTTCGATTTCTTTGCATCCTGCGCCTTTTCGTCTCCAAGAAATAAAAATGTTATTATATCAACAATATAATCTTAACAATGTCTTTCGTTTCCAAGGAAATGTGCAAGCTAAACGCAGTAGGCAGTTCAAACCTTTTTTTCGACTTTTTTGCATCCCTGCGTCTTTTCGTCTCTAAGAAATAAAAATGTTATTATATTAAAAATATAATCTTAACAATATAATTGCAATGTCTCCAAGAAATAAAAATGTCATTATATCAACAATATAATCTTAACAATGTCTTTCGTTTCCAAGGAATCGTGCAAGGTAAACGGAGTATGCAGTTGAAACCTTTTTTTTAGACTTTTTTGCATCCTGCGCCTTTTCGTCTTCAAGCAATAAAAATGTTATTATATCAACAATATAATCTTAACAACGTCTTTCGTTTCCAAGGAATCGTGCAAGCTAAACGGATTAGGCAGTTGAAACCTTTTTATTTTTAGACGTTTTTGCGTCCTGCGCCTTTTCGTCTGCAAGAAATAAAAATCTGAATATATTAACAATATTATCTTAACCATGTCTTTCGTTTCCAAGGAAATGTATATGTTTATATGTTAAAGGCAGTTAAAACGTATTATTTTCGACTTTTTTGCATCATGCGCCTTTTCGTTTCCAAGAAATACAAAAGTTATTATAATAACAATATAATCTTAACAATGCCTTTCGTTTCCAAGGAAATGTGCAAGCTAAATGGAGTAGGCAGTTGAAACCTTTTTTTTAGACTTTTTTGCATCCTGCGACTTTTCGTCTCCAAGAAATAAAAATGTTATTATATACACAATATAATCTTAACAATGTCTTTCTTTTCCAAGGAAACGTATAGGTTTATATGCTAAAGGCAGTTGAAACGTTTTATTTTCGAGTTTTTTGCATTCTGCGCCGTTTCGTCTGACAGAAATAAAAATGTTATTATATTAACAAATATAATCTTAACAATGTCTTTCGTTTCTAAGGAAATGTATAGGTTTATATGCTAAAGGCATTTAAAACGATTTATTTTTTACCTTTTTTCATCCTGCGACTTTTCGTCACCAAGAAAAAAAATGTTATTATATGAACAATTTCATCTTAACAATGTCTTTCGTTTCCAAGGAACGTATAGGTTTATATGCAAAAGGCAGTTAAAATGTGTTATTTTCGACTTTTTTGCATCCAGCGCCTTTTCGTCTCCAAAAAGTAAAAATGTTATTATATCAACAGTATAATCGTAAGAATGTCTTTCCTTTCCAAGGAAACGTATAGGATTATATGCTAAAGGCAGTTAAAACGTATTATTTTCGACTTTTTTGCATCATGCGCCTTTTCGTCTCCTAGAAATAAAAATGCCATTATATCAACAATATAATCTTAACAATGTCTTTCGTTTCCAAGGAAATGTGCAAGCTAAACGCAGTAGGCAGTTCAAACCTTTTTTTCGACTTTTTTGCATCCCTGCGCCTTTTCGTCTCTAAGAAATAAAAATGTTATTATATTAAAAATATAATCTTAACAATATAATTGCAATGTCTCCAAGAAATAAAAATGTCATTATATCAACAATATAATCTTAACAATGTCTTTCGTTTCCAAGGAATTGTGCAAGGTAAACGGAGTATGCAGTTGAAACCTTTCTTTTAGACTTTTTTCCATCCTGCGCCTTTTCGTCTCCAAGAAATAAAAATGTCATAAAAATCAACAATATAATCTTAACAATGTCTTTCTTTTCCAAGGAAACGTATAGGTTTATATGCTAAAGGCAGATAAAACGTTTTATTTTCGAGTTTTTTGCATTCTGCGCCGTTTCGTCTCCCAGAAATAAAAATGTTATTATATTAACAATATAATCTTAACAATGTATTTCGTTTCTAAGGAAATGTGGAAGCTAAAAAGAGTAGGCAGTCGAAACCTTTTTTTTTTAGACTTTTTTGCATCCTGTGCCTTTTCTTCTGCAAGAAATGAAAATTTTATTATAATAACAATATAATCTTAACAACGTCTTTCGTTTCCCCCGGAAATGTGCAATCAATATGGAGTAGGCAGTTGAAACCTTTCTTTTTTCGACTTTTTTGCATCCTGCGCCTTTTCGTCCCCAAGAAATAAAAATGTCATTATATCAACAATATAATCTTAACAATGTCTTTCTTTTCCAAGGAAACGTATAGGTTTATATGCTAAAGGCAGATAAAACGTTTTATTTTCGACCTTTTTGCATTCTGCGCGTTTTTCGTCTCCAAGAAATAAAAATGTTATTATGTTAACAATATAATCCTAACAATGTCTTTCGTTTCCTAGGAAATGTGCAATCTAAGCGGAGTATGCAGTTGAAACCTTTATTTTTTATTTTTTTTTGCATCCTGCGTCTTTTCGTCTCCAAGATATAAAAATGTTATTATATCAACAATATAATCTTAAGAATGTCTTTCTTTTCCAAGGAAAGTATAGGTTTATATGAAAAGGCAGTTAAAACGTTTTGTTTTCGACTTTTTTACATCCTGCGGCTTTTCGTCTGCAAGAAATAAAAATGTTATTATAATAACAATATAATCTTAACAATATCTTTCGTTTCCAAGGAATTGTGCAAGGTAAACGGAGTATTCTGTTGAAACCTTTTTTTTAGACTTTTTTGCATCCTGCGCCTTTTCGTCTCCATTAAATAAAAATGTTATTATATCAACAATATAATCTTAACAATGTCTTTCTTTTCCAAGGAAACGTATAGGTTTATATGCTAAAGGCAGATAAAACGTTTTATTTTCGAGCTTTTTGCATTCTGCGCTGTTTCGTCTCCCAGAAATAAAAATGTTATTATATTAACAATATAATCTTTACAATGTTTCGTTTCTAATGAAATGTGGAAGCTAAACAGAGTAGGCAGTTGAAACCTTTTTTTTTTTAGACTTTTCTGCATCCTGTGCCTTTTCGTCTGCAAGAAATGAAAATTTTATTATAATAACAATATAATCTTAACAACGTCTTTCGTTTCCAAGGAAATGTGCAATCAATACGGAGTAGGCAGTTGAAACCTTTCTTTTTTCGACTTTTTTGCATCCCTGCGCCTATTCGTCTCTAAGAAATAAAAATGTTATTATATTAACAATATAATCTTAACAATGTCTATCGTTTCCAAGGATATGTGCAAGCTAAACGGAGTACGCAGTTGAAACCTTTTTTTAGACTTTTTTGCATCCTGCGCCTATTCGTCTCCAAGAAATAAAAATGTTATTATATCAACATTATAATCTTAACAATGTCTTTCTTTTCCAAGGAAACGTATAGGTTTATATGCTAAAGGCAGTTGAAATGTTTTATTTTCGAGTTTTTTGCATTCTGCGCCGTTTCGTCTCCCAGAAATAAAAATGTCATTATATCAACAGTATAATCGTAAGAATGTCTTTCCTTTCCAAGGAAACGTATAGGATGAAATGCTAAAGGCAGTTAGAACGTTTCATTTTGAGTGTTTTGCATTCTGCGCCGTTTCGTCTCTAAGAAATAAAAATGTTATTATATCAACAGTATATTCATAAGAATGTCTATCCTTTCCAAGGAAACGTATAGGATTATATGCTAAAGGCTGTGAAAACGTTTCATTTTCGAGTTTTTTGCATCCTGCGCCGTTTAATCTCCAAGAAATAAAAATGTTATTATATCAACAATATAATCTTAACAATGTCTTTCGTTTCCAAGGAAATGTGCAAGCTAAACGCAGTAGGCAGTTCAAACCTTTTTTTCGCCTTTTTTTGCATCCCTGCGCCTTTTCGTCTCTAAGAAATAAAAATGTTATTATATTAAAATTATAATCTTAACAATGTCTTTCGTTTCCAAGGAATTGTGCAAGGTAAACGGAGTATGCAGTTGAAATTTTTTTTTTTTAGACTTAGCTGCATCCTGCGCCTTTTCGTCTCCAAGAAATAAAAATGTCATTATATCAACAATATAATCTTAACAATGTCTTTCTTTTCCAAGGAAGCGTATAGGTTTATATGCTAAAGGCAGATAAAACGTTTAATTTTGAGTTATTTGCATTCTGCGCCGTTTCGTCTCCCAGAAATAAAAATATTATATTAACAATATAATCTTAACAATGTCTTTCGTTTCTAAGGAAATGTGGAAGCTAAACAGAGTAGGCAGTTGGAACCATTTTTTTAGTTTTTTTTGCATCTTGTGCCTTTTCGCCTGCAAGAAATGAAAATTGTATTATAATAACAATATAATCTTAACGATGTCTTTCGTTTCCAAGGAAATGTGCAATCAATACGGAGTAGGCAGTTGAAACCTTTCTTTTTTCGACTTTTTTGCATCCCTGCGCATTTTCGTCTCTAAGAAATAAAAATGTTATTATATTAACAATATAATCTTAACAATGTCTTTCGTTTCCAAGGAAATGTGCAAGCTAAAGGGAGTACGCAGTTGAAACATTTTTTTAAACTTTTTTGCATCCTGCGCCTATTTGTCTCCAAGAAATAAAAACGTTAATATATCAACAATATAATCTTAACAATGTCTTTCTTTTCCAAGGAAACGTATAGGTTTATATGCTAAAGGCTGTTGAAACGTTTTATTTTCGAGTTTCTTTCGTTCTGCGCCGTTTCGTCTCCCAGAAATAAAAATGTTATTATATTAACAATATAATATTAACAATGTTATTCGTATCCCAGGAAACGTATAGGTTTATATGCTAAAGGCTGTTAAAACGATTTGTTTTTTACTTTTTTCCATTCTTCGCCTTTTCGTCTCCAAGAAATAAAAATGTCATTATATCAACAATATGATATCTACAATGTCTTTCGTTTCCAAGGAAATGTGCAAGCTAAACGGAGTATGCATTTGAAACCTTCTTTTTGGTCTTTTTTTGCATCCTGCGCTTTTTCGTCTCCAAGAAATAAAAATGTTATTATATCAACAATATAATCTTAGGGATGTCTTTCTTTTCCAAGGAATCGTATGGGTTTATGTGCTAAAGGCAGTTAAATCATTTCATTTTCGAGTTTTTTGCATCCTGCGCCGTTTTGTCTCCAAGAAACAAAAATTTTATTATATTAACAATATAATCTTAAAATTGTCTTTCGTTTCCAAGGTAATGGGCAAACTAAACGGAGTAGGCAGCTGAAACCTTTTTTTTTGACTTTTTTGCATCCCTGCGCCTTTTCGTCTCTAAGAAATAAAAATGTTATTACATTAACAATATAATCTTAACAATGTCTTTCGTTTCTAAGGAAATGTGGAAGCTAAATGGAGTAGGCAGTTGAAACCTTTTTTTTTAGACTTTTTAGCATCCTGCGCCTATTCGTCTCCAAGAAATGAAAATGTTACTATATCAACAATATAATCGTAAGAATGTCTTTCCTTTCCAAGGAAACGTATAGGATTATATGCTAAAGGCATTTAAAACGATTCATTTTCGAGTTTTTTGCATCCTGCGCCGTTTCCCCTTCAAGAAGTAAAAAAGTTATTATATCAACAATATAATCTTAACCATGTCTTTCGTTTCCAAGGAAATGTGCAAGCTAAACGCAGTAAGCAGTTCAAACCTTTTTTTTCGACTTTTTTGCATCCCTGCGCCTTTTCGTCTCTAAGAAATAAAAATATTATTATATTAAAAATATAATCTTAACAATGTCTTTCGTTTCCGAGGGATTGTGCAAGCTAAACGGATTAGGCAGTTGAAACCTTTTTATTTTTCGACGTTTTTGCATCCTGCGCCTTTTCGTCTCCAAGAAATAAAAATCTTATTATATTAACAATATAATCTTAACCATGTCTTTCGTTTCCAAGGAAATGTATATGTTTATATGTTATAGGCAGTTAAAACGTATTATATTCGACTTTTTTGCATCATGCGCCTTACCGTCTCCAAGAAATAAAAATGTTTTTATATTAATAATATAATATTAACAATGTCTTTCGTTTCCAAGGAAATGTGCAAGCTAAACGCAGTAGGCAGTTCAAACCTTTTTTTCGACTTTTTTGCATCCCTGCGTCTTTTCGTCTCTAAGAAATAAAAATGTTATTATATTAAAAATATAATCTTAACAATATAATTGCAATGTCTCCAAGAAATAAAAATGTCATTATATCAACAATATAATCTTAACAATGTCTTTCGTTTCTGTTGTGGTTAATCATGTTTACAACTCATATTGTAAGTCATAGTTGGCAACATTGGAAGTGCAATGGGAAGTATTGAGTTGTCATGTTGGCAACTTGTATTCAAGCAGACAGAGGGATGGTGTACGTGATGAGAAGGCAAGCTAGTATGGAACAGGCAGTCAAGTATGGAACAAGAAGAAGTTGTGTATGGACCTTCAGTAAGTGCAGTAATTGAAAGTTGTAAGAGGCAGATGTGCCTAGTAAGTCTGCAAGTTAGTTATGGTATTGAAAGTTGAAAGTGAAGGACATAACCAGCCAGCAAGCAGTAAGAACCTTAATGTTGTACGTGACATTTTGTATGAAGAAAGAAGTGAAAGTTATTTGTGAACTACACGACATTTATGTGTATTATGACATTATCTATGCAAGTGTTATTTGCAAGAAGTGTTGTATAAACTATATACTATATACTGCAAGTCAAGTTGACTGCAAGAACGATTATTTATATCAGTTATTTATTTTTGATTCAAATTTACAAGTTTCACAGGGCGTATTAATAAAATATAATTATTCAAGCATACATGTGCGTTCTATCATTCATAGTATACATATGGCGTATTTCTAGGCTATTCCGCTATTATCCGCAACAGGTTATGGGCCCAGTAAATGCCCAAGAAACGCCCAGTGTATGTGAAAAGACAATGCCCAGGACACGCCCAGTGTATGTGAACAGACAACGCCCAGTTTCGTGAACAAAACGGCCCCAGTTTTTGTGAATAGAACGGCCCTGGCCTACATGAACAGGACTGCTGCAAAAGTGAATTGTAAAGTAAGAAAAGAAATTGTCAACCATGGATACAGTTAAATCTCATCTGGAAATGTTAAGTGAGGACTCACATGGAGTAGTAAATTATGTGTCATGGCGTTTCAAGTTAAATTTAGCACTCAGAACAAAGGATTTATATGATGTCGCAACAGGTGATCTAACCAAGCCTTCAGGTGCCCGCACTGATGCAGAAGTTAAAGAGTGGTTACAAAAAGACATTGAAGCTCAGTCAATGATAGGATTAAATGTGTCTAGCTCCATTGCAAGAAAAATTGCTAATTGTCAAACATCAAAAGCAATGTTAGATAAATTAGTTACTTTGTATGGAACAAAGACTGAAGTTAATTTAGAAGTATTACGTAGAAAATTTTTCACCTTTGTCTATGATGAAAATAAATCAGCAGCAGAGAACTGTATGGAAATTGTGATGATAAGTGAAGAATTATCAAGAAATGATGACCCCATGCAAGAAAGCTGGATCATGACCAGAATATTAAGCATATTGCCGACAAAACTAGCACACTTCAGAACATCTTGGGACAATGTAACTGGATCTGATAAGACAGTGGAAAACATGATTGGAAGATTAAGACTCGAAGACGAGAGACTCAAGGAAGCAATCCAAGGTCAAGAGGACATACAAAATTCTCTCATAGTAAGACATTCTCGAAAGCAAGGACAGTTATCACAAAGCAAGCAAGATAAACAATCAGTGATCTGTTACAAGTGTGGAAAGAAAGGACATATTCTCAGAGAATGCAGAGGCAAACCATGTGATAAATACATAGCATATTGCAAGAAGACTTACCCCTGCAACAAATGTGGAAAGAAAGGACACTACGCAAAGGAGTGTATATCCCGAAATGAAAAGAGCGAAAGAGAAAGTGCAAGCCAAGATGAACGACGAGAACGTCGAGGATTTATAACCATCGCACTTAACACAGCAGACCTGGACGAGCAACACAAGGAAGAAATGATGGAAATATGGTATCAAGATTGTGGAGCCAGTCAGCACATGACTCCAAATAGAGAGTGGTTCACTCATCTCACCGAGTTGGAAGAACCCATCTCAATTGTAATAGGAGACTCATCCAAACTAGATGGTATTGCAGTTGGAAATGTGGAACTGGAAGCATTTGATGGTGAAAAATGGTATCCAGTTGAACTAAAAGACGTTTTATATGTACCAGATCTGAATTTCAACCTTTTCTCAGTAGGAAAAATGCTAGATAAAGGCTATTTGCAAAGTGCAGACAGTGAAATATCCAAATTTAGCACTTCAGATGGTAAACAAATCGTCGCAGTGGCAAAACGTGAAGGAAATCTCTACAAAATGATGTTGAGGAGAGAGAAAGAAGAAAATTGTTTAGTTACATCCATCAGGACATGGCATGAGAGACTTGCACACCAAAATATCAAATATGTGAGAGACATTCTGAATAAGCAAGGAATTAAGTACATAGATGACTGGAATGGAGTTATATGTGAAGGATGTGTATATGGAAAGCAACATAGGATTTCTCATCCAACAAACCCAAAGAAAGCTACACAACCACTGGACTTGGTGCACGTGGATATGTGTGAAATGGAAGTACCATCGTTAGGAGGAGCAAAGTATTTTCTATTATTCAAAGATGACTTTTCTCATTTCCGAACAATCTACTTCATGAAAAATAAGGATGAAGCACCAAAGAAATTAGAAAGCTATATAAAGTTGGTAGAAAATCAACTGGGAAAGAAAATAAAAACTCTTAGGTCTGATAATGGAAAGGAAATAAAGAATCTCAAAACAAATGAATTACTTGAAGCACTAGGAGTTCTACACACATTCTCTAATAGTTACTCACCAGAGCAGAATGGAAGAATCGAGAGAGAGATGCGGACTATTGTTGAAGCAGCTCGCTCAGCAGTACATGCGAACAATCTAGATAAAAGATTTTGGGCAGAAGCAGTAAATTATGCAGTATTTACCATAAACCAGACTGGAACAAGCACAGTTGAAGGAAAGACCCCTGCAGAACTGTGGTTTGGACGCAAAATCGATATAAATAAATTACGAGCATTTGGATGTGAATGTTTTGTATTAATTCCAAGTCACAAGAGAAGGAAAATGGACCGAAAATCTCAGAAAGGAATTTTTGTAGGATATGACATAAACTCACCATGCTACAGAGTGTACATACCAAGCACACAAGAAGTTATCAGCTCAGATAATGTGATCTTCAATGAATACAAAGAAAAAGAAAGAGAAAGTCAAAGTACAGAAATCAGCATGAATTCACCTGATAACCAAGAAGCAGAAGAAGAAGAAGAAGGCAGAACAGAAGAAAGACAGAGAACAGAACCAGTGATAGAAGAAAGAGGAAGTCTGCGAGATCGCAGAAAATTGAAACAACCTGCCAGATTCGATGATTACGTCATGGACTATTCTGAAGGAGAAAATAGTACTACTAATGCCATAATTGGAGAAGTTCAAGATATATCTACTATGGAAGCACTGAAAAATGAAAACTGGAGAAGTGCAATGCAGGAAGAGTATAGCTCATTGATGAAAATGAAAACCTGGAAGCTAGTCAACTGTCCAGAAGGAGTAAAACCGTTGTCATGTAAGTGGATACTTCGAGAAAAAGCGAATGGAAAACTCAAAGCCAGATTAGTAGCTAGAGGATTTGAACAAAAGGAAGGAATTGACTATACAGATACATTCAGTACATTCAGCCCCACAGCACATCATGCATCAATAAGACTAATTTTAAGTCATGCAGCATCTGAAAAGTTGAAGTTAGTACCATTCGATGTCAAAGCAGCTTTTCTATATGGACATCTGGAAGAGGAAATTTACATGTTTCAACCAGAAGGATTCAATGACGGATCTAGGAAAGTATGCAAACTACAGAAAAGTATTTATGGACTCAAACAAGCTCCGAAGAAGTGGAATGAAAGAATATCAAAATATCTTGAAAGCATAGGACTGATAAGTACAGATGACGACCCTTGTATCTACTACAACAAAGAAAAGAATATTCTATTGTCACTATTTGTAGATGATGGATTAATCGCAGGCAAGGATGAAAGAGAGATCTACAAAATTTTGAACAAGATCAATCAGGAATTTGAAATCACTTTCAGTAAGACAGTTCAGAAAGAAATATCGTACCTTGGCATGGAACTGAAGATTGAACCAGGAGGAATTTTTGTGAGCCAACCCCGGTACACAAAGAAGATAATCAAGAAGATGAATCTTGAAAAATGCAACCCAGTATCAACACCGATTGAACCTGGAATGATAACAAAGAAGGAATGCTACATGAATGACAAACCTGTATCAGATAGCATCCCTTATCGTGAAGCCATTGGAAGTCTACTATACCTTGCAACGATTACCAGACCAGATATTAGTTTTGCTGTAAACTACTTGAGTCGCTACTGTACGAAGCCAATGATGATTCACTGGAAGATGGTAAAACGAGTTTACCAGTACCTGCAAGGAACGATTGAATATGGAATCTACTTTGATGGCGATACAACACTTGTAGCCTACACAGACTCGGATTATGGAGGAGATATAGACACAGGACAGTCTACGAGTGGTGTACTAGTCATGAGAGGGGGACCCTTAATATGGTATTCCCACAAGCAGAAAGTGGTAGCTACGTCTACTGCCGAAGCTGAATATCGTGCCGCAGTGTCAGTAATCGATGATGTATGTTGGATCAAGCGATTAGCACTCGAACTTGGTATTCTAAAATTTGATCAACCGATCACTTTGTTTGTTGACAACATGTCAGCAATCCACATGCTTCGAAATTCTCATGAAGGAAAAACAAACAAAGGCAAGAAACATATTGAAATTTCAAGAAAATATATTCAACAGCATATAGGCAGTACAGTTACTCTTGAACATATTGAAAGCAGTTTCCAAATTGCAGACATTCTGACAAAACCTTTGTGCAAGAAAAACTTTAACAATCTTCGTTGTAAAATGATTAAGGAGGAGTGTTGTGGTTAATCATGTTTACAACTCATATTGTAAGTCATAGTTGGCAACATTGGAAGTGCAATGGGAAGTATTGAGTTGTCATGTTGGCAACTTGTATTCAAGCAGACAGAGGGATGGTGTACGTGATGAGAAGGCAAGCTAGTATGGAACAGGCAGTCAAGTATGGAACAAGAAGAAGTTGTGTATGGACCTTCAGTAAGTGCAGTAATTGAAAGTTGTAAGAGGCAGATGTGCCTAGTAAGTCTGCAAGTTAGTTATGGTATTGAAAGTTGAAAGTGAAGGACATAACCAGCCAGCAAGCAGTAAGAACCTTAATGTTGTACGTGACATTTTGTATGAAGAAAGAAGTGAAAGTTATTTGTGAACTACACGACATTTATGTGTATTATGACATTATCTATGCAAGTGTTATTTGCAAGAAGTGTTGTATAAACTATATACTATATACTGCAAGTCAAGTTGACTGCAAGAACGATTATTTATATCAGTTATTTATTTTTGATTCAAATTTACAAGTTTCACAGGGCGTATTAATAAAATATAATTATTCAAGCATACATGTGCGTTCTATCATTCATAGTATACATATGGCGTATTTCTAGGCTATTCCGCTATTATCCGCAACAGTTTCCAAGGAATCGTGCAAGGTAAACGGAGTATGCAGTTGAAACCTTTTTTTTAGACTTTTTTGCATCCTGCGCCTTTTCGTCTTCAAGCAATAAAAATGTTATTATATCAACAATATAATCTTAACAACGTCTTTCGTTTCCAAGGAATCGTGCAAGCTAAACGGATTAGGCAGTTGAAACCTTTTTATTTTTAGACGTTTTTGCGTCCTGCGCCTTTTCGTCTGCAAGAAATAAAAATCTGAATATATTAACAATATTATCTTAACCATGTCTTTCGTTTCCAAGGAAATGTATATGTTTATATGTTAAAGGCAGTTAAAACGTATTATTTTCGACTTTTTTGCATCATGCGCCTTTTCGTTTCCAAGAAATAAAAAAGTTATTATAATAACAATATAATCTTAACAATGCCTTTCGTTTCCAAGGAAATGTGCAAGCTAAATGGAGTAGGCAGTTGAAACCTTTTTTTTTAGACTTTTTTGCATCCTGCGACTTTTCGTCTCCAAGAAATAAAAATGTTATTATATCAACAATATAATCTTAACAATGTCTTTCTTTTCCAAGGAAACGTATAGGTTTATATGCTAAAGGCAGTTGAAACGTTTTATTTTCGAGTTTTTTGCATTCTGCGCCGTTTCGTCTGACAGAAATAAAAATGTTATTATATTAACAAATATAATCTTAACAATGTCTTTCGTTTCTAAGGAAATGTATAGGTTTATATGCTAAAGGCATTTAAAACGATTTATTTTTTACTTTTTTTCATCCTGCGACTTTTCGTCACCAAGAAAAAAAATGTTATTATATGAACAATTTCATCTTAACAATGTCTTTCGTTTCCAAGGAACGTATAGGTTTATATGCAAAAGGCAGTTAAAATGTGTTATTTTCGACTTTTTTGCATCCAGCGCCTTTTCGTCTCCAAAAAGTAAAAATGTTATTATATCAACAGTATAATCGTAAGAATGTCTTTCCTTTCCAAGGAAACGTATAGGATTATATGCTAAAGGCAGTTAAAACGTTTCATTTTGAGTGTTTTGCATTCTGCGCCGTTTCGTCTCCAAGAAATAAAAATGTTATTATATCAACAATATAATATTAACAATGTCTTTCGTTTCCAAGGAAATGTATATGTTTATATGTTACAGGCAGTTAAAACGTATTATTTTCGACTTTTTTGCATCATGCGCCTTTTCGTCTCCTAGAAATAAAAATGCCATTATATCAACAATATAATCTTAACAATGTCTTTCGTTTCCAAGGAAATGTGCAAGCTAAACGCAGTAGGCAGTTCAAACCTTTTTTTCGACTTTTTTGCATCCCTGCGCCTTTTCGTCTCTAAGAAATAAAAATGTTATTATATTAAAAATATAATCTTAACAATATAATTGCAATGTCTCCAAGAAATAAAAATGTCATTATATCAACAATATAATCTTAACAATGTCTTTCGTTTCCAAGGAATTGTGCAAGGTAAACGGAGTATGCAGTTGAAACCTTTCTTTTAGACTTTTTTCCATCCTGCGCCTTTTCGTCTCCAAGAAATAAAAATGTCATAAATATCAACAATATAATCTTAACAATGTCTTTCTTTTCCAAGGAAACGTATAGGTTTATATGCTAAAGGCAGATAAAACGTTTTATTTTCGAGTTTTTTGCATTCTGCGCCGTTTCGTCTCCCAGAAATAAAAATGTTATTATATTAACAATATAATCTTAACAATGTATTTCGTTTCTAAGGAAATGTGGAAGCTAAAAAGAGTAGGCAGTTGAAACCTTTTTTTTTTAGACTTTTTTGTATCCTGTGCCTTTTCTTCTGCAAGAAATGAAAATTTTATTATAATAACAATATAATCTTAACAACGTCTTTCGTTTCCCAGGAAATGTGCAATCAATATGGAGTAGGCAGTTGAAACCTTTCTTTTTTCGACTTTTTTTCATCCCTGCGCCTTTTCGTCTCTAAGAAATAAAATTGTTATTATATTAACAATATAATCTTAACAATGTCTTTCGTTTCCAAGGATATGCGCAAGCTAAACGGAGTACGCCGTTGAAACCTTTTTTTTTAGACTTTTTTGCATCCTGCACCTATTCGTCTCCAAGAAATAAAAATGTTATTATATCAGCAATATAATCTTAACAATGTCTTTCTTTTCCAAGGAAACGTATAGGTTTATATCCTAAAGGCAGTTGAAACGTTTTATTTTCGAGCTTTTTGCATTCTGCGCCGTTTCGTCTCCCAGAAATAAAAATGTTATTATATTAACAGTATAATCTTAACAATGTCTTTCGTTTCTAAGGAAAAGTATAGGTTTATATGCTAAAGGCATTTAAAACGATTTATTTTTGACTTTTTTGGCATCCTGCGCCGTTTCGTCTCCAAGAAATAAAAATGTCATTATATCAACAATATAATCTTAACAATGTCTTTCGTTTCCAAGGAAATGTGCAAGCTAAACGCAGTAGGCAGTTCAGACCTTTTTTTCGACTTTTTTGCATCCCTGCGTCTTTTCGTCTCTAAGAAAAAAAATGTTATTATATTAAAAATATAATCTTAACAATATAATTGCAATGTCTCCAAGAAATAAAAATGTCATTATATCAACAATATAATCTTAACAATGTCTTTCGTTTCCAAGGAATTGTGCAAGGTAAACGGAGTATGCAGTTGAAACCTTTTTTTTTAGACTTTTTTGCATCCCGCGCCTTTTCGTCTCCAAGAAATAAAAATGTTATTATATCAACAATATAATCTTAACAATGTCTTTCTTGTCCAAGGAAACGTATAGAATTATATGCTAAAGGCATTTAAAACGATTCATTTTCGAGTTTTTTTCATCCTGCGCCGTTTCGCCTCCAAGAAATAAAAATGTTATTATATCAACAATATAATCTTAACAATGTCTTTCGTTTCCAAGGAATCGTGCAAGCTAAACGGATTAGGCAGTTGAAACCTTTTTATTTTTAGACGTTTTTGCATCCTGCGCCTTTTCGTCTGCAAGGAATAAAAATCTTATTATATCAACAATATAATCTTAACAATGTCTTTCGTTTCCAAGGAAATGTGCAAACTATACGCAGTAGGTAGTTCAAACCTTTTTTTCGACTTTTTTGCATCCCTGCGTCTTTTCGTCTCTAAGAAATAAAAATGTTATTATATTAAAAATATAATCTTAACAATATAATTGCAATGTCTCCAAGAAATAAAAATCTTATTTTAATAACAATATAATCTTAACAATGCCCTTCGTTTCCAAGGAAATGTGCAAGCTAAATGGAGTAGGCAGTTGAAACATTTTTTTAAGACTTTTTTGCATCATGCGCCTTTTCGTCTCCAAGAAAGAAAAATGTTATTTTATCAACAATATAATCTTAACAATGTCTTTAAATCCAAGGAAACGTATAGGTTTATATGCTAAAGGCAGTTAAAACGATTTGTTTTTTACTTCTTTTGCATCCTGCGGCTATTCGTCTCCAAGAAATAAAAATGTTATTATATGAGCAATTTCATCTTAACAATGTCTTTCGTTTCCAAGGAAACGTATAGGTTTATATGGAAAAGGCAGTTAAAATGTTTTGTTTTCGACTTTTTTGCATCCTTCGCCTTTTCGTCTCTAAGAAATAAAAATGTTATTATATTAACAATATAATCTTAACAATGTCTTTCGTTTCTAAGGAAATGTGGAAGCTAAACAGAGTAGGCAGTTGAAACCTTTTTTTTTTAGCCTTTTTGCATTCTGTGCCTTTTCGTCTGCAAGAAATGAAAATTTTATTATAATAACAATATAATCTTAACAACGTCTTTCGTTTCCATTGAAATGTGCAATCGATACGGAGTATTCAGTTGAAACCTTTCTTTTTTCGACTTTTTTGCATCCCTGCGCCTTTTCGTCTCTAAGAAATAAAAATGTTATTATATTAACTATATAATCTTAACAATGTCTTTCGTTTCCAAGGATATGTGCAAGCTAAACGGAGTACGCAGTTGAAACCTTTTTTTTAGCCTTTTTTGCATCCTGCGCCTATTCGTCTCCAAGAAATAAAAATGTTATTATATCAACAATATAATCTTAACAATGTCTTTCTTTTCCAAGGAAACGTATAGGTATATATGCTAAAGGCAGTTGAAACGTTTTATTTGCGAGTTTTTTGCATTCTGCGCCGTTTCGTCTCCCAGAAATAAAAAAATATTATATTAACAATATAATCTTAACAACGTCTTTCGTTTCTAAGGAAATGTATAGGTTTATATGCTAAAGGCATTTAAAACGATTTATTTTTGACTTTTTTTGCATCCTGCGACTTTTTGTCTCCAAGAAATAAAAATGTTATTATATGAACAATTTCATCTTAACAATGTCTTTCGTTTCCAAGGAAACGTATAGGTTTATATGCAAAAGGCAGTTAAGATGTTTTATTTTCGACTTTTTTTGCATCCTGCGCGTTTTCGTTTCCAAGAAGTAAAAATGTTATTATATCAACAGTATAATCATAGGAATGTGTTTCCTTTCCAAGGAAACGTATAGGATTATATGCTGAAGGCAGTTAAAACGTTTCATTTTGAGTTTTTTGCATCCTGCGCCGTTTCGTCTCCAAGAAATAAAAATGTTATTATATCAACAATATAATCTTAACAATGTCTTTCGTTTCCAAGGAAATGTGCAAGCTAAACGCAGTAGACAGTTCAAACCTTTTTTTTCGACTTTTTTGCATCCCTGCGCCTTTTCGTCTCTAAGAAATAAAAATGTTATGATATTAAAAATATAATCTTAACAATGTCTTTCGTTCCAAGGAATTGTGCAAGCTAAACGGATTAGGCAGTTAAAACCTTTTTATTTTTTGACGGTTTTGCATCCTGCGCCTTTTCGTCTCCAAGAAATAAAAATCTTATTATATTAACAATATAATCTTAACCATGTCTTTCGTTTCCAAGGAATGTATATGCTTATATATAATAGGCAGTTAAAACGTATTATTTTCGACTTTTTGCATCTTGCGCCTTCTCGTCTCCAAGAAATAAAAATGTTATGATATTAAAAATATAATCTTAACAATGTCTTTCGTATCCAAGGAAACGTTTAGGTATATATGCTAAAGGCAGTTAAAACGATTTGTTTTTTACTTCTTTTGCATCCTTCGCCTTTTCGTCTCCAAGAAATAAAAATGCTATTATGTTAACAATATAATCCTAACAATGTCTTTCGTTTCCAAGGATATGTGCAATCTAAACGGAGTATGCAGTTGAAACCTTTATTTGTTATTTTTTTTTCACCCTGCGTCTTTTTGTCTCCAAGAAATAAAAATGTTATTATATCAACAATATAATTTAGGAATGTCTTTCTTTTCCAACGAAACGTATAGGTTTATATGAAAAGGCAGTTAAAACGTTTTGTTTTTGACTTTTTTGCATCCTGCGGGTTTTCGTCTCCAAGAAGTAAAAATGTTATTATGATAACAATATAATCTTAACAATATCTTTCTTGTCCAAGGAAACGTAAAGGTTTATATGCTAAAGGCAGTAAAAACGTTTTATTTGCGAGTTTTTTGCACTCTGCGCCGTTTCGTCTCCGAGAAATATAAATGTTATTATATTAATAATATAATCTTAACAATGTCTTTCGTTTCCAAGGATATGTGCAAGCTAAACGGAGTACGCAGTTGAAACCTTTTTTTTAGACTTTTTTGCATCCTGCGCCTATTCGTCTCCAAGAAATAAAAATGTTATTATATCAACAATATAATCTTAACAATGTCTTTCTTTTCGAAGGAAACGTATAGGTTTATATGCTAAAGGCAGTTGAAACGTTTTATTTGCGAGTTTTTTGCATTCTGCGCCGTTTCGTCTCCCAGAAATAAAAAAATATTATATTAACAATATAATCTTAACAATGTCTTTCGTTTCTAAGGAAATGTATAGGTTTATATGCTAAAGGCATTTAAAACGATTTATTTTTTACTTTTTTTGCATCCTGTGACTTTTTGTCTCCAAGAAATAAAAATGTTATTATATGAACAATTTCATCTTAACAATGTCTTTCGTTTCCAAGGAAACGTATAGGTTTATATGCAAAAGGCAGTTAAGATGTTTTATTTTCTACTTTTTTTGCATCCTGCGCGTTTTCGTTTCCAAGAAGTAAAAATGTTATTATATCAACAGTATAATCATAGGAATGTGTTTCCTTTCCAAGGAAACGTATAGGATTATATGCTGAAGGCAGTTAAAACGTTTTATTTGCGAGTTTTTTGCACTCTGCGCCGTTTCGTCTCCGAGAAATATAAATGTTATTATATTAACAATATAATCTTAACAATGTCTTTCGTTTCCAAGGATATGTGCAAGCTAAACGGAGTACGCAGTTGAAACCTTTTTTTTAGACTTTTTTGCATCCTGCGCCGTTTCGTCTCCAAGAAATAAAAATGTTATTATATCAACAATATAATCTTAACAATGTCTTTCGTTTCCAAGGAAATGTGCAAGCTAAACGCAGTAGACAGTTCAAACCTTTTTTTTCGACTTTTTTGCATCCCTGCGCCTTTTCGTCTCTAAGAAATAAAAATGTTATGATATTAAAAATATAATCTTAACAATGTCTTTCGTTCGAAGGAATTGTGCAAGCTAAACGGATTAGGCAGTTAAAACCTTTTTATTTTTTGACGGTTTTGCATCCTGCGCCTTTTCGTCTCCAAGAAATAAAAATCTTATTATATCAACAATATAATCTTAACAATGTCTTTCGTTTCCAAGGAAACGTATAGGTTTATATGCTAAAGGCAGTTGAAACGTTTTATTTTCGAGTTTTTTGCATTCTGCGCCGTTTCGTCTCCCAGAAATAAAAATGTTATTATATTAACAATATAATCTTAACAATGTCTTTCGTTTCTAAGGAAATGTATAGGTTTATATGCTAAAGGCATTTAAAACGATTTAATTTTGACTTTTTTTGCATCCTGCGACTTTTCGTCTCCAAGAAATAAAAATGTTATTATATGAACAATTTCATCTTAACAATGTCTTTCGTTTCCAAGGAAACGTATAGGTTTACGAGGTCTGTTAGATAAGTATCCGACCTTATTTTTTTTCTCGGAAACCTGGCGGATTTGAATCAAGCCCGCTTGCATGAGCCGACCATAAACCTTCGTGCGCATGCATGAATTTTTTCCCGCCTTTAGATAGCGTCTGTTGCTGGCAATCAGCATTTGAGTGATGTAGTGTTTAGTGCTCTCGTCGTACTCTCATTGTTAGGAAAATGACGGAACGTTTGGAGCAGCGCTATTGCATTAAATTTTGCCTGAAACTGGGCGATAGCCAGGTGGAAACCATTCGTAAAATTCAGACGGCTTTCGGTGACGATGCTATGGGCATCACACAGATTAAGGAGTGGTACAACCGGTTTAAAGACGGACGCACATCGGTGGAGAGCGAGCTACGCTCCGGTCCGCCATCAACATGCCGAAATGACCAGATCATTGCCAAAGTGAACGCTGTAGTGATGCGGGACCGTCATGTGAGTATCCGAGAAATTGCGGAAGAGGTGGGCATCAGCACTTTTTCGGCCCATTCAACTATGACCGAAGATTTGGCCATGAAGTGAGTGGCGGCGAAATTCAATGCCGATGCTGCTGACGGCGGAGCAAAAACAATTTCGTGTTGAAGTCTCACATGACATGCTTGAGTCCAGAAACAGTGACCCCGACTTTATGAGCACCTTAATGAGTGCTGACGAGTCCTGGTGTACGGGTACGACCCGGAAACCAAATTCCAGTCGTCACAATCGTTATTTTCCTTGCAACGACGAGAGCAATATACACTACCTCACTCAAATGCTGCTTGCCAGCAACAGTAGCTATCTACAGACGGAAATAAATTCACACATGCGCACGAAGGTTCAAGGTCGGCTCATGCAAGAGGGCTTGATTCAAATCCGTCAGGTTTCCGAGAAAAAAAATAAGGTCGGATACTTATCTAACAGACCTCGTATATGCAAGAGGCAGTTAAAATGTTTTATTTTCGACTTTTTTGCATCCTGCGCCTTTTCGTCTCCAAGAAGTAAAAATGTTATTATATCAACAGTATAATCATAAGAATGTCTTTCCTTTCCAAGGAAACGAATAGGATTATATGCTAAAGGCAGTTAAAACGTTTCATTTTGAGTTTTTTGCATCCTGCGCCGTTTCGACTCCAAGAAATAAAAATGTTATTATGTCAACAATATAATCTTAACAATGTCTTTCGTTTCCAAGGAATTGTGCAAGCTAAACGGATTAGGCAGTTGAAACCTTTATATTTTTTGACGGTTTTGCATCCTGCGCCTTTTCGTCTCCAAGAAATAAAAATCTTATTATATTAAGAATATAATCCTAACCATGTGTTTCGTTTCCAAGGAATGTATATGTTTGTATGTTATAGGCAGTTAAAACGTATTATATTCGACTTTTTTTCATCATGCGCCTTCTCGTCTCCAAGATATAAAAATGTTATTATATTAACAATGTAATATTAACAATGTCTTTCGTTTCCAAGGAAATGTATATGTTTATATGTTACAGGCAGTTAAAACGTATTATTTTTGACTTTTTTGCATCATGCGCCTTTTCGTTTCCAAGAAATAAAAATGTTATTATAATAACAATATAATATAAACAATGCCGTTCGTTTCCAAGGAAATGTGCAAGCTAAATGGAGTAGGCAGTTGAATCCTTTTTTGGACTTTTTTGCATCCCTGCGTCTTTTCGTCTCTAAGAAATAAAAATGTGATTATATCAACAATATAATCTTAACAATGTCTTTCTTTTCCAAGGAAACGTATAGGTTTATATGCTAAAGGCAGATAAAACATTTTATTTTCGAGTTTTTTGCATTCTGCGCCGTTTCGTCTCCCAGAAATAAAAATGTTATTATATTAACAATATAATCTTAACAATGTATTTCGTTTCTAAGGAAATGTGGAAGCTAAACAGAGTAGGCAGTTGAAACCTTTTTTTTTTAGACTTTTTTGCATCCTGTGCCTTTTCGACTGCAAGAAATGAAAATTTTATTATAATAACAATATAATCTTAACAACGTCTTTCGTTTCCAAGGAAATGTGCAATCAATATGGAGTAGGCAGTTGAAACCTTTCTTTTTTCGACTTTTTTGCATCACTGCGCCTTTTCGTCTCTAAGAAATAATATTGTTATTATATTAACAATATAATCTTAAAAATGTCTTTCGTTTCCAAGGATATGCGCAAGCTGAACGGAGTACGCAGTTGAAACCTTTTTTTTAGACTTTTTTGCATCCTGCGCCTATTCGTCTCCAAGAAATAGAAATGTTATTATATCAACAATATAATCTTAACAATGTCTTTCTTTTCCAAGGAAACGTATAGGTTTATATCCTAAAGGCAGTTGAAACGTTTTATTTTCGAGCTTTTTGCATTCTGCGCCGTTTCGTCTCCCAGAATTAAAAAATGTTATTATATTAACAATATAATCTTAACAATGTCTTTCGTTTCTAAGGAAAAGTATAGGTTTATATGCTAAAGGCATTTAAAACGATTTATTTTTGACTTTTTTGGCATCCTGCGCCGTTTCGTCTCCAAGAAATAAAAATGTCATTATATCAACAATATAATCTTAACAATGTCTTTCGTTTCCAAGGAAATGTGCAAGCTAAACGCAGTAGGCAGTTCAAACCTTTTTTTCGACTTTTTTGCATCCCTGCGTCTTTTCGTCTCTAAGAAATAAAAATGTTATTATATTTAAAATATAATCTTAACAATATAGTTGCAAGGTCTCCAAGAAATAAAAATGTCATTATATCAACAATATAATCTTAACAATGTCTTTCTTGTCCAAGGAAACGTATAGAATTATATGCTAAAGACATTTAAAACGATTCATTTTCGAGTTTTTTGCATCCTGCGCCGTTTCGTCTCCAAGAAATAAAAATGTTATTATATCAACAATATAATCTTAACAATGTCTTTCGTTTCCAAGGAATCGTGCAAGCTAAACGGATTAGGCAGTTGAAAACTTTTTATTTTTAGACGTTTTTGCATCCTGCGCCTTTTCGTCTGCAAGGAATAAAAATCTTATTATATTAACAATATAATCCTAACCATGTCTTTCGTTTCCAAGGAAATGTATATGTTTATATGTTAAAGGCAGTTAAAACGTATTATTTTCGACTTTTTTGCATCATGCGCCTTTTCGTTTCCAAGAAATAAAAATGTTATTATAATAACAATATAATCTTAACAATGCCGTTCGTTTCCAAGGAAATGTGCAAGCTAAATGGAGTAGGCAGTTGAAACCTTTTTTTTAGACTTTTTTGCATCATGCGCCTTTTCGTCTCCAAGAAATAAAAATGTTATTTTATCAACAATATAACCTTAACAATGTCTTTCGTATCCAAGGAAACGTATAGGTATATATGCTAAAGGCAGTTAAAACGATTTGTTTTTTACTTTTTTTGCATCCTGTGACTTTTTGTCTCCAAGAAATAAAAATGTTATTATATGAGCAATTTCATCTTAACAATGTCTTTCGTTTCCGAGGAAACGTATAGGTTTATATGGAAAAGGCAGTTAAGATGTTTTATTTTCTACTTTTTTTGCATCCTGCGCGTTTTCGTTTCCAAGAAGTAAAAATGTTATTATATCAACAGTATAATCATAGGAATGTGTTTCCTTTCCAAGGAAACGTATAGGATTATATGCTGAAGGCAATTAAAACGTTTCATTTTGAGTTTTTTGCATCCTGCGCCGTTTCGTCTCCAAGAAATAAAAATGTTATTATATCAACAATATAATCTTAACAATGTCTTTCGTTTCCAAGGAAATGTGCAAGCTAAACGCAGTAGACAGTTCAAACCTTTTTTTTCGACTTTTTTGCATCCCTGCGCCTTTTCGTCTCTAAGAAATAAAAATGTTATGATATTAAAAATATAATCTTAACAATGTCTTTCGTTCCAAGGAATTGTGCAAGCTAAACGGATTAGGCAGTTAAAACCTTTTTATTTTTTGACGGTTTTGCATCCTGCGCCTTTTCGTCTTCAAGAAATAAAAATCTTATTATATTAACAATATAATCTTAACCATGTCTTTCGTTTCCAAGGAATGTATATGTTTATATATTATAGGCAGTTAAAACGTATTATTTTCGACTTTTTGCATCATGCGCCTTCTCGTCTCCAAGAAATAAAAATGTTATGATATTAAAAATATAATCTTAACAATGTCTTTCGTATCCAAGGAAACGTATAGGTATATATGCTAAAGGCAGTTAAAACGATTTGTTTTTTTACTTCTTTTGCATCCTTCGCCTTTTCGTCTCCAAGAAATAAAAATGTTATTATGTTAACAATATAATCCTAACAATGTCTTTCGTTTCCAAGGATATGTGCAATCTAAACGGAGTATGCAGTTGAAACCTTTATTTGTTACTTTTTTTTCATCCTGCGTCTTTTTGTCTCCAAGAAATAAAAATGTTATTATATCAACAATATAATTTTAAGAATGTCTTTCTTTTCCAACGAAACGTATAGGTTTATATGAAAAGGCAGTGAAAACGTTTTGTTTTTGACTTTTTTGCATCCTGCGGGTTTTCGTCTCCAAGAAGTAAAAATGTTATTATGATAACAATATAATCTTAACAATATCTTTCTTGTCCAAGGAAACGTAAAGGTTTATATGCTAAAGGCAGTAAAAACGTTTTATTTGCGAGTTTTTTGCACTCTGCGCCGTTTCGTCTCCGAGAAATAAAAATGTTATTATATTAACAATAAAATCTTAACGATGTCCTTCGTTTCCAAGGAAATGTGCAAACTAAACGGAGTAGGCAGTTGAAACTTTTTTTCGACTTTTTTGCATCCCTGCGCCTTATATGTTTATATGTTACAGGCAGTTAAAACGTATTATTTTTGACTTTTTTGCATCATGCGCCTTTTCGTTTCCAAGAAATAAAAATGTTATTATAATAACAATATAATATTAACAATGCCGTTCGTTTCCAAGGAAATGTGCAAGCTAAATGGAGTAGGCAGTTGAATCCTTTTTTTGGACTTTTTTGCATCCCTGCGTCTTTTCGTCTCTAAGAAATAAAAATGTCATTATATCAACAATATAATCTTAACAATGTCTTTCTTTTCCAAGGAAACGTATAGGTTTATATGCTAAAGGCAGATAAAACGTTTTATTTTCGAGTTTTTTGCATTCTGCGCCGTTTCGTCTCCCAGAAATAAAAATGTTATTATATTAACAATATAATCTTAACAATGTATTTCGTTTCTAAGGAAATGTGGAAGCTAAACAGAGTAGGCAGTTGAAACCTTTTTTTTTTAGACTTTTTTGCATCCTGTGCCTTTTCGACTGCAAGAAATGAAAATTTTATTATAATAACAATATAATCTTAACAACGTCTTTCGTTTCGAAGGAAATGTGCAATCAATATGGAGTAGACAGTTGAAACCTCTCTTTTTTCGACTTTTTTGCATCTCTGCGCCTTTTCGTCTCTAAGAAATAAAATTGTTATTATATTAACAATATAATCTTAACAATGTCTTTCGTTTCCAAGGATATGCGCAAGCTAAACGGAGTACGCAGTTGAAACCTTTTTTTTAGACTTTTTTGCATCCTGCGCCTATTCGTCTCCAAGAAATAAAAATGTTATTACATCAACAATATAATCTTAACAATGTCTTTCTTTTCCAAGGAAACGTATAGGTTTATATCCTAAAGGCAGTTGAAACGTTTTATTTTCGAGCTTTTTGCATTCTGCGCCGTTTCGTCTCCCAGAAATAAAAATGTTATTATATTAATCATATAATCTTAACAATGTCTTTCGTTTCTAAGGAAAAGTATAGGTTTATATGCTAAAGGCATTTAAAACGATTTATTTTTGACTTTTTTGGCATCCTGCGCCGTTTCGTCTCCAAGAAATAAAAATGTCATTATATCAACAATATAATCTTAACAATGTCTTTCGTTTCCAAGGAAATGTGCAAGCTAAAGGCAGTAGGCAGTTTAAACCTTTTTTTCGACTTTTTTCCATCCCTGCGTCTTTTCGTCTCTAAGAAATAAAAATGTTATTATATTTAAAATATAATCTTAACAATATAGTTGCAATGTCTCCAAGAAATAAAAATGTCATGATATCAACAATATAATCTTAACAATGTCTTTCGTTTCCAAGGATATGTGCAAGCTAAACGGAGTACGCAGTTGAAACCTTTTTTTTAGACTTTTTTGCATCCTGCGCCTATTCGTCTCCAAGAAATAAAAATGTTATTATATCAACAATATAATCTTAACAATGTCTTTCTTTTCCAAGGAAACGTATAGGTTTATATGCTAAAGGCAGTAAAAACGTTTTATTTGCGAGTTTTTTGCACTCTGCGCCGTTTCGTCTCCGAGAAATATAAATGTTATTATATTAACAATATAATCTTAACAATGTCTTTCGTTTCCAAGGATATGTGCAAGCTAAACGGAGTACGCAGTTGAAACCTTTTTTTTAGACTTTTTTGCATCCTGCGCCTATTCGTCTCCAAGAAATAAAAATGTTATTATATCAACAATATAATCTTAACAATGTCTTTCTTTTCCAAGGAAACGTATAGGTTTATATGCTAAAGGCAGTTGAAACGTTTTATTTGCGAGTTTTTTGCATTCTGCGCCGTTTCGTCTCCCAGAAATAAAAAAATATTATATTAACAATATAATCTTAACAATGTCTTTCGTTTCTAAGGAAATGTATAGGTTTATATGCTAAAGGCATTTAAAACGATTTATTTTTTACTTTTTTTGCATCCTGCGACTTTTTGTCTCCAAGAAATAAAAATGTTATTATATGAACAATTTCATCTTAACAATGTCTTTCGTTTCCAAGGAAACGTATAGGTTTATATGCAAAAGGCAGTTAAGATGTTTTATTTTCGACTTTTTTTGCATCCTGCGCGTTTTCGTTTCCAAGAAGTAAAAATGTTATTATATCAACAGTATAATCATAGGAATGTGTTTCCTTTCCAAGGAAACGTATAGGATTATATGCTGAAGGCAGTTAAAACGTTTCATTTTGAGTTTTTTGCATCCTGCGCCGTTTCGTCTCCAAGAAATAAAAATGTTATTATATCAACAATATAATCTTAACAATGTCTTTCGTTTCCAAGGAAATGTGCAAGCTAAACGCAGTAGACAGTTCAAACCTTTTTTTTCGACTTTTTTGCATCCCTGCGCCTTTTCGTCTCTAAGAAATAAAAATGTTATGATATTAAAAATATAATCTTAACAATGTCTTTCGTTCGAAGGAATTGTGCAAGCTAAACGGATTAGGCAGTTAAAACCTTTTTATTTTTTGACGGTTTTGCATCCTGCGCCTTTTCGTCTCCAAGAAATAAAAATCTTATTATATCAACAATATAATCTTAACAATGTCTTTCGTTTCCAAGGAAACGTATAGGTTTATATGCTAAAGGCAGTTGAAACGTTTTATTTTCGAGTTTTTTGCATTCTGCGCCGTTTCGTCTCCCAGAAATAAAAATGTTATTATATTAACAATATAATCTTAACAATGTCTTTCGTTTCTAAGGAAATGTATAGGTTTATATGCTAAAGGCATTTAAAACGATTTAATTTTGACTTTTTTTGCATCCTGCGACTTTTCGTCTCCAAGAAATAAAAATGTTATTATATGAACAATTTCATCTTAACAATGTCTTTCGTTTCCAAGGAAACGTATAGGTTTACGAGGTCTGTTAGATAAGTATCCGACCTTATTTTTTTTCTCGGAAACCTGGCGGATTTGAATCAAGCCCGCTTGTATGAGCTGACCATAAACCTTCGTGCGCATGCATGAATTTTTTCCCGCCTTTAGATAGCGTCTGTTGCTGGCAATCAGCATTTGAGTGATGTAGTGTTTAGTGCTCTCGTCGTACTCTCATTGTTAGGAAAATGACGGAACGTTTGGAGCAGCGCTATTGCATTAAATTTTGCCTGAAACTGGGCGATAGCCAGGTGGAAACCATTCGTAAAATTCAGACGGCTTTCGGTGACGATGCTATGGGCATCACACAGATTAAGGAGTGGTACAACCGGTTTAAAGACGGACGCACATCGGTGGAGAGCGAGCTACGCTCCGGTCCGCCATCAACATGCCGAAATGACCAGATCATTGCCAAAGTGAACGCTGTAGTGATGCGGGACCGTCATGTGAGTATCCGAGAAATTGCGGAAGAGGTGGGCATCAGCACTTTTTCGGCCCATTCAACTATGACCGAAGATTTGGCCATGAAGTGAGTGGCGGCGAAATTCAATGCCGATGCTGCTGACGGCGGAGCAAAAACAATTTCGTGTTGAAGTCTCACATGACATGCTTGAGTCCAGAAACAGTGACCCCGACTTTATGAGCACCTTAATGAGTGCTGACGAGTCCTGGTGTACGGGTACGACCCGGAAACCAAATTCCAGTCGTCACAATCGTTATTTTCCTTGCAACGACGAGAGCACTATACACTACCTCACTCAAATGCTGCTTGCCAGCAACAGACGCTATCTACAGACGGAATAAATTCACACATGCGCACGAAGGTTCAAGGTCGGCTCATGCAAGAGGGCTTGATTCAAATCCGTCAGGTTTCCGAGAAAAAAAATAAGGTCGGATACTTATCTAACAGACCTCGTATATGCAAGAGGCAGTTAAAATGTTTTATTTTCGACTTTTTTGCATCCTGCGCCTTTTCGTTTCCAAATAGTAAAAATGTTATTATATCAACAGTATAATCATAAGAATGTGTTTCCTTTCCAAGGAAACGTATAGGATTATATGCTGAAGGCAGTTAAAACGTTTCATTTTGAGTTTTTTGCATCCTGCGCCGTTTCGTCTCCAAGAAATAAAAATGTTATTATATCAACAATATAATCTTAACAATGTCTTTCGTTTCCAAGGAAATGTGCAAGCTAAACGCAGTAGACAGTTCAAACCTTTTTTTTTCGACTTTTTTGCATCCTGCGCCTTTTCGTCTCCAAGAAATAAAAATCTTATTATATTAACAATATAATCCTAACCATGTCTTTCGTTTCCAAGGAATGTATATGTTTATATGTTATAGGCAGTTAAAACGTATTATATTCGACTTTTTTTCATCATGCGCCTTCTCGTCTCCAAGATATAAAAATGTTATTATATTAACAATGTAATATTAACAATGTCTTTCGTTTCCAAGGAAATGTATATGTTTATATGTTACAGGCAGTTAAAACGTATTATTTTTGACTTTTTTGCATCATGCGCCTTTTCGTTTCCAAGAAATAAAAATGTTATTATAATAACAATATAATATAAACAATGCCGTTCGTTTCCAAGGAAATGTGCAAGCTAAATGGAGTAGGCAGTTGAATCCTTTTTTGGACTTTTTTGCATCCCTGCGTCTTTTCGTCTCTAAGAAATAAAAATGTCATTATATCAACAATATAATCTTAACAATGTCTTTCTTTTCCAAGGAAACGTATAGGTTTATATGCTAAAGGCAGATAAAACATTTTACTTTCGAGTTTTTTGCATTCTGCGCCGTTTCGTCTCCCAGAAATAAAAATGTTATTATATTAACAATATAATCTTAACAATGTATTTCGTTTCTAAGGAAATGTGGAAGCTAAACAGAGTAGGCAGTTGAAACCTTTTTTTTTTAGACTTTTTTGCATCCTGTGCCTTTTCGACTGCAAGAAATGAAAATTTTATTATAATAACAATATAATCTTAACAACGTCTTTCGTTTCCAAGGAAATGTGCAATCAATATGGAGTAGGCAGTTGAAACCTTTCTTTTTTCGACTTTTTTGCATCACTGCGCCTTTTCGTCTCTAAGAAATAAAATTGTTATTATATTAACAATATAATCTTAACAATGTCTTTCGTTTCCTAGGATATGCGCAAGCTAAACGGAGTACGCAGTTGAAACCTTTTTTTTAGACTTTTTTGCATCCTGCGCCTATTCGTCTCCAAGAAATAAAAATGTTATTATATCAACAATATAATCTTAACAATGTCTTTCCTTTCCAAGGAAACGAATAGGATTATATGCTAAAGGCAGTTAAAACATTTCATTTTGAGTTTTTTGCATCCTGCGCCGTTTCGACTCCAAGAAATAAAAATGTTATTATGTCAACAATATAATCTTAACAATGTCTTTCGTTTCCAAGGAATTGTGCAAGCTAAACGGATTAGGCAGTTGAAACCTTTTTATTTTTTGACGGTTTTGCATCCTGCGCCTTTTCGTCTCCAAGAAATAAAAATCTTATTATATTAACAATATAATCCTAACCATGTCTTTCGTTTCCAAGGAATGTATATGTTTATATGTTATAGGCAGTTAAAACGTATTATATTCGACTTTTTTTCATCATGCGCCTTCTCGTCTCCAAGATATAAAAATGTTATTATATTAACAATGTAATATTAACAATGTCTTTCGTTTCCAAGGAAATGTATATGTTTATATGTTACAGGCAGTTAAAACGTATTATTTTTGACTTTTTTGCATCATGCGCCTTTTCGTTTCCAAGAAATAAAAATGTTATTATAATAACAATATAATATAAACAATGCCGTTCGTTTCCAAGGAAATGTGCAAGCTAAATGGAGTAGGCAGTTGAATCCTTTTTTGGACTTTTTTGCATCCCTGCGTCTTTTCGTCTCTAAGAAATAAAAATGTCATTATATCAACAATATAATCTTAACAATGTCTTTCTTTTCCAAGGAAACGTATAGGTTTATATGCTAAAGGCAGATAAAACATTTTATTTTCGAGTTTTTTGCATTCTGCGCCGTTTCATCTCCCAGAAATAAAATGTTATTATATTAACAATATAATCTTAACAATGTATTTCGTTTCTAAGGAAATGTGGAAGCTAAACAGAGTAGGCAGTTGAAACCTTTTTTTTTTAGACTTTTTTGCATCCTGTGCCTTTTCGACTGCAAGAAATGAAAATTTTATTATAATAACAATATAATCTTAACAACGTCTTTCGTTTCCAAGGAAATGTGCAATCAATATGGAGTAGGCAGTTGAAACCTTTCTTTTTTCGACTTTTTTGCATCACTGCGCCTTTTCGTCTCTAAGAAATAAAATTGTTATTATATTAACAATATAATCTTAACAATGTCTTTCGTTTCCTAGGATATGCGCAAGCTAAACGGAGTACGCAGTTGAAACCTTTTTTTTAGACTTTTTTGCATCCTGCGCCTATTCGTCTCCAAGAAATAAAAATGTCATTATATCAACAATATAATCTTAACAATGTCTTTCGTTTCCAAGGAAATGTGCAAGCTAAACGCAGTAGGCAGTTCAAACCTTTTTTTCGACTTTTTTGCATCCCTGCGTCTTTTCGTCTCTAAGAAATAAAAATGTTATTATATTTAAAATATAATCTTAACAATATAGTTGCAATGTCTCCAAGAAATAAAAATGTCATTATATCAACAATATAATCTTAACAATGTCTTTCTTGTCCAAGGAAAAGTATAGAATTATATGCTAAAGACATTTAAAACGATTCATTTTCGAGTTTTTTGCATCCTGCGCCGTTTCGTCTCCAAGAAATAAAAATGTTATTATATGAACAATATAATCTTAACAATGTCTTTCGTTTCCAAGGAATCGTGCAAGCTAAACGGATTAGGCAGTTGAAACCTTTTTATTTTTAGACGTTTTTTGCATCCTGCGCCTTTTCGTCTGCAAGGAATAAAAATCTTATTATATTAACAATATAATCTTAACCATGTCTTTCGTTTCCAAGGAAATGTATATGTTTATATGTTAAAGGCAGTTAAAACGTATTATTTTCGACTTTTTTGCATCATGCGCCTTTTCGTTTCCAAGAAATAAAAATGTTATTATAATAACAATATAATCTTAACAATGCCGTTCGTTTCCAAGGAAATGTGCAAGCTAAATGGAGTAGGTAGTTGAAACCTTTTTTTTTTAGACTTTTTTGCATCATGCGCCTTTTCGTCTCCAAGAAATAAAAATGTTATTTTATCAACAATATAACCTTAACAATGTCTTTCGTATCCAAGGAAACGTATAGGTATATATGCTAAAGGCAGTTAAAACGATTTGTTTTTTACTTCTTTTGCATCCTGCGCCTATTCGTCTCCAAGAAATAAAAATGTTATTATATGAGCAATTTCATCTTAACAATGTCTTTCGTTTCCAAGGAAACGTATAGGTTTATATGGAAAAGGCAGTTAAAATGTTTTGTTTTCGACTTTTTAACATCCTTCGCCTTTTCGTCTCCAAGAAATAAAAATGTTATTATATCAACAGTATAATCATAAGAATGTCTTTCTTTCCAAGGAAACGTATAGGATTATATGCTAAAGGAAGTTAAAACGTTTCATTTTCGAGTTTTTGGCATCCTTCGCCGTTTCGTCTCCAAGAAATAAAAATGTCATTATATCAACAATATAATCTTAACAATGTCTTTCGTTTCCAAGGAATTGTGCAAGGTAAATGGAGTATTCAGTTGAAACCTTTTTTTTATACTTTTTTGCATCCTGCACCTTTTCGTCTCCTAGAAATAAAAATGTCATTATATCAACAATATAATCTTAATAATGTCTTTCTTTTCCAAGGAAACGTATAGGTTTATATGCTAAAGGCAGATAAAACGATTTATTTTCGAGTTTTTTGCATTCTGCGCCGTTTCGTCTCCCAGAAATAAAAATGTTATTATATTAACAATATAATCTTAACAATGTCTTTAGTTTCTAAGGAAATGTGGAAGCTAAACAGAGTAGGCAGTTGAAACCTTTTTTTAAAGACTTTTTTGCATCCTGTGCCTTTTCGTCTGCAAGAAATGAAAATTTTATTATAATAACAATATAATCTTAACAACGTCTTTCGTTTCCAAGGAAATGTGCAATCAATACGGAGTAGGCAGTTGAAACCTTTCTTTTTTCGACTTTTTTGCATCCCTGCGCCTTTTCGTCTCTAAGAAATAAAAATGTTATTATATTAACAATATAATCTTAACAATGTCTTTCGTTTCCAAGGATATGTGCAAGCTAAACGGAGTACGCAGTTGAAACCTTTTTTTTAGACTTTTTTGCATCCTGCGCCTATTCGTCTCCAAGAAATAAAAATGTTATTATATCAACAATATAATCTTAACAATGTCTTTCGTATCCAAGGAAACGTATAGGATTATATGCTAAAGGCAGTTAAATCGTTTCATTTTGGAGTTTTTGGCATCCTGCGCCGTTTCGTCTCCAAAAAATAAAAATGTCATTATATCAACAATATAATCCTAACAATGTCTTTCGTTTTCAAGGAATTGTGCAAGCTAAACGCAGTAGGCAGTTCAAACCTTTTTTTCGACTTTTTTGCATTACTGCGCCTTTTCGTCTCTAAGAAATAAAAATGTTATTATATTAAAAATATAATCTTAACAATATAATTGCAATGTCTCCAAGAAATAAAAATGTCATTATATCAACAATATAATCTTAACAATGTCTTTCGTTTCCAAGGAATTGTGCAAGGTAAACGGAGTATGCAGTTGAAACTTTTTTTTAGACTTTTTTGCATCCTGCTCCTTTTCGTCTCCAAGAAATAAAATGTCATTATATCAGCAATATAATCTTAACAATGTCTTTCTTTTCCAAGGAAACGTATAGGTTTATATGCTAAAGGCAGATAAAACGTTTTATTTTCGAGTTTTTTGCATTCTGCGCCGTTTCGTCTCCCAGAAATAAAAATGTTATTATATTAACAATATAATCTTAACAATGTATTTCGTTTCTAAGGAAAAGTGGAAGCTAAACAGAGTAGGCAGTTGAAACCAATTTTTTTTAGACTTTTTTGCATCCTGTGCCTTTTCGCCTGCAAGAAATGAAAATTTTATTATAATAACAATATAATCTTAACAACGTCTTTCGTTTCCAAGGAAATGTGCAATCAATATGGAGTAGGCAGTTGAAACCTTTCTTTTTTCGACTTTTTTGCATCCCTGCGCCTTTTCGTCTCTAAGAAATAAAAATGTTATTATATTAACAATATAATCTTAACAATGTCTTTCGTTTCCAAGGATATGTGCAGGCTAAACGGAGTACGCAGTTGAAACCTTTTTTTTAGACTTTTTTGCATCCTGCGCCTATTCGTCTCCAAGAAATAAAAATGTTATTATATTAACAATATAATCTTAACAATGTCTTTCGTTTCTAAGGAAAAGTATAGGACTGTATGCTAAAGGCATTTAAAACGATTTATTTTTGAATATTTTGGCATCCTGCGCCGTTTCGTCTCCAAGAAATAAAAATGTCATTATGTCAACAATATAATCTTAACAATGTCTTTCGTTTCCAAGGAAATGTGCAAGCTAAACGCAGTAGGCAGTTCAAACCTTTTTTCGACTTTTTTGCATCCCTGCGCATTTTCGTCTCTAAGAAATAAAAATGTTATTATATTAAAAATATAATCTTAACAATATAATTGCAATGTCTCCAAGAAATAAAAATATCATTATATCAACAATATAATCTTAACAATGTCTTTCGTTTCCAAGGATTTGTCCAAGGTAAACGGAGTATGCAGTTGAAACCTTTTTTTTTATACTCTTTTGCATCCTGCGCCTTTTCGTCTCCAAGAAATAAAAATGTTATTATATCAACAATATAATCTTAACAATGTCTTTCTTGTCCAAGGAAACGTATAGAATTATATGCTAAAGGCATTTAAAACGATTCATTTTCGAGTTTTTTGCATCCTGCGCCGTTTCGTCTCCAAGAAATAAAAATGTTATTATATCAACAATATAATCTTAACAATGTCTTTCGTTTCCAAGGAATCGTGCAAGCTAAACGGATTAGGCAATAGAAACCTTTTTATTTTTAGACGTTTTTGCATCCTGCGCCTTTTCGTCTGCATGGAATAAAAATCTTATTATATTAACAATATAATCTTAACCATGTCTTTCGTTTGAAAGGAAATGTATATGTTTATATGTTAAAGGCAGTTAAAACGTATTATTTTCGATTTTTTTGCATCATGCGCCTTTTCGTTTCCTAGAAATAAAAATATTATTATAATAACAATATAATCTTAACAATGTCTTTCGTATCCAAGGAAACGTATAGGTTTATATGCTAAAGGCAGTTAAAACGATTTGTTTTTTACTTCTTTTGCATCCTGCGCCTATTCGTCTCCAAGAAATAAAAATGTTATTATATGAGGAATTTCATCTTAACAATGTCTTTCGTTTCCAAGGAAACGTATAGGTTTATATGGAAAAGGCAGTTAAAATGTTTTGTTTTCGACTTTTTAACATCCTTCTCCTTTTCGTCTCCAAGAAATAAAAATGTTATTATATCAACAGTATAATCATAAGAATGTCTTTCCTTTCCAAGGAAACGTATAGGATTATATGCTAAAGGAAGTTAAAACGTTTCATTTTCGAGTTTTTGGCATCCTTCGCCGTTTCGTCTCCAAGAAATAAAAATGTCATTATATCAACAATATAATCTTAACAATGTCTTTCGTTTCCAAGGAAATGTGCAAGCTAAACGCAGTAGGCAGTTCAAACCTTTTTTTCGACTTTTTTGCATCCCTGCGCCTTTTCGTCTCTAAGAAATAAAAATGTTATTATATTAAAAATATAATCTTAACAATATAATAGCAATGTCTCCAAGAAATAAAAATGTCATTATATCAACAATATAATCTTAACAATGTCTTTCGTTTCCAAGGAATTGTGCAAGGTAAAGGGAGTATGCAGTTGAAACCTTTTTTTTAGACTTTTTTGCATCCTGCGCCTTTTCGTCTCCAAGAAATAAAAATGTCATTATATCAACAATATAATCTTAACAATGTCTTTCGTTTCCAAGGAATTGTGCAAGGTAAATGGAGTATTCAGTTGAAACCTTTTTTTTATACTTTTTTCCATCCTGCACCTTTTCGTCTCCTAGAAATAAAAATGTCATTATATCAACAATATAATCTTAATAATGTCTTTCTTTCCCAAAGAAACGTATAGGTTTATATGCTAAAGGCAGATAAACCGATTTATTTTCGAGTTTTTTGCATTCTGCGCCGTTTCGTCTCCCAGAAATAAAAATGTTATTATATTAACAATATAATCTTAACACTGTCTTTAGTTTCTAAGGAAATGTGGAAGCTAAACAGAGTAGGCAGTTGAAACCTTTTTTTAAAGACTTTTTTGCATCCTGTGCCTTTTCGTCTGCAAGAAATGAAAATTTTATTATAATAACAATATAATCTTAACAACGTCTTTCGTTTCCAAGGAAATGTGCAATCAATACGGAGTAGGCAGTTGAAAACTTTCTTTTTTCGACTTTTTTGCATCCCTGCGCCTTTTCGTCTCTAAGAAATAAAAATGTTATTATATTAACAATATAAACTTAACAATGTCTTTCGTTTCCAAGGAAATGTGCAAGCTAAACGCAGTAGGCAGTTCAAACCTTTTTTTCGACTTTTTTGCATTACTGCGCCTTTTCGTCTCTAAGAAATAAAAATGTTATTATATTAAAAATATAATCTTAACAATATAATTGCAATGTCTCCAAGAAATAAAAATGTCATTATATCAACAATATAATCTTAACAATGTCTTTCGTTTCCAAGGAATTGTGCAAGGTAAACGGAGTATGCAGTTGAAACTTTTTTTTAGACTTTTTTGCATCCTGCTCCTTTTCGTCTCCAAGAAATAAAATGTCATTATATCAGCAATATAATCTTAACAATGTCTTTCTTTTCCAAGGAAACGTATAGGTTTATATGCTAAAGGCAGATAAAACGTTTTATTTTCGAGTTTTTTGCATTCTGCGCCGTTTCGTCTCCCAGAAATAAAAATGTTATTATATTAACAATATAATCTTAACAATGTATTTCGTTTCTAAGGAAAAGTGGAAGCTAAACAGAGTAGGCAGTTGAAACCTTTTTTTTTTAGACTTTTTTGCATCCTGTGCCTTTTCGCCTGCAAGAAATGAAAATTTTATTATAATAACAATATAATCTTAACAACGTCTTTCGTTTCCAAGGAAATGTGCAATTAATATGGAGTAGGCAGTTGAAACCTTTCTTTTTTCGACTTTTTTGCATCTTTGCGCCTTTTCGTCTCTAAGAAATAAAAATGTTATTATATTAACAATATAATCTTAACAATGTCTTTCGTTTCCAAGGATATGTGAAGGCTAAACGGAGTACGCAGTTGAAACCTTTTTTTTAGACTTTTTTGCATCCTGCGCCTATTCGTCTCCAAGAAATAAAAATGTTATTATATTAACAATATAATCTTAACAATGTCTTTCGTTTCTAAGGAAAAGTATAGGACTGTATGCTAAAGGCATTTAAAACGATTTATTATTGAATTTTTTGGCATCCTGCGCCGTTTCGTCTCCAAGAAATAAAAATGTCATTATGTCAACAATATAATCTTAACAATGTCTTTCGTTTCCAAGGAAATGTGCAAGCTAAACGCAGTAGGCAGTTCAAACCTTTTTTCGACTTTTTTGCATCCCTGCGCATTGTCGTCTCTAAGAAATAAAAATGTTATTATATAAAAAATATAATCTTAACAATATAATTGCAATGTCTCCAAGAAATAAAAATATCATTATATCAACAATATAATCTTAACAATGTCTTTCGTTTCCAAGGATTTGTCCAAGGTAAACGGAGTATGCAGTTGAAACCTTTTTTTTTATACTCTTTTGCATCCTGCGCCTTTTCGTCTCCAAGAAATAAAAATGTTATTATATCAACAATATAATCTTAAAAATGTCTTTCTTGTCCAAGGAAACGTATAGAATTATATGCTAAAGGCATTTAAAACGATTCATTTTCGAGTTTTTTGCATCCTGCGCCGTTTCGTCTCCAAGAAATAAAAATGTTATTATATCAACAATATAATCTTAACAATGTCTTTCGTTTCCAAAGAATCCTGCAAGCTAAACGGATTAGGCAGTTGAAACCTTTTTATTTTTAGACGTTTTTGCATCCTGCGCCTTTTCGTCTGCATGGAATAAAAATCTTATTATATTAACAATATAATCTTAACCATGTCTTTCGTTTGAAAGGAAATGTATATGTTTATATGTTAATTGCAGTTAAAAAGTATTATTTTCGACTTTTTTGCATCATGCGCCTTTTCGTTTCCTAGAAATAAAAATGTTATTATAATAACAATATAATCTTAACAATGTCTTTCGTATCCAAGGAAACGTATAGGTTTATATGCTAAAGGCAGTTAAAACGATTTGTTTTTTACTTCTTTTGCATCCTGCGCTAATTCGTCTCCAAGAAATAAAAATGTTATTATATGAGCAATTTCATCTTAACAATGTCTTTCGTTTCCAAGGAAACGTATACGTTTATATGGAAAAGGCAGTTAAAATGTTTTGTTTTCGACTTTTTAACATCCTTCGCCTTTTCGTCTCCAAGAAATAAAAATGTTATTATATCAACAGTATAATCAAAAGAATGTCTTTCCTTTCCAAGGAAACGTATAGGATTATATGCTAAAGGAAGTTAAAACGTTTCATTTTCGAGTTTTTTGCATCCTGTGCCTATTCGTCTCCAAGAAATAAAAATGTTATTATATCAACAATATAATCTTAACAATGTCTTTCTTTTCCAAGGAAACGTATAGGTTTATATGCTAAAGGCAGTGTAAACGCTTTATTTTCGAGTTTTTTGCATTCTGCGCCGTTTCGTCTCCCAGAAATAAAAATGTTATTATATTAACAATATAATCTTAACAATGTCTTTCGTTTCTAAGGAAATGTATAGGTTTATATGCTAAAGGCATTTAAAACGATTTATTTTTGACTTTTTTTGCATGCTGCGACTTTTCGTCTCCAAGAAATAAAAATGTTATTATATGAACAATTTCATCTTAACAATGTCTTTTGTTTCCAAGGAAACGTACAGGTTTATATGCAAAAGGCAGTTAAAATGTTTTATTTTCGACTTTTTTGCATCCTGCGCCTTTTCGTCTCCAAGAAGTAAAAATGTTATTATATCAACAGTATAATCATAAGAATGTCTTTCCTTTCCAAGGAAACGTATAGGATTATATGCTAAAGGCAGTTAAAAGGTTTCATTTTGAGTTTTTTGCATCCTGCGCCGCTTCGACTCCAAGAAATAAAAATGTTATTATGTCAACAATATAAGCTTAACAATGTCTTTCGTTTCCAAGGAATTGTGCAAGCTAAACGCAGTAGGCAGTTCAAACCTTTTTTTTCGACTTTTCTGCATCACTGCGCCTTTTCGTCTCTAAGAAATAAAAATGTTATTATATGAGCAATTTCATCTTAACAATGTCTTTCTATTCCAAGGAAACGTTTTGGTTTATATGCTAAAGGCAGTGTAAACGCTTTATTTTCGAGTTTTTGGCATCCTGCGCTGTTTCGTCTCCAAGAAATAAAAATGTCATTATATCAACAATATAATCTTGACAATGTCTTTCCTTTCGAAGGAAATGTGCAAGCTAAACGCAGTAGGCAGTTCAAACCTTTTTTTCGACTTTTTTCCATCCCTGCGTCTTTTCGTCTCTAAGAAATAAAAATGTTATTATATTTAAAATATAATCTTAACAATATAGTTGCAATGTCTCCAAGAAATAAAAATGTCATTATATCAACAATATAATCTTAACAATGTCTTTCGTTTCCAAGGAATTGTGCAAGGTAAACGGAGTATGCAGTTGAAACCTTTTTTTTAGACTTTTTTGCATCCTGCGCCTCTTCGTCTCCAAGAAATAAAAATGTTATTATATCAACAATATAATCTTAACAATGTCTTTCTTGTCCAAGGAAACGTATAGAATTATATGCTAAAGGCATTTAAAACGATTCATTTTCGAGTTTTTTGCATCCTGCGCCGTTTCGTCTCCAAGAAATAAAAATGTTATTATATCAACAATATAATCTTAACAATGTCTTTCGTTTCCAAGGAATCGTGCAAGCTAAACGGATTAGGCAATAGAAACCTTTTTATTTTTAGACGTTTTTGCATCCTGCGCCTTTTCGTCTGCATGGAATAAAAATCTTATTATATTAACAATATGATCTTAACCATGTCTTTCGTTTGAAAGGAAATGTATATGTTTATATGTTAAAGGCAGTTAAAACGTATTATTTTCGATTTTTTTGCATCATGCGCCTTTTCGTTTCCTAGAAATAAAAATGTTATTATAATAACAATATAATCTTAACAATGTCTTTCGTATCCAAGGAAACGTATAGGTTTATATGCTAAAGGCAGTTAAAACGATTTGTTTTTTACTTCTTTTGAATCCTGCGCCAATTCGTCTCCAAGAAATAAAAATGTTATTATATGAGCAATTTCATCTTAACAATGTCTTTCATTTCCAAGGAAACGTATACGTTTATATGGAAAAGGCAGTTAAAATGTTTTGTTTTCGACTTTTTAACATCCTTCGCCTTTTCGTCTCCAAGAAATAAAAATGTTATTATATCAACAGTATAATCAAAAGAATGTCTTTCCTTTCCAAGGAAACGTATAGGATTATATGCTAAAGGAAGTTAAAACGTTTCATTTTCGAGTTTTTTGCATCCTGTGCCTGTTCGTCTCCAAGAAATAAAAATGTTATTATATCAACAATATAATCTTAACAATGTCTTTCTTTTCCAAGGAAACGTATAGGTTTATATGCTAAAGGCAGTGTAAACGCTTTATTTTCGAGTTTTTTGCATTCTGCGCCGTTTCGTCTCCCAGAAATAAAAATGTTATTATATTAACAATATAATCTTAACAATGTCTTTCGTTTCTAAGGAAATGTATAGGTTTATATGCTAAAGGCATTTAAAACGATTTATTTTTGACTTTTTTTGCATGCTGCGACTTTTCGTCTCCAAGAAATAAAAATGTTATTATATGAACAATTTCATCTTAACAATGTCTTTTGTTTCCAAGGAAACGTACAGGTTTATATGCAAAAGGCAGTTAAAATGTTTTATTTTCGACTTTTTTGCATCCTGCGCCTTTTCGTCTCCAAGAAGTAAAAATGTTATTATACAGGGTCTGTTCTGAAAGTAGTAGGACTTATTTTTTAAAAAATATTTTATTTATGATAATAGTACAAACGATTAGAATTTTTCAAAGTAGCATCCTTCCGCATCTACACACTGCTGCCAACGAGTTTTCCAATGTTTGTATGCCTCCTGGAATGCCTGGACCGGAAGGCTGTTTAGCTCCCTCGTCACGGCCTGTTGAATCATCTCTACCGAGCCATGATGTTTCCCCTTGAGAGTCGATTTTATTCTGGGGAATAGAAAAAAGTCTGGCGGGGCCAAGTCGGGGCTGTAGGGGGCATGAGGTAACGTTGCGACATTGTGCCGGGCAAGATACTCCACTACTCCGAAAGCTGTATGGCTTGGCGCGTTATCATGGTGCAGACGCCTGTTGGTGGCGATGGCTGGGCGGACACGAACAATGCTCAATTCATCAGCAATCATTCTGATACTCATCCTACGATCACTGTTCAGTAACATTTTAATTCGAGACACATTTTCGTCGGTCTTGCTGGTAGATGGGCGTCCGGTGCGGTCGTCGTCTTCCACTCTTTCCCTACCTTCTCGGAACAACTTGTGCCACTCAAAAACACCCGATCTAGCCATGGCAACATCCCCGTAGGCCTCCATAATCATGTTGTGAGTCTCTTTGCCCGTTTTACCAAGCTTTACGCAAAATTTGATCGCATATCGCTGTTCCAGTAAACGCTGCATGATTCTCCGTGACGAGGCGTTTGGACAGGGGTTCACAGTACCAGTGACCTGCTCTCTTCAACGGCTGTGAGCCGACTGACGATTTTTCCCACAGTTCCCAATATCCCCCTCTACAGATCGTGCGTGCGCAGATCGCTTCTCGTCCGCCCGTTCGCGCAGGAAAATTCCAGTCCTACTACTTTCAGAACAGACCCTGTATCAACAGTATAATCATAAGAATGTCTTTCCTTTCCAAGGAAACGTATAGGAATATATGCTAAAGGCAGTTAAAAGGTTTCATTTTGAGTTTTTTGCATCCTGCGCCGCTTCGACTCCAAGAAATAAAAATGTTATTATGTCAACAATATAAGCTTAACAATGTCTTTCGTTTCCAAGGAATTGTGCAAGCTAAACGCAGTAGGCAGTTCAAACCTTTTTTTTCCACTTTTCTGCATCACTGCGCCTTTTCGTCTCTAAGAAATAAAAATGTTATTATATTAAAAATATAATCTTAACAATGTCTTTCGTTTCCAAAGAATTATGCAAGCTAAACGGATTAGGCAGTTGAAACCTTTTTATTTTTTGACGGTTTTGCATCCTGCGCCTTTTCGTCTCCAAGAAATAAAAATCTTATTATATTAACAATATAATCTTAGCCATGTCTTTCGTTTCAAAGGAAATGTATATGTTTATATGTTAAAGGCAGTTAAAACGTATTATTTTCGACTTTTTTGCATCATGCGCCTTTTCGTTTCCAAGAAATAAATATGTTATTATAATAACAATATAATCTTAACAATGTCTTTCGTATCCAAGGAAACGTATAGGTTTATATGCTAAAGGCAGTTAAAACGATTTGTTTTTTACTTCTTTTGCATCCTGCGCCTATTCGTCTCCAAGAAATAAAAATATTATTATATGAGCAATTTTATCTTAACAATGTCTTTCTATTCCAAGGAAACGTTTTGGTTTATATTCTAAAGGCAGTGTAAACGCTTTATTTTCGAGTTTTTGGCATCCTGCGCTGTTTCGTCTCCAAGAAATAAAAATGTCATTATATCAACAATATAATCTTGACAATGTCTTTCCTTTCGAAGGAAATGTGCAAGCTAAACGCAGTAGGCAGTTCAAACCTTTTTTTCGACTTTTATGCATCCCTGCGCCTTTTCGTCTCTAAGAAATAAAAATGTTATTATATTAAAAATATAATCTTAACAATATAATAGCAATGTCTCCAAGAAATAAAAATGTCATTATATCAACAATATAATCTTAACAATGTCTTTCGTTTCAAGGAATTGTGCAACTTAAACGGAGTATGCAGTTGAAACATTTTTTTTAGACTTTTTTGCATCCTGCGCCTTTTCGTCTCCAAGAAATAAAAATGTCATTATATCAACAATATAATCTTAACAATGTCTTTCGTTTCCAAGGAATTGTGCAAGGTAAACGGAGTATGCAGTTGAAACCTTTTTTTTTATACTTTTTTGCATCCTGCGCCTTTTCGTCTCTTAGAAATAAAAATGTCATTATATAAAAAATATAATCTTAGCAATGTCTTTCTTTTCTAAGGAAACGTATAGGTTTATATGCTAAAGGCAGATAAAACGATTTATTTTCGAGTTTTTTGCATTCTGCGCCGTTTCGTCTCCCAGAAATAAAAATGTTATTATATTAACAATATAATCTTAACAATGTCTTTCGTTTCTAAGGAAATGTGGAAGCTAAAAAGAGTAGGCAGTTGAAACCTTTTTTTAAAGACTTTTTTGCATCCTGTGCATTTTCGTCTGCAAGAAATGAAAATTTTATTATAATAACAATATAATCTTAACAACGTCTTTCGTTTCCAAGGAAATGTGCAATCAATACGGAGTAGACAGTTGAAACCTTTCTTTTTTCGACTTTTTTGCATCCCTGCGCCTTTTCGTCTCTAAGAAATAAAAATGTTATTATATTAACAATATAATCTTAACAATGTCTTTCCTTTCCAAGGATATGTGCAAGCTAAACGGAGTACGCAGTTGAAACCTTTTTTTTAGACTTTTTTGCATCCTGCGCCTATTTGTCTCCAAGAAATAAAAATGTTATTATATCAACAATATAATCTTAACAATGTTTTTCTTTTCCAAAGAAACGTATAGGTTTATATGCTAAAGGCAGTGTAAACGCTTTATTTTCGAGTTTTTTGCATTCTGCGCCGTTTCGTCTCCCAGAAATAAAAATGTTATTATATTAACAATATAATCTTAACAATGTCTTTCGTTTCTAAGGAAATGTATAGGTTTATATGCTAAAGGCATTTAAAACGATTTATTTTTGACTTTTTTTTGCATCCTGCGACTTTTCGTCTCCAAGAAATAAAAATGTTATTATATGAACAATTTCATCTTAACAATGTCTTTTGTTTCGAAGGAAACGTATAGGTTTATATGCAAAAGGCAGTTAAAATGTTTTATTTTCGACTTTTTTGCATCCGGCGCCTTTTCGTCTCCAAGAAGTAAAAATGTTATTATATCAACAATATAATCTTAACAATGTCTTTCTTTTCCAAGGAAACGTATAGGTTTATATGCTAAAGGCAGTTGAAACGTTTTATTTTCGAGTTTTTTTGCATTCTGCGCCGTTTCGTCTCCCAGAAATAAAAATGTTATTATATCAACCGTATAATCGTAAGAATGTCTTTCCTTTGCAAGGAAACGTATAGGATTAAATGCTAAAGGCAGTTAGAACGTTTCATTTTGAGTGTTTTGCATTCTGCGCCGTTTCGTCTCTAAGAAATAAAAATATTATTATATCAACAGTATAATCATAAGAATGTCTATCCTTTCCAAGGAAACGTATAGGATTATATGCTAAAGGCTGTGAAAACGTTTCATTTTCGAGTTTTTTGCATCCTGCGCCGTTTAATCTCCAAGAAATAAAAATGTTATTATATCAACAATATAATCTTAACAATGTCTTTCGTTTCCAAGGAAATGTGCAAGCTAAACGCAGTAGGCAGTTCAAACCTTTTTTTCGCCTTTTTTTGCATCCCTGCGCCTTTTCGTCTCTAAGAAATAAAAATGTTATTATATTAAAAATATAATCTTAACAATGTCTTTCGTTTCCAAGGAATTGTGCAAGGTAAACGGAGTATGCAGTTGAAACCTTTTTTTTAGACTTTTCTGCATCCTGCGCCTTTTCGTCTCCAAGAAATAAAAATGTCATTATATCAACAATATAATCTTAACACTGTGTTTCTTTTCCAAGGAAGCGTATAGGTTTATATGCTAAAGGCAGATAAAACGTTTTATTTTTGAGTTATTTGCATTCTGCGCCGTTTCGTCTCCCAGAAATAAAAATGTTATTATATTAACAATATAATCTTAACAATGTCTTTCGTTTCTAAGGAAATGTGGAAGCTAAACAGAGTAGGCAGTTAAAATCTTCTTGACTTCCGGGTATCTGCCGCGTCATGTTTAAGAATTCTGCCGACGTTTCGACCATCTTGCCGTGGTCTTTATCAAGGCTACTGCAGCTCGCTCCAAAACGTCTCCTGTATATATAGAGGCAGTGTATGTACTGGTCATCAAGAAACCAAATAGTGGCTACTTAGATCACACCGTCTTCAGAAAACCAACTCATACAGACAGGTACCTTAATTGGAACTCTCATCACCCACCAGCGACGAAGAGAGGCATCATAAAGACACTGGCTACCAGGGCGGTGAACTTATGCAAAGCACCATACCAACGGCATGAACTCTCTCATTTGTCTGAGGCCCTCCAGAAGAACGGGTTCCCGAAGGAAACCGTCTCACGAGCTGTAAGAGAAGTGACTAATAAACGAGTGGCCCTTAAAAGGACCGTTCAGCCCACAGAGAAGCCCAAGACGGCATATCTTCCGTACGTACAAGGAACCACAGACAAGATCAAACGTTTGCAAAGTTCACACAATATAAAGACCATCTTCTATTCTAAAAATAGTATTGGCAACTTAATCAGAAAAGAGAAAGACCGCTTGCCACCATTACAAAGACCTGGTGTCTACGCCATCCCCTGCAGCTGCCAACGAAAGTATATTGGAGAGACCGGTCGAACGGTAGGAGAGAGATTAAGAGAACACATAAGAGCAATGAAGGCTCTCCAAACAGAGAAGTCGGCGGTAGTTGAACATTCGGAAGACACGAAACATGCCATTGAGTTTGACAAAACCAAGATTCTAGCCACTGTCACATACAGGACTCACAGAAAAATAAGGGAGGCCATAGAGATCACCAAGCATCCGAACAACATCAACCGGGATGAAGGCCTGAAATTATCAAGGATATGGTCCCAACATCTGCGTCCTGCTGGAAACAATTGTTCCTGAAAAGTACCGTTTTTCCTTCCATGTGTTGGAACCAATCACCACAGAGCATTGTATAGTGAGATGTGATTGGCTGGGAAGGAAATATACACTGCCTCTATATATACAGGAGACGTTTTGGAGCGAGCTGCAGTAGCCTTGATAAAGACCACGGCAAGATGGTCGAAACGTCGGCAGAATTCTTACACATAACGCGGCAGATACCCGGAAGCCAAGAAGATTTTATTGTCAACTCGGGCCGCGGAAGCCTACGATCTTATATTAGAGTAGGCAGTTGAAACCATTTTTTTAGACTTTTTTGCATCTTGTGCCTTTTCGCCTGCAAGAAATGAAAATTTTATTATAATAACAATATAATCTTAACAATGTCTTTCGTTTCCAAGGAAATGTGCAATCAATACGGAGTAGGCAGTTGAAACCTTTCTTTTTTCGACTTTTTTGCATCCCTGCGCATTTTCGTCTCTAAGAAATAAAAATGTCATTATATCAACAATATAATCTTAACAATGTCTTTCTTTTCCAAGGAAACGTATAGGTTTATATGCTAAAGGCAGTTGAAACGTTTTATTTTCGAGTTTTTTTCGTTCTGCGCCGTTTCGTCTCCCAGAAATAAAAATGTTATTATACTAACAATATAATATTAACAATGTTATTCGTATCCCAGGAATCGTATAGGTTTATATGCTAAAGGCTGTTAAAACGATTTGTTTTTGACTTTTTTCCATTCTTCGCCTTTTCGTCTCCAAGAAATAAAAATGTCATTATATCAACAATATGATATCTACAATGTCTTTCGTTTCCAAGGAAATGTGTCAGTTAACGGAGTAGGCAGTTGAAACCTTTTTTTTCGGCTATTTTTCAACCCTGCACCTCTTCGTCTCCGAGTAATAAAGATGTTATTATATTAACAATACAATCTTAACAATGTCTTTCGTTTCCAAGGAAATGTGCAAGCTAAACGGAGTATGCATTTGAAACCTTCTTTTTAGACTTTTTTTGCATCCTGCGCTTTTTCGTCTCCAAGAAATAAAAATGTTATTATATCAACAATATAATCTTAGGGATGTCTTTCTTTTCCAAGGAATCGTATGGGTTTATGTGCTAAAGGCAGTTAAATCATTTCATTTTCGAGTTTTTTGCATCCTGCGCCGTTTTGTCTCCAAGAAATAAAAATTTTATTATATTTACAATATAATCTTAAAATTGTCTTTCGTTTCCAAGGTAATGGGCAAACTAAACGGAGTAGGCAGCTGAAACCTTTTTTTTTGGACTTTTTTGCATCCCTGCGCCTTTTCGTCTCTAAGAAATAAAAATGTTATTATATTAACAATATAATCTTAACAATGTCTTTCGTTTCTAAGGAAATGTGGAAGCTAAACGGAGTAGGCAGTTGAAACCTTTTTTTTTTAGACTTTTTTGCATCCTGCGCCTATTCGTCTCCAAGAAATGAAAATGTTACTATATCAACAATATAATCGTAAGAATGTCTTTCCTTTCCAAGGAAACGTATAGGATTATATGCTAAAGGCATTTAAAACGATTCATTTTCGAGTCTTTTGCATCCTGCGCCATTTCGTCTTCAAGAAATAAAAAAGTTATTATATCAACAATACAATCTTAACCATGTCTTTCGTTTCCAAGGAAATGTGCAAGCTAAACGCAGTAAGCAGTTCAAACCTTTTTTTTTCGACTTTTTTGCGTCCCTGCGCCTTTTTGTCTCCAAGAAATAAAAATCTTATTATATTAACAATATAATCTTAACCATGTCTTTCGTTTCCAAGGAAATGTATATGTTTATATGTTATAGGCAGTTAAAACGTATTATATTCGACTTTTTTGCATCATGCGCCTTACCGTCTCCAAGAAATAAAAATGTTTTTATATTAACAATATAATATTAACAATGTCTTTCGTTTCCAAGGAAATGTATATGTTTATATGCCAAAGGCAGTTAAAAAGTTTTATTTTCGATTTCTTTGCATCCTGCGCCTTTTCGTCTCCAAGAAATAAAAATGTTATTATGTTAACAATATAATCCTAACAATGTCTTTCGTTTCCTACGAAATGTGCAATCTAAACGGAGTATGCAGTTGAAACCTTTATTTTTTATTTTTTTTGCATCCTGCGTCTTTTCGTCTCCAAGAAATAAAAATGTTATTATATCAACAATATAATCTTAACAATGTCTTTCGTTTCCAAGGAAATGTGCAAGCTAAACGCAGTAGGCAGTTCAAACCTTCTTTTCGACTTTTTTGCATCCCTGCGTCTTTAAGTCTCTAAGAAATAAAAATGTTATTATATTAAAAATATAATCTTAACAATATAATTGCAATGTCTCCAAGAAATAAAAATGTCATTATATCCACCATATAATCTTAACAATGTCTTTCGTTTCCAAGGAATTGTGCAAGGTAAACGGAGTATGCAGTTGAAACTTTTTTTTTAGACTTTTTTGCATCCTGCGCCTTTTCGTCTCCAAGAAATAAAAATGTTATTATATCAACAATAATATCTTAACCATGTCTTTCGTTTCCAAGGAAATGTATATGTTTATATGTTAAAGGCAGTTAAAACGTATTATATTCGACTTTTTTGCATCATGCGCCTTTTCGTTTCCAAGAAATAAAAAAGTTATTATAATAACAATATAATCTTAACAAAGCCTTTCGTTTCCAAGGAAATGTGCAAGCTAAATGGAGTAGGCAGTTGAAACCTTTTTTTTTTTTAGACTTTTTTGCATCCTGCGACTTTTCGTCTCCAAGAAATAAAAATGTTATTATATCAACAATATAATCTTAACAATGTCTTTAAATCCAAGGAAACGTATAGGTTTATATGCTAAAGGCAGTTAAAACGATTTGTTTTTTACTTCTTTTGCATCCTGCGTCTATTCGTCTCCAAGAAATAAAAATGTTATTATATGAGCAATTTCATCTTAACAATGTCTTTCGTTTCCAAGGAAAGGTATAAGTTTATATGTTAAAGGGAGTTAAAATGTTTTGTTTTCGACTTTTTTGCATCCTGCGCCTTTTCGTCTCCAAGAAATAAAAATGTTATTATATCAACAGTATAATCATAAGAATGTCTTTCCTTTCCAAGGAAACGTATAGGATTATATTCGAAAGGCAGTTAAAACTTTTCATTTTCGAGTTTTTGTCATCCTGCGCCGTTTCGTCTCCAAGAAATAAAAATGTCATTATATCAACAATATAATCTTAACAATGTCTTTCGTTTCCAAGCAAATGTGCAAACTAAACGCAGTAGGCAGTTCAAACCTTTTTTTCGACTTTTTTGCATCCCTGCGCCTTTTCGTCTGTAAGAAATAAAGATGTTATTATATTAAAAATATAATGTTAACAACGTCTTTCGTTTCCAAGGAAATGTGCAATCAATACGGAGTAGGCAGTTGAAACCTTTTTTTTTCGACTTTTTTGCATCCCTGCGCCTTTTCGTCTCTAAGAATAAAAATGTTGTTATATTAACAATATAATCTTAACAATGTCTTTCGTTTCCAAGGATATGTGCAAGCTAAACGGAGTACGCAGTTGAAACCTTTTTTTAGACTTTTTTGCATCCTGCGCCTATTCGTCTACAAGAAATAAAAATGTTATTATATCAACAATATAATCTTAACAATGTCTTTCTTTTCCAAGGAAACGAATAGGTTTATATGCTAAAGGCAGTTGAAACGTTTTATTTTCGAGTTTTTTGCATTCTGCGACTTTTCGTCACCAAGAAAAAAAATGTTATTATATGAACAATTTCATCTTAACAATGTCTTTCGTTTCCAAGGAACGTATAGGTTTATATGCAAAAGGCAGTTAAAATGTTTTATTTTCGACTTTTTTGCATCCTGCGCCTTTTCGTCTCCAAGAAGTAAAAATGTTATTATATCAACAGTATAATCGTAAGAATGTCTTTCCTTTCCAAGGAAACGTATAGGATTATATGCTAAAGGCAGTTAAAACGTTTCATTTTGAGTGTTATGCATTCTGCGCCGTTTCGTCTCCAAGAAATAAAAATGTTATTATATCAACAATATAATCTTAACAATGTATTTGGTTTCCAAGGAAATGTGCAAGCTAAACGCAGTAGACAGTTCAAACCTTTTTTTTCGACTTTTTTGCATCCCTGCGCCTTTTCGTCTCTAAGAAATAAAAATATTATTATATTTAAAATATAATCTTAACAATGTCTTTCGTTTCGGAGGGATTGTGCAAGCTAAACGCATTAGGCAGTTGAAACCTTTTTATTTTTAGACGTTTTTGCATCCTGCGCCTTTTCGTCTCCAAGAAATAAAAATCTTATTATATTAACAATATAATCTTAACCATGTCTTTCGTTTCGAAGGAAATGTATATGTTTATATGTTATAGGCAGTTAAAACGTATTATATTCGACTTTTTTTCATCATGCGCCTTCTCGTCTCCAAGAAATAAAAATGTTATTATATGAACAATATAATATTAACAATGTCTTTCGTTTCCAAGGAAATGTATATGTTTATATGTTACAGGCTGTTAAAACGTATTATTTTCGACTTTTTTGCATCATGCGCCTTTTCGTCTCCTAGAAACAAAAATGCCATTATATCAACAATATAATCTTAACAATGTCTTTCGTTTCCAAGGAAATGTGCAAGCTAAACGCAGTAGGCAGTTCAAACCTTTTTTTCGAATTTTTTGCATCCCTGCGGCTTTTCGTCTCTAAGAAATAAAAATGTTATTATATTAAAAATATAATCTTAACAATATAATTGCTATGTCTCCAAGAAATAAAAATGTCATTATATCAACAATATAATCTTAACAATGTCTTTCGTTTCCAAGGAATTGTGCAAGGTAAACGGAGTATGCAGTTGAAACCTTTTTTTTAGACTTTTTTGGATCCTGCGCCTTTTCGTCTCCAAGAAATAAAAATGTCATAAAAATCAACAATATAATCTTAACAATGTCTTTCTTTTCCAAGGAAACGTATAGGTTTATATGCTAAAGGCATTTAAAACGATTTATTTTTGACTTTTTTGGCATCCTGCGCCGTTTCGTCTCCAAGAAATAAAAATGTCATTATATCAAGAATATAATCTTAACAATGTCTTTCGTTTCCAAGGAAATGTGCAAGCTAAACGCAGTAGGCAGTTAAAACTTTTTTTCGACTTTTTTGCATCCCTGCGTCTTTTCGTCTCTAAGAAATAAAAATGTTATTATATTAAAAATATAATCTTAACAATATAATTGCAATGTCTCCAAGAAATAAAAATGTCATTATATCAACAATATAATCTTAACAATGTCTTTCGTTTCCACGGAGTTGTGCAAGGTAAACGGAGTATGCAGTTGAAACTTTTTTTTTAGACTTTTTTGCATCCTGCGCCTTTTCGCCTCCAAGAAATAAAAATGTTATTTTATCAACAATATAATCTTAACAATGTCTTTCGTATCCAAGGAAACGAATAGGTTTATATGCTAAAGGCAGTTAAAACGATTTGTTTTTTACTTCTTTTGCATCCTGCGCCTATTCGTCTCCAAGAAATAAAAATGTTATTATATGAGCAATTTCATCTTAACAATGTCTTTCGTTTCCAAGGAAACGTATAGGATTGTATGCTAAAGGCATTTAAAACGATTTATTTTTGAATTTTTTGGCATCCTGCGCCGTTTCGTCTCCAAGAAATAAAAATGTTATTATATTAACAATATAATCTTAACAATGTCTTTCGTTTCTAAGGAAAAGTATAGGACTGTATGCTAAAGGCATTTAAAACGATTTATTTTTGAATTTTTTGGCATCCTGCGCCGTTTCGTCTCCAAGAAATAAAAATGTCATTATGTCAACAATATAATCTTAACAATGTCTTTCGTTTCCAAGGAAATGTGCAAGCTAAACGCAGTAGGCAGTTCAAACCTTTTTTCGACTTTTTTGCATCCCTGCGCATTTTCGTCTCTAAGAAATAAAAATGTTATTATATTAAAAATATAATCTTAACAATATAATTGCAATGTCTCCAAGAAATAAAAATATCATTATATCAACAATATAATCTTAACAATGTCTTTCGTTTCCAAGGATTTGTCCAAGGTAAACGGAGTATGCAGTTGAAACCTTTTTTTTATACTCTTTTGCATCCTGCGCCTTTTCGTCTCCAAGAAATAAAAATGTTATTATATCAACAATATAATCTTAACAAAGTCTTTCTTGTCCAAGGAAACGTATAGAAATATATGCTAAAGGCATTTAAAACGATTCATTTTCGAGTTTTTTGCATCCTGCGCCGTTTCGTCTCCAAGAAATAAAAATGTTATTATATCAACAATATAATCTTAACAATGTCATTCGTTTCCAAAGAATCCTGCAAGCTAAACGGATTAGGCAGTTGAAACCTTTTTATTTTTAGACGTTTTTGCATCCTGCGCCTTTTCGTCTGCATGGAATAAAAATCTTATTATATTAACAATATTATCTTAACCATGTCTTTCGTTTGAAAGGAAATGTATATGTTTATATGTTAAAGGCAGTTAAAACGTATTATTTTCGACTTTTTTGCATCATGCGCCTTTTCGTTTCCTAGAAATAAAAATGTTATTATAATAACAATATAATCTTAACAATGTCTTTCGTATCCAAGGAAACGTATAGGTTTATATGCTAAAGGCAGTTAAAACGATTTGTTTTTTACTTCTTTTGCATCCTGCGCCAATTCGTCTCCAAGAAATAAAAATGTTATTATATGAGCAATTTCATCTTAACAATGTCTTTCGTTTCCAAGGAAACGTATACGTTTATATGGAAAAGGCAGTTAAAATGTTTTGTTTTCGACTTTTTAACATCCTTCGCCTTTTCGTCTCCAAGAAATAAAAATGTTATTATATCAACAGTATAATCATAAGAATGTCTTTCCTTTCCAAGGAAACGTATAGGATTATAATATGCTAAAGGAAGTTAAAACGTTTCATTTTCGAGTTTTTTGCATCCTGTGCCTATTCGTCTCCAAGAAATAAAAATGTTATTATATCAACAATATAATCTTAACAATGTCTTTCTTTTCCAAGGAAACGTATAGGTTTATATGCTAAAGGCAGTGTAAACGCTTTATTTTCGAGTTTTTTGCATTCTGCGCCGTTTCGTCTCCCAGAAATAAAAATGTTATTATATTAACAATATAATCTTAACAATGTCTTTCGTTTCTAAGGAAATGTATAGGTTTATATGCTAAAGGCATTTAAAAAGATTTATTTTTGACTTTTTTTTGCCTGCTGCGACTTTTCGTCTCCAAGAAATAAAAATGTTATTATATGAACAATTTCATCTTAACAATGTCTTTTGTTTCCAAGGAAACGTACAGGTTTATATGCAAAAGGCAGTTAAAATGTTTTATTTTCGACTTTTTTGCATCCTTCGCCTTTTCGTCTCCAAGAAGTAAAAATGTTATTATATCAACAGTATAATCATAAGAATGTCTTTCCTTTCCAAGGAAACGTATAGGATTATATGCTAAAGGCAGTTAAAAGGTTTCATTTTGAGTTTTTTGCATCCTGCGCCGCTTCGACTCCAAGAAATAAAAATGTTATTATGTCAACAATATAAGCTTAACAATGTCTTTCGTTTCCAAGGAAATGTGCAAGCTAAACGCAGTAGGCAGTTCAAACCTTTTTTTTCGACTTTTCTGCATCACTGCGCCTTTTCGTCTCTAAGAAATAAAAATGTTATTATATTAAAAATATAATCTTAACAATGTCTTTCGTTTCCAAGGAATTATGCAAGCTAAACGGATTAGGCAGTTGAAACCTTTTTATTTTTTTACGGTTTTGCATCCTGCGCCTTTTCGTCTCCAAGAAATAAAAATCTTATTATATTAACAATATAATCTTAGCCATGTCTTTCGTTTCAAAGGAAATGTATATGTTTATATGTTAAAGGCAGTTAAAACGTATTATTTTCGACTTTTTTGCATCATGCGCCTTTTCGTTTCCAAGAAATAAATATGTTATTATAATAACAATATAATCTTAACAATGTCTTTCGTATCCAAGGAAACGTATAGGTTTATATGCTAAAGGCAGTTAAAACGATTTGTTTTTTACTTCTTTTGCATCCTGCGCCTATTCGTCTCCAAGAAATAAAAATGTTATTATATGAGCAATTTCATCTTAACAATGTCTTTCGTTTCCAAGGAAACGTATAGGATTGTATGCTAAAGGCATTTAAAACGATTTATTTTTGAATTTTTTGGCATCCTGCGCCGTTTCGTCTCCAAGAAATAAAAATGTTATTATATTAACAATATAATCTTAACAATGTCTTTCGCTTCTAAGGAAAAGTATAGGACTGTATGCTAAAGGCATTTAAAACGATTTATTTTTGAATTTTTTGGCATCCTGCGCCGTTTCGTCTCCAAGAAATAAAAATGTCATTATGTCAACAATATAATCTTAACAATGTCTTTCGTTTCCAAGGAAATGTGCAAGCTAAACGCAGTAGGCAGTTCAAACCTTTTTTCGACTTTTTTGCATCCCTGCGCATTTTCGTCTCTAAGAAATAAAAATGTTATTATATTAAAAATATAATCTTAACAATATAATTGCAATGTCTCCAAGAAATAAAAATATCATTATATCAACAATATAATCTTAACAATGTCTTTCGTTTCCAAGGATTTGTCCAAGGTAAACGGAGTATGCAGTTTAAACCTTTTTTTTATACTCTTTTGCATCCTGCGCCTTTTCGTCTCCAAGAAATAAAAATGTTATTATATCAACAATATAATCTTAACAATGTCTTTCTTGTCCAAGGAAACGTATAGAATTATATGCTAAAGGCATTTAAAACGATTCATTTTCGAGTTTTTTGCATCCTGCGCCGTTTCGTCTCCAAGAAATAAAAATGTTATTATATCAACAATATAATCTTAACAATGTCTTTCGTTTCCAAAGAATCCTGCAAGCTAAACGGATTAGGCAGTTGAAACCTTTTTATTTTTAGACGTTTTTGCATCCTGCGCCTTTTCGTCTGCATGGAATAAAAATCTTATTATATTAACAATATTATCTTAACCATGTCTTTCGTTTGAAAGGAAATGTATATGTTTATATGTTAAAGGCTGTTAAAACGTATTATTTTCGACTTTTTTTGCATCATGCGCCTTTTCGTTTCCTAGAAATAAAAATGTTATTATAATAACAATATAATCTTAACAATGTCTTTCGTATCCAAGGAAACGTATAGGTTTATATGCTAAAGGCAGTTAAAACGATTTGTTTTTTACTTCTTTTGCATCCTGCGCCAATTCGTCTCCAAGAAATAAAAATGTTATTATATGAGCAATTTCATCTTAACAATGTCTTTCGTTTCCAAGGAAACGTATACGTTTATATGGAAAAGGCAGTTAAAATGTTTTGTTTTCGACTTTTTAACATCCTTCGCCTTTTCGTCTCCAAGAAATAAAAATGTTATTATATCAACAGTATAATCATAAGAATGTCTTTCCTTTCCAAGGAAACGTATAGGATTATATGCTAAAGGAAGTTAAAACGTTTCATTTTCGAGTTTTTTGCATCCTGTGCCTATTCGTCTCCAAGAAATAAAAATGTTATTATACCAACAATATAATCTTAACAATGTCTTTCTTTTCCAAGGAAACGTATAGGTTTATATGCTAAAGGCAGTAAACGCTTTATTTTCGAGTTTTTTGCATTCTGCGCCGTTTCGTCTCCCAGAAATAAAAATGTTATTATATTAACACAATAAAATCTTAACAATGTCTTTCGTTTCTAAGGAAATGTATAGGTTTATATGCTAAAGGCATTTAAAACGATTTATTTTTGACTTTTTTTTGCATGCTGCGACTTTTCGTCTCCAAGAAATAAAAATGTTATTATATGAACAATTTCATCTTAACAATGTCTTTTGTTTCCAAGGAAACGTACAGGTTTATATGCAAAAGGCAGTTAAAATGTTTTATTTTCGACTTTTTTGCATCCTGTGCATTTTCGTCTGCAAGAAATGAAAATTTTATTATAATAACAATATAATCTTAACAACGTCTTTCGTTTCCAAGGAAATGTGCAATCAATACGGAGTAGGCAGTTGAAACCTTTCTTTTTTCGACTTTTTTGCATCCCTGCGCCTTTTCGTCTCTAAGAAATAAAAATGTTATTATATTAACAATATAATCTTAACAATGTCTTTCCTTTCCAAGGATATGTGCAAGCTAAACGGAGTACGCAGTTGAAACCTTTTTTTTAGACTTTTCTGCATCCTGCGCCTTTTCGTCTCCAAGAAATAAAAATGTCATTATATCAACAATATAATCTTAACACTGTGTTTCTTTTCCAAGGAAGCGTATAGGTTTATATGCTAAAGGCAGATAAAACGTTTTATTTTTGAGTTATTTGCATTCTGCGCCGTTTCGTCTCCCAGAAATAAAAATGTTATTATATTAACAATATAATATTAACAATGTCTTTCGTTTCTAAGGAAATGTGGAAGCTAAACAGAGTAGGCAGTTGAAACCATTTTTTTAGACTTTTTTGCATCTTGTGCCTTTTCGCCTGCAAGAAATGAAAATTTTATTATAATAACAATATAATCTTAACAATGTCTTTCGTTTCCAAGGAAATGTGCAATCAATACGGAGTAGGCAGTTGAAACCTTTCTTTTTTCGACTTTTTTGCATCCCTGCGCATTTTCGTCTCTAAGAAATAAAAATGTCATTATATCAACAATATAATCTTAACAATGTCTTTCTTTTCCAAGGAAACGTATAGGTTTATATGCTAAAGGCAGTTGAAACGTTTTATTTTCGAGTTTTTTTCGTTCTGCGCCGTTTCGTCTCCCAGAAATAAAAATGTTATTATACTAACAATATAATATTAACAATGTTATTCGTATCCCAGGAAACGTATAGGTTTATATGCTAAAGGCTGTTAAAACGATTTGTTTTTGATTCTTTTCCATTCTTCGCCTTTTCGTCTCCAAGAAATAAAAATGTCATTATATCAACAATATGATATCTACAATGTCTTTCGTTTCCAAGGAAATGTGTCAGTTAACGGAGTAGGCAGTTGAAACCTTTTTTTCGGCTATTTTTCAACCCTGCACCTCTTCGTCTCCGAGTAATAAAGATGTTATTATATTAACAATACAATCTTAACAATGTCTTTCGTTTCCAAGGAAATGTGCAAGCTAAACGGAGTATGCATTTGAAACCTTCTTTTTAGACTTTTTTTGCATCCTGCGCTTTTTCGTCTCCAAGAAATAAAAATGTTATTATATCAACAATATAATCTTAGGGATGTCTTTCTTTTCCAAGGAATCGTATGGGTTTATGTGCTAAAGGCAGTTAAATCATTTCATTTTCGAGTTTTTTGCATCCTGCGCCGTTTTGTCTCCAAGAAATAAAAATTTTATTATATTTACAATATAATCTTAAAATTGTCTTTCGTTTCCAAGGTAATGGGCAAACTAAACGGAGTAGGCAGCTGAAACCTTTTTTTTTGGACTTTTTTGCATCCCTGCGCCTTTTCGTCTCTAAGAAATAAAAATGTTATTATATTTACAATATAATCTTAAAATTGTCTTTCGTTTCCAAGGTAATGGGCAAACTAAACGGAGTAGGCAGCTGAAACCTTTTTTTTTGGACTTTTTTGCATCCCTGCGCCTTTTCGTCTCTAAGAAATAAAAATGTTATTATATTAACAATATAATCTTAACCATGTCTTTCGTTTCTAAGGAAATGTGCAAGCTAAACGCAGTAAGCAGTTCAAACCTTTTTTTTTCGACTTTTTTGCGTCCCTGCGCCTTTTCGTCTCTAAGAAATAAAAATATTATTATATTAAAAATATAATCTTAACAATGTCTTTCGTTTCCGAGGGATTGTGCAAGCTAAACGGATTAGGCAGTTGAAACCTTTTTATTTTTAGACGTTTTTGCATCCTGCGCCTTTTCGTCTCCAAGAAATAAAAATCTTATTATATTAACAATATAATCTTAACCATGTCTTTCGTTTCCAAGGAAATGTATATGTTTATATGTTATAGGCAGTTAAAACGTATTATATTCGACTTTTTTGCATCATGCGCCTTACCGTCTCCAAGAAATAAAAATGTTTTTATATTAACAATATAATATTAACAATGTCTTTCGTTTCCAAGGAAATGTATATGTTTATATGCCAAAGGCAGTTAAAAAGTTTTATTTTCGATTTCTTTGCATCCTGCGCCTTTTCGTCTCCAAGAAATAAAAATGTTATTATGTTAACAATATAATCCTAACAATGTCTTTCGTTTCCTACGAAATGTGCAATCTAAACGGAGTATGCAGTTGAAACCTTTATTTTTTTTTTTTTTTGCATCCTGCGTCCTTTCGTCTCCAAGAAATAAAAATGTTATTATATCAACAATATAATCTTAACAATGTCTTTCGTTTCCAAGGAAATGTGCAAGCTAAACGCAGTAGGCAGTTCAAACCTTCTTTTTGACTTTTTTGCATCCCTGCGTCTTTTCGTCTCTAAGAAATAAAAATGTTATTATATTAAAAATATAATCTTAACAATATAATTGCAATGTCTCCAAGAAATAAAAATGTTATTATATCAACAGTATAATCATAAGAATGTCTTTCCTTTCCAAGGAAACGTATAGGATTATATTCTAAAGGCAGTTAAAACGTTTCATTTTCGAGTTTTTGTCATCCTGCGCCGTTTCGTCACCAAGAAATAGAAATGTCATTATATCAACAATATAATCTTAACAATGTCTTTCGTTTCCAAGGAAATGTGCAAACTAAACGCAGTAGGCAGTTCAAACCTTTTTTTCGACTTTTTTGCATCCCTGCGCCTTTTCGTCTGTAAGAAATAAAGATGTTATTATATTAAAAATATAATGTTAACAATGTCTTTCGTTTCCAAGGAATTGTGCAAGATAAACGGAGTATGCAGTTGAAACCTTTTTTTTAGACTTTTTTGCATCCTGCGCCTTTTCGTCCCCAAGAAATAAAAATGTCATTATATCAACAATATAATCTTAACAATGTCTTTCTTTTCCAAGGAAACGTATAGGTTTATATGCTAAAGGCAGATAAAACGATTTATTTTCGAGCTTTTTGCATTCTGCGCTGTTTCGTCTCCCAGAAATAAAAATGTTATTATATTAACAATATAATCTTAACAATGTTTCGTTTCTAATGAAATGTGGAAGCTAAACAGAGTAGGCAGTTGAAACCTTTTTTTTAGACTTTATTGCATCCTGTGCCTTTTCGTCTGCAAGAAATGAAAATTTTATTATAATAACAATATAATCTTAACAACGTCTTTCGTTTCCAAGGAAATGTGCAATCAATACGGAGTAGGCAGTTGAAACCTTTTTTTTTCGACTTTTTTGCATCCCTGCGCCTTTTCGTCTCTAAGAAATAAAAATGTTGTTATATTTACAATATAATCTTAACAATGTCTTTCGTTTCCAAGGATATGTGCAAGCTAAACGGAGTACGCAGTTGAAACCTTTTTTTAGACTTTTTTGCATCCTGCGCCTATTCGTCTACAAGAAATAAAAATGTTATTATATCAACAATATAATCTTAACAATGTCTTTCTTTTCCAAGGAAACGTATAGGTTTATATGCTAAAGGCAGTTGAAACGTTTTATTTTCGAGTTTTTTGCATTCTGTGCCGTTTCGTCTCCCAGAAATAAAAATGTTATTATATTAACAATATAATCTTAACAATGTCTTTCGTTTCTAAGGAAATGTATAGGTTTATATGCTAAAGGCATTTAAAACGATTTATTTTTTACTTTTTTTCATCCTGCGACTTTTCGTCACCAAGAAAAAAAATGTTATTATATGAACAATTTCATCTTAACAATGTCTTTCGTTTCCAAGGAACGTATAGGTTTATATGCAAAAGGCAGTTAAAATGTTTTATTTTCGACTTTTTTGCATCCTGCGCCTTTTCGTCTCCAAGAAGTAAAAATGTTATTATATCAACAGTATAATCGTAAGAATGTCTTTCCTTTCCAAGGAAACGTATAGGATTATATGCTAAAGGCAGTTAAAACGTTTCATTTTGAGTGTTTTGCATTCTGCGCCGTTTCGTCTCCAAGAAATAAAAATGTTATTATATCAACAATATAATCTTAACAATGTATTTGGTTTCCAAGGAAATGTGCAAGCTAAACGCAGTAGACAGTTCAAACCTTTTTTTTCGACTTTTTTGCATGCCTGCGCCTTTTCGTCTCTAAGAAATAAAAATATTATTATATTTAAAATATAATCTTAACAATGTCTTTCGTTTCGGAGGGATTGTGCAAGCTAAACGCATTAGGCAGTTGAAACCTTTTTATTTTTAGACGTTTTTGCATCCTGCGCCTTTTCGTCTCCAAGAAATAAAAATCTTATTATATTAACAATATAATCTTAACCATGTCTTTCGTTTCGAAGGAAATGTATATGTTTATATGTTATAGGCAGTTAAAACGTATTATATTCGACTTTTTTTCATCATGAGCCTTCTCGTCTCCAAGAAATAAAAATGTTATTATATGAACAATATAATATTAACAATGTCTTTCGTTTCCAAGGAAATGTATATGTTTATATGTTACAGCCTGTTAAAACGTATTATTTTCGACTTTTTTGCATCATGCGCCTTTTCGTCTCCTAGAAACAAAAATGCAATTATATCAACAATATAATCTTAACAATGTCTGTCGTTTCCAAGGAAATGTGCAAGCTAAACGCAGTAGGCAGTTCAAACCTTTTTTTCGACTTTTTTGCATCCCTGCGCCTTTTCGTCTCTAAGAAATAAAAATGTTATTATATTAAAAATATAATCTTAACAATATAATTGCTATGTCTCCAAGAAATAAAAATGTCATTATATCAACAATATAATCTTAACAATGTCTTTCGTTTCCAAGGAATTGTGCAAGGTAAACGGAGTATGCAGTTGAAACCTTTTTTTTTAGGCTTTTTTGGATCCTGCGCCTTTTCGTCTCCAAGAAATAAAAATGTCATAAAAATCAACAATATAATCTTAACAATGTCTTTCTTTTCCAAGGAAACGTATAGGTTTATATGCTAAAGGCATTTAGAACGATTTACTTTTGACTTTTTTGGCATCCTGCGCCGTTTCGTCTCCAAGAAATAAAAATGTCATTATATCAAGAATATAATCTTAACAATGTCTTTCGTTTCCAAGGAAATGTGCGAGCTAAACGCAGTAGGCAGTTCAAACCTTTTTTTCGACTTTTTTGCATCCCTGCGTCTTTTCGTCTCTAAGAAATAAAAATGTTATTATATTAAAAATATAATCTTAACAATATAATTGCAATGTCTCCAAGAAATAAAAATGTCATTATATCAACAATATAATCTTAACAATGTCTTTCGTTTCCACGGAGTTGTGCAAGGTAAACGGAGTATGCAGTTGAAACCTTTTTTTAGACTTTTTTGCATCCTGCGCCTCTTCGCCTCCAAGAAATAAAAATGTTATTATATCAACAATATAATCTTAACAATGTCTTTCTTGTCCAAGGAAACGTATAGAATTATATGCTAAAGGCATTTAAAACGATTCATTTTCGAGTTTTTTGCATCCTGCGCCGTTTCGTCTCCAAGAAATAAAAATGTTATTATATTAAAAATATAATCTTAACAATATAATTGCAATGTCTCCAAGAAATAAAAATGTCATTATATCAACAATATAATCTTAACAATGTCTTTCGTTTCCAAGGAATCGTGCAAGCTAAACGGATTAGGCAGTTGAAACCTTTTTATTTTTAGACGTTTTTGCATCCTGCGCCTTTTCGTCTGCAAGGAATAAAAATCTTATTATATCTACAATATAATCTTAACAATGTCTTTCGTTTCCAAGGAATTGTGCAAGGTAAACAGAGTATGCAGTTGAAACCTTTTTTTTCTTATACTTTTATGCATCCTTCGCCTTTTCATCTCCAAGATGTAAAAATGTTATTATGATAACAATATAATCTTAACAATGTCTTTCTTGTCCAAGGAAACGTAAAGGTTTATATACTAAAGGCAGTAAAAACGTTTTATTTGCGAGTTTTTTGCACTCTGCGCCGTTTCGTCTCCGAGAAATAAAAATGTTATTATATTGACAATAAAATCTTAACGATGTCTTTTGTTTCCAAGGAAATGTGCAATCAATACGGAGTAGGCAGTTGAAACCTTTTTTTTTCGACTTTTTTGCATCCCTGCGCCTTTTCGTCTCTAAGAAATAAAAATGTTGTTATATTTACAATATAATCTTAACAATGTCTTTCGTTTCCAAGGATATGTGCAAGCTAAACGGAGTACGCAGTTGAAACCTTTTTTTAGACTTTTTTGCATCCTGCGCCTATTCGTCTACAAGAAATAAAAATGTTATTATATCAACAATATAATCTTAACAATGTCTTTCTTTTCCAAGGAAACGTATAGGTTTATATGCTAAAGGCAGTTGAAACGTTTTATTTTCGAGTTTTTTGCATTCTGTGCCGTTTCGTCTCCCAGAAATAAAAATGTTATTATATTAACAATATAATCTTAACAATGTCTTTCGTTTCTAAGGAAATGTATAGGTTTATATGCTAAAGGCATTTAAAACGATTTATTTTTTACTTTTTTTCATCCTGCGACTTTTCGTCACCAAGAAAAAAAATGTTATTATATGAACAATTTCATCTTAACAATGTCTTTCGTTTCCAAGGAACGTATAGGTTTATATGCAAAAGGCAGTTAAAATGTTTTATTTTCGACTTTTTTGCATCCTGCGCCTTTTCGTCTCCAAGAAGTAAAAATGTTATTATATCAACAGTATAATCGTAAGAATGTCTTTCCTTTCCAAGGAAACGTATAGGATTATATGCTAAAGGCAGTTAAAACGTTTCATTTTGAGTGTTTTGCATTCTGCGCCGTTTCGTCTCCAAGAAATAAAAATGTTATTATATCAACAATATAATCTTAACAATGTATTTGGTTTCCAAAGAAATGTGCAAGCTAAACGCAGTAGACAGTTCAAACCTTTTTTTTCGACTTTTTTGCATCCCTGCGCCTTTTCGTCTCTAAGAAATAAAAATATTATTATATTTAAAATATAATCTTAACAATGTCTTTCGTTTCGGTGGGATTGTGCAAGCTAAACGCATTAGGCAGTTGAAACCTTTTTATTTTTAGACGTTTTTGCATCCTGCGCCTTTTCGTCTCCAAGAAATAAAAATCTTATTATATTAACAATATAATCTTAACCATGTCTTTCGTTTCGAAGGAAATGTATATGTTTATATGTTATAGGCAGTTAAAACGTATTATATTCGACTTTTTTTCATCATGAGCCTTCTCGTCTCCAAGAAATAAAAATGTTATTATATGAACAATATAATATTAACAATGTCTTTCGTTTCCAAGGAAATGTATATGTTTATATGTTACAGCCTGTTAAAACGTATTATTTTCGACTTTTTTGCATCATGCGCCTTTTCGTCTCCTAGAAACAAAAATGCAATTATATCAACAATATAATCTTAACAATGTCTTTCGTTTCCAAGGAAATGTGCAAGCTAAACGCAGTAGGCAGTTCAAACCTTTTTTTCGACTTTTTTGCATCCCTGCGCCTTTTCGTCTCTAAGAAATAAAAATGTTATTATATTAAAAATATAATCTTAACAATATAATTGCTATGTCTCCAAGAAATAAAAATGTCATTATATCAACAATATAATCTTAACAATGTCTTTCGTTTCCAAGGAATTGTGCAAGGTAAACGGAGTATGCAGTTGAAACCTTCTTTTTTTAGACTTTTTTGGATCCTGCGCCTTTTCGTCTCCAAGAAATAAAAATGTCATAAAAATCAACAATATAATCTGAACAATGTCTTTCTTTTCCAAGGAAACGTATAGGTTTATATGCTAAAGGCATTTAAAACGATTTATTTTTGACTTTTTTGGCATCCTGCGCCGTTTTGTCTCCAAGAAATAAAAATGTCATTATATCAAGAATATAATCTTAACAATGTCTTTCGTTTCCAAGGAAATGTGCAAGCTAAACGCAGTAGGCAGTTCAAACCTTTTTTTCGACTTTTTTGCATCCCTGCGTCTTTTCGTCTCTAAGAAATAAAAATGTTATTATATTAAAAATATAATCTTAACAATATAATTGCAATGTCTCCAAGAAATAAAAATGTCATTATATCAACAATATAATCTTAACAATGTCTTTCGTTTCCACGGAGTTGTGCAAGGTAAACGGAGTATGCAGTTGAAACCTTTTTTTTAGACTTTTTTGCATCCTGCGCCTCTTCGCCTCCAAGAAATAAAAATGTTATTATATCAACAATATAATCTTAACAATGTCTTTCTTGTCCAAGGAAACGTATAGAATTATATGCTAAAGGCATTTAAAACGATTCATTTTCGAGTTTTTTGCATCCTGCGCCGTTTCGTCTCCAAGAAATAAAAATGTTATTATATTAAAAATATAATCTTAACAATATAATTGCAATGTCTCCAAGAAATAAAAATGTCATTATATCAACAATATAATCTTAACAATGTCTTTCGTTTCCAAGGAATCGTGCAAGCTAAACGGATTAGGCAGTTGAAACCTTTTTATTTTTAGACGTTTTTGCATCCTGCGCCTTTTCGTCTGCAAGGAATAAAAATCTTATTATATCTACAATATAATCTTAACAATGTCTTTCGTTTCCAAGGAATTGTGCAAGGTAAACAGAGTATGCAGTTGAAACCTTTTTTTTCTTATACTTTTATGCATCCTTCGCCTTTTCATCTCCAAGATGTAAAAATGTTATTATGATAACAATATAATCTTAACAATGTCTTTCTTGTCCAAGGAAACGTAAAGGTTTATATGCTAAAGGCAGTAAAAACGTTTTATTTGCGAGTTTTTTGCACTCTGCGCCGTTTCGTCTCCGAGAAATAAAAATGTTATTATATTGACAATAAAATCTTAACGATGTCTTTTGTTTCCAAGGAAATGTGCAAACTAAACGGAGTAGGCAGTTGAAACTTTTTTTTCAACTTTTTTGCATCCCTGCGCCTTTTCGTCTCTAAGAAATAAAAATGTTATTATATTAACAATATAATCTTAACAATGTCTTTCGTTTCCAAGGAAATGTGCAAGCTAAACGGAGTACGCAATTGAATTTTTTATTTTTTAGTTTTTTGGATCCTGCGCCTTTTCGTCTCCAAGAAATAAAAATGTTATTATATCAACAATATAATTTTATCAATGTATTTCTTTTCGAAGGAAACGTATAGGTTTATATGCTAAAGGCAGTTAAAACGTTTTATTTTCTAGTATTTTGCATCCTGCGCCTTTTCGTCTCGAAGAAATAAAAATGTTATTATATTAACAATATAATATTAACAATGTTATTCGTATCCAAGGAATCGTGCAAGCTAAACGGATTAGGCAGTTGAAACCTTTTTATTTTTAGACGTTTTTGCATCCTGCGCCGTTTCGTCTGCAAGAAATACAAGTCTTATTATATTAACATTATAATCTTAACCATGTCTTTCGTTTCCAAGGAAATGTATATGTTTATATGTTAAAGGCAGTTAAAACGTATTATTTTCGACCTTTTTGCATCATGCGCCTTTTCGTTTCCAAGAAATAAAAATGTTATTACATCATTAATATAATCTTAACAATGTCTTTCGTTTCCAAGGAATCGTGCAAGCTAAACGGATTAGGCAGTTGAAACCTTTTTATTTTTAGACGTTTTTGCATCCTGCGCCTTTTCGTCTGCAAGGAATAAAAATCTTATTATATTAACAATATAATCTTAACCATGTCTTTCGTTTCAAAGGAAATGTATATGTTTATATGTTAAAGGCAGTTAAAACGTATTATTTTCGACTTTTTTGCATCATGCACCTTTTCGTTTCCAAGAAATAAAAATGTTATTATAATAACAATATAATCTTAACAATGTCTTTCGTATCCAAGGAAACGTATAGGTTTATATGCTAAAGGCAGTTAAAACGATTTGTTTTTTACTTCTTTTGCATCCTGCGCCTATTCGTCTCCAAGAAATAAAAATGTTATTATATGAGCATTTTCATCTTAACAATGTCTTTCGTTTCCAAGGAAACGTATAGGTTTATAAGGAAAAGGCAGTTAAAATGTTTTGTTTTCGACTTTTTAATATCCTTCGCCTTTTCGTCTCCAAGAAATAAAAATGTTATTATATCAACAGTATAATCATAAGAATGTCTTTCCTTTCCAAGGAAACGTATAGGATTATATGCTAAAGGAAGTTAAAACGTTTTATTTCGAGTTTTTGGCATCCTGCGCCGTTTCGTCTCCAAGAAATAAAAATGTCATTATATCAACAATATAATCTTAACAATGTCTTTCGTTTCCAAGGAAATGTGCAATCAATACGGAGTAGGCAGTTGAAACCTTTCTTTTTTCGACTTTTTTGCATCCCTGCGCCTTTTCGTCTCTAAGAAATAAAAATGTTATTATATTAACAATATAATCTTAACAATGTCTTTCGTTTCCAAGGATATGTGAAAGCTAAACGGAGTACGCAGTTGAAACCTTTTTTTTAGACTTTTTTGCATCCTGCGCCTATTCGACTCCAAGAAATAAAAATGTTATTATATCAACAATATAATCTTAACAATGTCTTTCGTTTCCAAGGAAACGTATAGGTTTATATGCTAAAGGCAGTTGAAACGTTTTATTTTCGAGTTTTTTGCATTCTGTGCCGTTTCGTCTCCCAGAAATAAAAATGTTATTATATTAACAATATAATCTTAACAATGTCTTTCGTTTCTAAGGAAATGTATAGGTTTATATGCTAAGGCATTTAAAACGATTTATTTTTGACTTTTTTTGCATCCTGCGACTTTTCGTCTCCAAGAAATAAAAATGTTATTATATGAACAATTTCATCTTAACAATGTCTTTCGTTTCCAAGGAAACGTATAGGTTTATATGCAAAAGGCAGTTAAAATGTTTCATTTTCGACTTTTTTGCATCCTGCGCCTTTTCGTCTCCAAGAAGTAAAAATGTTATTATATCAACAGTATAATCATAAGAATGTCTTTCCTTTCCAAGGAAACGTATAGGATTATATGCTAAAGGCAGTTAAAACGTTTCATTTTGAGTTTTTTGCATCCTGCGCCGTTTCGACTCCAAGAAATAAAAATGTTATTATGTCAACAATATAATCTTAACAATGTCTTTCGTTTCCAAGGAATTGTGCAAGCTAAACGGATTAGGCAGATGAAACCTTTTTATTTTTTGACGGTTTTGCATCCTGCGCCTTTTCGTCTCCAAGAAATAAAAATGTTATTATATCAACAATATAATCTTAACAAAGTCTTTCTTGTCCAAGGAAACGTATAGAAATATATGCTAAAGGCATTTAAAACGATTCATTTTCGAGTTTTTTGCATCCTGCGCCGTTTCGTCTCCAAGAAATAAAAATGTTATTATATCAACAATATAATCTTAACAATGTCTTTCGTTTCCAAAGAATCCTGCAAGCTAAACGGATTAGGCAGTTGAAACCTTTTTATTTTTAGACGTTTTTGCATCCTGCGCCTTTTCGTCTGCATGGATTAAAAATCTTATTATATTAACAATATTATCTTAACCATGTCTTTCGTTTGGAAGGAAATGTATATGTGTATATGTTAAAGGCAGTTAAAACGTATTATTTTCGACTTTTTTGCATCATGCGCCTTTTCGTTTCCTAGAAATAAAAATGTTATTATAATAACAATATAATCTTAACAATGTCTTTCGTATCCAAGGAAACGTATAGGTTTATATGCTAAAGGCAGTTTAAACCTTTTTTTTTATACTCTTTTGCATCCTGCGCCAATTCGTCTCCAAGAAATAAAAATGTTATTATATCAACAATATAATCTTAACAATGTCTTTCTTGTCCAAGGAAACGTATAGAATTATATGCTAAAGGCATTTAAAACGATTCATTTTCGAGTTTTTTGCATCCTGCGCCGTTTCGTCTCCAAGAAATAAAAATGTTATTATATCAACAATATAATCTTAACAATGTCTTTCGTTTCCAAAGAATCCTGCAAGCTAAACGGATTAGGCAGTTGAAACCTTTTTATTTTTAGACGTTTTTGCATCCTGCGCCTTTTCGTCTGCATGGAATAAAAATCTTATTATATTAACAATATTATCTTAACCATGTCTTTCGTTTGAAAGGAAATGTATATGTTTATATGTTAAAGGCAGTTAAAACGTATTATTTTCGACTTTTTTGCATCATGCGCCTTTTCGTTTCCTAGAAATAAAAATGTTATTATAATAACAATATAATCTTAACAATGTCTTTCGTATCCAAGGAAACGTATAGGTTTATATGCTAAAGGCAGTTAAAACGATTTGTTTTTTACTTCTTTTGCATCCTGCGCCAATTCGTCTCCAAGAAATAAAAATGTTATTATATGAGCAATTTCATCTTAACAATGTCTTTCGTTTCCAAGGAAACGTATACGTTTATATGGAAAAGGCAGTTAAAATGTTTTGTTTTCGACTTTTTAACATCCTTCGCCTTTTCGTCTCCAAGAAATAAAAATGTTATTATATCAACAGTATAATCATAAGAATGTCTTTCCTTTCCAAGGAAACGTATAGGATTATATGCTAAAGGAAGTTAAAACGTTTCATTTTCGAGTTTTTTGCATCCTGTGCCTATTCGTCTCCAATAAATAAAAATGTTATTATACCAACAATATAATCTTAACAATGTCTTTCTTTTCCAAGGAAACGTATAGGTTTATATGCTAAAGGCAGTAAACGCTTTATTTTCGAGTTTTTTGCATTCTGCGCCGTTTCGTCTCCCAGAAATAAAAATGTTATTATATTAACAATATAATCTTAACAATGTCTTTCGTTTCTAAGGAAATGTATAGGTTTATATGCTAAAGGCATTTAAAACGATTTATTTTTGACTTTTTTTTGCATGCTGCGACTTTTCGTCTCCAAGAAATAAAAATGTTATTATATGAACAATTTCATCTTAACAATGTCTTTTGTTTCCAAGGAAACGTACAGGTTTATATGCAAAAGGCAGTTAAAATGTTTTATTTTCGACTTTTTTGCATCCTGCGCCTTTTCGTCTCCAAGAAGTAAAAATGTTATTATATCAACAGTATAATCATAAGAATGTCTTTCCTTTCCAAGGAAACGTATAGGATTATATGCTAAAGGCAGTTAAAAGGTTTCATTTTGAGTTTTTTGCATCCTGCGCCGCTTCGACTCCAAGAAATAAAAATGTTATTATGTCAACAATATAAGCTTAACAATGTCTTTCGTTTCCAAGGAAATGTGCAAGCTAAACGCAGTAGGCAGTTCAAACCTTTTTTTTCGACTTTTCTGCATCACTGCGCCTTTTCGTCTCTAAGAAATAAAAATGTTATTATATTAAAAATATAATCTTAACAATGTCTTTCGTTTCCAAGGAATTATGCAAGCTAAACGGATTAGGCAGTTGAAACCTTTTTATTTTTTGACGGTTTTGCATCCTGCGCCTTTTCGTCTCCAAGAAATAAAAATCTTATTATATTAACAATATAATCTTAGCCATGTCTTTCGTTTCAAAGGAAATGTATATGTTTATATGTTAAAGGCAGTAAAAACGTATTATTTTCGACTTTTTTGCATCATGCGCCTTTTCGTTTCCAAGAAATAAATATGTTATTATAATAACAATATAATCTTAACAATGTCTTTCTATTCCAAGGAAACGTTTTGGTTTATATGCTAAAGGCAGTGTAAACGCTTTATTTTCGAGTTTTTGGCATCCTGCGCTGTTTCGTCTCCAAGAAATATAAATGTCATTATATCAACAATATAATCTTGACAATGTCTTTCCTTTCGAAGGAAATGTGCAAGCTAAACGCAGTAGGCAGTTCAAACCTTTTTTCGACTTTTTTGCATCCCTGCGCATTTTCGTCTCTAAGAAATAAAAATGTTATTATATTAAAAATATAATCTTAACAATATAATTGCAATGTCTCCAAGAAATAAAAATATCATTATATCAACAATATAATCTTAACAATGTCTTTCGTTTCCAAGGATTTGTCCAAGGTAAACGGAGTATGCAGTTTAAACCTTTTTTTTTATACTCTTTTGCATCCTGCGCCTTTTCGTCTCCAAGAAATAAAAATGTTATTATATCAACAATATAATCTTAACAATGTCTTTCTTGTCCAAGGAAACGTATAGAATTATATGCTAAAGGCATTTAAAACGATTCATTTTCGAGTTTTTTGCATCCTGCGCCGTTTCGTCTCCAAGAAATAAAAATGTTATTATATCAACAATATAATCTTAACAATGTCTTTCGTTTCCAAAGAATCCTGCAAGCTAAACGGATTAGGCAGTTGAAACCTTTTTATTTTTAGACGTTTTTGCATCCTGCGCCTTTTCGTCTGCATGGAATAAAAATCTTATTATATTAACAATATTATCTTAACCATGTCTTTCGTTTGAAAGGAAATGTATATGTTTATATGTTAAAGGCAGTTAAAACGTATTATTTTCGACTTTTTTGCATCATGCGCCTTTTCGTTTCCTAGAAATAAAAATGTTATTATAATAACAATATAATCTTAACAATGTCTTTCGTATCCAAGGAAACGTATAGGTTTATATGCTAAAGGCAGTTAAAACGATTTGTTTTTTACTTCTTTTGCATCCTGCGCCAATTCGTCTCCAAGAAATAAAAATGTTATTATATGAGCAATTTCATCTTAACAATGTCTTTCGTTTCCAAGGAAACGTATACGTTTATATGGAAAAGGCAGTTAAAATGTTTTGTTTTCGACTTTTTAACATCCTTCGCCTTTTCGTCTCCAAGAAATAAAAATGTTATTATATCAACAGTATAATCATAAGAATGTCTTTCCTTTCCAAGGAAACGTATAGGATTATATGCTAAAGGAAGTTAAAACGTTTCATTTTCGAGTTTTTTGCATCCTGTGCCTATTCGTCTCCAAGAAATAAAAATGTTATTATACCAACAATATAATCTTAACAATGTCTTTCTTTTCCAGGGAAACGTATAGGTTTATATGCTAAAGGCAGTAAACGCTTTATTTTCGAGTTTTTTGCATTCTGCGCCGTTTCGTCTCCCAGAAATAAAAATGTTATTATATTAACAATATAATCTTAACAATGTCTTTCGTTTCTAAGGAAATGTATAGGTTTATATGCTAAAGGCATTTAAAACGATTTATTTTTGACTTTTTTTTGCATGCTGCGACTTTTCGTCTCCAAGAAATAAAAATGTTATTATATGAACAATTTCATCTTAACAATGTCTTTTGTTTCCAAGGAAACGTACAGGTTTATATGCAAAAGGCAGTTAAAATGTTTTATTTTCGACTTTTTTGCATCCTGCGCCTTTTCGTCTCCAAGAAGTAAAAATGTTATTATATCAACAGTATAATCATAAGAATGTCTTTCCTTTCCAAGGAAACGTATAGGATTATATGCTAAAGGCAGTTAAAAGGTTTCATTTTGAGTTTTTTGCATCCTGCGCCGCTTCGACTCCAAGAAATAAAAATGTTATTATGTCAACAATATAAGCTTAACAATGTCTTTCGTTTCCAAGGAAATGTGCAAGCTAAACGCAGTAGGCAGTTCAAACCTTTTTTTTCGACTTTTCTGCATCACTGCGCCTTTTCGTCTATAAGAAATAAAAATGTTATTATATTAAAAATATAATCTTAACAATGTCTTTCGTTTCCAAGGAATTATGCAAGCTAAACGGATTAGGCAGTTGAAACCTTTTTATTTTTTGACGGTTTTGCATCCTGCGCCTTTTCGTCTCCAAGAAATAAAAATCTTATTATATTAACAATATAATCTTAGCCATGTCTTTCGTTTCAAAGGAAATGTATATGTTTATATGTTAAAGGCAGTAAAAACGTATTATTTTCGACTTTTTTGCATCATGCGCCTTTTCGTTTCCAAGAAATAAATATGTTATTATAATAACAATATAATCTTAACAATGTCTTTCTATTCCAAGGAAACGTTTTGGTTTATATGCTAAAGGCAGTGTAAACGCTTTATTTTCGAGTTTTTGGCATCCTGCGCTGTTTCGTCTCCAAGAAATATAAATGTCATTATATCAACAATATAATCTTGACAATGTCTTTCCTTTCGAAGGAAATGTGCAAGCTAAACGCAGTAGGCAGTTCAAACCTTTTTTTCGACTTTTATGCATCCCTGCGCCTTTTCGTCTCTAAGAAATAAAAATGTTATTATATTAAAAATATAATCTTAACAATATAATAGCAATGTCTCCAAGAAATAAAAATGTCATTATATCAACAACATAATCTTAACAATGTCTTTCGTTTCCAAGGAATTGTGCAAGGTAAACGGAGTATGCAGTTGAAACCTTTTTTTTAGACTTTTTTGCATCCTGCGTCTTTTCGTCTCCAAGAAATAAAAATGTCATTATATCAACAATATAATCTTAACAATGTCTTTCGTTTCCAAGGAATTGTGCAAGGTAAACGGAGTATGCAGTTGAAACCTTTTTTTTATACTTTTTTGCATCCTGCGCCTTTTCGTCTCTTAGAAATAAAAATGTCATTATATAAAAAATATAATCTTAACAATGTCTTTCTTTTCTAAGGAAACGTATAAGTTTATATGCTAAAGGCAGATAAAACGATTTATTTTCGAGTTTTTTGCATTCTGCGCCGTTTCGTCTCCCAGAAATAAAAATGTTATTATATTAACAATATAATCTTAACAATGTCTTTCGTTTCTAAGGAAATGTGGAAGCTAAACAGAGTAGGCAGTTGAAACCTTTTTTTAAAGACTTTTTTGCATCCTGTGCATTTTCGTCTGCAAGAAATGAAAATTTTATTATAATAACAATATAATCTTAACAACGTCTTTCGTTTCCAAGGAAATGTGCAATCAATACGGAGTAGGCAGTTGAAACCTTTCTTTTTTCGACTTTTTTACATCCCTGCGCCTTTTCGTCTCTAAGAAATAAAAATGTTATTATATTAACAATATAATCTTAACAATGTCTTTCCTTTCCAAGGATATGTGCAAGCTAAACGGAGTACGCAGTTGAAACCTTCTTTTTAGACTTTTTTGCATCCTGCGACTATTTGTCTCCAAGAAATAAAAATGTTATTATATCAACAATATAATCTTAACAATGTTTTTCTTTTCCAAAGAAACGTATAGGTTTATATGCTAAAGGCAGTGTAAACGCTTTATTTTCGAGTTTTTTGCATTCTGCGCCGTTTCGTCTCCCAGAAATAAAAATGTTATTATATTAACAATATAATCTTAACAATGTCTTTCGTTTCTAAGGAAATGTATAGGTTTATATGCTAAAGGCATTTAAAACGATTTATTTTTGACTTTTTTTTGCATCCTGCGACTTTTCGTCTCCAAGAAATAAAAATGTTATTATATGAACAATTTCATCTTAACAATGTCTTTTGTTTCCAAGGAAACGTATAGGTTTATATGCAAAAGGCAGTTAAAATGTTTTATTTTCGACTTTTTTGCATCCTGCGCCTTTTCGTCTCCAAGAAGTAAAAATGTTATTATATCAACAATATAATCTTAACAATGTCTTTCTTTTCCAAGGAAACGTATAGGTTTATATGCTAAAGGCAGTTGAAACGTTTTATTTTCGAGTTTTTTGCATTCTGCGCCGTTTCGTCTCCCAGAAATAAAAATGTTATTATATCAACAATATAATCTTAACAATGTCTTTCGTTTCCAAGGAAATGTGCAAGCTAAACGCAGTAGGCAGTTCAAACCTTTTTTTCACCTTTTTTTGCATCCCTGCGCCTTTTCGTCTCTAAGAAATAAAAATGTTATTATATTAAAAATATAATCTTAACAATGTCTTTCGTTTCCAAGGAATTGTGCAAGGTAAACGGAGTATGCAGTTGAAACCTTTTTTTTAGACTTTTCTGCATCCTGCGCCTTTTCGTCTCCAAGAAATAAAAATGTCATTATATCAACAATATAATCTTAACACTGTGTTTCTTTTCCAAGGAAGCGTATAGGTTTATATGCTAAAGGCAGATAAAACGTTTTATTTTTGAGTTATTTGCATTCTGCGCCGTTTCGTCTCCCAGAAATAAAAATGTTATTATATTAACAATATAATATTAACAATGTCTTTCGTTTCTAAGGAAATGTGGAAGCTAAACAGAGTAGGCAGTTGAAACCATTTTTTTAGACTTTTTTGCATCTTGTGCCTTTTCGCCTGCAAGAAATGAAAATTTTATTATAATAACAATATAATCTTAACAATGTCTTTCGTTTCCAAGGAAATGTGCAATCAATACGGAGTAGGCAGTTGAAACCTTTCTTTTTTCGACTTTTTTGCATCCCTGCGCATTTTCGTCTCTATGAAATAAAAATGTCATTATATCAACAATATAATCTTAACAATGTCTTTCTTTTCCAAGGAAACGTATAGGTTTATATGCTAAAGGCAGTTGAAACGTTTTATTTTCGAGTTTTTTTCGTTCTGCGCCGTTTCGTCTCCCAGAAATAAAAATGTTATTATACTAACAATATAATATTAACAATGTTATTCGTATCCCAGGAAACGTATAGGTTTATATGCTAAAGGCTGTTAAAACGATTTGTTTTTGATTCTTTTCCATTCTTCGCCTTTTCGTCTCCAAGAAATAAAAATGTCATTATATCAACAATATGATATCTACAATGTCTTTCGTTTCCAAGGAAATGTGTCAGTTAACGGAGTAGGCAGTTGAAACCTTTTTTTCGGCTAATTTTCAACCCTGCACCTCTTCGTCTCCGAGTAATAAAGATGTTATTATATTAACAATACAATCTTAACAATGTCTTTCGTTTCCAAGGAAATGTGCAAGCTAAACGGAGTATGCATTTGAAACCTTCTTTTTAGACTTTTTTTGCATCCTGCGCTTTTTCGTCTCCAAGAAATAAAAATGTTATTATATCAACAATATAATCTTAGGGATGTCTTTCTTTTCCAAGGAATCGTATGGGTTTATGTGCTAAAGGCAGTTAAATCATTTCATTTTCGAGTTTTTTGCATCCTGCGCCGTTTTGGCTCCAAGAAATAAAAATTTTATTATATTTACAATATAATCTTAAAATTGTCTTTCGTTTCCAAGGTAATGGGCAAACTAAACGGAGTAGGCAGCTGAAACCTTTTTTTTTGGACTTTTTTGCATCCCTGCGCCTTTTCGTCTCTAAGAAATAAAAATGTTATTATATTAACAATATAATCTTAACAATGTCTTTCGTTTCTAAGGAAATGTGGAAGCTAAACGGGTTTAGGCAGTTGAAACCTTTTTTTTTTAGACTTTTTTGCATCCTGCGCGTATTCGTCTCCAAGAAATGAAAATGTTACTATATCAACAATATAATCGTAAGAATGTCTTTCCTTTCCAAGGAAACGTATAGGATTATATGCTAAAGGCATTTAAAACGATTCATTTTCGAGTCTTTTGCATCCTGCGCCATTTCGTCTTCAAGAAATAAAAAAGTTATTATATCAACAATAGAATCTTAACCATGTCTTTCGTTTCTAAGGAAATGTGCAAGCTAAACGCAGTAAGCAGTTCAAACCTTTTTTTTTCGACTTTTTTGCGTCCCTGCGCCTTTTCGTCTCTAAGAAATAAAAATATTATTATATTAAAAATATAATCTTAACAATGTCTTTCGTTTCCGAGGGATTGTGCAAGCTAAACGGATTAGGCAGTTGAAACCTTTTTATTTTTAGACGTTTTTGCATCCTGCGCCTTTTCGTCTCCAAGAAATAAAAATCTTATTATATTAACAATATAATCTTAACCATGTCTTTCGTTTCCAAGGAAATGTATATGTTTAAATGTTATAGGCAGTTAAAACGTATTATATTCGACTTTTTTGCATCATGCGCCTTACCGTCTCCAAGAAATAAAAATGTTTTTATATTAACAATATAATATTAACAATGTCTTTCGTTTCCAAGGAAATGTATATGTTTATATGCCAAAGGCAGTTAAAAAGTTTTATTTTCGATTTCTTTGCATCCTGCGCCTTTTCGTCTCAAAGAAATAAAAATGTTATTATGTTAACAATATAATCCTAACAATGTCTTTCGTTTCCTACGAAATGTGCAATCTAAACGGAGTATGCAGTTGAAACCTTTATTTTTTATTTTTTTTTGCATCCTGCGTCCTTTCGTCTCCAAGAAATAAAAATGTTATTATATCAACAATATAATCTTAACAATGTCTTTCGTTTCCAAGGAAATGTGCAAGCTAAACGCAGTAGGCAGTTCAAACCTTCTTTTTGACTTTTTTGCATCCCTGCGTCTTTTCGTCTCTAAGAAATAAAAATGTTATTATATTAAAAATATAATCTTAACAATATAATTGCAATGTCTCCAAGAAATAAAAATGTCATTATATCCACCATATAATCTTAACAATGTCTTTCGTTTCCAAGGAATTGTGCAAGGTAAACGGAGTATGCAGTTGAAACCTTTTTTTTAGACTTTTTTGCATCCTGCGCCTTTTCGTCTCCAAGAAATAAAAATGTTATTATATCAACAATAATATCTTAACCATGTCTTTCGTTTCCAAGGAAATGTATATGTTTATATGTTAAAGGCAGTTAAAACGTATTATTTTCGACTTTTTTGCATCATGCGCCTTTTCGTTTCCAAGAAATAAAAAAGTTATTATAATAACAATATAATCTTAACAATGCCTTTCGTTTCCAAGGAAATGTGCAAGCTAAATGGAGTAGGCAGTTGAAACCTTTTTTTTTAGACTTTTTTGCATCCTGCGACTTTTCGTCTCCAAGAAATAAAAATGTTATTATATCAACAATATAATCTTAACAATGTCTTTAAATCCAAGGAAACGTATAGGTTTATATGCTAAAGGCAGTTAAAACGATTCGTTTTTTACTTCTTTTGCATCCTGCGTCTATTCGTCTCCAAGAAATAAAAATGTTATTATATGAGCAATTTCATCTTAACAATGTCTTTCGTTTCCAAGGAAAGGTATAGGTTTATATGTTAAAGGCAGTTAAAATGTTTTGTTATCGACTTTTTTGCATCCTGCGCCTTTTCGTCTCCAAGAAATAAAAATGTTATTATATCAACAGTATAATCATAAGAATGTCTTTCCTTTCCAAGGAAACGTATACGATTATATTCTAAAGGCAGTTAAAACGTTTCATTTTCGAGTTTTTGTCATCCTGCGCCGTTTCGTCTCCAAGAAATAGAAATGTCATTATATCAACAATATAATCTTAACAATGTCTTTCGTTTCCAAGCAAATGTGCAAACTAAACGCAGTAGGCAGTTCAAACCTTTTTTTCGACTTTTTTGCATTCCTGCGCCTTTTCGTCTGTAAGAAATAAAGATGTTATTATATTAAAAATATAATGTTAACAATGTCTTTCGTTTCCAAGGAATTGTGCAAGATAAACGGAGTATGCAGTTGAAACCTTTTTTTAGACTTTTTTGCATCCTGCGCCTTTTCGTCCCCAAGAAATAAAAATGTCATTATATCAACAATATAATCTTAACAATGTCTTTCTTTTCCAAGGAAACGTATAGGTTTATATGCTAAAGGCAGATAAAACGATTTATTTTCGAGCTTTTTGCATTCTGCGCTGTTTCGTCTCCCAGAAATAAAAATGTTATTATATTAACAATATAATCTTAACAATGTTTCGTTTCTAATGAAATGTGGAAGCTAAACAGAGTAGGCAGTTGAAACCTTTTTTTTTAGACTTTATTGCATCCTGTGCCTTTTCGTCTGCAAGAAATGAAAATTTTATTATAATAACAATATAATCTTAACAACGTCTTTCGTTTCCAAGGAAATGTGCAATCAATACGGAGTAGGCAGTTGAAACCTTTTTTTTTTCGACTTTTTTGCATCCCTGCGCCTTTTCGTCTCTAAGAAATAAAAATGTTGTTATATTTACAATATAATCTTAACAATGTCTTTCGTTTCCAAGGATATGTGCAAGCTAAACGGAGTACGCAGTTGAAACCTTTTTTTAGACTTTTTTGCATCCTGCGCCTATTCGTCTACAAGAAATAAAAATGTTATTATATCAACAATATAATCTTAACAATGTCTTTCTTTTCCAAGGAAACGTATAGGTTTATATGCTAAAGGCAGTTGAAACGTTTTATTTTCGAGTTTTTTGCATTCTGTGCCGTTTCGTCTCCCAGAAATAAAAATGTTATTATATTAACAATATAATCTTAACAATGTCTTTCGTTTCTAAGGAAATGTATAGGTTTATATGCTAAAGGCATTTAAAACGATTTATTTTTTACTTTTTTTCATCCTGCGACTTTTCGTCACCAAGAAAAAAAATGTTATTATATGAACAATTTCATCTTAACAATGTCTTTCGTTTCCAAGGAACGTATAGGTTTATATGCAAAAGGCAGTTAAAATGTTTTATTTTCGACTTTTTTGCATCCTGCGCCTTTTCGTCTCCAAGAAGTAAAAATGTTATTATATCAACAGTATAATCGTAAGAATGTCTTTCCTTTCCAAGGAAACGTATAGGATTATATGCTAAAGGCAGTTAAAATGTTTCATTTTGAGTGTTTTGCATTCTGCGCCGTTTCGTCTCCAAGAAATAAAAATGTTATTATATCAACAATATAATCTTAACAATGTATTTGGTTTCCAAGGAAATGTGCAAGCTAAACGCAGTAGACAGTTCAAACCTTTTTTTTCGACTTTTTTGCATCCCTGCGCCTTTTCGTCTCTAAGAAATAAAAATATTATTATATTTAAAATATAATCTTAACAATGTCTTTCGTTTCGGAGGGATTGTGCAAGCTAAACGCATTAGGCAGTTGAAACCTTTTTATTTTTAGACGTTTTTGCATCCTGCGCCTTTTCGTCTCCAAGAAATAAAAATCTTATTATATTAACAATATAATCTTAACCATGTCTTTCGTTTCGAAGGAAATGTATATGTTTATATGTTATAGGCAGTTAAAACGTATTATATTCGACTTTTTTTCATCATGAGCCTTCTCGTCTCCAAGAAATAAAAATGTTATTATATGAACAATATAATATTAACAATGTCTTTCGTTTCCAAGGAAATGTATATGTTTATATGTTACAGCCTGTTAAAACGTATTATTTTCGACTTTTTTGCATCATGCGCCTTTTCGTCTCCTAGAAACAAAAATGCAATTATATCAACAATATAATCTTAACAATGTCTTTCGTTTCCAAGGAAATGTGCAAGCTAAACGCAGTAGGCAGTTCAAACCTTTTTTTCGACTTTTTTGCATCCCTGCGCCTTTTCGTCTCCAAGAAATAAAAATGTCATAAAAATCAACAATATAATCTTAACAATGTCTTTCTTTTCCAAGGAAACGTATAGGTTTATATGCTAAGGGCATTTAAAACGATTTATTTTTGACTTTTTTGGCATCCTGCGCCGTTTCGTCTCCAAGAAATAAAAATGTCATTATATCAAGAATATAATCTTAACAATGTCTTTCGTTTCCAAGGAAATGTGCAAGCTAAACGCAGTAGGCAGTTCAAACCTTTTTTTCGACTTTTTTGTATCCCTGCGTCTTTTCGTCTCTAAGAAATAAAAATGTTACTATATTAAAAATATAATCTTAACAATATAATTGCAATATCTCCAAGAAATAAAAATGTCATTATATCAACAATATAATCTTAACAATGTCTTTCGTTTCCACGGAGTTGTGCAAGGTAAACGGAGTATGCAGTTGATACCTTTTTTTTAGACTTTTTTGCATCCTGCGCCTCTTCGCCTCCAAGAAATAAAAATGTTATTATATCAACAATATAATCTTAACAATGTCTTTCTTGTCCAAGGAAACGTATAGAATTATATGCTAAAGGCATTTAAAACGATTCATTTTCGTGTTTTTTGCATCCTGCGCCGTTTCGTCTCCAAGAAATAAAAATGTTATTATATTAAAAATATAATCTTAACAATATAATTGCAATGTCTCCAAGAAATAAAAATGTCATTATATCAACAATATAATCTTAACAATGTCTTTCGTTTCCAAGGAATCGTGCAAGCTAAACGGATTAGGCAGTTGAAACCTTTTTATTTTTAGACGTTTTTGCATCCTGCGCCTTTTCGTCTGCAAGGAATAAAAATCTTATTATATCTACAATATAATCTTAACAATGTCTTTCGTTTCCAAGGAATTGTGCAAGGTAAACAGAGTATGCAGTTGAAACCTTTTTTTTCTTATACTTTTATGCATCCTTCGCCTTTTCATCTCCAAGATGTAAAAATGTTATTATGATAACAATATAATCTTTACAATGTCTTTCTTGTCCAAGGAAACGTAAAGGTTTATATGCTAAAGGCAGTAAAAACGTTTTATTTGCGAGTTTTTTGCACTCTGCGCCGTTTCGTCTCCGAGAAATAAAAATGTTATTATATTGACAATAAAATCTTAACAATGTCTTTCGTTTCCAAGGAAATGTGCAAGCTAAACGCAGTAGGCAGTTCAAACCTTTTTTTCGACTTTTTTGCATCCCTGCGCCTTTTCGTCTCTAAGAAATAAAAATGTTATTATATTAAAAATATAATCTTAACAATATAATTGCTATGTCTCCAAGAAATAAAAATGTCATTATATCAACAATATAATCTTAACAATGTCTTTCGTTTCCAAGGAATTGTGCAAGGTAAACGGAGTATGCAGTTGAAACCTTTTTTTTAGACTTTTTTGGATCCTGCGCCTTTTCGTCTCCAAGAAATAAAAATGTCATAAAAATCAACAATATAATCTTAACAATGTCTTTCTTTTCCAAGGAAACGTATAGGTTTATATGCTAAAGGCATTTAAAACGATTTATTTTTGACTTTTTTGGCATCCTGCGCCGTTTCGTCTCCAAGAAATAAAAATGTTATTATATCAACAATATAATCTTAACAATGTCTTTCGTTTCCAAGGAATCGTGCAAGCTAAACGGATTAGGCAGTTGAAACCTTTTTATTTTTAGACGTTTTTGCATCCTGCGCCTTTTCGTCTGCAAGGAATAAAAATCTTATTATATCTACAATATAATCTTAACAATGTCTTTCGTTTCCAAGGAATTGTGCAAGGTAAACAGAGTATGCAGTTGAAACCTTTTTTTTCTTATACTTTTATGCATCCTTCGCCTTTTCATCTCCAAGAAGTAAAAATGTTATTATGATAACAATATAATCTTAACAATGTCTTTCGTTTCCAAGGAAATGTGCAAACTAAACGGAGTACGCAATTGTATTTTTTATTTTTTAGTTTTTTGGATCCTGCGCCTTTTCGTCTCCAAGAAATAAAAATGTTATTATATCAACAATATAATTTTATCAATGTATTTCTTTTCGAAGGAAACGTATAGGTTTATATGCTAAAGGCAGTTAAAACGTTTTATTTTCTAGTATTTTGCATCCTGCGCCTTTTCGTCTCGAAGAAATAAAAATGTTATTATATTAACAATATAATATTAACAATGTTATTCGTATCCAAGGAATCGTGCAAGCTAAACGGATTAGGCAGTTGAAACCATTTTATTTTTAGACGTTTTTGCATCCGGCGCCGTTTCGTCTGCAAGAAATACAAGTCTTATTATATTAACAATATAATCTTAACCATGTCTTTCGTTTCCAAGGAAATGTATATGTTTATATGTTAAAGGCAGTTAAAACGTATTATTTTCGACCTTTTTGCATCATGCGCCTTTTCGTTTCCAAGAAATAAAAATGTTATTACATCATTAATATAATCTTAACAATGTCTTTCGTTGCCAAGGAATCGTGCAAGCTAAACGGATTAGGCAGTTGAAACCTTTTTATTTTTAGACGTTTTTGCATCCTGCGCCTTTTCGTCTGCAAGGAATAAAAATCTTATTATATTAACAATATAATCTTAACCATGTCTTTCGTTTCAAAGGAAATGTATATGTTTATATGTTAAAGGCAGTTAAAACGTATTATTTTCGACTTTTTTGCATCATGCACCTTTTCGTTTCCAAGAAATAAAAATGTTATTATAATAACAATATAATCTTAACAATGTCTTTCGTATCCAAGGAAACGTATAGGTTTATATGCTAAAGGCAGTTAAAACGATTTGTTTTTTACTTCTTTTGCATCCTGCGCCTATTCGTCTCCAAGAAATAAAAATGTTATTATATGAGCATTTTCATCTTAACAATGTCTTTCGTTTCCAAGGAAACGTATAGGTTTATAAGGAAAAGGCAGTTAAAATGTTTTGTTTTCGACTTTTTAATATCCTTCGCCTTTTCGTCTCCAAGAAATAAAAATGTTATTATATCAACAGTATAATCATAAGAATGTCTTTCCTTTCCAAGGAAACGTATAGGATTATATGCTAAAGGAAGTTAAAACGTTTTATTTCGAGTTTTTGGCATCCTGCGCCGTTTCGTCTCCAAGAAATAAAAATGTCATTATATCAACAATATAATCTTAACAATGTCTTTCGTTTCCAAGGAAATGTGCAATCAATACGGAGTAGGCAGTTGAAACCTTTCTTTTTTCGACTTTTTTGCATCCCTGCGCCTTTTCGTCTCTAAGAAATAAAAATGTTATTATATTAACAATATAATCTTAACAATGTCTTTCGTTTCCAAGGATATGTGAAAGCTAAACGGAGTACGCAGTTGAAACCTTTTTTTAGACTTTTTTGCATCCTGCGCCTATTCGACTCCAAGAAATAAAAATGTTATTATATCAACAATATAATCTTAACAATGTCTTTCGTTTCCAAGGAAACGTATAGGTTTATATGCTAAAGGCAGTTGAAACGTTTTATTTTCGAGTTTTTTGCATTCTGTGCCGTTTCGTCTCCCAGAAATAAAAATGTTATTATATTAACAATATAATCTTAACAATGTCTTTCGTTTCTAAGGAAATGTATAGGTTTATATGCTAAGGCATTTAAAACGATTTATTTTTGACTTTTTTTGCATCCTGCGACTTTTCGTCTCCAAGAAATAAAAATGTTATTATATGAACAATTTCATCTTAACAATGTCTTTCGTTTCCAAGGAAACGTATAGGTTTATATGCAAAAGGCAGTTAAAATGTTTTATTTTAGACTTTTTTGCATCCTGCGCCTTTTCGTCTCCAAGAAGTAAAAATGTTATTATATCAACAGTATAATCATAAGAATGTGTTTCCTTTCCAAGGAAACGTATAGGATTATATGCTAAAGGCAGTTAAAACGTTTCATTTTGAGTTTTTTGCATCCTGCGCCGTTTCGACTCCAAGAAATAAAAATGTTATTATGTCAACAATATAATCTTAACAATGTCTTTCGTTTCCAAGGAATTGTGCAAGCTAAACGGATTAGGCAGATGAAACCTTTTTATTTTTTGACGGTTTTGCATCCTGCGCCTTTTCGTCTCCAAGAAATAAAAATCTTATTATATTAACAATATAATCTTAACCATGTCTTTCGTTTCCAAGGAATGTATATGTTTATATGTTATAGGCAGTTAAAACGTATTATATTCGACTTTTTTTCATCATGCGCCTTCTCGTCTCCAAGAAATAAAAATGTTATTATATTAACAATGTATTATTAACAATGTCTTTCGTTTCCAAGGAAAAGTATATGTTTATATGTTACAGGCAGTTAAAACGTATTATTTTTGACTTTTTTGCATCATGCGCCTTTTCGTTTCCAAGAAATAAAAATGTTATTACACTAACAATATAATCTTAACAATGCCGTTCGTTTCCAAGGAAATGTGCAAGCTAAATGGAGTAGGCAGTTGAAACCTTTTTTTTGGACTTTTTTGCATCCTGCGCCTTTTCGTCTCCAAGAAAAAAAATTTTATTTTATCAACAATATAATCTTAACAATGTCTTTCGTATCCAAGGAAACGTATAGGTTTATATGCTAAAGGCAGTTAAAACGATTTGTTTTTTACTTCGTTTGCATCCTGCGCCTATTCGTCTCCAAGAAATAAAAATGTTATTATATGAGCAATTTCATCTTAACAATGTCTTTCGTTTCCAAGGAAACGGATAAGTTTTTATGGAAAAGGCAGTTAAAATGTTTTGTTTTCGACTTTTTTGCATCCTTCGCCTTTTCGTCTCCAAGAAATAAAAATGTTATTATATCAACAGTATAATGATGAGAATGTCTTTCCTTTCGAAGGAAACGTATAGCATTATATGCTAAAGGCAGCTAAAACGTTTCATTTTCGAGTTTTTGGCATCCTGCGCCATTTCGTCTCCAAGAAATAAAAATGCCATTATATCAACAATATAATCTTAACAATGTCTTTCGTTTCCAAGGAAATGTGCATGCTAAACGCATAGGCAGTTCAAACCTTTTTTTCGACTTTTTTGCATCCCTGCGCCTTTTCGTCTCTAAGAAATAAAAATGTTATTATATTAAAAATATAATCTTAACAATATAATTGCAATGTCTCCAAGAAATAAAAATGTCATTATATCAACAATATAATCTTAACAATGTCTTTCGTTTACAAGGAATTGTGCAAGGTAAACGGAGTATGCAGTTGAAACCTTTTTTTTTAGACTTTTTTGCATCCTGCGCCTTTTCGTCTCCAAGAAATAAAAATGTCATTATATCAACAATATAATCTTAACAATGTCTTTCTTTTCCAAGGAAACGTATAGGTTTATATGCTAAAGGCAGATAAAACGTTTTATTTTCGAGTTTTTTGCATTCTGCGCCGTTTCGTCTCCCAGAAATAAAAATGTTATTATATTAACAATATAATCTTAACAATGTATTTCGTTTCTAAGGAAATGTGGAAGCTAAACAGAGTAGGCAGTTGAAACCTTTTTTTTTTTTTAGACTTTTTTGCATCCTGTGCCTTTTCGACTGCAAGAAATGAAAATTTTATTATAATATCAATATAATCTTAACAACGTCTTTCGTTTCCAAGGAAATGTGCAATCAATATGGAGTAGGCAGTTGAAACCTTTCTTTTTTCGAATTTTTTGCATCCCTGCGCCTTTTCGTCTCTAAGAAATAAAATTGTTATTATATTAACAATATAATCTTAACAATGTCTTTCGTTTCCAAGGATATGCGCAAGCTAAACGGAGTGCGCAGTTGAAACCTTTTTTTTAGACTTTTTTGCATCCTGCGCCTATTCGTCTCCAAGAAATAAAAATGTTATTATATCAACAATATAATCTTAACAATGTCTTTATTTTCCAAGGAAACGTATAGGTTTATATCCTAAAGGCAGTTGAAACGTTTTATTTTCGAGCTTTTTGCATTCTGCGCCGATGCGTCTCCCAGAAATAAAAATGTTATTATATTAACAATATAATCTTAACAATGTCTTTCGTTTCTAAGGAAAAGTATAGGTTTATATGCTAAAGGCATTTAAAACGATTTATTTTTGACTTTTTTGGCATCCTGCGCCGTTTCGTCTCCAAGAAATAAAAATGACATTATATCAACAATATAATCTTAACAATGTCTTTCGTTTCCAAGGAAATGTGCAAGCTAAACGCAGTAGGCAGTTCAAACCTTTTTTTCGACTTTTTTGCATCCCTGCGTCTTTTCGTCTCTAAGAAATAAAAATGTTATTATATTAAAAATATAATCTTAACAATATAGTTGCAATGTCTCCAAGAAATAAAAATGTCATTATATCAACAATATAATCTTAACAATGTCTTTCGTTTCCAAGGAATTGTGCAAGGTAAACGGAGTATGCAGTTGAAACCTTTTTTTTAGACTTTTTTGCATCCTGCGCCTTTTCGTCTCCAAGAAATAAAAATGTTATTATATCAACAATATAATCTTAACAATGTCTTTCTTGACCAAGGAAACGTTTTGAATTATATGCTAAAGGCATTTAAAACGATTCATTTTCGAGTTTTTTTGCATCCTGCGCCGTTTCGTCTCCAAGAAATGAAAATGTTATTATATCAACAATATAATCTTAACAATGTCTTTCATTTCCAAGGAATCGTGCAAGCTAAACGGATTAGGCAGTTGAAACCTTTTTATTTTTAGACGTTTTTGCATCCTGCGCCTTTTCGTCTGCAAGGAATAAAAATCTTAATGTATTAACAATATAATCTTAACCATGTCTTTCGTTTCGAAGGAAATGTATATGTTTATATGTTAAAGGCAGTTAAAACGTATTATTTTCGACTTTTTTGCATCATGCGCCTTTTCGTTTCCAAGAAATAAAAATGTTATTATAATAACAATATAATCTTAACAATGCCGTTCGTTTCCAAGGAAATGTGCAAGCTAAATGGAGTAGGCAGTTGAAACCTTTTTTTTAGACTTTTTTGCATCATGCGCCTTTTCGTCTCCAAGAAATAAAAATGTTATTTTATCAACAATATAACCTTAACAATGTCTTTCGTATCCATAAACGTATTGGTATATATGCTAAAGGCAGTTAAAACGATTTGTTTTTTTCTTCTTTTGCATCCTGCGCCTATTCGTCTCCAAGAAATAAAAATGTTATTATATGAGCAATTTCATCTTAACAATGTCTTTCGTTTCCAAGGAAACGTATGGGTTTATATGGAAAAGGCAGTTAAAATGTTTTGTTTTCGACTTTTTTGCATCCTTCGCCTTTTCGTCTCTAAGAAATAAAAATGTTATTATATTAAAAATATAATCTTAACAATATAAATGCAATGTCTCGAAGATATAAAAATGTCATTATATCAACAATATAATCGTAACAATGTCTTTCGTTTCAAAGGAATTGTGCAAGGTAAACGGAGTATGCAGTTGTAACCTTTTTTTTTTAGACTTTTTTGCATCCTGCGCCTTTTCGTCTCAGGGAAATAAAAATGTCATTATATCAACAATATAATCTTAACAATGTCTTTCATTTCCAGGAAACGTATAGGTTTATATGCTAAAGGCAGATAAAACGTTTTATTTTCGAGTTTTTTGCATTCTGCGAGGTTTCGTCTCCCAGAAATAAAAATGTTATTATATTAACAATATAATCTTAACAATGTATTTCGTTTCTAAGGAAATGTGGAAGCTAAACAGAGTAGGCAGTTGAAACCATTTATTTTAGACATTTTTGCATCCTGTGCCTTTTCGTCTGCAAGAAATGAAAATTTTATTATAATAACAATATAATGTTAACAACGTCTTTCGTTTCCAAGGAAATGTGCAATCAATACGGAGTAGGCAGTTGAAACCTTTCTTTTTTCGACTTTTTTGCATCCCTGCGCCTTTTCGTCTGTAAGAAATAAAAATGTTATTATATTAACAATATAATCTTAACAATGTCTTTCGTTTCCAAGGATATGTGCAAGCTAAACGGAGTACGCAGTTGAAACCTTTTTTTTAGACTTTTTTGCATCCTGCGCCTATTCGTCTCCAAGAAATAAAAATGTTATTATATCAACAATATAATCTTAACAATGTCTTTCTTTTCCAAGGAAACGTATAGGTTTATATGCTAAAGGCAGTTAAAACGTATTATTTTCGACTTTTTTGCATCATGCGCCTTTTCGTTTCCAAGAAATAAAAATGTTATTATAATAACAATATAATCTTAACAATGTCTTTCGTATCCAAGGAAACGTATAGGTTTATATGCTAAAGGCAGTTAAAACGATTTGTTTTTTACTTCTTTTGCATCCTGCGCCTATTCGTCTCCAAGAAATAAAAATGTTATTATATGAGCAATTTCATCTTAACAATGTCTTTCGTTTCCAAGGAAACGTATACGTTTATATGGAAAAGGCAGTTAAAATGTTTTGTCTTCGACTTTTTAAAATCCTTCGCCTTTTCGTCTCCAAGAAATAAAAATGTTATTATATCAACAGTATAATCATAAGAATGTCTTTCCTTTCCAAGGAAACGTATAGGATTATATGCTAAAGGAAGTTAAAACGTTTCATTTTCGAGTTTTTGGCATCCTTCGCCGTTTCGTCTCCAAGAAATAAAAATGTCATTATATCAACAATATAATCTTAACAATGTCTTTCGTTTCCAAGGAAATGTGCAAGCTAAACGCAGTAGGCAGTTCAAACCTTTTTTTCGACTTTTTTGCATCCCTGCGCCTTTTCGTCTCTAAGAAATAAAAATGTTATTATATTAAAAATATAATCTTATCAATATTATAGCAATGTCTCCAAGAAATAAAAATGTCATTATATCAACAATATAATCTTAACAATGTATTTCGTTTCCAAGGAATTGTGCAAGGTAAACAGAGTAGGCAGTTGAAACCTTTTTTTAAAGACTTTTTTGCATCCCTGCGCCTTTTCGTCTCTAAGAAATAAAAATGTTATTATATTAACAATATAATCTTAACAATGTCTTTCGTTTCCATGGATATGTGCAAGCTAAACGGAGTACGCAGTTGAAACCTTTTTTTTAGACGTTTTTGCATCTTGCGCCTATTCGTCTCCAAGAAATAAAAATGTTATTATATCAACAATATAATCTTAACAATGTCTTTCTTTTCCAAGGAAACATATTGGTTTATATGCTAAAGGCAGTGTAAACGCTTTATTTTCGAGTTTTTTGCATTCTGCGCCGTTTCGTCACCCAGAAATAAAAATGTTATTATATTAACAATATAATCTTAACAATGTCTTTCGTTTCTAAGGAAATGTATAGGTTTATATGCTAAAGGCATTTAAAACGATTTATTTTTGACTTTTTTTGCATCCTGTGACTTTTCGTCTCCAAGAAATAAAAATGTTATTATATGAACAATTTCATCTTAACAATGTCTTTTGTTTCCAAGGAAACGTATAGGTTTATATGCCAAAGGGAGTTAAAATGTTTTATTTTCGACTTTTTTGCATCCTGCGCCTATTTGTCTCCAAGAAATAAAAACGTTATTATATCAACAATATAATCTTAACAATGTCTTTCTTTTCCAAGGAAACGTATAGGTTTATATGCTAAAGGCTGTTGAAACGTTTTATTTTCGAGTTTCTTTCGTTCTGCGCCGTTTCGTCTCCAAGAAATAAAAATGTCATTATATCAACAATATGATATCTACAATGTCTTTCGTTTCCAAGGAAGTGTGTCAGTTAACGGAGTAGGCAGTTGAAATCTTTTTTTTTCGGCTATTTTTCAACCCTGCACCTCTTCGTCTCCGAGTAATAAAGATGTTATTATATTAACAACACAATCTTAACAATGTCTTTCGTTTCCAAGGAAATGTGCAAGCTAAACGGAGTATGCATTTGAAAACTTCTTTTTGGACTTTTTTTGGATCCTGCGCTTTTTCGTCTCCAAGAAATAAAAATGTTATTATATCAACAATATAATCTTAGGGATGTCTTTCTTTTCCAAGGAATCGTATGGGTTTATGTGCTAAAGGCAGTTAAATCATTTCATTTTCGAGTTTTTTGCATCCTGCGCCGTTTTGTCTCCAAGAAATAAATTTTTTTTTATTTTAACAATATAATCTTAAAATTGTCTTTCGTTTCCAAGGTAATGGGCAAACTAAACGGAGTAGGCAGCTGAAACCTTTTTTTTGGACTTTTTAGCATCCTGCGCCTATTCGTCTCCAAGAAATGAAAATGTTACTATATCAACAATATAATCGTAAGAATGTCTTTCCTTTCCAAGGAAACGTATAGGATTATATGCTAAAGGCATTTAAAACGATTCATTTTCGAGTTTTTTGCATCCTGCGCCGTTTCCCCTTCAAGAAATAAAAAAGTTATTATATCAACAATATAATCTTAACCATGTCTTTCGTTTCCAAGGAAATGTGCAAGCTAAACGCAGTAAGCAGTTCAAACCTTTTTTTTCGACTTTTTTGCATCCCTGCGCCTTTTCGTCTCTAAGAAATAAAAATATTATTATATTAAAAATATAATCTTAACAATGTCTTTCGTTTCCGAGGGATTGTGCAAGCTAAACGGATTAGGCAGTTGAAACCTTTTTATTTTTAGACGTTTTTGCATCCTGCGCCTTTTCGTCTCCAAGAAATAAAAATCTTATTATATTAACAATATAATCTTAACCATGTCTTTCGTTTCCCAGGAAATGTATATGTTTATATGTTATAGGCAGTTAAAACGTATTATATTCGACTTTTTTGCATCATGCGCCTTACCGTCTCCAAGAAATAAAAATGTTATTATATTAACAATATAATCTTAACAATGTCTTTCGTTTCCAAGGAAATGTGCAAGCTAAACGGAGTATGCATTTGAAAACTTCTTTTTGGACTTTTTTTGCATCCTGCGCTTTTTCGTCTCCAAGAAATAAAAATGTTATTATATCAACAATATAATCTTAACAATGTCTTTCTTTTCCAAGGAAACGTATAGGTTTATATGCTAAAGGCAGTTGAAACGTTTTATTTTCGAGTTTTTTGCATTCTGCGCCGTTTCGTCTCCCAGAAATAAAAATGTTATTATATTAACAATATAATCTTAACAATGTCTTTCGTTTCTAAGGAAATGTATAGGTTTATATGCCAAAGGCATTTAAAACGATTTATTTTTTACTTTTTTTCATCCTGCGACTTTTCGTCACCAAGAAAAAAAATGTTATTATATGAACAATTTCATCTTAACAATGTCTTTCGTTTCCAAGGAACGTATAGGTTTATATGCAAAAGGCAGTTAAAATGTTTTTATTTTCGACTTTTTTGCATCCAGCGCCTTTTCGTCTCCAAGAAGTAAACATGTTATTATATCAACAGTATAATCGTAAGAATGTCTTTCCTTTCCAAGGAAACGTATAGGATTATATGCTAAAGGCAGTTAAAACGTTTCATTTTGAGTGTTTTGCATTCTGCGCCGTTTCGTCTCCAAGAAATAAAAATGTTATTATATCAACAATATAATATTAACAATGTCTTTCGTTTCCAAGGAAATGTATATGATTATATGTTACAGGCAGTTAAAACGTATTATTTTCGAGTTTTTTGCATCATGCGCCTTTTCGTCTCTAAGAAATAAAAATGTTATTATATTAAAAATATAATCTTAACAATATAATTGCAATGTCTCAAAGAAATAAAAATGTTATTATTTCAACAATATAATCTTAACAATGTCTTTCGTTTCCAAGGAAATGTGCAAGCTAAACGCAGTAGGCAGTTCAAACCTTTTTTTCGACTTTTTTGCATCCCTGCGCCTTTTCGTCTCTAAGAAATAAAAATGTTATTATATTAAAAATATAATCTTAACAATATAATTGCAATGTCTCCAAGAAATAAAAATGTCATTATATCAACAATATAATCTTATCAATGTCTTTCGTTTCCAAGGAATTGTGCAAGGTAAACGGAGTATGCAGTTGAAACCTTTTTTTTAGACATTTTGCATCCTGCGCCTTTTCGTCTCCAAGAAATAAAAATGTCATTATATCAACAATATAATCTTAACAATGCCTTTCGTTTCCAAGGAATTGTGCAAGCTAAACGCAGTATGCAGTTGAAATCTTTTTTTTAGACTTTTTTGCATCCTGCGCCTTTTCCATCTCCAAGAAATAAAAATGTCATAAAAATCAACAATATAATCTTAACAATGTCTTTCTTTTCCAAGGAAACGTATAGGTTTATATGCTAAAGGCAGATAAAACGTTTTATTTTCGAGTTTTTTGCATTCTGCACCGTTTCGTCTCTAAGAAATAAAAATGTTATTATATTAAAAATATAATCTTAACAATATAATTGCAATGTCTCAAAGAAATAAAAATGTTATTATAATAACAATATAATCTTAACAATGCCCTTCGTTTCCAAGGAAATGTGCAAGCTAAATGGAGTAGGCAGTTGAAACATTTTTTTTTAGACTTTTTTGCATCATGCGCCTTTTCATCTCCAAGAAAGAAAAATGTTATTTTATCAACAATATAATCTTAACAATGTCTTTCGTATCCAAGGAAACGTATAGGTATATATGCTAAATGCAGTTAAAACTATTTGTTTTTTACTTCTTTTGCATCCTGAGCATATTCGTCTCCAAGAAATAAAAATGTTATTATATGAGCAATTTCATCTTAACAATGTCTTTCGTTTCTAAGGAAACGTATAGGTTTATATGGAAAAGGCAGTTAAAATGTTTTGTTTTCGACTTTTTTGCATCCTTCGCCTTTTCGTCTCTACGAAATAAAAATGTTATTATATTAAAAATATAATCTTAACAATATAATTGCAATGTCTCCAAGAAATAAAAATGTCATTATATCAACAATATAATCTTATCAATGTCTTTCGTTTCCAAGGAATTGTGCAAGGTAAACGGAGTATGCAGTTGAAACCTTTTTTTTAGACATTTTGCATCCTGCGCCTTTTCGTCTCCAAGAAATAAAAATGTCATTATATCAACAATATAATCTTAACAATGCCTTTCGTTTCCAAGGAATTGTGCAAGGTAAACGGAGTATGCAGTTGAAACCTTTTTTTTAGACTTTTTTGCATCCTGTGCCTTTTCGTCTCCTAGAAATAAAAATGTCATTATATCAACAATATAATCTTAACAATGTCTTTCTTTTCCAAGGAAACGTATAGGTTTATATGCTAAAGGCAGATAAAACGTTTTATTTTCGAGTTTTTTGCATTCTGCGCCGTTTAGTCTCACAGAAATAAAAATGTTATTATATTAACAATATAATCTTAACAATGTCTTTCGTTTCTAAGGAAATGTGGAAGCTAAACAGAGTAGGCAGTTGAAACCTTTTTTTTTTAGACTTTTTTGCATTCTGTGCCTTTTCGTCTGCAAGAAATGAAAATTTTATTATAATAACAATATAATCTTAACAACGTCTTTCGTTTCCATTGAAATGTGCAATCGATACGGAGTAGGCAGTTGAAACCTTTCTTTTTTCGACTTTTTTGCATCCCTGCGCCTTTTCATCTCTAAGAAATAAAAATGTTATTATATTAACAATATAATCTTAACAATGTCTTTCGTTTCCAAGGATATGTGCAAGCTAAACGGAGTACGCAGTTGAAACCTTTTTTTTAGACTTTTTTGCATCCTGCGCCTATTCGTCTCCAATAAATAAAAATGTTATTATATCAACAATATAATCTTAACAATGTCTTTCTTTTCCAAGGAAACGTATAGGTTTATATGCTAAAGGCAGTTGAAACGTTTTATTTGCGAGTTTTTTGCATTCTGCGCCGTTTCCTCTCCCAAAAATATAAAAATATTATATTAACAATATAATCTATACAATGTCTTTCGTTTCTAAGGAAATGTATAGGTTTATATGCAAAAGGCAGTTAAGATGTTTTATTTTCGACTTTTTTTGCATCCTGCGCGTTTTCGTATCCAAGAAGTAAAAATGTTATTATATCAACAGTATAATCATAGGAATGTGTTTCCTTTCCAAGGAAACGTATAGGATTATATGCTGAAGGCAGTTAAAACGTTTCATTTTGAGTTTTTTGCATCCTGCGCCTATTCGTCTCCAATAAATAAAAATGTTATTATATCAACAATATAATCTTAACAATGTCTTTCTTTTCCAAGGAAACGTATAGGTTTATATGCTAAAGGCAGTTGAAACGTTTTATTTGCGAGTTTTTTGCATTCTGCGCCGTTTCCTCTCCCAAAAATATAAAAATATTATATTAACAATATAATCTATACAATGTCTTTCGTTTCTAAGGAAATGTATAGGTTTATATGCAAAAGGCAGTTAAGATGTTTTATTTTCGACTTTTTTTGCATCCTGCGCGTTTTCGTATCCAAGAAGTAAAAATGTTATTATATCAACAGTATAATCATAAGAATGTCTTTCCTTTCCAAGGAAACGAATAGGATTATATGCTAAAGGCAGTTAAAACGTTTCATTTTGAGTTTTTTGCATCCTGAGCCGTTAAGACTCCAAGAAATAAAAATGTTATAATGTCAACAATATAATCTTAACAATGTCTTTCGTTTCCAAGGAATTGTGCAAGCTAAACGGATTAGGCAGTTGAAACCTTTTTATTTTTTGACGGTTTTGCATCCTGCGCCTTTTCGTCTCCAAGAAATAAAAATCTTATTATATTAACAATATAATCCTAACCATGTCTTTCGTTTCCAAGGAATGTATATGTTTATATGTTATAGGCAGTTAAAACGTATTATATTCGACTTTTTTTCATCATGCGCCTTCTCGTCTCCAAGATATAAAAATGTTATTATATTAACAATGTAATATTAACAATGTCTTTTGTTTCCAAGGAAATGTATATGTTTATATGTTACAGGCAGTTAAAACGTATTATTTTTGACTTTTTTGCATCATGCGCCTTTTCGTTTCCAAGAAATGAAAATGTTATTATAATAACAATATAATATTAACAATGCCGTTCGTTTCCAAGGAAATGTGCAAGCTAAATGGAGTAGGCAGTTGAATCCTTTTTTTGGACTTTTTTGCATCCCTGCGTCTTTTCGTCTCTAAGAAATAAAAATGTCATTATATCAACAATATAATCTTAACAATGTCTTTCTTTTCCAAGGAAACGTATAGGTTTATATGCTAAAGGCAGATAAAACGTTTTATTTTCGAGTTTTTTGCATTCTGCGCCGTTTCGTCTCCCAGAAATAAAAATGTTATTATATTGACAATATAATCTAAACATTGTATTTCGTTTCTAAGGAAATGTGGAAGCTAAACAGAGTAGGCAGTTGAAACTTTTTTTTTTTAGACTTTTTTGCATCCTGTGCCTTTTCGACTGCAAGAAATGAAAATTTTATTATAATAACAATATAATCTTAAAAACGTCTTTCGTTTCCAAGGAAATGTGCAATCAATATGGAGTAGGCAGTTGAAACCTTTCTTTTTTCGACTTTTTTGCATCCCTGCGCCTTTTCGTCTCTAAGAAATAAAATTGTTATTATATTAACAATATAATCTTAACAATGTCTTTCGTTTCCAAGGATATGCGCAAGCTAAACGGAGTACGCAGTTGAAACTTTTTTTTAGACTTTTTTGCATCCTGCGCCTATTCGTCTCCAAGAAATAAAAATGTTATTATATCAACAATATAATCTTAACAATGTCTTTCTTTTCCAAGGAAACGTATAGGTTTATATCCTAAAGGCAATTGAAACGTTTTATTTTCGAGCTTTTTGCATTCTGCGCCGTTTCGTCTCCCAGAAATAAAAATGTTATTATATTAACAATATAATCTTAACAATGTCTTTCGTTTCTAAGGAAAAGTATAGGTTTATATGCTAAAGGCATTTAAAACGATTTATTTTTGACTTTTTTGGCATCCTGCGCCGTTTCGTCTCCAAGAAATAAAAATGTCATTATATCAACAATATAATCTTTACAATGTCTTTCGTTTCCAAGGAAATGTGCAAGCTAAACGCAGTAGGCAGTTCAAACCTTTTTTTCGACTTTTTTGCATCCCTGCGTCTTTTCGTCTCTAAGAAATAAAAATGTTATTATATTTAAAATATAATCTTAACAATATAGTTGCAATGTCTCCAAGAAATAAAAATGTCATTATATCAACAATATAATCTTATCAATGTCTTTCGTTTCCAAGGAATTGTGCAAGGTAAACGGAGTATGCAGTTGAAACCTTTTTTTTAGACTTTTTTGCAGTATATGTTTATATGTTAAAGGCAGTTAAAACGTATTATTTTCGACTTTTTTGCATCATGCGCCTTTTCGTTTCCAAGAAATAAAAATGTTATTATAATAACAATATAATCTTAACAATGCCGTTCGTTTCCAAGGAAATGTGCAAGCTAAATGGAGTAGGCAGTTGAAACCTTTTTTTTTTGACTTTTTTGCATCATGCGCCTTTTCGTCTCCAAAAATAAAAATGTTATTTTATCAACAATATAACCTTAACAATGTCTTGCGTATCCAAGGAAACGTATAGGTATATATGCTAAAGGCAGTTAAAACGATTTGTTTTTTAATTCTTTTGCATCCTGCGCCTATTCGTCTCCAAGAAATAAAAATGTTATTATATGAGCAATTTCATCTTAACAATGTCTTTCGTTTCCAAGGAAACGTATAGGTTTATATGGAAAAGGCAGTTAAAATGTTTTCTTTTCGACTTTTTTTTGCATCCTGCGCGTTTTCGTTTCCAAGAAGTAAAAATGTTATTATATCAACAGTACAATCATAGGAATGTGTTTCCTTTCCAAGGAAACGTATAGGATTATATGCTGAAGGCAGTTAAAACGTTTCATTTTGAGTTTTTTGCATCCTGCGCCGTTTCGTCTGCAAGAAATAAAAATGTTATTATATATACAATATAATCTTAACAATGTCTTTCTTTTCCAAGGAAACGTATAGGTTTATATCCTAAAGGCAGTTGAAACGTTTTATTTTCGAGCTTTTTGCATTCTGCGCCGTTTCGTCTCCCAGAAATAAAAATGTTATTATATTAACACTATAATCTTAACAATGTCTTTCGTTTCTAAGGAAAAGTATAGGTTTATATGCTAAAGGCATTTAAAACGATTTATTTTTGACTTTTTTGGCATCCTGCGCCGTTTCGTCTCCAAGAAATAATAAATGTCATTATATCAACAATATAATCTTTACAATGTCTTTCGTTTCCAAGGAAATGTGCAAGCTAAACGCAGTAGGCAGTTCAAACCTTTTTTTCGACTTTTTTGCATCCCTGCGTCTTTTCGTCTCTAAGAAATAAAAATGTCATTATATCAACAATATAATCTTAACAATGTCTTTCTTTTCCAAGGAAACGTATAGGTTTATATGCTAAAGGCAGATAAAACGTTTTATTTTCGAGTTTTTTGCATTCTGCACCGTTTCGTCTCTAAGAAATAAAAATGTTATTATATTAAAAATATAATCTTAACAATATAATTGCAATGTCTCAAAGAAATAAAAATGTTATTATAATAACAATATAATCTTAACAATGCCCTTCGTTTCCAAGGAAATGTGCAAGCTAAATGGAGTAGGCAGTTGAAACATTTTTTTTTAGACTTTTTTGCATCATGCGCCTTTTCATCTCCAAGAAAGAAAAATGTTATTTTATCAACAATATAATCTTAACAATGTCTTTCGTATCCAAGGAAACGTATAGGTATATATGCTAAATGCAGTTAAAACGATTTGTTTTTTACTTCTTTTGCATCCTGCGCCTATTCGTCTCCAAGAAATAAAAATGTTATTATATGAGCAATTTCATCTTAACAATGTCTTTCGTTTCTAAGGAAACGTATAGGTTTATATGGAAAAGGCAGTTAAAATGTTTTGTTTTCGACTTTTTTGCATCCTTCGCCTTTTCGTCTCTACGAAATAAAAATGTTATTATATTAAAAATATAATCTTAACAATATAATTGCAATGTCTCCAAGAAATAAAAATGTCATTATATCAACAATATAATCTTATCAATGTCTTTCGTTTCCAAGGAATTGTGCAAGGTAAACGGAGTATGCAGTTGAAACCTTTTTTTTAGACATTTTGCATCCTGCGCCTTTTCGTCTCCAAGAAATAAAAATGTCATTATATCAACAATATAATCTTAACAATGCCTTTCGTTTCCAAGGAATTGTGCAAGGTAAACGGAGTATGCAGTTGAAACCTTTTTTTTAGACTTTTTTGCATCCTGTGCCTTTTCGTCTCCTAGAAATAAAAATGTCATTATATCAACAATATAATCTTAACAATGTCTTTCTTTTCCAAGGAAACGTATAGGTTTATATGCTAAAGGCAGATAAAACGTTTTATTTTCGAGTTTTTTGCATTCTGCGCCGTTTAGTCTCACAGAAATAAAAATGTTATTATATTAACAATATAATCTTAACAATGTCTTTCGTTTCTAAGGAAATGTGGAAGCTAAACAGAGTAGGCAGTTGAAACCTTTTTTTTTTAGACTTTTTTGCATTCTGTGCCTTTTCGTCTGCAAGAAATGAAAATTTTATTATAATAACAATATAATCTTAACAACGTCTTTCGTTTCCATTGAAATGTGCAATCGATACGGAGTAGGCAGTTGAAACCATTCTTTTTTCGACTTTTTTGCATCCCTGCGCCTTTTCATCTCTAAGAAATAAAAATGTTATTATATTAACAATATAATCTTAACAATGTCTTTCGTTTCCAAGGATATGTGCAAGCTAAACGGAGTACGCAGTTGAAACCTTTTTTTTAGACTTTTTTGCATCCTGCGCCTATTCGTCTCCAATAAATAAAAATGTTATTATATCAACAATATAATCTTAACAATGTCTTTCTTTTCCAAGGAAACGTATAGGTTTATATGCTAAAGGCAGTTGAAACGTTTTATTTGCGAGTTTTTTGCATTCTGCGCCGTTTCCTCTCCCAAAAATATAAAAATATTATATTAACAATATAATCTATACAATGTCTTTCGTTTCTAAGGAAATGTATAGGTTTATATGCAAAAGGCAGTTAAGATGTTTTATTTTCGACTTTTTTTGCATCCTGCGCGTTTTCGTATCCAAGAAGTAAAAATGTTATTATATCAACAGTATAATCATAGGAATGTGTTTCCTTTCCAAGGAAACGTATAGGATTATATGCTGAAGGCAGTTAAAACGTTTCATTTTGAGTTTTTTGCATCCTGCGCCTATTCGTCTCCAATAAATAAAAATGTTATTATATCAACAATATAATCTTAACAATGTCTTTCTTTTCCAAGGAAACGTATAGGTTTATATGCTAAAGGCAGTTGAAACGTTTTATTTGCGAGTTTTTTGCATTCTGCGCCGTTTCCTCTCCCAAAAATATAAAAATATTATATTAACAATATAATCTATACAATGTCTTTCGTTTCTAAGGAAATGTATAGGTTTATATGCAAAAGGCAGTTAAGATGTTTTATTTTCGACTTTTTTTGCATCCTGCGCGTTTTCGTATCCAAGAAGTAAAAATGTTATTATATCAACAGTATAATCATAAGAATGTCTTTCCTTTCCAAGGAAACGAATAGGATTATATGCTAAAGGCAGTTAAAACGTTTCATTTTGAGTTTTTTGCATCCTGAGCCGTTAAGACTCCAAGAAATAAAAATGTTATAATGTCAACAATATAATCTTAACAATGTCTTTCGTTTCCAAGGAATTGTGCAAGCTAAACGGATTAGGCAGTTGAAACCTTTTTATTTTTTGACGGTTTTGCATCCTGCGCCTTTTCGTCTCCAAGAAATAAAAATCTTATTATATTAACAATATAATCCTAACCATGTCTTTCGTTTCCAAGGAATGTATATGTTTATATGTTATAGGCAGTTAAAACGTATTATATTCGACTTTTTTTCATCATGCGCCTTCTCGTCTCCAAGATATAAAAATGTTATTATATTAACAATGTAATATTAACAATGTCTTTTGTTTCCAAGGAAATGTATATGTTTATATGTTACAGGCAGTTAAAACGTATTATTTTTGACTTTTTTGCATCATGCGCCTTTTCGTTTCCAAGAAATAAAAATGTTATTATAATAACAATATAATATTAACAATGCCGTTCGTTTCCAAGGAAATGTGCAAGCTAAATGGAGTAGGCAGTTGAATCCTTTTTTTGGACTTTTTTGCATCCCTGCGTCTTTTCGTCTCTAAGAAATAAAAATGTCATTATATCAACAATATAATCTTAACAATGTCTTTCTTTTCCAAGGAAACGTATAGGTTTATATGCTAAAGGCAGATAAAACGTTTTATTTTCGAGTTTTTTGCATTCTGCGCCGTTTCGTCTCCCAGAAATAAAAATGTTATTATATTGACAATATAATCTAAACATTGTATTTCGTTTCTAAGGAAATGTGGAAGCTAAACAGAGTAGGCAGTTGAAACTTTTTTTTTTTAGACTTTTTTGCATCCTGTGCCTTTTCGACTGCAAGAAATGAAAATTTTATTATAATAACAATATAATCTTAAAAACGTCTTTCGTTTCCAAGGAAATGTGCAATCAATATGGAGTAGGCAGTTGAAACCTTTCTTTTTTCGACTTTTTTGCATCCCTGCGCCTTTTCGTCTCTAAGAAATAAAATTGTTATTATATTAACAATATAATCTTAACAATGTCTTTCGTTTCCAAGGATATGCGCAAGCTAAACGGAGTACGCAGTTGAAACTTTTTTTTAGACTTTTTTGCATCCTGCGCCTATTCGTCTCCAAGAAATAAAAATGTTATTATATCAACAATATAATCTTAACAATGTCTTTCTTTTCCAAGGAAACGTATAGGTTTATATCCTAAAGGCAATTGAAACGTTTTATTTTCGAGCTTTTTGCATTCTGCGCCGTTTCGTCTCCCAGAAATAAAAATGTTATTATATTAACAATATAATCTTAACAATGTCTTTCGTTTCTAAGGAAAAGTATAGGTTTATATGCTAAAGGCATTTAAAACGATTTATTTTTGACTTTTTTGGCATCCTGCGCCGTTTCGTCTCCAAGAAATAAAAATGTCATTATATCAACAATATAATCTTTACAATGTCTTTCGTTTCCAAGGAAATGTGCAAGCTAAACGCAGTAGGCAGTTCAAACCTTTTTTTCGACTTTTTTGCATCCCTGCGTCTTTTCGTCTCTAAGAAATAAAAATGTTATTATATTTAAAATATAATCTTAACAATATAGTTGCAATGTCTCCAAGAAATAAAAATGTCATTATATCAACAATATAATCTTATCAATGTCTTTCGTTTCCAAGGAATTGTGCAAGGTAAACGGAGTATGCAGTTGAAACCTTTTTTTTAGACTTTTTTGCAGTATATGTTTATATGTTAAAGGCAGTTAAAACGTATTATTTTCGACTTTTTTGCATCATGCGCCTTTTCGTTTCCAAGAAATAAAAATGTTATTATAATAACAATATAATCTTAACAATGCCGTTCGTTTCCAAGGAAATGTGCAAGCTAAATGGAGTAGGCAGTTGAAACCTTTTTTTTTTGACTTTTTTGCATCATGCGCCTTTTCGTCTCCAAAAATAAAAATGTTATTTTATCAACAATATAACCTTAACAATGTCTTGCGTATCCAAGGAAACGTATAGGTATATATGCTAAAGGCAGTTAAAACGATTTGTTTTTTAATTCTTTTGCATCCTGCGCCTATTCGTCTCCAAGAAATAAAAATGTTATTATATGAGCAATTTCATCTTAACAATGTCTTTCGTTTCCAAGGAAACGTATAGGTTTATATGGAAAAGGCAGTTAAAATGTTTTCTTTTCGACTTTTTTTTGCATCCTGCGCGTTTTCGTTTCCAAGAAGTAAAAATGTTATTATATCAACAGTACAATCATAGGAATGTGTTTCCTTTCCAAGGAAACGTATAGGATTATATGCTGAAGGCAGTTAAAACGTTTCATTTTGAGTTTTTTGCATCCTGCGCCGTTTCGTCTGCAAGAAATAAAAATGTTATTATATATACAATATAATCTTAACAATGTCTTTCTTTTCCAAGGAAACGTATAGGTTTATATCCTAAAGGCAGTTGAAACGTTTTATTTTCGAGCTTTTTGCATTCTGCGCCGTTTCGTCTCCCAGAAATAAAAATGTTATTATATTAACACTATAATCTTAACAATGTCTTTCGTTTCTAAGGAAAAGTATAGGTTTATATGCTAAAGGCATTTAAAACGATTTATTTTTGACTTTTTTGGCATCCTGCGCCGTTTCGTCTCCAAGAAATAAAAATGTCATTATATCAACAATATAATCTTTACAATGTCTTTCGTTTCCAAGGAAATGTGCAAGCTAAACGCAGTAGGCAGTTCAAACCTTTTTTTCGACTTTTTTGCATCCCTGCGTCTTTTCGTCTCTAAGAAATAAAAATGTCATTATATCAACAATATAATCTTAACAATGTCTTTCTTTTCCAAGGAAACGTATAGGTTTATATGCTAAAGGCAGATAAAACGTTTTATTTTCGAGTTTTTTGCATTCTGCGCCGTTTCGCCTCCCAGAAATAAAAATGTTATTATATTGACAATATAATCTAAACATTGTATTTCGTTTCTAAGGAAATGTGGAAGCTAAACAGAGTAGGCAGTTGAAACTTTTTTTTTTTTTTAGACTTTTTTGCATCCTGTGCCTTTTCGACTGCAAGAAATGAAAATTTTATTATAATAACAATATAATCTTAAAAACGTCTTTCGTTTCCAAGGAAATGTGCAATCAATATGGAGTAGGCAGTTGAAACCTTTCTTTTTTCGACTTTTTTGCATCCCTGCGCCTTTTCGTCTCTAAGAAATAAAATTGTTATTATATTAACAATATAATCTTAACAATGTCTTTCGTTTCCAAGGATATGCGCAAGCTAAACGGAGTACGCAGTTGAAACTTTTTTTTAGACTTTTTTGCATCCTGCGCCTATTCGTCTCCAAGAAATAAAAATGTTATTATATCAACAATATAATCTTAACAATGTCTTTCTTTTCCAAGGAAACGTATAGGTTTATATCCTAAAGGCAATTGAAACGTTTTATTTTCGAGCTTTTTGCATTCTGCGCCGTTTCGTCTCCCAGAAATAAAAATGTTATTATATTAACAATATAATCTTAACAATGTCTTTCGTTTCTAAGGAAAAGTATAGGTTTATATGCTAAAGGCATTTAAAACGATTTATTTTTGACTTTTTTGGCATCCTGCGCCGTTTCGTCTCCAAGAAATAAAAATGTCATTATATCAACAATATAATCTTTACAATGTCTTTCGTTTCCAAGGAAATGTGCAAGCTAAACGCAGTAGGCAGTTCAAACCTTTTTTTCGACTTTTTTGCATCCCTGCGTCTTTTCGTCTCTAAGAAATAAAAATGTTATTATATTTAAAATATAATCTTAACAATATAGTTGCAATGTCTCCAAGAAATAAAAATGTCATTATATCAACAATATAATCTTAACAATGTCTTTCGTTTACAAGGAATTGTGCAAGGTAAACGGAGTATGCAGTTGAAACCTTTTTTTTAGACTTTTTTGCAGTATATGTTTATATGTTAAAGGCAGTTAAAACGTATTATTTTCGAATTTTGCATCATGCGCCTTTTCGTTTCCAAGAAATAAAAATGTTATTATAATAACAATATAATCTTAACAATGCCGTTCGTTTCCAAGGAAATGTGCAAGCTAAATGGAGTAGGCAGTTGAAACCTTTTTTTTTAGACTTTTTTGCATCATGCGCCTTTTCGTCTCCAAGAAATAAAAATGTTATTTTATCAACAATATAACCTTAAAAATGTCTTGCGTATCCAAGGAAACGTATAGGTATATATGCTAAAGGCAGTTAAAACGATTTGTTTTTTAATTCTTTTGCATCCTGCGCCTATTCGTCTCCAATAAATAAAAATGTTATTATATGAGCAATTTCATCTTAACAATGTCTTTCGATTCCAAGGAAACGTATAGGTTTATATGGAAAAGGCAGTTAAAATGTTTTCTTTTCGACTTTTTTTTGCATCCTGCGCATTTTCGTTTCCAAGAAGTAAAAATGTTATTATATCAACAGTACAATCATAGGAATGTGTTTCCTTTCCAAGGAAACGTATAGGATTATATGCTGAAGGCAGTTAAAACGTTTCATTTTGAGTTTTTTGCATCCTGCGCCGTTTCGTCTCCAAGAAATAAAAATGTTATTATATCAACAATATAATCTTAACAATGTCTTTCTTTTCCAAGGAAACGTATAGGTTTATATCCTAAAGGCAGTTGAAACGTTTTATTTTCGAGCTTTTTGCATTCTGCGCCGTTTCGTCTCCCAGAAATAAAAATGTTATTATATTAACACTATAATCTTAACAATGTCTTTCGTTTCTAAGGAAAAGTATAGGTTTATATGCTAAAGGCATTTAATACGATTTATTTTTGACTTTTTTGGCATCCTGCGCCGTTTCGTCTCCAAGAAATAAAAATGTCATTATATCAACAATATAATCTTTACAATGTCTTTCGTTTCCAAGGAAATGTGCAAGCTAAACGCAGTAGGCAGTTCAAACCTTTTTTTCGACTTTTTTGCATCCCTGCGTCTTTTCGTCTCTAAGAAATAAAAATGTTATTATATTTAAAATATAATCTTAACAATATAGTTGCAATGTCTCCAAGAAATAAAAATGTCATTATATCAACAATATAATCTTAACAATGTCTTTCGTTTCCAAGGAATTGTGCAAGGTAAACGGAGTATGCAGTTGAAACCTTTTTTTTAGACTTTTTTGCATCCTGCGCCTTTTCGTCTCCAAGAAATAAAAATGTTATTATATCAAAAATATAATCTTAACAATGTCTTTCTTGTCCAAGGAAACGTATAGAATTATATGCTAAAGGCATTTAAAACGATTCATTTTCGAGTTTTTTGCATCCTGCGCCGTTTCGTCTCCAAGAAATAAAAATGTTATTATATCAACAATATAATCTTAACAATGTCTTTCGTTTCCAAGGAATCGTGCAAGCTAAACGGATTAGGCAGTTGAAACCTTTTTATTTTTAGACGTTTTTGCATGCTGCGCCTTTTCGTCTGCAAGGAATAAAAATCTTATTATATTAACAATATAATCTTAACCATGTCTTTCGTTTCCAAGGAAATGTATATGTTTATATGTTAAAGGCAGTTAAAACGTATTATTTTCGACTTTTTTGCATCATGCGCCTTTTCGTTTCCAAGAAATAAAAATGTTATTATAATAACAATATAATCTTAACAATGCCGTTCGTTTCCAAGGAAATGTGCAAGCTAAATGGAGTAGGCAGTTGAAACTTTTTTTTTAGACTTTTTTGCATCATGCGCCTTTTCGTCTCCAAGAAATAAAAATGTTATTTTATCAACAATATAACCTTAACAATGTCTTTCGTATCCAAGGAAACGTATAGGTATATATGCTAAAGGCAGTTAAAACGATTTGTTTTTTAATTCTTTTGCATCCTGCGCCTATTCGTCTCCAAGAAATAAAAATGTTATTATATGAGCAATTTCATCTTAACAATGTCTTTCGTTTCCAAGGAAACGTATAGGTTTATATGGAAAAGGCAGTTAAAATGTTTTCTTTTCGACTTTTTTTGCATCCTGCGCGTTTTCGTTTCCAAGAAGTAAAAATGTTATTATATCAACAGTATAATCATAGGAATGTGTTTCCTTTATAAAGGAAACGTATAGGATTATATGCTGAAGGCAGTTAAAACGTTTCATTTTGAGTTTTTTGCATCCTGCGCCGTTTCGTCTCCAAGAAATAAAAATGTTATTATGATAACAATATAATCTTAACAATATCTTTCTTGTCCAAGGAAACGTAAAGGTTTATATGCTAAAGGCAGTAAAAACGTTTTATTTGCGAGTTTTTTGCACTCTGCGCCGTTTCGTCTCCGAGAAATAAAAATGTTATTATATTAACAATAATATCTTAACGATGTCCTTCGTTTCCAAGGAAATGTGCAAACTAAACGGAGTAGGCAGTTGAAACTTTTTTTCGACTTTTTTGCATCCCTGCGCCTTATATGTTTATATGTTACAGGCAGTTAAAACGTATTATTTTTGACTTTTTTGCATCATGCGCCTTTTCGTTTCCAAGAAATAAAAATGTTATTATAATAACAATATAATATTAAAATTGCCGTTCGTTTCCAAGGAAATGTGCAAGCTAAATGGAGTAGGCAGTTGAATCCTTTTTTTGGACTTTTTTGCATCCCTGCGTCTTTTCGTCTCTAAGAAATAAAAATGTCATTATATCAACAATATAATCTTAACAATGTCTTTCTTTTCCAAGGAAACGTATAGGTTTATATGCTAAAGGCAGATAAAACGTTTTATTTTCGAGTTTTTTGCATTCTGCGCCGTTTCGTCTCCCAGAAATAAAAATGTTATTATATTAACAATATAATCTTAACAATGTCTTTCGTTTCCAAAGAATCGTGCAAGCTAAACGGATTAGGCAGTTGAAACCTTTTTATTTTTAGACGTTTTTGCATGCTGCGCCTTTTCGTCTGCAAGGAATAAAAATCTTATTATATTAACAATATAATCTTAACCATGTCTTTCGTTTCCAAGGAAATGTATATGTTTATATGTTAAAGGCAGTTAAAACGTATTATTTTCGACTTTTTTGCATCATGCGCCTTTTCGTTTCCAAGAAATAAAAATGTTATTATAATAACAATATAATCTTAACAATGCCGTTCGTTTCCAAGGAAATGTGCAAGCTAAATGGAGTAGGCAGTTGAAACCTTTTTTTTTAGACTTTTTTGCATCATGCGCCTTTTCGTCTCCAAGAAATAAAAATGTTATTATATCAACAATATAATCTTAACAATGTCTTTCGTTTCCAAGGAAATGTGCAAGCTAAACGCAGTAGACAGTTCAAACCTTTTTTTTTCGACTTTTTTGCATCCCTGCGCCTTTTCGTCTCTAAGAAATAAAAATGTTATGATATTAAAAATATAATCTTAACAATGTCTTTCGTTCCAAGGAATTGTGCAAGCTAAACGGATTAGGCAGTTAAAACCTTTTTATTTTTTGACGGTTTTGCATCCTGCGCCTTTTCGTCTTCAAAAAATAAAAATCTTATTATATTAACAATATAATCTTAACCATGTCTTTCGTTTCCAAGGAATGTATATGTTTATATATTATAGGCAGTTAAAACGTATTATTTTCGACTTTTTGCATCATGCGCCTTCTCGTCTCCAAGAAATAAAAATGTTATGATATTAAAAATATAATCTTAACAATGTCTTTCGTATCCAAGGAAACGTATAGGTATATATGCTAAAGGCAGTTAAAACGATTTGTTTTTTTACTTCTTTTGCATCCTTCGCCTTTTCGTCTCCAAGAAATAAAAATGTTATTATGTTAACAATATAATCCTAACAATGTCTTTCGTTTCCAAGAATATGTGCAATCTAAACGGAGTATGCAGTTGAAACCTTTATTTGTTTTTTTTTCATCCTGCGTCTTTTTGTCTCCAAGAAATAAAAATGTTATTATATCAACAATATAATTTTAAGAATGTCTTTCTTTTCCAACGAAACGTGTAGGTTTATATGAAATGGCAGTTAAAACGTTTTGTTTTTGACTTTTTTGCATCCTGCGGGTTTTCGTCTCCAAGAAGTAAAAATGTTATTATGATAACAATATAATCTTAACAATATCTTTCTTGTCCAAGGAAACGTAAAGGTTTATATGCTAAAGGCAGTTAAAACGTATTATTTTCGACTTTTTTGCATCATGCGCCTTTTCGTTTCCAAGAAATAAAAATGTTATTATAATAACAATATAATCTTAACAATGCCGTTCGTTTCCAAGGAAATGTGCAAGCTAAATGGAGTAGGCAGTTGAAACCTTTTTTTTTAGACTTTTTTGCATCCTGCGCCTTTTCGTCTCCAAGAAATAAAAATGTCATTATATCAACAATATAATCTTAAAATTGTCTTTTATTTCCAGGAAACGTATAGGTTTATATGCTAAAGGCAGATAAAACGTTTTATTTTCGAGTTTTTTGCATTCTGCGAGGTTTCGTCTCCCAGAAATAAAAATGTTATTATATTAACAATATAATCTTAACAATGTATTTCGTTTCTAAGGAAATGTGAGAGCTAAACAGAGTAGGCAGTTGAAACCTTTTATTTTAGACATTTTTGCATCCTGTGCCTTTTCGTCTGCAAGAAATGAAAATTTTATTATAATAACAATATAATGTTAACAACGTCTTTCGTTTCGAAGGCAATGTGCAATCAATACGGAGTAGGCAGTTGAAACCTTTCTTTTTTCGACTTTTTTGCATCCCTGCGCCTTTTCGTCTCTAAGAAATAAAAATGTTATTATATTAACAATATAATCTTTACAATGCCGTTCGTTTCCAAGGAAATGTGCAAGCTAAATGGAGTAGGCAGTTGAAACCTTTTTTTTTAGACTTTTTTGCATCCTGCGCCTTTTCGTCTCCAAGAAATAAAAATGTCATTATGTCAACAATATAATTTTAACAATGTCTTTCGTTTCCAAGGAAATGTGCAAGCTAAACGCAGTAGGCAGTTCAAACCTTTTTTCGACTTTTTTGCATCCCTGCGCATTTTCGTCTCTAAGAAATAAAAATGTTATTATATTAAAAATATAATCTTAACAATATAATTGCAATGTCTTCAAGAAATAAAAATCTCATTATATCAACAATATAATCTTAACAATGTCTTTCGTTTCCAACGAATTGTCCAAGGTAAACGGAGTATGCAGTTGAAACCTTTTTTTTTATACTCTTTTGCATCCTGCGCCTTTTCGTCTCCAAGAAATAAAAATGTTATTATATTAACAATATAATCTTAACAATGTCTTTCTTGTCCAAGGAAACGTATAGAATTATATGCTAAAGGCATTTAAAACGATTCAATTTCGAGTTTTTTGCATCCTGCGCCGTTTCGTCTCCAAGAAATAAAAATGTTATTATATCAACAATATAATCTTAACAATGTCTTTCGTTTCCAAGGAATCGTGCAAGCTAAACGGATTAGGCAGTAGAAACCTTTTTATTTTTAGACGTTTTTGCATCCTGCGCCTTTTCGTCTGCATGGAATAAAAATCTTATTATATTAACAATATAATCTTAACCATGTCTTTCGTTTGAAAGGAAATGTATATGTTTATATGTTAAAGGCAGTTAAAACGTATTATTTTCGATTTTTTTGCATCATGCGCCTTTTCGTTTCCTAGAAATAAAAATGTTATTATAATAACAATATAATCTTAACAATGGCTTTCGTATCCAAGGAAACGTATAGGTTTATATGCTAAAGGCAGTTAAAACGATTTGTTTTTTACTTCTTTTGCATCCTGCGCCTATTCGTCTCCAAGAAATAAAAATGTTATTATATGAGCAATTTCATCTTAACAATGTCTTTCGTTTCCAAGGAAAGGTATAGGTTTATATGGAAAAGGCAGTTAAAATGTTTTGTTTTCGACTTTTTAACATCCTTCGCCTTTTCGTCTCCAAGAAATAAAAATGTTATTATATCAACAGTATAATCATAAGAATGTCTTTCCTTTCCAAGGAAACGTATAGGATTATAAGCTAAAGGAAGTTAAAACGTTTCATTTTCGAGTTTTTGGCATCCTTCGCCGTTTCGTCTCCAAGAAATAAAAATGTCATTATATCAACAATATAATCTTAACAATGTGTTTCGTTTCCAAGGAAATGTGCAAGCTAAACGCAGTAGGCAGTTCAAACCTTTTTTTCGACTTTTTTGCATCCCTGCGCCTTTTCGTCTCTAAGAAATAAAAATGTTATTATATTAAACATATAATCTTAACAATATAATAGCAATGTCTCCAAGAAATAAAAATGTCATTATATCAACAATATAATCTTAACAATGTCTTTCGTTTCCAAGGAATTGTGCAAGGTAAACGGAGTATGCAGTTGAAACCTTTTTTTTAGACTTTTTTGCATCCTGCGCCTTTTCGTCTCCAAGAAATAAAAATGTCATTATATCAACAATATAATCTTAACAATGTCTTTCGTTTCCAAGGAATTGTGCAAGGTAAATGGAGTATTCAGTTGAAACCTTTTTTTTATACTTTTTTGCATCCTGCACCTTTTCGTCTCCTAGAAATAAAAATGTCATTATATCAACAATATAATCTTAATAATGTCTTTCTTTTCCAAGGAAACGTATAGGATTATATGCTAAAGGCAGATAAAACGATTTATTTTCGAGTTTTTTGCATTCTGCGCCGTTTCGTCTCCCAGAAATAAAAATGTTATTATATTAACAATATAATCTTAACAATGTCTTTAGTTTCTAAGGAAATGTGGAAGCTAAACAGAGTAGGCAGTTGAAACCTTTTTTTAAAGACTTTTTTGCATCCTGTGCCTTTTCCTCTGCAAGAAATGAAAATTTTATTATAATAACAATATAATCTTAACAACGTCTTTCGTTTCCAAGGAAATGTGCAATCAATACGGAGTAGGCAGTTGAAACCTTTCTTTTTTCGACTTTTTTGCATCCCTGCGCCTTTTCGTCTCTAAGAAATAAAAATGTTATTATATCAACAATAATATCTTAACCATGTCTTTCGTTTCCAAGGAAATGTATATGTTTATATGTTAAAGGCAGTTAAAACGTATTATTTTCGACTTTTTTGCATCATGCGCCTTTTCGTTTCCAAGAAATAAAAAAGTTATTATAATAACAATATAATCTTAACAATGCCTTTCGTTTCCAAGGAAATGTGCAAGCTAAATGGAGTACTCAGTTGAAACCTTTTTTTTTTAGACTTTTTTGCATCCTGCGACTTTTCGTCTCCAAGAAATAAAAATGTTATTATATCAACAATATAATCTTAACAATGTCTTTAAATCCAAGGAAACGTATAGGTTTATATGCTAAAGGCAGTTAAAACGATTTGTTTTTTACTTCTTTTGCATCCTGCGTCTATTCGTCTCCAAGAAATAAAAATGTTATTATATGAGCAATTTCATCTTAACAATGTCTTTCGTTTCCAAGGAAAGGTATAGGTTTATATGTTAAAGGCAGTTAAAATGTTTTGTTTTCGACTTTTTTGCATCTTGCGCCTTTTCGTCTCCAAGAAATAAAAATGTTATTATATCAACAGTATAATCATAAGAATGTCTTTCCTTTCCAAGGAAACGTATAGGATTATATTCTAAAGGCAGTTAAAACGTTTCATTTTCGAGTTTTTGTCATCCTGCGCCGTTTCGTCTCCAAGAAATAAAAATGTCATTATATCAACAATATAATCTTAACAATGTCCTTCGTTTCCAAGGAAATGTGCAAACTAAACGCAGTAGGCAGTTCAAACCTTTTTTTCGACTTTTTTGCATCCCTGCGCCTTTTCGCCTGTAAGAAATAAAGATGTTATTATATTAAAAATATAATGTTAACAATGTCTTTCGTTTCCAAGGAATTGTGCAAGATAAACGGAGTATGCAGTTGAAACCTTTTTTTTAGACTTTTTTGCATCCTGCGCCTTTTCGTCCCCAAGAAATAAAAATGTCATTATATCAACAATATAATCTTAACAATGTCTTTCTTTTCCAAGGAAACGTATAGGTTTATATGCTAAAGGCAGATAAAACGTTTTATTTTCGAGCTTTTTGCATTCTGCGCTGTTTCGTCTCCCAGAAATAAAAATGTTATTATATTAACAATATAATCTTAACAATGTTTCGTTTCTAATGAAATGTGGAAGCTAAACAGAGTAGGCAGTTGAAACCTTTTTTTTAGACTTTATTGCATCCTGTGCCTTTTCGTCTGCAAGAAATGAAAATTTTATTAAGTTATATTAACAATATAATCTTAACAACGTCTTTCGTTTCCAAGGAAATGTGCAATCAATACGGAGTAGGCAGTTGAAACCTTTTTTTTTCGACTTTTTTGCATCCCTGCGCCTTTTCGTCTCTAAGAAATAAAAATGTTGTTATATTAACAATATAATCTTAACAATGGCTTTCGTTTCCAAGGATATGTGCAAGCTAAACGGAGTACGCAGTTGAAACCTTCTTTTAGACTTTTTTGCATCCTGCGCCTATTCGTCTACGTGAAATAAAAATGTTATTATATCAACAATATAATCTTAACAATGTCTTTCGTTTCCAAGGAAACGTATGTGTTTATATGCTAACGCAGTTGAAACGTTTTATTTTCAAGTTTTTTGCATTCTGCGCCGTTTCGTCTCCCAGAAATAAAAATGTTATTATATTAACAATATAATCTTAACAATGTCTTTCGTTTCTGAGGAAATGTATAGGTTTATATGCTAAAGGCATTTAAAACGATTTATTTTTTACTTTTTTTCATCCTGCGACTTTTCGTCACCAAGAAAAAAAATGTTATTATATGAACAATTTCATCTTAACAATGTCTTTCGTTTCCAAGGAACGTATAGGCTTATATGCAAAAGGCAGTTAAAATGTTTTATTTTCGACTTTTTTGCATCCTGCGCCTTTTCGTCTCCAAGAAGTAAAAATGTTATTATATCAACAGTATAATCGTAAGAATGTCTTTCCTTTCCAAGGAAACGTATAGGATTATATGCTAAAGGCAGTTAAAACGTTTCATTTTGAGTGTTTTGCATTCTGCGCCGTTTCGTCTCCAAGAAATAAAAATGTTATTATATCAACAATATAATCTTAACAATGTATTTGGTTTCCAAGGAAATGTGCAAGCTAAACGCAGTAGACAGTTCAAACCTTTTTTTTCGACTTTTTTTGCATCCCTGCGCCTTTTCGTCTCTAAGAAATAAAAATATTATTATATTTAAAATATAATCTTAACAATGTCTTTCGTTTCGGAGGGATTGTGCAAGCTAAACGCATTAGGCAGTTGAAACCTTTTTATTTTTAGACGTTTTTGCATCCTGCGCCTTTTCGTCTCCTAGAAATAAAAATCTTATTATATTAACAATATAATCTTAACCATGTCTTTCGTTTCCAAGGAAATGTATATGTTTATATGTTATAGGCAGTTAAAACGTATTATATTCGACTTGTTTTCATCATGCGCCTTCTCGTCTCCAAGAAATAAAAATGTTATTATATGAACAATATAATATTAACAATGTCTTTCGTTTCCAAGGAAATGTATATGTTTATATGTTACAGGCTGTTAAAACGTATTATTTTCGACTTTTTTGCATCATGCGCCTTTTCGTCTCCTAGAAATAAAAATGCCATTATACCAACAATATAATCTTAACAATGTCTTTCGTTTCCAAGGAAATGTGCAAGGTAAACGGAGTATGCAGTTGAAACCCTTTTTTTAGACTTTTTTGGATCCTGCGCCTTTTCGTCTCCAAGAAATAAAAATGTCATAAAAATCAACAATATAATCTTAACAATGTCTTTCTTTTCCAAGGAAACGTATAGGTTTATATGCTAAAGGCATTTAAAACGATTTATTTTTGACTTTTTTGGCATCCTGCGCCGTTTCGTCTCCAAGAAATAAAAATGTCATAAAAATCAACAATATAATCTTAACAATGTCTTTCTTTTCCAAGGAAACGTATAGGTTTATACGCTAAAGGCATTTAAAACGATTTATTTTTGACTTTTTTGGCATCCTGCGCCGTTTCGTCTCCAAGAAATAAAAATGTCATTATATCAAGAATATAATCTTAACAATGTCTTTCGTTTCCAAGGAAATGTGCAAGCTAAACGCAGTAGGCAGTTCAAACCTTTTTTTCGACTTTTTTGCATCCCTGCGTCTTTTCGTCTCTAAGAAATAAAAATGTTATTATATTAAAAATATAATCTTAACAATATAATTGCAATGTCTCCAAGAAATAAAAATGTCATTATATCAACAATATAATCTTAACAATGTCTTTCGTTTCCACGGAGTTGTGCAAGGTAAACGGAGTATGCAGTTGAAACCTTTTTTTTAGACTTTTTTGCATCCTGCGCCTTTTCGCCTCCTAGAAATAAAAATGTTATTATATCAACAATATAATCTTAACAATGTCTTTCTTGTCCAAGGAAACGTATAGAATTATATGCTAAAGGCATTTAAAACGATTCATTTTCGAGTTTTTTGCATCCTGCGCCGTTTCGTCTCCAAGAAATAAAAATGTTATTATATCAGCAATATAATCTTAACAATGTCTTTCGTTTCCAAGGAATCGTGAAAGCTAAACGGATTAGGCAGTTGGAACCTTTTTATTTTTAGACGTTTTTGCATCCTGCGCCTTTTCATCTGCAAGGAATAAAAATCTTATTATATCAACAATATAATCTTAACAATGTCTTTCGTTTCCAAGGAATTGTGCAAGGTAAACAGAGTATGCAGTTGAAACCTTTTTCTTCTTATACTTTTATGCATCCTTCGCCTTTTCATCTCCAAGAAGTAAAAATGTTATTATGATAACAATATAATCTTAACAATGTCTTTCTTGTCCAAGGAAACGTAAAGGTTTATATGCTAAAGGCAGTAAAAACGTTTTATTTGCGAGTTTTTTGCACTCTGCGCCGTTTCGTCTCCGAGAAATAAAAATGTTATTATATTAACAATAAAATCTTAACGATGTCTTTCGTTTCCAAGGAAATGTGCAAACTAAACGGAGTAGGCAGTTGAAACTTTTTTTTCAACTTTTTTGCATCCCTGCGCCTTTTCGTCTCTAAGAAATAAAAATGTTATTATATTAACAATATAATCTTAACAATGTCTTTCGTTTCCAAGGAAATGTGCAAGCTAAACGGAGTACGCAGTTGAATTTTTTATTTTTTAGTTTTTTGGATCCTGCGCCTTTTCGTCTCCAAGAAATAAAAATGTTATTATATCAACAATATAATTTTATCAATGTTATTTCTTTTCGAAGGAAACGTATAGGTTTATATGCTAAAGGCAGTTAAAACGATTTATTTTCGAGTATTTTGCATCCTGCGCCTTTTCGTCTCGAAGAAATAAAAATGTTATTATATTAACAATATAATATTAACAATGTTATTCGTATCCAAGGAATCGTGCAAGCTAAACGGATTAGGCAGTTGAAACCTTTTTATTTTTAGACGTTTTTGCATCCTGCGCCGTTTCGTCTGCAAGAAATACAAGTCTTATTATATTAACAATATAACCTTAACCATGTCTTTCGTTTCCAAGGAAATGTATATATTTATATGTTAAAGGCAGTTAAAACGTATTATTTTCGACTTTCTTGTATCATGCGCCTTTTCGTTTCCAAGAAATAAAAATGTTATTACATCAACAATATAATCTTAACAATGTCTTTCGTTTCCAAGGAATCGTGCAAGCTAAACGGATTAGGCAGTTGAAACCTTTTTATTTTTAGACGTTTTTGCATCCTGCGCCTTTTCGTCTGCAAGGAATAAAAATCTTATTATATTAACAATATAATCTTAACCATGTCTTTCGTTTCAAAGGAAATGTATATGTTTATATGTTAAAGGCAGTTAAAACGTATTATTTTCGACTTTTTTGCATCATGCACCTGTTCGTTTCCAAGAAATAAAAATGTTATTATAATTACAATATAATCTTAACAATGTCTTTCGTATCCAAGGAAACGTATAGGTTTATATGCTAAAGGCAGTTAAAACGATTTGTTTTTTACTTCTTTTGCATCCTGCGCCTATTCGTCTCCAAGAAATAAAAATGTTATTATATGATCAATTTCATCTTAACAATGTCTTTCGTTTCCAAGGAAACGTATAGGTTTATATGGAAAAGGCAGTTAAAATGTTTTGTTTTCGACTTTTTAAAATCCTTCGCCTTTTCGTCTCCAAGAAATAAAAATGTTATTATATCAACAGTATAATCATAAGAATGTCTTTCCTTTCCAAGGAAACGTATAGGATTATATGCTAAAGGAAGTTAAAACGTTTTATTTCGAGTTTTTGGCATCCTGCGCCGTTTCGTCTCCAAGAAATAAAAATGTCATTATATCAACAATATAATCTTAACAATGTCTTTCGTTTCCAAGCAAATGTGCAAGCTAAACGCAGTTGGCAGTTCAAACCTTTTTTTCGACTTTTTTGCATACCTGCGCCTTTTCGTCTCTAAGAAAAAAAATGTTATTATATTAAAAAATAATCTTAACAATATAATAGCAATGTCTCCAAGAAATAAAAATGTCATTATATCAACAATATAATCTTAACAATGTCATTCGTTTCCGAGGAATTGTGCAAGGTAAACGGAGTATGCAGTTGAAACCTTTTTTTAGACTTTTTTGCATCCTGCGCCTTTTCGTCTCCAAGAAATTGTCATTATATCAACAATATAATCCTAACAATGTCTTTCGTTTCCAAGGAATTGTGCAAGGTAAACGGAGTATGCAGTTGAGACCTGTTTTTTTATACTTTTTTGCATCCTGCGCCTTTTCGTCTCCTAGAAATAAAAATGTCATTATATCAACAATATAATCTTAACAATGTCTTTCTTTTCCAAGGAAACGTATAGGTTTATATGCTAAAGGCAGATAAAACGATTTATTTTCGAGTTTTTTGCATTCTGCGCCGTTTCGTCTCCCAGAAATAAAAATGTTATTATATTAACAATATAATCTTAACAATGTCTTTCGTTTCTAAGGAAATGTGGATGCTAAACAGAGTAGGCAGTTGAAACCTTTTTTTAAAGACTTTTTTGCATAATGTGCCTTTTCGTCTGCAAGAAATGAAAATTTTATTATAATAACAATATAATCATAAGAATGTCTTTCCTTTCCAAGGAAACGTATAGGATTATATGCTAAAGGAAGTTAAAACGTTTTATTTCGAGTTTTTGGCATCCTGCGCCGTTTCGTCTCCAAGAAATAAAAATGTCATTATATCAACAATATAATCTTAACAATGTCTTTCGTTTCCAAGCAAATGTGCAAGCTAAACGCAGTTGGCAGTTCAAACCTTTTTTTCGACTTTTTTGCATACCTGCGCCTTTTCGTCTCTAAGAAAAAAAATGTTATTATATTAAAAAATAATCTTAACAATATAATAGCAATGTCTCCAAGAAATAAAAATGTCATTATATCAACAATATAATCTTAACAATGTCATTCGTTTCCGAGGAATTGTGCAAGGTAAACGGAGTATGCAGTTGAAACCTTTTTTTAGACTTTTTTGCATCCTGCGCCTTTTCGTCTCCAAGAAATTGTCATTATATCAACAATATAATCCTAAAAATGTCTTTCGTTTCCAAGGAATTGTGCAAGGTAAACGGAGTATGCAGTTGAGACCTTTTTTTTTATACTTTTTTGAATCCTGCGCCTTTTCGTCTCCTAGAAATAAAAATGTCATTATATCAACAATATAATCTTAACAATGTCTTTCTTTTCCAAGGAAACGTATAGGTTTATATGCTAAAGGCAGATAAAACGATTTATTTTCGAGTTTTTTGCATTCTGCGCCGTTTCGTCTCCCAGAAATAAAAATGTTATTATATTAACAATATAATCTTAACAATGTCTTTCGTTTCTAAGGAAATGTGGATGCTAAACAGAGTAGGCAGTTGAAACTTTTTTTTAAAGACTTTTTTGCATAATGTGCCTTTTCGTCTGCAAGAAATGAAAATTTTATTATAATAACAATATAATCTTAACAACGTCTTTCGTTTCCAAGGAAATGTGCAATCAATACGGAGTAGGCAGTTGAAACCTTTCTTTTTTCGACTTTTTTGCATCCCTGCGCCTTTTCGTCTCTAAGAAATAAAAATGTTATTATATTAACAATATAATCTTAACAATGTCTTTCGTTTCCAAGGATATGTGCATGCTAAACGGAGTACGCAGTTGAAACCTTTTTTTTTAGACTTTTTTGCATCCTGCGCCTATTCGACTCGAAGAAATAAAAATGTTATTATATCAACAATATAATCTTAACAATGTCTTTCGTTTCCAAGGAAACGTATAGGTTTATATGCTAAAGGCAGTTGAAACGTTTTATTTTCGAGTTTTTTGCATTCTGCGCCGTTTCGTCTCCCAGAAATAAAAATGTTATTATATTAACAATATAATCTTAACAATGTCTTTCGTTTCCAAGGAAACGTATAGGTTTATATGCAAAAGGCAGTTAAAACGTATTATATTCGACTTTTTTTCATCATGCGCCTTCTCGTCTCCAAGAAATAAAAATGTTATTATATTAACAATGTATTATTAACAATGTCTTTCGTTTCCAAGGAAAAGTATATGTTTATATGTTACAGGCAGTTAAAACGTATTATTTTTGACTTTTTTGCATCATGCGCCTTTTCGTTTCCAAGAAATAAAAATGTTATGATAATAACAATATAATCTTAACAATGCCGTTCGTTTCCAGGGAAATGTGCAAGCTAAATGGAGTAGGCAGTTGAAACCTTTTTTTGGACTTTTTTGCATCCTGCGCCTTTTCGTCTCCAAGAAAAAATTTTTTATTTTATCAACAATATAATCTTAACAATGTCTTTCGTATCCAAGGAAACGTATAGGTTTATATGCTAAAGGCAGTTAAAACGATTTGTTTTTTACTTCGTTTGCATCCTGCGCCTATTCGTCTCCAAGAAATAAAAATGTTATTATATGAGCAATTTCATCTTAACAATGTCTTTCGTTTCCAAGGAAACGGATAGGTTTATATGGAAAAGGCAGTTAAAATGTTTTGTTTTCGACTTTTTTGCATCCTTCGCCTTTTCGTCTCCAAGAAATAAAAATGTTATTATATCAACAGTATAATGATGAGAATGTCTTTCCTTTCCAAGGAAACGTATAGCATTATATGCTAAAGGCAGTTAAAACGTTTCATTTTCGAATTTTTGGCATCCTGCGCCGTTTCGTCTCCAAGAAATAAAAATGCCATTATATCAACAATATAATCTTAACAATGTCTTTCGTTTCCATGGAAATGTGCAAGCTAAACGCATAGGCAGTTCAAACCTTTTTTTCGACTTTATGCATCCCTGCGCCTTTTCGTCTCTAAGAAATAAAAATGTTATTATATTAAAAATATAATCTTAACAATATAATTGCAATGTCTCCAAGAAATAAAAATGTCATTATATAAACAATATAATCTTAACAATGTCTTTCGTTTACAAGGAATTGTGCAAGGTAAACGGAGTATGCAGTTGAAACCTTTTTTTGTAGACTTTTTTGCATCCTGCGCCTTTTCGTCTCCAAGAAATAAAAATGTCATTATATCAACAATATAATCTTAACAATGTCTTTCTTTTCCAAGGAAACGTATAGGCTTATATGCTAAAGGCAGATAAAACGTTTTATTTTCGAGTTTTTTGCATTCTGCGCCGTTTCGTCTCCCATAAATAAAAATGTTATTATATTAACAATATAATCTTAACAATGTATTTCGTTTCTAAGGAAATGTGGAAGCTAAACAGAGTAGGCAGTTGAAACCTTTTTTTTTTTACACTTTTTTGCATCCTGTGCCTTTTCGACTGCAAGAAATGAAAATTTTATTATAATATCAATATAATCTTAACAACGTCTTTCGTTTCCAAGGAAATGTGCAATCAATATGGAGTGGGCAGTTGAAACCTTTCTTTTTTCGACTTTTTTGCATCCCTGCGCCTTTTCGTCTCTAAGAAATAAAATTGTTATTATATTAACAATATAATCTTAACAATGTCTTTCGCTTCCAAGGATATGCGCAAGCTAAACGGAGTACGCAGTTGAAACCTTTTTTTTAGACTTTTTTGCATCCTGCGCCTATTCGTCTCCAAGAAATAAAAATGTTATTATATCAACAATATAATCTTAACAATGTCTTTATTTTCCAAGGAAACGTATAGGTTTATATCCTAAAGGCAGTTGAAACGTTTTATTTTCGAGCTTTTTGCATTCTGCGCCGATTCGTCTCCCAGAAATAAAAATGTTATTATATTAACAATATAATCTTAACAATGTCTTTCGTTTCTAAGGAAAAGTATAGGTTTATATGCTAAAGGCATTTAAAACGATTTATTTTTGACTTTTTTGGCATCCTGCGCCGTTTCGTCTCCAAGAAATAAAAATGTCATTATATCAACAATATAATCTTAACAATGTCTTTCGTTTCCAAGGAAATGTGCAAGCTAAACGCAGTAGGCAGTTCAAACCTTTTTTTCGACTTTTTTGCATCCCTGCGTCTTTTCGTCTCTAAGAAATAAAAATGTTATTATATTAAAAATATAATCTTAACAATATAGTTGCAATGTCTCCAAGAAATAAAAATGTCATTATATCAACAATATAATCTTAACAATGTCTTTCGTTTCCAAGGAATTGTGCAAGGTAAACGGAGTATGCAGTTGAAACCTTTTTTTTGGACTTTTTTGCATCCTGCGCCTTTTCGTCTCCAAGTAATAAAAATGTTATTATATCAACAATATAATCTTAACAATGTCTTTCTTGACCAAGGAAACGTATAGAATTATATGCTAAAGGCATTTAAAACGATTCATTTTCGAGTTTTTTTGCATCCTGCGCCGTTTCGTCTCCAAGAAATGAAAATGTTATTATATCAACAATATAATCTTAACAATCTCTTTCATTTCCAAGGAATCGTGCAAGCTAATCGGATTAGGCAGTTGAAACCTTTTTATTTTTAGACGTTTTGGCATCCTGCGCCTTTTCGTCTGCAAGGAATAAAAATCTTATTATATTAACAATATAATCTTAACCATGTCTTTCGTTTCCAAGGAAATGTATATGTTTATATGTTAAAGGAAGTTAAAACGTATTATTTTCGACTTTTTTGCATCATGCGCCTTTTCGTTTCCAAGAAATAAAAATGTTATTATAATAACAATATAATCTTAACAATGCCGTTCGTTTCCAAGGAAATGTGCAAGCTAAATGGAGTAGGCAGTTGAAACCTTTTTTTTAGACTTTTTTGCATCATGCGCCTTTTCGTCTCCAAGAAATAAAAATGTTATTTTATCAACAATATAACCTTAACAATGTCTTTCGTATCCATAAACGTATTGGTATATATGCTAAAGGCAGTTAAAACGATTTGTTTTTTACTTCTTTTGCATCCTGCGCCTATTCGTCTCCAAGAAATAAAAATGTTATTATATGAGCAATTTCATCTTAACAATGTCTTTCGTTTCCAAGGAAACGTATGGGTTTATATGGAAAACGCAGTTAAAATGTTTTGTTTTCGACTTTTTTGCATCCTTCGCCTTTTCGTCTCTAAGAAATAAAAAAGTTATTATACTAAAAATATAATCTTAACAATATAATTGCAATGTCTCGAAGAAATAAAAATGTCATTATATCAACAATATAATCTTAACAATGTCTTTCATTTCCAGGAAACGTATAGGTTTATATGCTAAAGGCAGATAAAACGTTTTATTTTCGAGTTTTTTGCATTCTGCGAGGTTTCGTCTCCCAGAAATAAAAATGTTATTATATTAACCATATGATCTTAACAATGTATTTCGTTTCTAAGGAAATGTGGAAGCTAAATAGAGTAGGCAGTTGAAACCTTTTATTTTAGACATTTTTGCATCCTGTGCCTTTTCGTCTGCAAGAAATGAAAATTTTATTATAATAACAATATAATGTTAACAACGTCTTTCGTTTCCAAGTAAATGTGCAATCAATACGGAGTAGGCAGTTGAAACCTTTCTTTTTTCGACTTTTTTGCATCCCTGCGCCTTTTCGTCTGTAAGAAATAAAAATGTTATTATATTAACTATATAATCTTAACAATGTCTTTCGTTTCCAAGGATATGTGCAAGCTAAACGGAGTACGCAGTTGAAACCTTTTTTTTAGACTTTTTTGCATCCTGCGCCTATTCGTCTCCAAGAAATAAAAATGTTATTATATCAACAATATAATCTTAACAATGTCTTTCTTTTCCAAAGAAACGTATAGGTTTATATGCTAAAGGCAGTTAAAACGTATTATTTTCGACTTTTTTGCATCATGCGCCTTTTCGTTTCCAAGAAATAAAAATGTTATTATAATAACAATATAATCTTAACAATGTCTTTCGTATCCAAGGAAACGTATAGGTTTATATGCTAAAGGCAGTTAAAACGATTTGTTTTTTACTTCTTTTGCATCCTGCGCCTATTCGTCTCCAAGAAATAAAAATGTTATTATATGAGCAATTTCATCTTAACAATGTCTTTCGTTTCCAAGGAAACGTATACGTTTATATGGAAAAGGCAGTTAAAATGTTTTGTTTTCGACTTTTTAACATCCTTCGCCTTTTCGTCTCCAAGAAATAAAAATGTTATTATATCAACAGTATAATCATAAGAATGTCTTTCCTTTCCAAGGAAACGTATAGGATTATATGCTAAAGGAAGTTAAAACGTTTCACTTTCGAGTTTTTGGCATCCTTCGCCGTTTCGTCTCCAAGAAATAAAAATGTCATTATATCAACAATATAATCTTAACAATGTCTTTCGTTTCCAAGGAAATGTGCAAGCTAAACGCAGTAGGCAGTTCAAACCTTTTTTTCGACTTTTTTGCATCCCTGCGCCTTTTCATCTCTAAGAAATAAAAATGTTATTATATTAAAAATATAATCTTATCAATATAATAGCAATGTCTCCAAGAAATAAAAATGTCATTATATCAACAATATAATCTTAACAATGTCTTTCGTTTCCAAGGATATGTGCAAGCTAAACGGAGTACGCAGTTGAAACCTTTTTTTAGACGTTTTTGCATCTTGCGCCTATTCGTCTCCAAGAAATAAAAATGTTATTATATCAACAATATAATCTTAACAATGTCTTTCTTTTCCAAGGAATCATTTAGGTTTATATGCTAAAGGCAGTGTAAACGCTTTATTTTCGAGTTTTTTGCATTCTGCGCCGTTTCGTCACCCAGAAATAAAAATGTTATTATATTAACAATATAATCTTAACAATGTCTTTCGTTTCTAAGGAAATGTTTAGGTTTATATGCTAAAGGCATTTAAAACGATTTATTTTTGACTTTTTTTGCATCCTGCGACTTTTCGTCTCCAAGAAATAAAAATGTTATTATATGAACAATTTCATCTTAACAATGTCTTTTGTTTCCAAGGAAACGTATAGGTTTATATGCAAAAGGCAGTTAAAATGTTTTATTTTCGACTTTTTTGTATCCTGCGCCTTTTCGTCTCCAAGAAGTAAAAATGTTATTATATCAACAGTATAATCATAAGAATGTCTTTCCTTCCAAAGGAAACGTATAGGATTATATGCTAAAGGCAGTTCTAACGTTTCATTTTGAGTTTTTTGCATCCTGCGCCGCTTCGACTCCAAGAAATAAAAATGTTATTATGTCAGCAATATAATCTTAACAATGTCTTTCGTTTCCAAGGAATTATGCAAGCTAAACGGATTAGGCAGTTGAAACCTTTTTATTTTTTGACGGTTTTGCATCCTGCGCCTTTTCGTCTCCAAGAAATAAAAATCTTATTATATTAACAATATAATCTTAACCATGTCTTTCGTTTCAAAGGAAAAGTATATGTTTATATGTTAAAGGCAGTTAAAACGTATTATTTTCGACTTTTATGCATCATGCGCCTTTTCGTTTCCAAGAAATAAAAATGTTATTATAATAACAATATAATCTTAACAATGTCTTTCGTATCCAAGGAAATGTATAGGTTTATATGCTAAAGGCAGTTAAAACGATTTGTTTTTTACTTTTTTTGCATCTTGCGACTTTTTGTCTCCAAGAAATAAAAATGTTATTATAAGAACGATTTCATCTTAACAATGTCTTTCGTTTCCAAGGAAACGTATAGGTTTATATGCAAAAGGCAGTTAAAATGTTTTGTTTTCGACTTTTTTTTGCATCCTGCGCCTTTTCGTCTCCAAGAAGTAAAAATGTTATTATATCAACAGTATAATCATAAGAATGTGTTTCCTTTCCAAGGAAACGTATAGGATTATATGCTAAAGGCAGTTAAAACGTTTCATTTTGAGTTTTTTGCATCCTGCGCCGTTTCGTCTCCAAGAAATAAAAATGTTATTATATCAACAATATAATCTTAACAATGTCTTTCGTTTCCAAGGAAATGTGCAAGCTAAACGCAGTAGACAGTTCAAACCTTTTTTTTCGACTTTTTTGCATCCCTGCGCCTTTTCGTCTCTAAGAAATAAAAATGTTATTATATTAGAAATATAATCTTAACAATGTCTTTCGTTTCCAAGAAATTGTGCAAGCTAAACGGATTAGGCAGTTAAAACCTTTTTATTTTTTGACGGTTTTGCATCCTGCGCCTTTTCGTCTCCAAGAAATAGAAATCTTATTATATTAACAATATAACCTTAACCATGTCTTTCGTTTCCAAGGAATGTATGTTTATATATTATAGGCAATTAAAACGTATTATTTTCGACTTTTTTGCATCATGCGCCTTCTCGTCTCCAAGAAATAAAAATGTTATTATATTAACAATATAATATTAACAATGTCTTCCGTTTCCACGGAAATGTATATCTTTATATGCAAAAGGCAGTTAAAACTTTTTATGTCCGATTTCTTTGCTTCCTGCGACGTTTCGTCTCCAAGAATTAAAAATGTTATTATAATAACAATATAATCTTAACAATGTCTTTCGTTTCCAAGGATATGTGAAATCTAAACGGAGTATGCAGTTGAAACCTTTATTTGTTATTTTTTTTTCATCCTGCGTCTTTTTGTCTCCAAGAAATAAAAATGTTATTATATCAAAAATATAATTTTAAGAATGTCTTTCTTTTCCAACGAAACGTATAGGTTTATATGAAAAGGCAGTTAAAACGTTTTGTTTTTGACTTTTTTGCATCCTGCGGGTTTTCGTCTCCAAGAAGTAAAAATGTTATTATGATAACAATATAATCTTAACAATGTCTGTCTTGTCCAAGGAAACGTAAAGGTTTATATGCTAAAGGCAGTAAAAACGTTTTATTTGCGAGTTTTTTGTATTCTGCCCCGTTTCGTCTCCGAGAAATAAAAATGTTATTATATTAACAATAAAATCTTAACGATATCTTTCGTTTCCAAGGAAATGTGTAAACTAAACGGAGTAGGCAGTTGAAACTTTTTTTCGACTTTTTTGCATCCCTGCGCCTTTTCGTCTCTAAGAAATAAAAATGTTATTATATTAACAATATAATCTTAACAATGTCTTTCGTTTCCAAGGAAATGTGCAAGCTAAACGGAGTACACAGTTGAAACCTTTTTTTTGTTTTTTAGTTTTTTGGATCCTGCGCCTTTTCGTCTCCAAGAAATAAAAATGTTATTATATCAACAATATAATCTTATCAATGTATTTCTTTTCGAAGGAAACGTATAGGTTTATATGCTAAAGGCAGTTAAAACGTTTTATTTTCGAGTATTTTGCATTCTGCGCCTTTTCGTCTAAGAAATAAAAATGTTATTATATTAACAATATAATATTAACAATGTTATTCGTATCCACGGAAACGTATAGGTTTATATGATAAAGGCATTTAAAACGATTTCTTTTTGACTTTTTTGCATTCTGCGCCTTTTAGTCTCCAAGAAATAAAAATGTCATTATATCAACAATTTCATATCAACAATGTCTTTCGTTTCCAAGGAAATGTGTCAGTTAACGGAGTAGGCAGTTGAAACCTTTTTTCCGACTATTTTTCATCCCTGCACCTTTTCGTCTCCGAGTAATAAAAATGTTATAATATTAACAATATAATCTTAACAATGTCATTCGTTTCCAAGGAAGTGTGCAAGCTAAACGGAGTACGCAGTTGAAACCTTTTTTTTAGAGTTTTTTGCATCCTGCGCCTTTTCGTCTCCAAGAAATAAAAATGTTATAATATCAACAATTAATCTTAACACTGTCTTTCTTGTCCAAGGAAACGTATAGAATTATATGCTAAAGGCATTTAAAACGATTCATTTTCGAGTTTTTTGCATCTTGCGCCGTTTCGTCTCCAAGAAATAAAAATGTTATTATATCAACAATATAATCTTAACAATGTCTTTCGTTTCCAAGGAATCGTGCAAGCTAAACGGATTAGGCAGTTGAAACCTTTTTATTTTTAGACGTTTTTGCGTCCTGCGCCTTTTCGTCTGCAAGAAATACAAGTCTTATTATATTAACAATATAATCTTAACCATGTCTATCGTTTCCAAGGAAATGTATATGTTTATATGTTAAAGGCAGTTAAAACGTATTATTTTCGACTTTTTTGCATCATGCGCCTTTTCGTTTCCAAGAAATAAAAATGTTATTATAATAACAATATAATCTTTACAATGCCGTTCGTTTCCAAGGAAATGTGGAAGCTAAATGGAGTAGGCCGTTGAAACTTTTTTTTTTAGACTTTTTTGCATCCTGCGCCTTTTCGTCTCCAAGAAATAAAAATGTTATTTTATCAACAATATAATCTTAACAATGTCTTTCGTTTCCAAGGAAACGAATAGGTTTATATGCTAAAGGCAGTTAAAACGATTTGTTTTTTACTTCTTTTGCATCCTGCGCCTATTCGTCTCCAAGAAATAAAAATGTTATTATATGAGCAATTTCATCTTAACAATGTCTTTCGTTTCCAAGGAAACGAATAGGTTTATATGGAAAAGGCAGTTAAAATGTTTTGTTTTCGACTTTTTTGCATCCTTCGCCTTTTCGTCTCCAAGAAATAAAAATGTTATTATATCAACAGTATAATCATAAGAATGTCTTTCCTTTCCAAGGAGACGTATAGGATTATATGCTAAAGGCAGTTAAAACGTTTCATTTTCGAGTTTTTGGCATCCTGCGCCGTTTCGTCTCCAAAAAATAAAAATGTCATTATATCAACAATATAATCTTAACAATGTCTTTCGTTTCCAAGGAAATGTGCAAGCTAAACGCAGTAGGCAGTTCAAACCTTTTTTTCGACTTTTTTGCATCGCTGCGCCTTTTCGTCTCTAAGAAATAAAAATGTTATTATATTGAAAATATAATCTTAACAATATAATTGCAATGTCTCCAAGAAATAAAAATGTCATTATATCAACAATATAATCTTAACAATGTATTTCGTTTCTAAGGAAAAGTGGAAGCTAAACAGAGTAGGCAGTTGAAACCTATTTTTTAAAGACTTTTTTGCATCCTGTGCCTTTTCGCCTGCAACAAATGAAAATTTTATTATAATAACAATATAATCTTAACAACGTCTTTCATTTCCAAGGAAATGTGCAATCAATATGGAGTAGGCAGTTGAAACCTTTCTTTTTTGGAGTTTTTTGCATCCCTGCGCCTTTTCGTCTCTAAGAAATAAAAGTGTTATTATATCAACAATATAATCTTAACAATGTCTTTCGTTTCCAAGGAAATGTGCAAGGTAAACGGAGTATGCAGTTGAAACCATTTTTTTAGACTTTTTTGCATCCTGCTCCTTTTCGTCTCCAAGAAATAAAATGTCATTATATCAGCAATATAATCTTAACAATGTCTTTCTTTTCCAAGGAAACGTATAGGTTTATATGCTAAAGGCAGTTAAAACGTTTCACTTTCGAGTTTTTGGCATCCTTCGCCGTTTCGTCTCCAAGAAATAAAAATGTCATTATATCAACAATATAATCTTAACAATGTCTTTCGTTTCCAAGGAAATGTGCAAGCTAAACGCAGTAGGCAGTTAAAACCTTTTTTTCGACTTTTTTGCATCCCTGCGCCTTTTCATCTCTAAGAAATAAAAATGTTATTATATTAAAAATATAATCTTATCAATATAATAGCAATGTCTCCAAGAAATAAAAATGTCATTATATCAACAATATAATCTTAACAATGTCTTTCATTTCCAAGGAATTGTGCAAGGTAAACAGAGTAGGCAGTTGAAACCTTTTTTTAAAGACTTTTTTGCATCCCTGCGCCTTTTCGTCTCTAAGAAATAAAAATGTTATTATATTAACAATATAATCTTAACAATGTCTTTCGTTTCCAAGGATATGTGCAAGCTAAACGGAGTACGCAGTTGAAACCTTTTTTTTAGACGTTTTTGCATCTTGCGCCTATTCGTCTCCAAGAAATAAAAATGTTATTATATCAACAATATAATCTTAACAATGTCTTTCTTTTCCAAGGAAACATTTAGGTTTATATGCTAAAGGCAGTGTAAACGCTTTATTTTCGAGTTTTTTGCATTCTGCGCCGTTTCGTCACCCAGAAATAAAAATGTTATTATATTAACAATATAATCTTAACAATGTCTTTCGTTTCTAAGGAAATGTTTAGGTTTATATGCTAAAGGCATTTAAAACGATTTATTTTTGACTTTTTTTGCATCCTGCGACTTTTCGTCTCCAAGAAATAAAAATGTTATTATATGAACAATTTCATCTTAACAATGTCTTTTGTTTCCAAGGAAACGTATAGGTTTATATGCAAAAGGCAGTTAAAATGTTTTATTTTCGACTTTTTTGTATCCTGCGCCTTTTCGTCTCCAAGAAGTAAAAATGTTATTATATCAACAGTATAATCATAAGAATGTCTTTCCTTCCCAAGGAAACGTATAGGATTATATGCTAAAGGCAGTTCTAACGTTTCATTTTGAGTTTTTTGCATCCTGCGCCGCTTCGACTCCAAGAAATAAAAATGTTATTATGTCAGCAATATAATCTTAACAATGTCTTTCGTTTCCAAGGAAATGTGCAAGCTAAACGCAGTAGGCAGTTCAAACCTTTTTTTTTCGACTTTTCTGCATCCCTCCGCCTTTTCGTCTCTAAGAAATAAAAATGTTATTATATTAAAAATACAATCTTAACAATGTCTTTCGTTTCCAAGGAATTATGCAAGCTAAACGGATTAGGCAGTTGAAACCTTTTTATTTTTTGACGGTTTTGCATCCTGCGCCTTTTCGTCTCCAAGAAATAAAAATCTTATTATATTAACAATATAATCTTAACCATGTCTTTCGTTTCAAAGGAAATGTATATGTTTATATGTTAAAGGCAGTTAAAACGTATTATTTTCGACTTTTATGCATCATGCGCCTTTTCGTTTCCAAGAAATAAAAATGTTATTATAATAACAATATAATCTTAACAATGTCTTTCGTATCCAAGGAAATGTATAGGTTTATATGCTAAAGGCAGTTAAAACGATTTGTTTTTTACTTTTTTTGCATCTTGCGACTTTTTGTCTCCAAGAAATAAAAATGTTATTATAAGAACAATTTCATCTTAACAATGTCTTTCGTTTCCAAGGAAACGTATAGGTTTATATGCAAAAGGCAGTTAAAATGTTTTGTTTTCGACTTTTTTTGCATCCTGCGCCTTTTCGTCTCCAAGAAGTAAAAATGTTATTATATCAACAGTATAATCATAAGAAGAAAGGAAACGTATAGGATTATATGCTAAAGGCAGTTAAAACGTTTCATTTTGAGTTTTTTGCATCCTGCGCCGTTTCGTCTCCAAGAAATAAAAATGTTATTATATCAACAATATAATCTTAACAATGTCTTTCGTTTCCAAGGAAATGTGCAAGCTAAACGCAGTAGACAGTTCAAACCTTTTTTTTCGACTTTTTTGCATCCCTGCGCCTTTTCGTCTCTAAGAAATAAAAATGTTATTATATTAGAAATATAATCTTAACAATGTCTTCCGTTTCCACGGAAATGTATATCTTTATATGCAAAAGGCAGTTAAAACTTTTTATGTCCGATTTCTTTGCTTCCTGCGCCGTTTCGTCTCCAAGAATTAAAAATGTTATTATAATAACAATATAATCTTAACAATGTCTTTCGTTTCCAAGGATATGTGAAATCTAAACGGAGTATGCAGTTGAAACCTTTATTTGTTATTTTTTTTCATCCTGCGTCTTTTTGTCTCCAAGAAATAAAAATGTTATTATATCAACAATATAATTTTAAGAATGTCTTTCTTTTCCAACGAAACGTATAGGTTTATATGAAAAGGCAGTTAAAACGTTTTGTTTTTGACTTTTTTGCATCCTGCGGGTTTTCGTCTCCAAGAAGTAAAAATGTTATTATGATAACAATATAATCTTAACAATGTCTGTCTTGTCCAAGGAAACGTAAAGGTTTATATGCTAAAGGCAGTAAAAACGTTTTATTTGCGAGTTTTTTGTATTCTGCCCCGTTTCGTCTCCGAGAAATAAAAATGTTATTATATTAACAATAAAATCTTAACGATATCTTTCGTTTCCAAGGAAATGTGTAAACTAAACGGAGTAGGCAGTTGAAACTTTTTTTCGACTTTTTTGCATCCCTGCGCCTTTTCGTCTCTAAGAAATAAAAATGTTATTATATTAACAATATAATCTTAACAATGTCTTTCGTTTCCAAGGAAATGTGCAAGCTAAACGGAGTACACAGTTGAAACCTTTTTTTTGTTTTTTAGTTTTTTGGATCCTGCGCCTTTTCGTCTCCAAGAAATAAAAATGTTATTATATCAACAATATAATCTTATCAATGTATTTCTTTTCGAAGGAAACGTATAGGTTTATATGCTAAAGGCAGTTAAAACGTTTTATTTTCGAGTATTTTGCATTCTGCGCCTTTTCGTCTCGAAGAAATAAAAATGTTATTATATTAACAATATAATATTAACAATGTTATTCGTATCCACGGAAACGTATAGGTTTATATGATAAAGGCATTTAAAACGATTTCTTTTTGACTTTTTTGCATTCTGCGCCTTTTAGTCTCCAAGAAATAAAAATGTCATTATATCAACAATTTCATATCAACAATGTCTTTCGTTTCCAAGGAAATGTGTCAGTTAACGGAGTAGGCAGTTGAAACCTTTTTTCCGACTATTTTTCATCCCTGCACCTTTTCGTCTCCGAGTAATAAAAATGTTATAATATTAACAATATAATCTTAACAATGTCATTCGTTTCCAAGGAAGTGTGCAAGCTAAACGGAGTACGCAGTTGAAACCTTTTTTTTAGAGTTTTTTGCATCCTGCGCCTTTTCGTCTCCAAGAAATAAAAATGTTATAATATCAACAATTAATCTTAACACTGTCTTTCTTGTCCAAGGAAACGTATAGAATTATATGCTAAAGGCATTCAAAACGATTCATTTTCGAGTTTTTTGCATCTTGCGCCGTTTCGTCTCCAAGAAATAAAAATGTTATTATATCAACAATATAATCTTAACAATGTCTTTCGTTTCCAAGGAATCGTGCAAGCTAAACGGATTAGGCAGTTGAAACCTTTTTATTTTTAGACGTTTTTGCGTCCTGCGCCTTTTCGTCTGCAAGAAATACAAGTCTTATTATATTAACAATATAATCTTAACCATGTCTTTCGTTTCCAAGGAAATGTATATGTTTATATGTTAAAGGCAGTTAAAACGTATTATTTTCGACTTTTTTGCATCATGCGCCTTTTCGTTTCCAAGAAATAAAAATGTTATTATAATAACAATATAATCTTTACAATGCCGTTCGTTTCCAAGGAAATGTGGAAGCTAAATGGAGTAGGCCGTTGAAACCTTTTTTTTTAGACTTTTTTGCATCCTGCGCCTTTTCGTCTCCAAGAAATAAAAATGTTATTTTATCAACAATATAATCTTAACAATGTCTTTCGTATCCAAGGAATTGTGCAAGGTAAACGGAGTATGCAGTTGAAACCTTTTTTTTAGACTTTTTTGCATCCTGCTCCTTTTCGTCTCCAAGAAATAAAATGTCATTATATCAGCAATATAATCTTAACAATGTCTTTCTTTTCCAAGGAAACGTATAGGTTTATATGCTAAAGGCAGATAAAACGTTTTATTTTCGAGTTTTTTGCATTCTGCGCCGTTTCGTCTCTCAGAAATAAAAATGTTATTATATTAACAATATAATCTTAACAATGTATTTCGTTTCTAAGGAAAAGTGGAAGCTAAACAGAGTAGGCAGTTGAAACCTATTTTTTAAAGACTTTTTTGCATCCTGTGCCTTTTCGCCTGCAAGAAATGAAAATTTTATTATAATAACAATATAATCTTAACAACGTCTTTCATTTCCAAGGAAATGTGCAATCAATATGGAGTAGGCAGTTGAAACCTTTCTTTTTTGGAGTTTTTTGCATCCCTGCGCCTTTTCGTCTCTAAGAAATAAAAGTGTTATTATATCAACAATATAATCTTAACAATGTCTTTCGTTTCCAAGGAATTGTGCAAGGTAAACAGAGTAGGCAGTTGAAACCTTTTTTTAAAGACTTTTTTGCATCCCTGCGCCTTTTCGTCTCTAAGAAATAAAAATGTTATTATATTAACAATATAATCTTAACAATGTCTTTCGTTTCCAAGGATATGTGGAAGCTAAACGGAGTACGCAGTTGAAACCTTTTTTTTAGACGTTTTTGCATCTTGCGCCTATTCGTCTCCAAGAAATAAAAATGTTATTATATCAACAATATAATCTTAACAATGTCTTTCTTTTCCAAGGAAACATTTAGGTTTATATGCTAAAGGCAGTGTAAACGCTTTATTTTCGAGTTTTTTGCATTCTGCGCCGTTTCGTCACCCAGAAATAAAAATGTTATTATATTAACAATATAATCTTAACAATGTCTTTCGTTTCTAAGGAAATGTTTAGGTTTATATGCTAAAGGCATTTAAAACGATTTATTTTTGACTTTTTTTGCATCCTGCGACTTTTCGTCTCCAAGAAATAAAAATGTTATTATATGAACAATTTCATCTTAACAATGTCTTTTGTTTCCAAGGAAACGTATAGGTTTATATGCAAAAGGCAGTTAAAATGTTTTATTTTCGACTTTTTTGTATCCTGCGCCTTTTCGTCTCCAAGAAGTAAAAATGTTATTATATCAACAGTATAATCATAAGAATGTCTTTCCTTCCCAAGGAAACGTATAGGATTATATGCTAAAGGCAGTTCTAACGTTTCATTTTGAGTTTTTTGCATCCTGCGCCGCTTCGACTCCAAGAAATAAAAATGTTATTATGTCAGCAATATAATCTTAACAATGTCTTTCGTTTCCAAGGAAATGTGCAAGCTAAACGCAGTAGGCAGTTCAAACTTTTTTTTTTCGACTTTTCTGCATCCCTCCGCCTTTTCGTCTCTAAGAAATAAAAATGTTATTATATTAAAAATACAATCTTAACAATGTCTTTCGTTTCCAAGGAATTATGCAAGCTAAACGGATTAGGCAGTTGAAACCTTTTTATTTTTTGACGGTTTTGCATCCTGCGCCTTTTCGTCTCCAAGAAATAAAAATCTTATTATATTAACAATATAATCTTAACCATGTCTTTCGTTTCAAAGGAAATGTATATGTTTATATGTTAAAGGCAGTTAAAACGTATTATTTTCGACTTTTATGCATCATGCGCCTTTTCGTTTCCAAGAAATAAAAATGTTATTATAATAACAATATAATCTTAACAATGTCTTTCGTATCCAAGGAAATGTATAGGTTTATATGCTAAAGGCAGTTAAAACGATTTGTTTTTTACTTTTTTTGCATCTTGCGACTTTTTGTCTCCAAGAAATAAAAATGTTATTATAAGAACAATTTCATCTTAACAATGTCTTTCGTTTCCAAGGAAACGTATAGGTTTATATGCAAAAGGCAGTTAAAATGTTTTGTTTTCGACTTTTTTTGCATCCTGCGCCTTTTCGTCTCCAAGAAGTAAAAATGTTATTATATCAACAGTATAATCATAAGAATGTGTTTCCTTTCCAAGGAAACGTATAGGATTATATGCTAAAGGCAGTAAAACGTTTCATTTTGAGTTTTTTGCATCCTGCGCCGTTTCGTCTCCAAGAAATAAAAATGTTATTATATCAACAATATAATCTTAACAATGTCTTTCGTTTCCAAGGAAATGTGCAAGCTAAACGCAGTAGACAGTTCAAACCTTTTTTTTCGACTTTTTTGCATCCCTGCGCCTTTTCGTCTCTAAGAAATAAAAATGTTATTATATTAGAAATATAATCTTAACAATGTCTTTCGTTTCCAAGGAATTGTGCAAGCTAAACGGATTAGGCAGTTAAAACCTTTTTATTTTTTGACGGTTTTGCATCCTGCGCCTTTTCGTCTCCAAGAAATAGAAATCTTATTATATTAACAATATAACCTTAACCATGTCTTTCGTTTCCAAGGAATGTATGTTTATATATTATAGGCAATTAAAACGTATTATTTTCGACTTTTTTGCATCATGCGCCTTCTCGTCTCCAAGAAATAAAAATGTTATTATATTAACAATATAATATTAACAATGTCTTCCGTTTCCACGGAAATGTATATCTTTATATGCAAAAGGCAGTTAAAACTTTTTATGTCCGATTTCTTTGCTTCCTGCGCCGTTTCGTCTCCAAGAATTAAAAATGTTATTATAATAACAATATAATCTTAACAATGTCTTTCGTTTCCATGGATATGTGAAATCTAAACGGAGTATGCAGTTGAAACCTTTATTTGTTATTTTTTTTTCATCCTGCGTCTTTTTGTCTCCAAGAAATAAAAATGTTATTATATCAACAATATAATTTTAAGAATGTCTTTCTTTTCCAACGAAACGTATAGGTTTATATGAAAAGGCAGTTAAAACGTTTTGTTTTTGACTTTTTTGCATCCTGCGGGTTTTCGTCTCCAAGAAGTAAAAATGTTATTATGATAACAATATAATCTTAACAATGTCTGTCTTGTCCAAGGAAACGTAAAGGTTTATATGCTAAAGGCAGTAAAAACGTTTTATTTGCGAGTTTTTTGTATTCTGCCCCGTTTCGTCTCCGAGAAATAAAAATGTTATTATATTAACAATAAAATCTTAACGATATCTTTCGTTTCCAAGGAAATGTGTAAACTAAACGGAGTAGGCAGTTGAAACTTTTTTTCGACTTTTTTGCATCCCTGCGCCTTTTCGTCTCTAAGAAATAAAAATGTTATTATATTAACAATATAATCTTAACAATGTCTTTCGTTTCCAAGGAAATGTGCAAGCTAAACGGAGTACACAGTTGAAACCTTTTTTTTGTTTTTTAGTTTTTTGGATCCTGCGCCTTTTCGTCTCCAAGAAATAAAAATGTTATTATATCAACAATATAATCTTATCAATGTATTTCTTTTCGAAGGAAACGTATAGGTTTATATGCTAAAGGCAGTTAAAACGTTTTATTTTCGAGTATTTTGCATTCTGCGCCTTTTCGTCTCGAAGAAATAAAAATGTTATTATATTAACATATAATATTAACAATGTTATTCGTATCCACGGAAACGTATAGGTTTATATGATAAAGGCATTTAAAACGATTTCTTTTTGACTTTTTTGCATTCTGCGCCTTTTAGTCTCCAAGAAATAAAAATGTCATTATATCAACAATTTCATATCAACAATGTCTTTCGTTTCCAAGGAAATGTGTCAGTTAACGGAGTAGGCAGTTGAAACCTTTTTTCCGACTATTTTTCATCCCTGCACCTTTTCGTCTCCGAGTAATAAAAATGTTATAATATTAACAATATAATCTTAACAATGTCATTCGTTTCCAAGGAAGTGTGCAAGCTAAACGGAGTACGCAGTTGAAACCTTTTTTTTAGAGTTTTTTTGCATCCTGCGCCTTTTCGTCTCCAAGAAATAAAAATGTTATAATATCAACAATTAATCTTAACACTGTCTTTCTTGTCCAAGGAAACGTATAGAATTATATGCTAAAGGCATTTAAAACGATTCATTTTCGAGTTTTTTGCATCTTGCGCCGTTTCGTCTCCAAGAAATAAAAATGTTATTATATCAACAATATAATCTTAACAATGTCTTTCGTTTCCAAGGAATCGTGCAAGCTAAACGGATTAGGCAGTTGAAACCTTTTTATTTTTAGACGTTTTTGCGTCCTGCGCCTTTTCGTCTGCAAGAAATACAAGTCTTATTATATTAACAATATAATCTTAACCATGTCTTTCGTTTCCAAGGAAATGTATATGTTTATATGTTAAAGGCAGTTAAAACGTATTATTTTCGACTTTTTTGCATCATGCGCCTTTTCGTTTCCAAGAAATAAAAATGTTATTATAATAACAATATAATCTTTACAATGCCGTTCGTTTCCAAGGAAATGTGGAAGCTAAATGGAGTAGGCCGTTGAAACCTTTTTTTTTAGACTTTTTTGCATCCTGCGCCTTTTCGTCTCCAAGAAATAAAAATGTTATTTTATGAACTATATAATCTTAACAATGTCTTTCGTATCCAAGGAAACGAATAGGTTTATATGCTAAAGGCAGTTAAAACGATTTGTTTTTTACTTCTTTTGCATCCTGCGCCTATTCGTCTCCAAGAAATAAAAATGTTATTATATGAGCAATTTCATCTTAACAATGTCTTTCGTTTCCAAGGAAACGAATAGGTTTATATGGAAAAGGCAGTTAAAATGTTTTGTTTTCGACTTTTTTGCATCCTTCGCCTTTTCGTCTCCAAGAAATAAAAATGTTATTATATCAACAGTATAATCATAAGAATGTCTTTCCTTTCCAAGGAGACGTATAGGATTATATGCTAAAGGCAGTTAAAACGTTTCATTTTCGAGTTTTTGGCATCCTGCGCCGTTTCGTCTCCAAAAAATAAAAATGTCATTATATCAACAATATAATCTTAACAATGTCTTTCGTTTCCAAGGAAATGTGCAAGCTAAACGCAGTAGGCAGTTCAAACCTTTTTTTCGACTTTTTTGCATCGCTGCGCCTTTTCGTCTCTAAGAAATAAAAATGTTATTATATTGAAAATATAATCTTAACAATATAATTGCAATGTCTCCAAGAAATAAAAATGGCATTATATCAACAATATAATCTTAACAATGTCTTTCGTTTCCAAGGAATTGTGCAAGGTAAACGGAGTATGCAGTTGAAACCTTTTTTTTAGACTTTTTTGCATCCTGCTCCTTTTCGTCTCCAAGAAATAAAATGTCATTATATCAGCAATATAATCTTAACAATGTCTTTCTTTTCCAAGGAAACGTATAGGTTTATATGCTAAAGGCAGATAAAACGTTTTATTTTCGAGTTTTTTGCATTCTGCGCCGTTTCGTCTCCCAGAAATAAAAATGTTATTATATTAACAATATAATCTTAACAATGTATTTCGTTTCTAAGGAAAAGTGGAAGCTAAACAGAGTAGGCAGTTGAAACCTATTTTTTAAAGACTTTTTTGCATCCTGTGCCTTTTCGCCTGCAAGAAATGAAAATTTTATTATAATAACAATATAATCTTAACAACGTCTTTCATTTCCAAGGAAATGTGCAATCAATATGGAGTAGGCAGTTGAAACCTTTCTTTTTTGGAGTTTTTTGCATCCCTGCGCCTTTTCGTCTCTAAGAAATAAAAGTGTTATTATACTAACAATATAATCTTAACAATGTCTTTCGTTTCCAAGGATATGTGCAGGCTAAACGGAGTACGCAGTTGAAACCTTTTTTTTAGACTTTTTTGCATCCTGCGCCTATTCGTCTCCAAGAAATAAAAAAGTTATTATTCACAATATAATCTTAACAATGTCTTTCGTTTCTAAGGAAAAGTATAGGATTGTATGCTAAAGGCATTTAAAACGATTTATTTTTGAATTTTTTGGCATCCTGCGCCGTTTCGTCTCCAAGAAATAAAAATGTCATTATGTCAACAATATAATCTTAACAATGTCTTTCGTTTCCAAGGAAATGTGCAAGCTAAACGCAGTAGGCAGTTCAAACCTTTTTTCGACTTTTTTGCATCCCTGCGCATTTTCGTCTCTAAGAAATAAAAATGTTATTATATTAAAAATATAATCTTAACAATATAATTGCAATGTCTCCAAGAAATAAAAATCTCATTATATCAACAATATAATCTTAACAATGTCTTTCGTTTCCAAGTAATTGTCCAAGGTAAACGGAGTATGCAGTTGAAACCTTTTTTTTATACTCTTTTGCATCCTGCTCCTTTTCGTCTCCAAGAAATAAAAATGTTATTATATCAACAATATAATCTTAACAATGTCTTTCTTGTGCAAGGAAACGTATAGAATTATATGCTAAAGGCATTTAAAACGATTCATTTTCGAGTTTTTTGCATCCTGCGCCGTTTCGTCTCCAAGAAATAAAAATGTTATTATATCAACAATATAATCTTAACAATGTCTTTCGTTTCCAAGGAATCGTGCAAGCTAAACGGATTAGGCAGTTGAAACCTTTTTATTTTTAGACGTTTTTGCATCCTGCGCCTTTTCGTCTGCATGGAATAAAAATCATATTATATTAACAATATAATCTTAACCATGTCTTTCGTTTGAAAGGAAATGTATATGTTTATATGTTAAAGGCAGTTAAAACGCTTTATTTTCGAGTTTTTTGCATTCTGCGCCGTTTCGTCTCCCAGAAATAAAAATGTTATTATATTAACAATATAATCTTATCAATGTCGTTCGTTTCTAAGGAAATGTATAGGTTTATATGCTAAAGGTATTTAAAACGATTTATTTTTTACTTTTTTTGCATCCTGCGACTTTTCGTCTCCAAGAAATAAAAATGTTATTATATGAACAATTTCATCTTAACAATGTCTTTTGTTTCCAAGGAAACGTATAGGTTTATATGCAAAAGGCAGTTAAAATGTTTTATTTTCGACTTTTTTGCATCCTGCGCCTTTTCGTCTCCAAGAAGTAAAAATGTTATCATATCAACAGTATAATCATAAGAATGTCTTTCCTTTCCAAGGACACGTATAGAATTATATGCTAAAGGCAGTTCTAACGTTTCATTTTGAGTTTTTTGCATTCTGCGCCGCTTCGACTCCAAGAAATAAAAATGTTATTATGTCAACAATATAATCTTAACAATGTCTTTCGTTTCCAATGAAATGTGCAAGCTAAACGCAGTAGGCAGTTCAAACCTTTTTTTTCGACTTTTCTGCATCCCTGCGCCTTTTCGTCTCTAAGAAATAAAAATGTTATTATATTAAAAATATAATCTTAACAATGTCTTTCGTTTCCAAGGAATTATGCAAGCTAAACGGATTAGGCAGTTGAAACCTTTTTATTTTTTGACGGTTTTGCATCCTGCGCTTTTCGTCTCCAAGAAATAAAAATCTTATTATATTAACAATATAATCTTAACCATGTCTTTCGTTTCAAAGGAAATGTATATGTTTATATGTTAAAGGCAGTTAAAACGTATTATTTTCGACTTTTTTGCATTCTGCGCCGTTTCGTCTCCCAGAAATGAAAATGTTATTATATTAACAATATAATCTTATCAATGTCTTTCGTTTCTAAGGAAATGTATAGGTTTATATGCTAAAGGTATTTAAAACGATTTATTTTTGATTTTTTTGCATCCTGCGACTTTTCGTCTCCAAGAAATAAAAATGTTATTATATGAACAATTTCATCTTAACAATGTCTTTTGTTTCCAAGGAAACGTATAGGTTTATATGCAAAAGGCAGTTAAAATGTTTTATTTTCGACTTTTTTGCATCCTGCGCCTTTTTGTCTCCAAGAAGTAAAAATGTTATCATATCAACAGTATAATCATAAGAATGTCTTTCCTTTCCAAGGAAACGTATAGGATTATATGCTAAAGGCAGTTCTAACGTTTCATTTTGAGTTTTTTGCATCCTGCGCCGCTTCGACTCCAAGAAATAAAAATGTTATTATGTCAACAATATAATTTTAACAATGTCTTTCGTTTCCAAGGAAATGTGCAAGCTAAACGCAGTAGGCAGTTCAAACCTTTTTTCGACTTTTTTGCATCCCTGCGCATTTTCGTCACTAAGAAATAAAAATGTTATTATATTAAAAATATAATCTTAACAATATAATTGCAATGTCTCCAAGAAATAAAAATCTCATTATATCAACAATATAATCTTAACAATGTCTTTCGTTTCCAAGGAATTGTCCAAGGTAAACGGAGTATGCAGTTGAAACCTTTTTTTTATACTCTTTTGCATCCTGCTGCTTTTCGTCTCCAAGAAATAAAAATGTTATTATATCAACAATATAATCTTAACAATGTCTTTCTTGTGCAAGGAAACGTATAGAATTATATGCTAAAGGCATCTAAAAAGATTCATTTTCGAGTTTTTTGCATCCTGCGCCGTTTCGTCTCCAAGAAATAAAAATGTTATTATATCAACAATATAATCTTAACAATGTCTTTCGTTTCCAAGGAATCGTGCAAGCTAAACGGATTAGGCAGTTGAAGCCTTTTTATTTTTAGACGTTTTTGCATCCTGCGCCTTTTCGTCTGCGTGGAATAAAAATCATATTATATTAACAATATAATCTTAACCATTTCTTTCGTTTCCAAGGAAATGTGCAAGCTAAACGCAGTAGACAGTTCAAACCTTTTTTTTCGACTTTTTTGCATCCCTGCGCCTTTTCGTCTCTAAGAAATAAAAATGTTATTATATTAGAAATATAATCTTAACAATGTCTTTCGTTTCCAAGGAATTGTGCAAGCTAAACGGATTAGGCAGTTAAAACCTTTTTATTTTTTTACGGTTTTGCATCCTGCGCCTTTTCGTCTCCAAGAAATAGAAATCTTATTATATTAACAATATAACCTTAACCATGTCTTTCGTTTCCAAGGAATGTATGTTTATATATTATAGGCAATTAAAACGTATTATTTTCGACTTTTTTGCATCATGCGCCTTCTCGTCTCCAAGAAATAAAAATGTTATTATATTAACAATATAATATTAACAATGTCTTCCGTTTCCACGGAAATGTATATCTTTATATGCAAAAGGCAGTTAAAACTTTTTATGTCCGATTTCTTTGCATCCTGCGCCGTTTCGTCTCCAAGAATTAAAAATGTTATTATAATAACAATATAATCTTAACAATGTCTTTCGTTTCCAAGGATATGTGAAATCTAAACGGAGTATGCAGTTGAAACCTTTATTTGTTATCTTTTTTTCATCCTGCGTCTTTTTGTCTCCAAGAAATAAAAATGTTATTATATCAACAATATAATTTTAAGAATGTCTTTCTTTTCCAACGAAACGTATAGGTTTATATGAAAAGGCAGTTAAAACGTTTTGTTTTTGACTTTTTTGCATCCTGCGGGTTTTCGTCTCCAAGAAGTAAAAATGTTATTATGATAACAATATAATCTTAACAATGTCTGTCTTGTCCAAGGAAACGTAAAGGTTTATATGCTAAAGGCAGTAAAAACGTTTTATTTGCGAGTTTTTTGTATTCTGCCCCGTTTCGTCTCCGAGAAATAAAAATGTTATTATATTAACAATAAAATCTTAACGATATCTTTCGTTTCCAAGGAAATGTGTAAACTAAACGGAGTAGGCAGTTGAAACTTTTTTTCGACTTTTTTGCATCCCTGCGCCTTTTCGTCTCTAAGAAATAAAAATGTTATTATATTAACAATATAATCTTAACAATGTCTTTCGTTTCCAAGGAAATGTGCAAGCTAAACGGAGTACACAGTTGAAACCTTTTTTTTGTTTTTTAGTTTTTTGGATCCTGCGCCTTTTAGTCTCCAAGAAATAAAAATGTCATTATATCAACAATTTCATATCAACAATGTCTTTCGTTTCCAAGGAAATGTGTCAGTTAACGGAGTAGGCAGTTGAAACCTTTTTTCCGACTATTTTTCATCCCTGCACCTTTTCGTCTCCGAGTAATAAAAATGTTATAATATTAACAATATAATCTTAACAATGTCATTCGTTTCCAAGGAAGTGTGCAAGCTAAACGGAGTACGCAGTTGAAACCTTTTTTTTAGAGTTTTTTGCATCCTGCGCCTTTTCGTCTCCAAGAAATAAAAATGTTATAATATCAACAATTAATCTTAACACTGTCTTTCTTGTCCAAGGAAACGTATAGAATTATATGCTAAAGGCATTTAAAACGATTCTTTTTCGAGTTTTTTGCATCTTGCGCCGTTTCGTCTCCAAGAAATAAAAATGTTATTATATCAACAATATAATCTTAACAATGTCTTACGTTTCCAAGGAATCGTGCAAGCTAAACGGATTAGGCAGTTGAAACCTTTTTATTTTTAGACGTTTTTGCGTCCTGCGCCTTTTCGTCTGCAAGAAATACAAGTCTTATTATATTAACAATATAATCTTAACCATGTCTTTCGTTTCCAAGGAAATGTATATGTTTATATGTTAAAGGCAGTTAAAACGTATTATTTTCGACTTTTTTGCATCATGCGCCTTTTCGTTTCCAAGAAATAAAAATGTTATTATAATAACAATATAATCTTTACAATGCCGTTCGTTTCCAAGGAAATGTTTAAGCTAAATGGAGTAGGCAGTTGAAACCTTTTTTTTTAGACTTTTTTGCATCCTGCGCCTTTTCGTCTCCAAGAAATAAAAATGTTATTTTATCAACAATATAATCTTAACAATGTCTTACGTATCCAAGGAAACGAATAGGTTTATATGCTAAAGGCAGTTAAAACGATTTGTTTTTTACTTCTTTTGCATCCTGCGCCTATTCGTCTCCAAGAAATAAAAATGTTATTATATGAGCAATTTCATCTTAACAATGTCTTTCGTTTCCAAAAAAACGAATAGGTTTATATGGAAAAGGCAGTTAAAATGTTTTGTTTTCGACTTTTTTGCATCCTTCGCCTTTTCGTCTCCAAGAAATAAAAATGTTATTATATCAACAGTATAATCATAAGAATGTCTTTCCTTTCCAAGGAGACGTATAGGATTATATGCTAAAGGCAGTTAAAACGTTTCATTTTCGAGTTTTTGGCATCCTGCGCCGTTTCGTCTCCAAAAAATAAAAATGTCATTATATCAACAATATAATCTTAACAATGTCTTTCGTTTCCAAGGAAATGTGCAAGCTAAACGCAGTAGGCAGTTCAAACCTTTTTTTCGACATTTTTGCATCGCTGCGCCTTTCCGTCTCTAAGAAATAAAAATGTTATTATATTAAAAATATAATCTTAACAATGTCTTTCGTTTCCAAGGAATTGTGCAAGGTAAACGGAGTATGCAGTTGAAACCTTTTTTTTAGACTTTTTTGCATCCTGCTCCTTTTCGTCTCCAAGAAATAAAATGTCATTATATCAGCAATATAATCTTAACAATGTCTTTCTTTTCCAAGGAAACGTATAGGTTTATATGCTAAAGGCAGATAAAACGTTTTATTTTCGAGTTTTTTGCATTCTGCGCCGTTTCGTCTCCCAGAAATAAAAATGTTATTATATTAACAATATATTCTTAACAATGTATTTCGTTTCTAAGGAAAAGTGGAAGCTAAACAGAGTAGGCAGTTGAAACCTTTTTTTTAAAGACTTTTTTGCATCCTGTGCCTTTTCGCGTGCAAGAAATGAAAATTTTATTATAATAACAATATAATCTTAACAACGTCTTTCATTTCCAAGGAAATGTGCAATCAATATGGAGTAGGCAGTTGAAACCTTTCTTTTTTGGAGTTTTTTGCATCCCTGCGCCTTTTCGTCTCTAAGAAATAAAAATGTTATTATATTAACAATATAATCTTAACAATGTCTTTCGTTTCCAAGGATATGTGCAGGCTAAACGGAGTACGCAGTTGAAACCTTTTTTTTAGACTTTTTTGCATCCTGCGCCTATTCGTCTCCAAGAAATAAAAATGTTATTATTAACAATATAATCTTAACAATGTCTTTCGTTTCTAAGGAAAAGTATAGGATTGTATGCTAAAGGCATTTAAAACGATTTATTTTTGAATTTTTTGGCATCCTGCGCCGTTTCGTCTCCAAGAAATAAAAATGTCATTATGTCAACAATATAATCTTAACAATGTCTTTCGTTTCCAAGGAAATGTGCAAGCTAAACGCAGTAGGCAGTTCAAACCTTTTTTCGACTTTTTTGCATCCCTGCGCATTTTCGTCTCTAAGAAATAAAAATGTTATTATATTAAAAATATAATCTTAACAATATAATTGCAATGTCTCCAAGAAATAAAAATCTCATTATATCAACAATATAATCTTAACAATGTCTTTCGTTTCCAAGGAATTGTCCAAGGTAAACGGAGTATGCAGTTGAAACCTTTTTTTTATACTCTTTTGCATCCTGCTCCTTTTCGTCTCCAAGAAATAAAAATGTTATTATATCAACAATATAATCTTAACAATGTCTTTCTTGTGCAAGGAAACGTATAGAATTATATGCTAAAGGCATTTAAAACGAATCATTTTCGAGTTTTTTGCATCCTGCGCCGTTTCGTCTCCAAGAAATAAAAATGTTATTATATCAACAATATAATCTTAACAATGTCTTTCGTTTCCAAGGAATCGTGCAAGCTAAACGGATTAGGCAGTTGAAACCTTTTTATTTTTAGACGTTTTTGCATCCTGCGCCTTTTCGTCTGCATGGAATAAAAATCATATTATATTAACAATATAATCTTAACCATGTCTTTCGTTTGAAAGGAAATGTATATGTTTATATGTTAAAGGCAGTTAAAACGCTTTATTTTCGAGTTTTTTGCATTCTGCGCCGTTTCGTCTCCCAGAAATAAAAATGTTATTATATCAACAATATAATCTTAACAATATCTTTCTTGTGCAACGAAACGTATAGAATTATATGCTAAAGGCATTTAAAAAGATTCATTTTCGAGTTTTTTGCATCCTGCGCCGTTTCGTCTCCAAGAAATAAAAATGTTATTATATCAACAATATAATCTTAACAATGTCTTTCGTTTCCAAGGAATCGTGCAAGCTAAACGGATTAGGCAGTTGAAGCCTTTTTATTTTTAGACGTTTTTGCATCCTGCGCCTTTTCGTCTGCATGGAATAAAAATCATATTATATTAACAATATAATCTTAACCATGTCTTTCGTTTGAAAGGAAATGTATATGTTTATATGTTAAAGGCAGTTAAAACGCTTTATTTTCGAGTTTTTTGCATTCTGCGCCGTTTCGTCTCCCAGAAATAAAAATGTTATTATATTAACAATATAATCTTATCAATGTCTTTCGTTTCTAAGGAAATGTATAGGTTTATATGCTAAAGGTATTTAAAACGATTTATTTTTGACTTTTTTTGCATCCTGCGACTTTTCGTCTCCAAGAAATAAAAATGTTATTATATGAACAATTTCATCTTAACAATGTCTTTTGTTTCCAAGGAAACGTATAGGTTTATATGCAAAAGGCAGTTAAAATGTTTTATTTTCGACTTTTTTGCATCCTGCGCCTTTTCGTCTCCAAGAAGTAAAAATGTTATCATATCAACAGTATAATCATAAGAATGTCTTTCCTTTCCAAGGAAACGTATAGGATTATATGCTAAAGGCAGTTCTAACGTTTCATTTTGAGTTTTTTGCATCCTGCGCCGCTTCGACTCCAAGAAATAAAAATGTTATTATGTCAACAATATAATCTTAACAATGTCTTTCGTTTCCAAGGAAATGTGCAAGCTAAACGCAGTAGGCAGTTCAAACCTTTTTTTTCGACTTTTCTGCATCCCTGCGCCTTTTCGTCTCTAAGAAATAAAAATGTTATTATATTAAAAATATAATCTTAACAATGTCTTTCGTTTCCAAGGAATTATGCAAGCTAAACGGATTAGGCAGTTGAAACCTTTTTATTTTTTGACGGTTTTGCATCCTGCGCCTTTTCGTCTCCAAGAAATAAAAATCTTATTATATTAACAATATAATCTTAACCATGTCTTTCGTTTCAAAGGAAATGTATATGTTTAAATGTTAAAGGCAGTTAAAACGTATTATTTTCGACTTTTTTGCATCATGCGCCTTTTCGTTTCCAAGAAATAAAAATGTTATTATAATAACAATATAATCTTAACAATGTCTTTCGTATCCAAGGAAACGTATAGGTTTATATGCTAAAGGCAGTTAAAACGATTTGTTTTTTACTTCTTTTGCATCCTGCGCCTATTCGTCTCCAAGAAATAAAAATGTTATTATATGAGCAATTTCACCTTAACAATGTCTTTCGTTTCCAAGGAAAGTATACGTTTATATGGAAAAGGCAGTTAAAATGTTTTGTTTTCGACTTTTTAACATCCTTCGCCTTTTCGTCTCCAAGAAATAAAAATGTTATTATATCAACAGTATAATCATAAGAATGTCTTTCCTTTCCAAGGAAACGTATAGGATTATATGCTAAAGGATGTTAAAACGTTTCATTTTCGAGTTTTTGGCATCCTTCGCTGTTTCGTCTCCAAGAAATAAAAATGTCATTATATCAACAATATAATCTTAACAATGTCTTTCGTTTCCAAGGAAATGTGCAAGCTAAACGCAGTAGGCAGTTCAAACCTTTTTTTCGACTTTTTTGCATCCCTGCGCCTTTTCGTCTCTAAGAAATAAAAATGTTATTATATTAAAAATATAATCTTAACAATATAATAGCAATGTCTCCAAGAAATAAAAATGTCATTATATCAACAATATAATCTTAACAATGTCTTTCGTTTCCAAGGAATTGTGCAAGGTAAACAGAGTAGGCAGTTGAAACCTATTTTTAAAGACTTTTTTGCATCCCTGCGCCTTTTCGTCTCTAATAAATAAAAATGTTATTATATTAACAATATAATCTTAACAATGTCTTTCTTTTCCAAGGATATGTGCAAGCTAAACCTAGTACGCAGTTGAAACCTTTTTTTTAGACGTTTTTGCATCCTGCGCCTATTCGTCTCCAAGAAATAAAAATGTTATTATATCAACAATATAATCTTAACAATGTCTTTCTTTTCCAAGGAAACGTATAGGTTTATATGCTAAAGGCAGTGTAAACGCTTTATTTTCGAGTTTTTTTGCATTCTGCGCCGTTTCGTCTCCCAGAAATAAAAATGTTATTATATTAACAATATAATTTTAACAATGTCTTTCCTTTCTAAGGAAATGTATAGGTTTATATGCTAAAGGCATTTAAAACGATTTATTTTTGACTTTTTTTGCATCCTGCGACTTTTCGTCTCCAAGAAATAAAAATGTTATTATATGAACAATTTCATCTTAACAATGTCTTTTGTTTCCAACGAAACGTATAGGTTTATATGCAAAAGGCAGTTCAAACCTTTTTTTTCGACTTTTCTGCATCCCTGCGCCTTTTCGTCTCTAAGAAATAAAAATGTTATTATATTTAAAATATAATCTTAACAATATAGTTGCAATGTCTCCAAGAAATAAAAATGTCATTATATCAACAATATAATCTTAACAATGTCTTTCGTTTCCAAGGAATTGTGCAAGCTAAACGGATTAGGCAGTTAAAACCTTTTTATTTTTTGACGGTTTTGCATCCTGCGCCTTTTCGTCTCCAAGAAATAGAAATCTTATTATATTAACAATATAATCTTAACCATGTCTTTCGTTTCCAAGGAATGTATGTTTATATATTATAGGCAATTAATACGTATTATTTTCGACTTTTTTGCATCATGCGCCTTCTCGTCTCCAAGAAATAAAAATGTTATTATATTAACAATATAATATTAACAATGTCTTCCGTTTCCACGGAAATGTATATCTTTATATGCACAAGGCAGTGAAAACTTTTTATGTCCGATTTCTTTGCATCCTGCGCCGTCTCGTCTCCAAGAATTAAACATGTTATTATAATAACAATATAATCTTAACAATGTCTTTCGTTTCCGAGGAATTGTGCAAGGTAAACAGAGTATGCAGTTGAAACCTTTTTTTTCTTATACTTTTATGCATCCTTCGCGTTTTCGTCTCCAAGAAATAAAAATGTTATTATGTTAACAATATAATCCTAACAATGTCTTTCGTTTCCAAGGATATGTGCAATCTAAACGGAGTATGCAGTTGAAACCTTTATTTGTTATTTTTTTTTCATCCTTCGTCTTTTTGTGTCCAAGAAATAAAAATGTTATTATATCAACAATATAATTTTAAGAATGTCTTTCTTTTCCAACGAAACGTATAGGTTTATATGAAAAGGCAGTTAAAACGTTTTGTTTTTGACTTTTTTGCATCCTGCGGGTTTTCGTCTCCAAGAAGTAAAAATGTTATTATGATAACAATATAATCTTAACAATGTCTTTCTTGTCCAAGGAAACGTAAAGGTTTATATGCTAAAGGCAGTAAAAATGTTTTATTTGCGAGTTTTTTGTATTCTGCGCCGTTTCGTCTCCGAGAAATAAAAATGTTATTATATCAACAATATAATCTTAACAATGTCTTTCGTTTCCAAGGAATCGTGCAAGCTAAACGAATTAGGCAGTTGAAACCTTTTTATTTTTAGACGTTTTTGCGTCCTGCGCCTTTTCGTCTGCAAGAAATACAAGTCTTATTATATTAACAATATAATCTTAACCATGTCTTTCGTTTCCAAGGAAATGTATATGTTTATATATTAAAGGCAGTTAAAACGTATTATTTTCGACTTTTTTGCATCATGCGCCTTTTCGTTTCCAAGAAATAAAAATGTTATTATAATAACAATATAATCTTTACAATGCCGTTCGTTTCCAAGGAAATGTGCAAGCTAAATGGAGTAGGCAGTTGAAACCTTTTTTTTTTTAGACTTTTTCGCATCCTGCGCCTTTTCGTCTCCAAGAAATAAAAATGTTATTTTATCAACAATATAATCTTAACAATGTCTTTCGTTTCCAAGGAAACGTATGGAAAAGGCCGTTAAAATGTTTTGTTTTCGACTTTTTTGCATCCTTCGCCTTTTCGTCTCCAAGAAATAAAAATGTTATTATATCAACAGTATAATCATCAGAATGTCTTTCCTTTCCAAGGAGACGTATAGGATTATATGCTAAAGGCAGTTAAAACGTTTCATTTTCGAGTTTTTGGCATCCTGCGCCGTTTCGTCTCCAAAAAATAAAAATGTCATTATATCAACAATATAATCTTAACAATGTCTTTCGTTTCCAAGGAAATGTGCAAGCTAAACGCAGTAGGCAGTTCAAACCTTTTTTTCGACTTTTTTGCATCCCTGCGCCTTTTCGTCTCTAAGAAATAAAAATGTTATTATATTAAAAATATAATCTTAACAATATAATAGCAATGTCTCCAAGAAATAAAAATGTCATTATATCAACAATATAATCTTAACAATGTCTTTCGTTTCCAAGGAATTGTGCAAGGTAAACGCAGTATGCAGTTGAAACTTTTTTTTAGACTTTTTTGCATCCTGCTCCTTTTCGTCTCCAAGAAATAAAATGTCATTATATCAGCAATATAATCTTAACAATGTCTTTCTTTTCCAAGGAAACGTATAGATTTATATGCTAAAGGCAGATATAACGTTTTATTTTCGAGTTTTTTGCATTCTGCGCCGTTTCGTCTCCCAGTAATAAAAATGTTATTATATTAACAATATAATCTTAACAATGTATCTCGTTTCTAAGGAAAAGTGGAAGCTAAACAGAGTAGGCAGTTGAAACTTTTTTTTTAGACTTTTTTGCATCCTGTGCCTTTTCGCCTGCAAGAAATGAAAATTTTATTATAATAACAATATAATCTTAACAACGTCTTTCGTTTCCAAGGAAATGTGCAATCAATATGGAGTAGGCAGTTGAAACCTTTCTTTTTTCGACTTTTTTGCATCCCTGCGCCTTTTCGTCTCTATGAAATAAAAATGTTATTATATTAACAATATAATCTTAACAATGTCTTTCGTTTCCAAGGATATGTGCAGGCTAAACGGAGTACGCAGTTGTAACCTTTTTTTTAGACTTTTTTGCATCCTGCGCCTATTCGTCTCCAAGAAATAAAAATGTTATTATATTAACAATATAATCTTAACAATGTCTTTCGTTTCTAAGGAAAAGTATAGGATTGTATGTTAAAGGCATTTAAAACGATTTATTTTTGAATTTTTTGGCATCCTGCGCCGTTTGGTCTCCAAGAAATAAAAATGTCATTATGTCAACAATATAATCTTAACAATGTCTTTCGTTTCCAAGGAAATGTGCAAGCTAAACGCAGTAGGCAGTTCAAACCTTTTTTCGACTTTTTTGCATCCCTGCGCATTTTCGTCTCTAAGAAATAAAAATGTTATTATATTAAAAATATAATCTTAACAATATAATTGCAATGTCTCCAAGAAATAAAAATCTCATTATATCAACAATATAATCTTAACAATGTCTTTCGTTTCCAAGGAATTGTGCAAGTTAAACGGAGTATGCAGTTGAAACCTTTTTTTTAGACTTTTTTGTTTCCTGCGCCTTTTCGTCTCCAAGATATAAAAATGTCATTATATCAACAATATAATCTTAACAATGTCTTTCGTTTCCAAGGAAATGTGCAAGCTAAACGCAGTAGGCAGTTCAAACCTTTTTTTCGACTTTTTTGCATCCCTGCGCCTTTTCGTCTCTAAGAAATAAAAATGTTATTATATTAAAAATATAATCTTAACAATATAATTGCAATGTCTCCAAGAATTAAAAATTTCATTATATCAACAATATAATCTTAACAATGTCTTTCGTTTCCAAGGAATTGTGCAAGGTAAACGCAGTAGGCAGTTCAAACCTTTTTTCGACTTTTTTGCATCCCTGCGCATTTTCGTCTCTAAGAAATAAAAATGTTATTATATTAAAAATATAATCTTAACAATATAATTGCAATGTCTCCAAGAAATAAAAATCTCATTATATCAACAATATAATCTTAACAATGTCTTTCGTTTCCAAGGAATTGTCCAAGGTAAACGGAGTATGCAGTTGAAACCTTTTTTTTTATACTCTTTTGCATCCTGCGCCTTTTCGTCTCCAAGAAATAAAAATGTTATTATATCAACAATATAATCTTAACAATGTCTTTCTTGTCCAAGGAAACGTATAGAATTATATGCTAAAGGCATTTAAACGATTCATTTTCGAGTTTTTTGCATCCTGCGCCGTTTCGTCTCCAAGAAATAAAAATGTTATTATATCAACAATATAATCTTAACAATGTCTTTCGTTTCCAAGGAATCGTGCAAGCTAAACGGATTAGGCAGTTGAAACCGTTTTATTTTTTGCATCCTACGACTTTTCGTCTGCATGGAATAAATATCTTATTATATTAACAATATAATCTTAACCATGTCTTTTGTTTGAAAGGAAATGTATATGTTTATATGTTAAAGGCAGTTCAAACGTATTATTTTCGACTTTTTTGCATCATGCGCCTTTTCGTTTCCAAGAAATAAAAATGTTATTATAATAACAATATAATCTTAACAATGTCTTTCGTATCCAAGGAAACGTATAGGTTTATATGCTAAAGGCAGTTAAAACGATTTGTTTTTTACTTCTTTTGCATCCTGCGCCTATTCGTCTCCAAGAAATAAAAATGTTATTATATGAGCAATTTCATCTTAACAATGTCTTTCGTTTCCAAGGAAACGTATACGTTTATATGGAAAAGGCAGTTAAAATGTTTTGTTTTCGACTTTTTAACATCCTTCGCCTTTTCGTCTCCAAGAAATAAAAATGTTATTATATCAACAGTATAATCATAAGAATGTCTTTCCTTTCCAAGGAAACGTATAGGATTATATACTAAAGGAAGTTAAAACGTTTCATTTTCGAGTTTTTGGCATCCTTCGCCGTTTCGTCTCCAAGAAATAAAAATGTCATTATATCAACAATATAATCTTAACAATGTCTTTCGTTTCCAAGGAAATGTGCAAGCTAAACGCAGTAGGCAGTTCACACCTTTTTTTCGACTTTTTTGCATCCCTGCGCCTTTTCGTCTCTAAGAAATAAAAATGTTATTATATTAAAAATATAATCTTAACAATATAATAGCAATGTCTCCAAGAAATAAAAATGTCATTATATCAACAATATAATCTTAACAATGTCTTTAGTTTCCAAGGAATTGTGCAAGGTAAACAGAGTACGCAGTTGAAACCTTTTTTTTAGACGTTTTTGCATCCTGCGCCTATTCGTCTCCAAGAAATAAAAATGTTATTATATCAACAATATAATCTTAACAATGTCTTTCTTTTCCAAGGAAACGTATAGGTTTATATTCTAAAGGCAGTGTAAACGCTTTATTTTCGAGTTTTTTGCATTCTGCGCCGTTTCGTCTCCCAGAAATAAAAATGTTATTATATTAACAATATAATCTTAACAATGTCTTTCCTTTCTAAGGAAATGTGTAGGTTTATATGCTAAAGGCATTTAAAACGATTTATTTTTGACTTTTTTTGCATCCTGCGACTTTTCGTCTCCAAGAAATAAAAATGTTATTATATGAACAATTTCATCTTAACAATGTCTTTTGTTTCCAAGGAAACGTATAGGTTTATATGCAAAACGCAGTTAAAATGTTTTATTTTCGACTTTTTTGTATCCTGCGCCTTTTTGTCTCCAAGAAGTAAAAATGTTATTATATCAACAGTATAATCATAAGAATGTCTTTCCTTTCCAAGGAAACGTATAGGATTATATGCTAAAGGCAGTTAAAACGTTTCATTTTGAGTTTTTTGTATCCCTGCGCCTTTTCGTCTCTAAGAAATAAAAATGTTATTATATTAAAAATATAATCTTAACAATGTCTTTCGTTTCCAAAGAATTGTGCAAGCTAAACGGATTAGGCAGTTAAAACCTTTTTATTTTTTGACGGTTTTGCATCCTGCGCCTTTTCGTCTCCAAGAAATAGAAATCTTATTATATTAACAATATAATCTTAACCATGTCTTTCGTTTCCAAGGAATGTATGTTTATATATTATAGGCAATTAATACGTATTATTTTCGACTTTTTTGCATCATGCGCCTTCTCGTCTCCAAGAAATAAAAATGTTATTATATTAACAATATAATATTAACAACGTCTTCCGTTTCCACGGAAATGTATATCTTTATATGCAAAAGGCAGTTAAAACTTTTTATGTCCGATTTCTTTGCATCCTGCGCCGTCTCGTCTCCAAGAATTAAAAATGTTATTATAATAACAATATAATCTTAACAATGTCTTTCGTTTCCGAGGAATTGTGCAAGGTAAACAGAGTATGCAGTTGAAACCTTTTTTTTCTTATACTTTTATGCATCCTTCGCGTTTTCGTCTCCAAGAGATAAAAATGTAATTATGTTAACAATATAATCCTAACAATGTCTTTCGTTTCCAAGGATATGTGCAATCTAAACGGAGTATGCAGTTGAAACCTTTATTTGTTATTTTTTTTTATCCTGCGTCTTTTTGTCTCCAAGAAATAAAAATGTTATTATATCAACAATATAATTTTAAGAATGTCTTTCTTTTCCAACGAAACGTATAGGTTTATATGAAAAGGCAGTTGAAACCTTTCTTTCTTCGACTTTTTTGCATCCCTGCGCATTTTCGTCACTAAGAAATAAAAATGTTATTATATTAAAAATATAATCTTAACATTATAATTGCAATGTCACCAAGAAATAAAAATCTCATTATATCAACAATATAATCTTAACAATGTCTTTCGTTTCCAACGAATTGTCCAAGGTAAACGGAGTATGCAGTTGAAACCTTTTTTTTATACTCTTTTGCATCCTGCGCCTTTTCGTCTCCTAGAAATAAAAATGTTATTATATCAACAATATAATCTTAACAATGTCTTTCTTGTGCAAGGAAACGTATAGAATTATATGCTAAAGGCATTTAAAACGATTCATTTTCGAGTTTTTTGCATCCTGCGCCGTTTCGTCTCCAAGAAATAAAAATGTTATTATATCAACAATATAATCTTAACAATGTCTTTCGTTTCCAAGGAATCGTGCAAGCTAAACGGATTAGGCAGTTGAAACCTTTTTATTTTTAGACTTTTTGCATCCTGCGCCTTTTCGTCTGCATGGAATAAAAATCATATTATATTAACAATATAATATTAACCATGTCTTTCGTTTGAAAGGAAATGTATATGTTTATATGTTAAAGGCAGTTAAAACGCTTTATTTTCGAGTTTTTTGCATTCTGCGCCGTTTCGTCTCCCAAAAATAAAAATGTTATTATATCAACAATATAATCTTAACAATGTCTTTCTTGTCCAAGGAAACGTAAAGGTTTATATGCTAAAGGCAGTAAAAACGTTTTATTTGCGAGTTTTTTGTATTCTGCGCCGTTTCGTCTCCGAGAAATAAAAATGTTATTATATTAACAATAAAATCTTAACGATGTCTTTCGTTTCCAAGGAAATGTGTAAACTAAACGGAGTATCGCAGTTGAAACTTTTTTTTCGACTTTTTTGCATCCCTGCGCCTTTTCGTCTCCGAGTAATAAAAATGTTATAATATTAATAATATAATCTTAACAATGTCATTCGTTTCCAAGGAAGTGTGCAAGCTAAACGGAGTACGCAGTTGAAACCTTTTTTTTAGAGTTTTTTGCATCCTGCGCCTTTTCGTCTCCAGGAAATAAAAATGTTATTATATCAACAATATAATCTTATCAATGTATTTCTTTTCGAAGGAAACGTATAGGTTTGTATGCTAAAGGCAGTTAAAATGTTTTATTTTCGAGTATTTTGCATTCTGCGCCTTTTCGTCCCGAAGAAATAAAAATGTTATTATATTAACAATACAATATTAACAATGTTATTCATATCCAAGGAAACGTATAGGTTTATATGATAAAGGCATTTAAAACGATTTCTTTTTGACTTTTTTGCATTCTGCGCCTTTTAGTCTCCAAGAAATAAAAATGTCATTATATCAACAATTTCATATCAACAAGGTCTTTCCTTTCCAAGGAAATGTGTCAGTTAACGGAGTAGGCAGTTGAAACCTTTTTTCCGACTATTTTTCATCCCTGCACCTTTTCGTCTCCGAGTAATAAAAATGTTATAATATTAATAATATAATCTTAACAATGTCATTCGTTTCCAAGGAAGTGTGCAAGCTAAACGGAGTACGCAGTTGAAACCTTTTTTTTAGAGTTTTTTGCATCCTGCGCCTTTTCGTCTCCAGGAAATAAAAATGTTATTATATCAACAATTAATCTTAACAATGCCTTTCTTGTCCAAGGAAACGTATAGAATTATATGCTAAAGGCATTTAAAACGATTCATTTTCCAGTTTTTTGCATCCTGCGAAGTTTCGTCTCCAAGAAATAAAAATGTTATTATATCAACAATATTATCTTAACAATGTCTTTCGTTTCCAAGGAATCGTGCAAGCTAAACGGATTAGGCAGTTGAAACCTTTTTATTTTTAGACGTTTTTGCGTTCTGCGCCTTTACGTCTGCAAGAAATACAAGTCTTATTATATTAACAATATAATCTTAACACTGTCTTTCGTTTCCAAGGAAATGTATATGTTTATATGTTAAAGGCAGTTAAAACGTATTATTTTCGACTTTTTTGCATCATGCGCCTTTTCGTTTCCAAGAAATAAAAATGTTATTATAATAACAATATAATCTTTACAATGCCGTTCGTTTCCAAGGAAATGTGCAAGCTAAATGGAGTAGGCAGTTGAAACCTTTTTTTTTTAGACTTTTTCGCATCCTGCGCCTTTTCGTCTCCAAGAAATAAAAATGTTATTTTATCAACAATATAATCTTAACAATGTCTTTCGTATCCAAGGAAACGAATAGGTTTATATGCTAAAGGCAGTTAAAACGATTTGTTTTTTACTTCTTTTGCATCCTGCGCCTATTCGTCTCCAAGAAATAAAAATGTTATTATATGAGCAATTTCATCTTAACAATGTCTTTCGTTTCCAAGGAAACGTATAGGTTTATATGGAAAAGGCAGTTAAAATATTTTGTTTTCGACTTTTTTGCATCCTTCGCCTTTTCGTCTCCAAGAAATAAAAATGTTATTATATCAACAGTATAATCATAAGAATGTCTTTCCTTTCCAAGGAGACGTATAGGATTATATGCTAAAGGCAGTTAAAACGTTTCATTTTCGAGTTTTTGGCATCCTGCGCCGTTTCGTCTCCAAGAAATAAAAATGTTATTATATCAACAATATAATCTTAACAATGTCTTTCGTTTCCAAGGAATCGTGCAAGCTAAACGGATTAGGCAGTTGAAACCTTTTTATTTTTAGACTTTTTGCATCCTGCGCCTTTTCGTCTGCATGGAATAAAAATCATATTATATTAACAATATAATCTTAACCATGTCTTTCGTTTGAAAGGAAATGTATATGTTTATATGTTAAAGGCAGTTAAAACGCTTTATTTTCGAGTTTTTTGCATTCTGCGCCGTTTCGTCTCCCAGAAATAAAAATGTTATTATATCAACAATATAATCTTAACAATGTCTTTCTTGTCCAAGGAAACGTAAAGGTTTATATGCTAAAGGCAGTAAAAACGTTTTATTTGCGAGTTTTTTGTATTCTGCGCCGTTTCGTCTCCGAGAAATAAAAATGTTATTATATTAACAATAAAATCTTAACGATGTCTTTCGTTTCCAAGGAAATGTGTAAACTAAACGGAGTATCGCAGTTGAAACTTTTTTTTCGACTTTTTTGCATCCCTGCGCCTTTTCGTCTCCGAGTAATAAAAATGTTATAATATTAATAATATAATCTTAACAATGTCATTCGTTTCCAAGGAAGTGTGCAAGCTAAACGGAGTACGCAGTTGAAACCTTTTTTTTTAGAGTTTTTTGCATCCTGCGCCTTTTCGTCTCCAGGAAATAAAAATGTTATTATATCAACAATATAATCTTATCAATGTATTTCTTTTCGAAGGAAACGTATAGGTTTGTATGCTAAAGGCAGTTAAAATGTTTTATTTTCGAGTATTTTGCATTCTGCGCCTTTTCGTCCCGAAGAAATAAAAATGTTATTATATTAACAATACAATATTAACAATGTTATTCATATCCAAGGAAACGTATAGGTTTATATGATAATGGCATTTAAAACGATTTCTTTTTGACTTTTTTGCATTCTGCGCCTTTTAGTCTCCAAGAAATAAAAATGTCATTATATCAACAATTTCATATCAACAATGTCTTTCCTTTCCAAGGAAATGTGTCAGTTAACGGAGTAGGCAGTTGAAACCTTTTTTCCGACTATTTTTCATCCCTGCACCTTTTCGTCTCCGAGTAATAAAAATGTTATAATATTAATAATATAATCTTAACAATGTCATTCGTTTCCAAGGAAGTGTGCAAGCTAAACGGAGTACGCAGTTGAAACCTTTTTTTTAGAGTTTTTTGCATCCTGCGCCTTTTCGTCTCCAGGAAATAAAAATGTTATTATATCAACAATTAATCTTAACAATGTCTTTCTTGTCCAAGGAAACGTATATAATTATATGCTAAAGGCATTTAAAACGATTCATTTTCCAGTTTTTTGCATCCTGCGCCGTTTCGTCTCCAAGAAATAAAAATGTTATTATATCAACAATATTATCTTAACAATGTCTTTCGTTTCCAAGGAATCGTGCAAGCTAAACGGATTAGGCAGTTGAAACCTTTTTATTTTTAGACGTTTTTGCGTTCTGCGCCTTTTCGTCTGCAAGAAATACAAGTCTTATTATATTAACAATATAATCTTAACCATGTCTTTCGTTTCCAAGGAAATGTATATGTTTATATGTTAAAGGCAGTTAAAACGTATTATTTTCGACTTTTTTGCATCATGCGCCTTTTCGTTTCCAAGAAATAAAAATGTTATTATAATAACAATATAATCTTTACAATGCCGTTCGTTTCCAAGGAAATGTGCAAGCTAAATGGAGTAGGCAGTTGAAACCTTTTTTTTTTAGACTTTTTCGCATCCTGCGCCTTTTCGTCTCCAAGAAATAAAAATGTTATTTTATCAACAATATAATCTTAACAATGTCTTTCGTATCCAAGGAAACGAATAGGTTTATATGCTAAAGGCAGTTAAAACGATTTGTTTTTTACTTCTTTTGCATCCTGCGCCTATTCGTCTCCAAGAAATAAAAATGTTATTATATGAGCAATTTCATCTTAACAATGTCTTTCGTTTCCAAGGAAACGTATAGGTTTATATGGAAAAGGCAGTTAAAATATTTTGTTTTCGACTTTTTTGCATGCTTCGCCTTTTCGTCTCCAAGAAATAAAAATGTTATTATATCAACAGTATAATCATAAGAATGTCTTTCCTTTCCAAGGAGACGTATAGGATTATATGCTAAAGGCAGTTAAAACGTTTCATTTTCGAGTTTTTGGCATCCTGCGCCGTTTCGTCTCCAAAAAATAAAAATGTCATTATATCATCAATATAATCTTAACAATGTCTTTCGTTTCCAAGGAAATGTGCAAGCTAAACGCAGTAGGCAGTTCAAACCTTTTTTTCGACTTTTTTGCATCCCTGCGCCTTTTCGTCTCTAAGAAATAAAAATGTTATTATATTAAAAATATAATCTTAACAATATAATTGCAATGTCTCCAAGAAATAAAAATGTCATTATATCAACAATATAACCTTAACAATGTCTTTCGTTTCCAAGGAATTGTGCAAGGTAAACGGTATATGCAGTTGAAACCTTTTTTTTAGACTTTTTTGCATCCTGCTCCTTTTCGTCTCCAAGAAATAAAATGTCATTATATCAGCAATATAATCTTAACAATGTCTTTCTTTTCCAAGGAAACGTATAGGTTTATATGCTAAAGGCAGTTGAAACGTTTTATTTTCGAGTTTTTTCATTCTGCGCCGTTTCGTCTCCCAGAAATAAAAATGTTATTATATGAACCGTATAATCGTAAGAATGTCTTTCCTTTGCAAGGAAACGTATAGGATTAAATGCTAAAGGTTGTTAGAACGTTTCATTTTGAGTGTTTTGCATTCTGCGCCGTTTCGTCTCTAAGAAATAAAAATGTTATTATGTTAACAATATAATCTTAACAATGTCTTTCGTTTCCAAGGAATCGTGCAAGCTAAACGGATTAGGCAGTTGAAACCTTTTTATTTTTAGACTTTTTGCATCCTGCGCCTTTTCGTCTGCATGGAATAAAAATCATATTATATTAACAATATAATCTTAACCATGTCTTTCGTTTGAAAGGAAATGTATATGTTTATATGTTAAAGGCAGTTAAAACGCTTTATTTTCGAGTTTTTTGCATTCTGCGCCGTTTCGTCTCCCAGAAATAAAAATGTTATTATATCAACAATATAATCTTAACAATGTCTTTCTTGTCCAAGGAAACGTAAAGGTTTATATGCTAAAGGCAGTAAAAACGTTTTATTTGCGAGTTTTTTGTATTCTGCGCCGTTTCGTCTCCGAGAAATAAAAATGTTATTATATTAACAATAAAATCTTAACGATGTCTTTCGTTTCCAAGGAAATGTGTAAACTAAACGGAGTATCGCAGTTGAAACTTTTTTTTCGACTTTTTTGCATCCCTGCGCCTTTTCGTCTCCGAGTAATAAAAATGTTATAATATTAATAATATAATCTTAACAATGTCATTCGTTTCCAAGGAAGTGTGCAAGCTAAACGGAGTACGCAGTTGAAACCTTTTTTTTAGAGTTTTTTGCATCCTGCGCCTTTTCGTCTCCAGGAAATAAAAATGTTATTATATCAACAATATAATCTTATCAATGTATTTCTTTTCGAAGGAAACGTATAGGTTTGTATGCTAAAGGCAGTTAAAATGTTTTATTTTCGAGTATTTTGCATTCTGCGCCTTTTCATCCCGAAGAAATAAAAATGTTATTATATTAACAATACAATATTAACAATGTTATTCATATCCAAGGAAACGTATAGGTTTATATGATAATGGCATTTAAAACGATTTCTTTTTGACTTTTTTGCATTCTGCGCCTTTTAGTCTCCAAGAAATAAAAATGTCATTATATCAACAATTTCATATCAACAATGTCTTTCCTTTCCAAGGAAATGTGTCAGTTAACGGAGTAGGCAGTTGAAACCTTTTTTCCGACTATTTTTCATCCCTGCACCTTCTCGTCTCCGAGTAATAAAAATGTTATAATATTAATAATATAATCTTAACAATGTCATTCGTTTCCAAGGAAGTGTGCAAGCTAAACGGAGTACGCAGTTGAAACCTTTTTTTTAGAGTTTTTTGCATCCTGCGCCTTTTCGTCTCCAGGAAATAAAAATGTTATTATATCAACAATTAATCTTAACAATGTCTTTCTTGTCCAAGGAAACGTATATAATTATATGCTAAAGGCATTTAAAACGATTCATTTTCCAGTTTTTTGCATCCTGCGCCGTTTCGTCTCCAAGAAATAAAAATGTTATTATATCAACAATATTATCTTAACAATGTCTTTCGTTTCCAAGGAATCGTGCAAGCTAAACGGATTAGGCAGTTGAAACCTTTTTATTTTTAGACGTTTTTGCGTTCTGCGCCTTTTCGTCTGCAAGAAATACAAGTCTTATTATATTAACAATATAATCTTAACCATGTCTTTCGTTTCCAAGGAAATGTATATGTTTATATGTTAAAGGCAGTTAAAACGTATTATTTTCGACTTTTTTGCATCATGCGCCTTTTCGTTTCCAAGAAATAAAAATGTTATTATAATAACAATATAATCTTTACAATGCCGTTCGTTTCCAAGGAAATGTGCAAGCTAAATGGAGTAGGCAGTTGAAACCTTTTTTTTTTAGACTTTTTCGCATCCTGCGCCTTTTCGTCTCCAAGAAATAAAAATGTTATTTTATCAACAATATAATCTTAACAATGTCTTTCGTATCCAAGGAAACGAATAGGTTTATATGCTAAAGGCAGTTAAAACGATTTGTTTTTTACTTCTTTTGCATCCTGCGCCTATTCGTCTCCAAGAAATAAAAATGTTATTATATGAGCAATTTCATCTTAACAATGTCTTTCGTTTCCAAGGAAACGTATAGGTTTATATGGAAAAGGCAGTTAAAATATTTTGTTTTCGACTTTTTTGCATGCTTCGCCTTTTCGTCTCCAAGAAATAAAAATGTTATTATATCAACAGTATAATCATAAGAATGTCTTTCCTTTCCAAGGAGACGTATAGGATTATATGCTAAAGGCAGTTGAAACGTTTCATTTTCGAGTTTTTGGCATCCTGCGCCGTTTCGTCTCCAAAAAATAAAAATGTCATTATATCATCAATATAATCTTAACAATGTCTTTCGTTTCCAAGGAAATGTGCAAGCTAAACGCAGTAGGCAGTTCAAACCTTTTTTTCGACTTTTTTGCATCCCTGCGCCTTTTCGTCTCTAAGAAATAAAAATGTTATTATATTAAAAATATAATCTTAACAATATAATTGCAATGTCTCCAAGAAATAAAAATGTCATTATATCAACAATATAACCTTAACAATGTCTTTCGTTTCCAAGGAATTGTGCAAGGTAAACGGTATATGCAGTCGAAACCTTTTTTTTAGACTTTTTTGCATCCTGCTCCTTTTCGTCTCCAAGAAATAAAATGTCATTATATCAGCAATATAATCTTAACAATGTCTTTCTTTTCCAAGGAAACGTATAGGTTTATATGCTAAAGGCAGTTGAAACGTTTTATTTTCGAGTTTTTTGCATTCTGCGCCGTTTCGTCTCCCAGAAATAAAAATGTTATTATATGAACCGTATAATCGTAAGAATGTCTTTCCTTTGCAAGGAAACGTATAGGATTAAATGCTAAAGGCTGTTAGAACGTTTCATTTTGAGTGTTTTGCATTCTGCGCCGTTTCGTCTCTAAGAAATAAAAATGTTATTATGTTAACAATATAATCTTAACAATGTCTTTCGTTTCCAAGGATATGTGCAAGGTAAACGGAGTACGCTGTTGAAACCTTTTTTTTTAGACGTTTTTGCATCCTGCGCCTATTCGTCTCCAAGAAATAAAAATGTTATTATATCAACAATATAATCTTAACAATGTCTTTCTTTTCCAAGGAAACGTATAGGTTTATATGCTAAAGGCAGTGTAAACGCTTTATTTTCGAGTTTTTTGCATTCTGCGCCGTTTCGTCTCCCAGAAATAAAAATGTTATTATATTAACAATATAATCTTAACAATGTCTTTCGTTTCTAAGGAAATGTATAGGTTTATATGCTAAAGGCATTTAAAACGATTTTTTTTTACTTTTTTTGCATCCTGCGACTTTTCGTCTCCAAGAAGAAATAAAAATGTTATTATATTAACAATATAATATTAACAATGTCTTCCGTTTCCACGGAAATGTATATCTTTATATGCAAAAGGCAGATAAAACTTTTTATGTCCGATTTCTTTGCATCCTGCGCCGTTTCGTCTCCAAGAATTAAAAATGTTATTATAATAACAATATAATCTTAACAATGTCTTTCGTTTCCGAGGAATTGTGCAAGGTAAACAGAGTATGCAGTTGAAACCTTTTTTTTCTTATACTTTTATGCATCCTTCGCGTTTTCGTCTCCAAGAAATAAAAATGTTATTATGTTAACAATATAATCCTAACAATGTCTTTCGTTTCCAAGGATATGTGCAATCTAAACGGAGTATGCAGTTGAAACCTTTATTTGTTATTTTTTTTCATCCTGCGTCTTTTTGTCTCCAAGAAATAAAAATGTTATTATATCAACAATATAATTTTAAGAATGTCTTTCTTTTCCAACGAAACGTATAGGTTTATATGAAAAGGCAGTTAAAACGTTTTGTTTTTGACTTTTTTGCATCCTGCGGGTTTTCGTCTCCAAGAAGTAAAAATGTTATTATGATAACAATATAATCTTAACAATGTCTTTCTTTTCCAAGGAAACGTAAAGGTTTATATGCTAAAGGCAGTAAAAACGTTTTATTTGCGAGTTTTTTGTATTCTGCGCCGTTTCGTCTCCGAGAAATAAAAATGTTATTATATTAACAATATAATCTTAACAATGTCTTTCGTTTCCAAGGAAATGTGCAAGCTAAACGGAGTACGCAGTTGAAACCTTTTTTTTGTTTTTTAGTTTTTTGGATCCTGCGCCTTTTCGTCTCCAAGAAATAAAAATGTTATTATATCAACAATATAATCTTATCAATGTATTTCTTTTCGAAGGAAACGTATAGGTCTATATGCTAAAGGCAGTTAAAACGTTTTATTTTCGAGTATTTTGCATTCTGCGCCTTTTCGTCCCGAAGAAATAAAAATGTTATTATATTAACAATACAATATTAACAATGTTATTCATATCCAAGGAAACGTATAGGTTTATATGATAATGGCATTTAAAACGATTTCTTTTTGACTTTTTTGCATTCTGCGCCTTTTAGTCTCCAAGAAATAAAAATGTCATTATATCAACAATTTCATATCAACAATGTCTTTCCTTTCCAAGGAAATGTGTCAGTTAACGGAGTAGGCAGTTGAAACCTTTTTTCCGACTATTTTTCATCCCTGCACCTTTTCGTCTCCGAGTAATAAAAATGTTATAATATTAATAATATAATCTTAACAATGTCATTCGTTTCCAAGGAAGTGTGCAAGCTAAACGGAGTACGCAGTTGAAACCTTTTTTTTAGAGTTTTTTGCATCCTGCGCCTTTTCGTCTCCAGGAAATAAAAATGTTATTATATCAACAATTAATCTTAACAATGTCTTTCTTGTCCAAGGAAACGTATATAATTATATGCTAAAGGCATTTAAAACGATTCATTTTCCAGTTTTTTGCATCCTGCGCCGTTTCGTCTCCAAGAAATAAAAATGTTATTATATCAACAATATTATCTTAACAATGTCTTTCGTTTCCAAGGAATCGTGCAAGCTAAACGGATTAGGCAGTTGAAACCTTTTTATTTTTAGACGTTTTTGCGTTCTGCGCCTTTTCGTCTGCAAGAAATACAAGTCTTATTATATTAACAATATAATCTTAACCATGTCTTTCGTTTCCAAGGAAATGTATATGTTTATATGTTAAAGGCAGTTAAAACGTATTATTTTCGACTTTTTTGCATCATGCGCCTTTTCGTTTCCAAGAAATAAAAATGTTATTATAATAACAATATAATCTTTACAATGCCGTTCGTTTCCAAGGAAATGTGCAAGCTAAATGGAGTAGGCAGTTGAAACCTTTTTTTTTTAGACTTTTTCGCATCCTGCGCCTTTTCGTCTCCAAGAAATAAAAATGTTATTTTATCAACAATATAATCTTAACAATGTCTTTCGTATCCAAGGAAACGAATAGGTTTATATGCTAAAGGCAGTTAAAACGATTTGTTTTTTACTTCTTTTGCATCCTGCGCCTATTCGTCTCCAAGAAATAAAAATGTTATTATATGAGCAATTTCATCTTAACAATGTCTTTCGTTTCCAAGGAAACGTATAGGTTTATATGGAAAAGGCAGTTAAAATATTTTGTTTTCGACTTTTTTGCATGCTTCGCCTTTTCGTCTCCAAGAAATAAAAATGTTATTATATCAACAGTATAATCATAAGAATGTCTTTCCTTTCCAAGGAGACGTATAGGATTATATGCTAAAGGCAGTTAAAACGTTTCATTTTCGAGTTTTTGGCATCCTGCGCCGTTTCGTCTCCAAAAAATAAAAATGTCATTATATCATCAATATAATCTTAACAATGTCTTTCGTTTCCAAGGAAATGTGCAAGCTAAACGCAGTAGGCAGTTCAAACCTTTTTTTCGACTTTTTTGCATCCCTGCGCCTTTTCGTCTCTAAGAAATAAAAATGTTATTATATTAAAAATATAATCTTAACAATATAATTGCAATGTCTCCAAGAAATAAAAATGTCATTATATCAACAATATAACCTTAACAATGTCTTTCGTTTCCAAGGAATTGTGCAAGGTAAACGGTATATGCAGTTGAAACCTTTTTTTTAGACTTTTTTGCATCCTGCTCCTTTTCGTCTCCAAGAAATAAAATGTCATTATATCAGCAATATAATCTTAACAATGTCTTTCTTTTCCAAGGAAACGTATAGGTTTATATGCTAAAGGCAGTTGAAACGTTTTATTTTCGAGTTTTTTGCATTCTGCGCCGTTTCGTCTCCCAGAAATAAAAATGTTATTATATGAACCGTATAATCGTAAGAATGTCTTTCCTTTGCAAGGAAACGTATAGGATTAAATGCTAAAGGCTGTTAGAACGTTTCATTTTGAGTGTTTTGCATTCTGCGCCGTTTCGTCTCTAAGAAATAAAAATGTTATTATGTTAACAATATAATCTTAACAATGTCTTTCGTTTCCAAGGATATGTGCAAGGTAAACGGAGTACGCTGTTGAAACCTTTTTTTTTAGACGTTTTTGCATCCTGCGCCTATTCGTCTCCAAGAAATAAAAATGTTATTATATCAACAATATAATCTTAACAATGTCTTTCTTTTCCAAGGAAACGTATAGGTTTATATGCTAAAGGCAGTGTAAACGCTTTATTTTCGAGTTTTTTGCATTCTGCGCCGTTTCGTCTCCCAGAAATAAAAATGTTATTATATTAACAATATAATCTTAACAATGTCTTTCGTTTCTAAGGAAATGTATAGGTTTATATGCTAAAGGCATTTAAAACGATTTTTTTTTACTTTTTTTGCATCCTGCGACTTTTCGTCTCCAAGAAATAAAAATGTTATTATATTAACAATATAATATTAACAATGTCTTCCGTTTCCACGGAAATGTATATCTTTATATGCAAAAGGCAGATAAAACTTTTTATGTCCGATTTCTTTGCATCCTGCGCCGTTTCGTCTCCAAGAATTAAAAATGTTATTATAATAACAATATAATCTTAACAATGTCTTTCGTTTCCGAGGAATTGTGCAAGGTAAACAGAGTATGCAGTTGAAACCTTTTTTTTCTTATACTTTTATGCATCCTTCGCGTTTTCGTCTCCAAGAAATAAAAATGTTATTATGTTAACAATATAATCCTAACAATGTCTTTCGTTTCCAAGGATATGTGCAATCTAAACGGAGTATGCAGTTGAAACCTTTATTTGTTATTTTTTTTCATCCTGCGTCTTTTTGTCTCCAAGAAATAAAAATGTTATTATATCAACAATATAATTTTAAGAATGTCTTTCTTTTCCAACGAAACGTATAGGTTTATATGAAAAGGCAGTTAAAACGTTTTGTTTTTGACTTTTTTGCATCCTGCGGGTTTTCGTCTCCAAGAAGTAAAAATGTTATTATGATAACAATATAATCTTAACAATGTCTTTCTTTTCCAAGGAAACGTAAAGGTTTATATGCTAAAGGCAGTAAAAACGTTTTATTTGCGAGTTTTTTGTATTCTGCGCCGTTTCGTCTCCGAGAAATAAAAATGTTATTATATTAACAATATAATCTTAACAATGTCTTTCGTTTCCAAGGAAATGTGCAAGCTAAACGGAGTACGCAGTTGAAACCTTTTTTTTGTTTTTTAGTTTTTTGGATCCTGCGCCTTTTCGTCTCCAAGAAATAAAAATGTTATTATATCAACAATATAATCTTATCAATGTATTTCTTTTCGAAGGAAACGTATAGGTTTATATGCTAAAGGCAGTTAAAACGTTTTATTTTCGAGTATTTTGCATTCTGCGCCTTTTCGTCTCGAAGAAATAAAAATGTTATTATATTAACAATATAATATTAACAATGTTATTCGTATCCAAGGAAACGTATAGGTTTATATGATAAAGGCATTTAAAACGATATCTTTTTGACTTTTTTGCATTCTGCGCCTTTTAGTCTCCAAGAAATAAAAATGTCATTATATCAACAATTTCATATCAACAATGTCTTTCGTTTCCAAGGAAATGTGTCAGTTAACGGAGTAGGCAATTGAAACCTTTTTTCCGACTATTTTTCATCCCTGCACCTTTTCGTCTCCGAGTAATAAAAATGTTATAATATTAACAATATAATCTTAACAATGTCATTCGTTTCCAAGGAATCGTGCAAGCTAAACGGATTAGGCAGTTGAAACCTTTTTATTTTTAGACGTTTTTGCGTCCTGGGCCTTTTCGTCTGCAAGAAATACAAGTCTTATTATATTAACAATATAATCTTAACCATGTCTTTCGTTTCCAAGGAAATGTATATGTTTATATGTTAAAGGCAGTTAAAACGTATTATTTTCGACTTTTTTGCATCATGTGTCTTTTCGTTTCCAAGAAATAAAAATGTTATTATAATAACAATATAATCTTTACAATGCCGTTCGTTTCCAAGGAAATGTGCAAGCTAAATGGAGTAGGCAGTTGAAACCTTTTTTTTTAGACTTTTATGCATCCTGCGCCTTTTCGTCTCCAAGAAATAAAAATGTTATTTTATCAACAATATAATCTTAACAATGTCTTTCGTATCCAAGGAAACGAATAGGTTTATATGCTAAAGGCAGTTAAAACGATTTGTTTTTTACTTCTTTTGCATCCTGCGCCTATTCGTCTCCAAGAAATAAAAATGTTATTATATGAGCAATTTCATCTTAACAATGTCTTTCGTTTCCAAGGAAACGTATAGGTTTATATGGAAAAGGCAGTTAAAATGTTTTGTTTTCGACTTTTTTGCATCCTTCGCCTTTTCGTCTCCAAAAAATAAAAATGTCATTATATCAACAATATAATCTTAACAATGTCTTTCGTTTCCAAGGAAATGTGCAAGCTAAACGCAGTAGGCAGTCAAACCTTTTTTTCGACTTTTTTGCATCCCTGCGCCTTTTCGTCTCTAAGAAATAAAAATGTTATTATATTAAAAATATAATCTTAACAATATAATTGCAATGTCTCCAAGAAATAAAAATGTCATTATATCAACAATATAATCTTAACAATGTCTTTCGTTTCCAAGGAATTGTCCAAGGTAAACGGAGTATGCAGTTGAAACTTTTTTTTTATACTCTTTTGCATCCTGCGCCTTTTCGTCTCCCAGAAATAAAAATGTTATTATATTAACAATATAATCTTATCAATGTCTTTCGTTTCTAAGGAAATGTATAGGTTTATATGCTAAAGGTATTTAAAACGATTTATTTTTGACTTTTTTCGCATCCTGCGACTTTTCGTCTCCAAGAAATAAAAATGTTATTATATGAACAATTTCATCTTAACAATGCCTTTTGTTTCCAAGGAAACATATAGGTTTATATGCAAAAGGCAGTTAAAATGTTTTATTTTCGACTTTTTTGCATCCTGCGCCTTTTCGTCTCCAAGAAGTAAAAATGTTATTATATCAACAGTATAATCATAAGAATGTCTTTCCTTTCCAAGGAAACGTATAGGATTATATGCTAAAGGCAGTTCTAACGTTTCATTTTGAGTTTTTTGCATCCTGCGCCGCTTCGACTCCAAGAAATAAAAATGTTATTATGTCAACAATATAATCTTAACAATGTCTTTCGTTTCCAAGGAAATGTGCAAGCTAAACGCAGTAGGCAGTTCAAACGTTTTTTTTCGACTTTTCTGCATCCCTGCGCCTTTTCGTCTCTAAGAAATAAAAATGTTATTATATTAAAAATATAATCTTAACAATGTCTTTCGTTTCCAATTAATTATGCAAGCTAAACGGATTAGGCAGTTGAAACCTTTTTATTTTTTGACGGTTTTGCATCCTGCGCCTTTTCGTCTCCAAGAAATAAAAATCTTATTATATTAACAATATAATCTTAACCATGTCTTTCGTTTCAAAGGAAATGTATATGTTTATATGTTAAAGGCAGTTAAAACGTATTATTTACGACTTTTTTGCATCATGCGCCTTTTCGTTTCCAAGAAATAAAAATGTTATTATAATAACAATATAATCTTAACAATGTCTTTCGTATCCAAGGAAACGTATAGGTTTATATGCTAAAGGCAGTTAAAACGATTTGTTTTTTACTTCTTTTGCATCCTGCGCCTATTCGTCTCCAAGAAATAAAAATGTTATTATATGAGCAATTTCATCTTAACAATGTCTTTCGTTTCCAAGGAAACGTATAGGTTTATATGGAAAAGGCAGTTAAAAGGTTTTGTTTTCGACTTTTTAACATCCTTCGCCTTTTCGTCTCCAAGAAATAAAAATGTTATTATATCAACTGTATAATCATAAGAATGTCTTTCCTTTCCAAGGAAACGTATAGGATTATATGCTAAAGGCAGTTAAAACGTTTCATTTTCGAGTTTTTGGCATCCTGCGCTGTTTCGTCTCCAAGAAATAAAAATGTCATTATATCAACAATATAATCTTAACAATGTCTTTCGTTTCCAAGGAAATGTGCAAGCTAAACGCAGTAGGCAGTTCAAACCTTTTTTTCGCCTTTTTTGCATCCCTGCGCCTTTTCGTCTCTAAGAAATAAAAATGTTATTATATTAAAAATATAATCTTAGCAATATAATAGCAATGCCTCCAAGAAATAAAAATGTCATTATATCAACAATATAATCTTAACAATGTCTTTCGTTTCCAAGGAATTGTGCAAGGTAAACGGAGTATGCAGTTAAAACCTTTTTTTTAAACTTTTTTGCTTCCTGCGCCTTTTCGTCTCCAAGAAATGAAAATATCATTATATCAACAATATAATCTTAACAATGTCTTTCGTTTCCAAGGAAATGTGCAAGCTAAACGCAGTAGGCAGTTCAAACCTTTTTTTCGACTTTTTTGCATCCCTGCGCCTTTTCGTCTCTAAGAAATAAAAATGTTATTATATTAAAAATATATTCTTAACAATATAATTGCAATGTCTCCAAGAATTAAAAATGTCATTATATCAACAATATAATCTTAACAATGTCTTTCGTTTCCAAGGAATTGTGCAAGGTAAACGGAGTATGCAGTTGAAACCTTTTTTTTAGACTTTTTTGCATCCTGCTCCTTTTCGTCTCCAAGAAATAAAATGTCATTATATCAGCAATATAATCTTAACAATGTCTTTCTTTTCCAAGGAAACGTATAGGTTTATATGCTAAAGGCAGATAAAACGTTTTATTTTCGAGTTTTTTGCATTCTGCGCCGTTTCGTCTCCCAGAAATAAAAATGTTATTATATTAACAATATAATCTTAACAATGTATTTCGTTTCTAAGGAAAAGTGGAATCTAAACAGAGTAGGCAGTTGAAACCTTTTTTTTTAGACTTTTTTGCATCCTGTGCCTTTTCGCCTGCAAGAAATGAAAATTTTATTATAATACCAAGAAACGTCTTTCGTTTCCAAGGAATTGTGCAATCAATATGGAGTAGGCAGTTGAAACCTTTTTTTTTAGACTTTTTTGCATCCTGCGCCTATTCGTCTCCAAGAAATAAAAATGTTATTATATTAACAATATAATCTTAACAATGTCTTTCGTTTCTAAGGAAAAGTATAGGATTGTATGCTAAAGGCATTTAAAACGATTTATTTTTGAATTTTTTGGCATCCTGCGCCGTTTCGTCTCCAAGAAATAAAAATTTCATTATGTCAACAATATAATCTTAACAATGTCTTTCGTTTCCAAGGAAATGTGCAAGCTAAACGCAGTAGGCAGTTCAAACCTTTTTTTCGACTTTTTTGCATCCCTGCGCCTTTTCGTCTCTAAGAAATAAAAATGTTATTATATTAAAAATATAATCTTAACAATATAATTGCAATGTCTCCAAGAAATAAAAATGTCATTATATCAACAATATAATCTTAACAATGTCTTTCGTTTCCAAGGAATTGTGCAAGGTAAACGGAGTATGCAGTTGAAACCTTTTTTTTTAGACTTTTTTGCATCCTGCTCCTTTTCGTCTCCAAGAAATAAAATGTCATTATATCAGCAATATAATCTTAACAATGTCTTTCTTTTCCAAGGAAACGTATAGGTTTATATGCTAAAGGCAGTTGAAACGTTTTATTTTCGAGTTTTTTGCATTCTGCGCCGTTTCGTCTCCCAGAAATAAAAATGTTATTATATGAACCGTATAATCGTAAGAATGTCTTTCCTTTGCAAGGAAACCTATAGGATTAAATGCTAAAGGCAGTTAGAACGTTTCATTTTGAGTGTTTTGCATTCGCCGCCGTTTCGTCTCTAAGAAATAAAAATGTTATTATATTAACAATATAATCTTAACAATGTCTTTCGTTTCCGAGGAATTGTGCAAGGCAAACAGAGTATGCAGTTGAAACCTTTTTTTTCTTATACTTTTATGCATCCTTCGCGTTTTCGTCTCCAAGAAATAAAAATGTTATTATGTTAACAATATAATCCTAACAATGTCTTTCGTTTCCAAGGATATGTGCAATCTAAACGGAGTATGCAGTTGAAACCTTTATTTGTTATTTTTTTTCATCCTGCGTCTTTTTGTCTCCAAGAAATAAAAATGTTATTATATCAACAATATAATTTTAAGAATGTCTTTCTTTTCCAACGAAACGTATAGGTTTATATGAAAAGGCAGTTAAAACTTTTGTTTTTGACTTTTTTGCATCCTGCGGGTTTTCGTCTCCAAGAAGTAAAAATGTTATTATGATAACAATATAATCTTAACAATGTCTTTCTTTTCCAAGGAAACGTAAAGGTTTATATGCTAAAGGCAGTAAAAACGTTTTATTTGCGAGTTTTTTGTATTCTGCGCCGTTTCGTCTCCGAGAAATAAAAATGTTATTATATTAACAATATAATCTTAACAATGTCTTTCGTTTCCAAGGAAATGTGCAAGCTAAACGGAGTACGCAGTTGAAACCTTTTTTTTGTTTTTTAGTTTTTTGGATCCTGCGCCTTTTCGTCTCCAAGAAATAAAAATGTTATTATATCAACAATATAATCTTATCAATGTATTTCTTTTCGAAGGAAACGTATAGGTTTATATGCTAAAGGCAGTTAAAACGTTTTATTTTCGAGTATTTTGCATTCTGCGCCTTTTCGTCTCGAAGAAATAAAAATGTTATTATATTAACAATATAATATTAACAATGTTATTCGTATCCAAGGAAACGTATAGGTTTATATGATAAAGGCATTTAAAACGATATCTTTTTGACTTTTTTGCATTCTGCGCCTTTTAGTCTCCAAGAAATAAAAATGTCATTATATCAACAATTTCATATCAACAATGTCTTTCGTTTCCAAGGAAATGTGTCAGTTAACGGAGTAGGCAATTGAAACCTTTTTTCCGACTATTTTTCATCCCTGCACCTTTTCGTCTCCGAGTAATAAAAATGTTATAATATTAACAATATAATCTTAACAATGTCTTTCGTTTCCAAGGAAATGTATATGTTTATATGTTAAAGGCAGTTAAAATGTATTATTTTTGACTTTTTTGCATCATGCGCCTTTTCGTTTCCAAGAAATAAAAATGTTATTATAATAACAATATAATCTTTACAATGCCGTTCGTTTCCAAGGAAATGTGCAAGCTAAATGGAGTAGGCAGTTGAAACCTTTTTTTTTAGACTTTTATGCATCCTGCGCCTTTTCGTCTCCAAGAAATAAAAATGTTATTTTATCAACAATATAATCTTAACAATGTCTTTCGTATCCAAGGAAACGAATAGGTTTATATGCTAAAGGCAGTTAAAACGATTTGTTTTTTACTTCTTTTGCATCCTGCGCCTATTCGTCTCCAAGAAATAAAAATGTTATTATATGAGCAATTTCATCTTAACAATGTCTTTCGTTTCCAAGGAAACGTATAGGTTTATATGGAAAAGGCAGTTAAAATGTTTTGTTTTCGACTTTTTTGCATCCTTCGACTTTTCGTCTCCAAAAAATAAAAATGTCATTATATCAACAATATAATCTTAACAATGTCTTTCGTTTCCAAGGAAATGTGCAAGCTAAACGCAGTAGGCAGTCAAACCTTTTTTTCGACTTTTTTGCATCCCTGCGCCTTTTCGTCTCTAAGAAATAAAAATGTTATTATATTAAAAATATAATCTTAACAATATAATTGCAATGTCTCCAAGAAATAAAAATGTCATTATATCAACAATATAATCTTAACAATGTCTTTCGTTTCCAAGGAATTGTGCAAGGTAAACGGAGTATGCAGTTGAAACCTTTTTTTTAGACTTTTTTGCATCCTGCTCCTTTTCGTCTCCAAGAAATAAAATGTCATTATATCAGCAATATAATCTTAACAATGTCTTTCTTTTCCAAGGAAACGTATAGGTTTATATGCTAAAGGCAGTTGAAACGTTTTATTATCGAGTTTTTTGCATTCTGCGCCGTTTCGTCTCCCAGAAATAAAAATGTTATTATATGAACCGTATAATCGTAAGAATGTCTTTCCTTTGCAAGGAAACGTATAGGATTAAATGCTAAAGGCAGTTAGAACGTTTCATTTTGAGTGTTTTGCATTCTGCGCCGTTTCGTCTCTAAGAAATAAAAATGTTATTATATTAACAATATAATCTTAACAATGTCTTTCGTTTCCGAGGAATTGTGCATGGTAAACAGAGTATGCAGTTGAAACCTTTTTTTTCTTATACTTTTATGCATCCTTCGCGTTTTCGTCTCCAAGAAATAAAAATGTTATTATGTTAACAATATAATCCTAACAATGTCTTTCGTTTCCAAGGATATGTGCAATCTAAACGGAGTATGCAGTTGAAACCTTTATTTGTTATTTTTTTTCATCCTGCGTCTTTTTGTCTCCAAGAAATAAAAATGTTATTATATCAACAATATAATTTTAAGAATGTCTTTCTTTTCCAACGAAACGTATAGGTTTATATGAAAAGGCAGTTAAAACGTTTTGTTTTTGACTTTTTTGCATCCTGCGGGTTTTCGTCTCCAAGAAGTAAAAATGTTATTATGATAACAATATAATCTTAACAATGTCTTTCTTTTCCAAGGAAACGTAAAGGTTTATATGCTAAAGGCAGTAAAAACGTTTTATTTGCGAGTTTTTTGTATTCTGCGCCGTTTCGTCTCCGAGAAATAAAAATGTTATTATATTAACAATATAATCTTAACAATGTCTTTCGTTTCCAAGGAAATGTGCAAGCTAAACGGAGTACGCAGTTGAAACCTTTTTTTTTGTTTTTTAGTTTTTTGGATCCTGCGCCTTTTCGTCTCCAAGAAATAAAAATGTTATTATATCATCAATATAATCTTATCAATGTATTTCTTTTCGAAGGAAACGTATAGGTTTATATGCTAAAGGCAGTTAAAACGTTTTATTTTCGAGTATTTTGCATTCTGCGCCTTTTCGTCTCGAAGAAATAAAAATGTTATTATATTAACAATATAATATTAACAATGTTATTCGTATCCAAGGAAACGTATAGGTTTATATGATAAAGGCATTTAAAACGATATCTTTTTTACTTTTTTGCATTCTGCGCCTTTTAGTCTCCAAGAAATAAAAATGTCATTATATCAACAATTTCATATCAACAATGTCTTTCGTTTCCAAGGAATTTTGTCAGTTAACGGAGTAGGCAATTGAAACCTTTTTTCCGACTATTTTTCATCCCTGCACCTTTTCGTCTCCGAGTAATAAAAATGTTATAATATTAACAATATAATCTTAACAATGTCATTCGTTTCCAAGGAATCGTGCAAGCTAAACGGATTAGGCAGTTGAAACCTTTTTATTTTTAGACGTTTTTGCGTCCTGGGCCTTTTCGTCTGCAAGAAATACAAGTCTTATTATATTAACAATATAATCTTAACCATGTCTTTCGTTTCCAAGGAAATGTATATGTTTATATGTTAAAGGCAGTTAAAATGTATTATTTTCGACTTTTTTGCATCATGCGCCTTTTCGTTTCCAAGAAATAAAAATGTTATAATAATAACAATATAATCTTTACAATGCCGTTCGTTTCCAAGGAAATGTGCAAGCTAAATGGAGTAGGCAGTTGAAACCTTTTTTTTTAGACTTTTATGCATCCTGCGCCTTTTCGTCTCCAAGAAATAAAAATGTTATTTTATCAACAATATAATCTTAACAATGTCTTTCGTATCCAAGGAAACGAATAGGTTTATATGCTAAAGGCAGTTAAAACGATTTGTTTTTTACTTCTTTTGCATCCTGCGCCTATTCGTCTCCAAGAAATAAAAATGTTATTATATGAGCAATTTCATCTTAACAATGTCTTTCGTTTCCAAGGAAACGTATAGGTTTATATGGAAAAGGCAGTTAAAATGTTTTGTTTTCGACTTTTTTGCATCCTTCGCCTTTTCGTCTCCAAAAAATAAAAATGTCATTATATCAACAATATAATCTTAACAATGTCTTTCGTTTCCAAGGAAATGTGCAAGCTAAACGCAGTAGGCAGTCAAACCTTTTTTTCGACTTTTTTGCATCCCTGCGCCTTTTCGTCTCTAAGAAATAAAAATGTCATTATATTAAAAATATAATCTTAACAATATAATTGCAATGTCTCCAAGAAATAAAAATGTCATTATATCAACAATATAATCTTAACAATGTCTTTCGTTTCCAAGGAATTGTACAAGGTAAACGGAGTATGCAGTTGAAACCTTTTTTTTAGACTTTTTTGCATCCTGCTCCTTTTCGTCTCCAAGAAATAAAATGTCATTATATCAGCAATATAATCTTAACAATGTCTTTCTTTTCCAAGGAAACGTATAGGTTTATATGCTAAAGGCAGTTGAAACGTTTTATTTTCGAGTTTTTTGCATTCTGCGCCGTTTCGTCTCCCAGAAATAAAAATGTTATTATATGAACCGTATAATCGTAAGAATGTCTTTCCTTTGCAAGGAAACGTATAGGATTAAATGCTAAAGGCAGTTAGAACGTTTCATTTTGAGTGTTTTGCATTCTGCGCCGTTTCGTCTCTAAGAAATAAAAATGTTATTATATTAACAATATAATCTTAACAATGTCTTTCGTTTCCGAGGAATTGTGCAAGGTAAACAGAGTATGCAGTTGAAACCTTTTTTTTCTTATACTTCTATGCATCCTTCGCGTTTTCGTCTCCAAGAAATAAAAATGTTATTATGTTAACAATATAATCCTAACAATGTCTTTCGTTTCCAAGGATATGTGCAATCTAAACGGAGTATGCAGTTGAAACCTTTATTTGTTATTTTTTTTCATCCTGCGTCTTTTTGTCTCCAAGAAATAAAAATGTTATTATATCAACAATATAATCTTAACAATGTCTTTCTTTTCCAACGAAACGTATAGGTTTATATGAAAAGGCAGTTAAAACGTTTTGTTTTTGACTTTTTTGCATCCTGCGGGTTTTCGTCTCCAAGAAGTAAAAATGTTATTATGATAACAATATAATCTTAACAATGTCTTTCTTTTCCAAGGAAACGTAAAGGTTTATATGCTAAAGGCAGTAAAAACGTTTTATTTGCGAGTTTTTTGTATTCTGCGCCGTTTCGTCTCCGAGAAATAAAAATGTTATTATATTAACAATATAATCTTAACAATGTCTTTCGTTTCCAAGGAAATGTGCAAGCTAAACGGAGTACGCAGTTGAAACCTTTTTTTTGTTTTTTAGTTTTTTGGATCCTGCGCCTTTTCGTCTCCAAGAAATAAAAATGTTATTATATCATCAATATAATCTTATCAATGTATTTCTTTTCGAAGGAAACGTATAGGTTTATATGCTAAAGGCAGTTAAAACGTTTTATTTTCGAGTATTTTGCATTCTGCGCCTTTTCGTCTCGAAGAAATAAAAATGTTATTATATTAACAATATAATATTAACAATGTTATTCGTATCCAAGGAAACGTATAGGTTTATATGATAAAGGCATTTAAAACGATATCTTTTTGACTTTTTTGCATTCAGCGCCTTTTAGTCTCCAAGAAATAAAAATGTCATTATATCAACAATTTCATATCAACAATGTCTTTCGTTTCCAAGGAAATGTGTCAGTTAACGGAGTAGGCAATTGAAACCTTTTTTCCGACTATTTTTCATCCCTGCACCTTTTCGTCTCCGAGTAATAAAAATGTTATAATTTTAACAATATAATCTTAACAATGTCATTCGTTTCCAAGGAATCGTGCAAGCTAAACGGATTAGGCAGTTGAAACCTTTTTATTTTTAGACGTTTTTGCGTCCTGGGCCTTTTCGTCTGCAAGAAATACAAGTCTTATTATATTAACAATATAATCTTAACCATGTCTTTCGTTTCCAAGGAAATGTATATGTTTATATGTTAAAGGCAGTTAAAATGTATTATTTTCGACTTTTTTGCATCCTTCGCCTTTTCGTCTCCAAAAAATAAAAATGTCATTATATCAACAATATAATCTTAACAATGTCTTTCGTTTCCAAGGAAATGTGCAAGCTAAACGCAGTAGGCAGTCAAACCTTTTTTTCGACTTTTTTGCATCCCTGCGCCTTTTCGTCTCTAAGAAATAAAAATGTTATTATATTAAAAATATAATCTTAACAATATAATTGCAATGTCTCCAAGAAATAAAAATGTCATTATATCAACAATATAATCTTAACAATGTCTTTCGTTTCCAAGGAATTGTGCAAGGTAAACGGAGTATGCAGTTGAAACCTTTTTTTTAGACTTTTTTGCATCCTGCTCCTTTTCGTCTCCAAGAAATAAAATGTCATTATATCAGCAATATAATCTTAACAATGTCTTTCTTTTCCAAGGAAACGTATAGGTTTATATGCTAAAGGCAGATAAAACGTTTTATTTTCGAGTTTTTTGCATTCTTCGCCGCTTCGTCTCCCAGAAATAAAAATGTTATTATATTAACAATATAATCTTAACAATGTTTTTCGTTTCTAAAGAAAAGTGGAAGCTAAACAGAGTAGGAAGTTGTAACCTTTTTTTTTAGACTTTTTTGCATCCTGTGCCTTTTCGCCTGCAAGAAATGAAAATTTTATTATAATAACAATATAATCTTAACAACGTCTTTCGTTTCCAAGGAAATGTGCAATCAATATGGAGTAGGCAGTTGAAACCTTTCTTTTTTTCGAGTTTTTTGCAACCCTGCGCCTTTTCGTCTCTAAGAAATAAAAGTGTTATTATATTAACAATATAATCTTAACAATGTCTTTCGTTTCCAACGGCTAAACGGCTAAACGGAGCAGGCTAAACGGAGTACGCAGTTGAAACCTTTTTTTTAGACTTTTTTGCATCCTGCGCCTATTCGTCTCCCAGAAATAAAAATGTTATTATATTAACAATATAATCTTAACAATGTCTTTCCTTTCTAAGGAAATGTATAGGTTTATATGCTAAAGGCATTTAAAACTATTTATTTTTGAATTTTTTTGCATCCTGCGACTTTTCGTCTCCAAGAAATAAAAATGTTATTATATGAACAATTTCATCTTAACAATGTCTTTTGTTTCCAAGGAAACGTATAGGTTTATATGCAAAAGGCAGTTAAAATGTTTTATTTTCGACTTTTTTGTATCCTGCGCCTTTTCGTCTCCAATAAGTAAAAATGTTATTATATCAACAGTATAATCATAAGAATGTCTTTCCTTTCCAAGGAAACGTATAGGATTATATGCTAAAGGCAGTTAAAACGTTTCGTTTTGAGTTTTTTGCATCCCTGCGCCTTTTCGTCTCTAAGAAATAAAAATGTTAGTATATTAAAAATATAATCTTAACAATGTCTTTCGTTTCCAAAGAATTGTGCAAGCTAAACGGATTAGGCAGTTAAAACCTTTTTATTTTTTGACGGTTTTGCACCCTGCGCCTTTTCGTCTCCAAGAAATAAAAATGTTATTATATCAACAATATAATCTTAACAATGTCTTTCTTGTGCAAGGAAACGTATAGAATTATATGCTAAAGGCATTTAAAACGATTCATTTTCGAGTTTTTTGCATCCTGCGCCTTTTCGTCTCCAAGAAATAAAAATGTTATTATATCAACAATATAATCTTAACAATGTCTTTCGTTTCCAAGGAATCGTGCAAGCTAAACGGATTAGGCAGTTGAAACCTTTTTATTTTTAGACTTTTTGCATCCTGCGCCTTTTCGTCTGCATGGAATAAAAATCATATTATATTAACAATATAATCTTAACCATGTATTTCGTTTGAAAGGAAATGTATATGTTTATATGTTAAAGGCAGTTAAAACGCTTTATTTTCGAGTTTTTTGCATTCTGCGCCGTTTCGTCTCCAAGAAATAAAAATGTTATTATAATAACAATATAATTTTAAGAATGTCTTTCTTTTCCAACGAAACGTATAGGTTTATATGAAAAGGCAGTTAAAACGTTTTGTTTTTGACTTTTTTGCATCCTGCGGGTTTTCGTCTCCAAGAAGTAAAAATGTTATTATGATAACAATATAATCTTAACAATGTCTTTCTTTTCCAAGGAAACGTAAAGGTTTATATGCTAAAGGCAGTAAAAACGTTTTATTTGCGAGTTTTTTGTATTCTGCGCCGTTTCGTCTCCGAGAAATAAAAATGTTATTATATTAACAATATAATCTTAACAATGTCTTTCGTTTCCAAGGAAATGTGCAAGCTAAACGGAGTACGCAGTTGAAACCTTTTTTTTGTTTTTTAGTTTTTTGGATCCTTCGCCTTTTCGTCTCCAAGAAATAAAAATGTTATTATATCAACAATATAATCTTATCAATGTATTTCTTTTCGAAGGAAACGTATAGGTTTATATGCTAAAGGCAGTTAAAACGTTTTATTTTCGAGTATTTTGCATTCTGCTCCTTTTCGTCTCGAAGAAATAAAAATGTTATTATATTAACAATATAATATTAACAATGTTATTCATATCCAAGGAAACGTATAGGTTTATATGATAAAGGCATTTAAAACGATTTCTTTTTGACTTTTTTGCATTCTGCGCCTTTTAGTCTCCAAGAAATAAAAATGTCATTATATCAACAATTTCATATCAACAATGTCTTTCCTTTCCAAGGAAATGTGTCAGTTAACGGAGTAGGCAGTTGAAACCTTTTTTCCGACTATTTTTCATCCCTGCACCTTTTCGTCTCCGAGTAATAAAAATGTTATAATATTAATAATATAATCTTAACAATGTCATTCGTTTCCAAGGAAGTGTGCAAGCTAAACGGAGTACGCAGTTGAAACCTTTTTTTTAGAGTTTTTTGCATCCTGCGCCTTTTCGTCTCCAGGAAATAAAAATGTTATTATATCAACAATTAATCTTAACAATGTCTTTCTTGTCCAAGGAAACGTATAGAATTATATGCTAAAGGCATTTAAAACGATTCATTTTCCAGTTTTTTGCATCCTGCGCCGTTTCGTCTCCAAGAAATAAAAATGTTATTATATCAACAATATAATCTTAACAATGTCTTTCGTTTCCAAGGAATTGTATATGTTTATATGTTAAAGGCAGTTAAAACGTATTATTTTCGACTTTTTTGCATCATGCGCCTTTTCGTTTCCAAGAAATAAAAATGTTATTATAATAACAATATAATCTTTACAATGCCGTTCGTTTCCAAGGAAATGTGCAAGCTAAATGGAGTAGGCAGTTGAAACCTTTTTTTTTAGACGTTTTTGCGTTCTGCGCCTTTTCGTCTGCAAGAAATACAAGTCTTATTATATTAACAATATAATCTTAACCATGTCTTTCGTTTCCAAGGAAATGTATATGTTTATATGTTAAAGGCAGTTAAAACGTATTATTTTCGACTTTTTTGCATCATGCGCCTTTTCGTTTCCAAGAAATACAAATGTTATTATAATAACAATATAATCTTTACAATGCCGTTCGTTTCCAAGGAAATGTGCAAGCTAAATGGAGTAGGCAGTTGAAACCTTTTTTTTTTAGACTTTTTCGCATCCTGCGCCTTTTCGTCTCCAAGAAATAAAAATGTTATTTTATCAACAATATAATCTTAACAATGTCTTTCGTATCCAAGGAAACGAATAGGTTTATATGCTAAAGGCAGTTAAAACGATTTGTTTTTTACTTCTTCTGCATCCTGTGCCTATTCGTCTCCAAGAAATAAAAATGTTATTATATGAGCAATTTCATCTTAACAATGTCTTTCGTTTCCAAGGAAACGTATAGGTTTATATGGAAAAGGCAGTTAAAATATTTTGTTTTCGACTTTTTTGCATCCTTCGCCTTTTCGTCTCCAAGAAATAAAAATGTTATTATATCAACAGTATAATCATAAGAATGTCTTTCCTTTCCAAGGAGACGTATAGGATTATATGCTAAAGGCAGTTAAAACGTTTCATTTTCGAGTTTTTGGCATCCTGCGCCGTTTCGTCTCCAAAAAATAAAAATGTCATTATATCATCAATATAATCTTAACAATGTCTTTCGTTTCCAAGGAAATGTGCAAGCTAAACGCAGTAGGCAGTTCAAACCTTTTTTTCGACTTTTTTGCATCCCTGCGCCTTTTCGTCTCTGAGAAATAAAAATGTTATTATATTAAAAATATAATCTTAACAATATAATTGCAATGTCTCCAAGAAATAAAAATGTCATTATATCAACAATATAATCTTAACAATGTCTTTCGTTTCCAAGGAATTGTGCAAGGTAAACGGTATATGCAGTTGAAACCTTTTTTTTAGACTTTTTTGCATCCTGCTCCTTTTCGTCTCCAAGAAATAAAATGTCATTATATCAGCAATATAATCTTAACAATGTCTTTCTTTTCCAAGGAAACGTATAGGTTTATATGCTAAAGGCAGTTGAAACGTTTTATTTTCGAGTTTTTTGCATTCTGCGCCGTTTCGTCTCCCAGAAATAAAAATGTTATTATATGAACCGTATAATCGTAAGAATGTCTTTCCTTTGCAAGGAAACGTATAGGATTAAATGCTAAAGGCTGTTAGAACGTTTCATTTTGAGTGTTTTGCATTCTGCGCTGTTTCGTCTCTAAGAAATAAAAATGTTATTATATTAACAATATAATCTTAACAATGTCTTTCGTTTCCAAGGATATGTGCAAGCTAAACGGAGTACGCAGTTGAAACCTTTTTTTTTAGACGTTTTTGCATCCTGCGCCTATTCGTCTCCAAGAAATAAAAATGTTATTATATCAACAATATAATCTTAACAATGTCTTTCTTTTCCAAGGAAACGTATAGGTTTATATGCTAAAGGCAGTGTAAACGCTTTATTTTCGAGTTTTTTGCATTCTGCGCCGTTTCGTCTCCCAGAAATAAAAATGTTATTATATTAACAATATAATCTTAACAATGTCTTTCGTTTCTAAGGAAATGTATAGGTTTATATGCTAAAGGCATTTAAAACGATTTTTTTTTACTTTTTTTGCATCCTGCGACTTTTCGTCTCCAAGAAATAAAAATGTTATTATATTAACAATATAATATTAACAATGTCTTCCGTTTCCACGGAAATGTATATCTTTATATGCAAAAGGCAGATAAAACTTTTTATGTCCGATTTCTTTGCATCCTGCGCCGTTTCGTCTCCAAGAATTAAAAATGTTATTATAATAACAATATAATCTTAACAATGTCTTTCGTTTCCGAGGAATTGTGCAAGGTAAACAGAGTATGCAGTTGAAACATTTTTTTTCTTATACTTTTATGCATCCTTCGCGTTTTCGTCTCCAAGAAATAAAAATGTTATTATGTTAACAATATAATCCTAACAATGTCTTTCGTTTCCAAGGATATGTGCAATCTAAACGGAGTATGCAGTTGAAACCTTTATTTGTTATTTTTTTTCATCCTGCGTCTTTTTGTCTCCAAGAAATAAAAATGTTATTATATCAACAATATAATTTTAAGAATGTCTTTCTTTTCCAACGAAACGTATAGGTTTATATGAAAAGGCAGTTAAAACGTTTTGTTTTTGACTTTTTTGCATCCTGCGGGTTTTCGTCTCCGAGAAGTAAAAATGTTATTATGATAACAATATAATCTTAACAATGTCTTTCTTTTCCAAGGAAACGTAAAGGTTTATATGCTAAAGGCAGTAAAAACGTTTTATTTGCGAGTTTTTTGTATTCTGCGCCGTTTCGTCTCCGAGAAATAAAAATGTTATTATATTAACAATATAATCTTAACAATGTCTTTCGTTTCCAAGGAAATGTGCAAGCTAAACGGAGTACGCAGTTGAAACCTTTTTTTTGTTTTTTAGTTTTTTGGATCCTGCGCCTTTTCGTCTCCAAGAAATAAAAATGTTATTATATCAACAATATAATCTTATCAATGTATTTCTTTTCGAAGGAAACGTATAGGTTTATATGCTAAAGGCAGTTAAAACGTTTTATTTTCGAGTATTTTGCATTCTGCGCCTTTTCGTCTCGAAGAAATAAAAATGTTATTATATTAACAATATAATATTAACAATGTTATTCGTATCCAAGGAAACGTATAGGTTTATATGATAAAGGCATTTAAAACGATATCTTTTTGACTTTTTTGCATTCTGCGCCTTTTAGTCTCCAAGAAATAAAAATGTCATTATATCAACAATTTCATATCAACAATGTCTTTCGTTTCCAAGGAAATGTGTCAGTTAACGGAGTAGGCAATTGAAACCTTTTTTCCGACTATTTTTCATCCCTGCACCTTTTCGTCTCCGAGTAATAAAAATGTTATAATATTAACAATATAATCTTAACAATGTCATTCGTTTCCAAGGAATCGTGCAAGCTAAACGGATTAGGCAGTTGAAACCTTTTTATTTTTAGACGTTTTTGCGTCCTGGGCCTTTTCGTCTGCAAGAAATACAAGTCTTATTATATTAACAATATAATCTTAACCATGTCTTTCGTTTCCAAGGAAATGTATATGTTTATATGTTAAAGGCAGTTAAAACGTATTATTTTCGACTTTTTTGCATCATGCGTCTTTTCGTTTCGAAGAAATAAAAATGTTATTATAATAACAATATAATCTTTACAATGCCGTTCGTTTCCAAGGAAATGTGCAAGCTAAATGGAGTAGGCAGTTGAAACCTTTTTTTTTAGACTTTTATGCATCCTGCGCCTTTTCGTCTCCAAGAAATAAAAATGTTATTTTATCAACAATATAATCTTAACAATGTCTTACGTATCCAAGGAAACGAATAGGTTTATATGCTAAAGGCAGTTAAAACGATTTGTTTTTTACTTCTTTTGCATCCTGCGCCTATTCGTCTCCAAGAAATAAAAATGTTATTATATGAGCAATTTCATCTTAACAATGTCTTTCGTTTCCAAGGAAACGTATAGGTTTATATGGAAAAGGCAGTTAAAATGTTTTGTTTTCGACTTTTTTGCATCCTTCGCCTTTTCGTCTCCAAAAAATAAAAATGTCATTATATCAACAATATAATCTTAACAATGTCTTTCGTTTCCAAGGAAATGTGCAAGCTAAACGCAGTAGGCAGTCAAACCTTTTTTTCGACTTTTTTGCATCCCTGCGCCTTTTCGTCTCTAAGAAATAAAAATGTTATTATATTAAAAATATAATCTTAACAATATAATTGCAATGTCTCCAAGAAATAAAAATGTCATTATATCAACAATATAATCTTAACAATGTCTTTCGTTTCCAAGGAATTGTGCAAGGTAAACGGAGTATGCAGTTGAAACCTATTTTTTAGACTTTTTTGCATCCTGCTCCTTTTCGTCTCCAAGAAATAAAATGTCATTATATCAGCAATATAATCTTAAAAATGTCTTTCTTTTCCAAGGAAACGTATAGGTTTATATGCTAAAGGCAGATAAAACGTTTTATTTTCGAGTTTTTTGCATTCTTCGCCGCTTCGTCTCCCAGAAATAAAAATGTTATTATATTAACAATAAAATCTTAACAATGTATTTCGTTTCTAAGGAAAAGTGGAAGCTAAACAGAGTAGGCAGTTGTAACCTTTTTTTTTTAGACTTTTTTGCATCCTGTGCCTTTTCGCCTGCAAGAAATGAAAATTTTATTATAATAAAAATATAATCTTAACAACGTCTTTCGTTTCCAAGGAAATGTGCAATCAATATGGAGTAGGCAGTTGAAACCTTTCTTTTTTTCGAGTTTTTTGCATCCCTGCGCCTTTTCGTCTCTAAGAAATAAAAGTGTTATTATATTAACAATATAATCTTAACAATGTCTTTCGCTTCCAAGGATATGTGCAGGCTAAACGGAGTACGCAGTTGAAACCTTTTTTTTAGACTTTTTTGCATCCTGCGCCTATTCGTCTCCCAGAAATAAAAATGTTATTATATTAACAATATAATCTTAACAATGTCTTTCCTTTCTAAGGAAATGTATAGGTTTATATGCTAAAGGCATTTAAAACGATTTATTTTTGACTTTTTTTGCATCCTGCGACTTTTCGTCTCCAATAAATAAAAATGTTATTATATGAACAATTTCATCTTAACAATGTCTTTTGTTTCCAAGGAAACGTATAGGTTTATATGCAAAAGGCAGTTAAAATGTTTTATTTTCGACTTTTTTGTATCCTGCGCCTTTTCGTCTCCAAGAAGTAAAAATGTTATTATATCAACAGTATAATCATAAGAATGTCTTTCCTTTCCAAGGAAACGTATAGGATTATATGCTAAAGGCAGTTAAAACGTTTCATTTTGAGTTTTTTGCATCCCTGCTCCTTTTCGTCTCTAAGAAATAAAAATGTTAGTATATTAAAAATATAATCTTAACAATGTCTTTGTTTCCAAAGAATTGTGCAAGCTAAACGGATTAGGCAGTTAAAACCTTTTTATTTTTTGACGGTTTTGCATCCTGCGCCTTTTCGTCTCCAAGAAATAAAAATGTTATTATATCAACAATATAATCTTAACAATGTCTTTCTTGTGCAAGGAAAGGTATAGAATTATATGCTAAAGGCATTTAAAACGATTCATTTTCGAGTTTTTTGCATCCTGCGCCGTTTCGTCTCCAAGAAATAAAAATGTTATTATATCAACAATATAATCTTAACAATGTCTTTCGTTTCCAATGAATCGTGCAAGCTAAACGGATTAGGCAGTTGAAACCTTTTTATTTTTAGACTTTTTGCATTCTGCGCCTTTTCGTCTGCATGGAATAAAAATCATATTATATTAACAATATAATCTTAACCATGTCTTTCGTTTGAAAGGAAATGTATATGTTTATATGTTAAAGGCAGTTAAAACGCTTTATTTTCGAGTTTTTTGCATTCTGCGCCGTTTCGTCTCCCAGAAATAAAAATGTTAATATATCAACAATATAATCTTAACAATGTCTTTCTTGTCCAAGGAAACGTAAAGGTTTATATGCTAAAGGCAGTAAAAACGTTTTATTTGCGAGTTTTTTGTATTCTGCGCCGTTTCGTCTCCGAGAAATAAAAATGTTATTATATTAACAATAAAATCTTAACGATGTCTTTCGTTTCCAAGGAAATGTGCAAACTAAACGGAGTATCGCAGTTGAAACTTTTTTTTCGACTTTTTTGCATCCCTGCGTCTTTTCGTCTCTAAGAAATAAAAATGTTATTATATTAACAATATAATCTTAACAATGTCTTTCGTTTCCAAGGAAATGTGCAAGCTAAACGGAGTACGCAGTTGAAACCTTTTGTTTGTTTTTTAGTTTTTTGGATCCTGCGCCTTTTCGTCTCCAAGAAATAAAAATGTTATTATATCAACAATATAATCTTATCAATGTATTTCTTTTCGAAGGAAACGTATAGGTTTGTATGCTAAAGGCAGTTAAAATGTTTTATTTTCGAGTATTTTGCATTCTGCGCCTTTTCGTCCCGAAGAAATAAAAATGTTATTATATTAACAATATAATATTAACAATGTTATTCATATCCAAGGAAACGTATAGGTTTATATGATAAAGGCATTTAAAACGATTTCTTTTTGACTTTTTTGCATTCTGCGCCTTTTAGTCTCCAAGAAATAAAAATGTCATTATATCAACAATTTCATATCAACAATGTCTTTCCTTTCCAAGGAAATGTGTCAGTTAACGGAGTAGGCAGTTGAAACCTTTTTTCCGACTATTTTTCATCCCTGCACCTTTTCGTCTCCGAGTAATAAAAATGTTATAATATTAATAATATAATCTTAACAATGTCATTCGTTTCCAAGGAAGTGTGCAAGCTAAACGGAGTACGCAGTTGAAACCTTTTTTTTAGAGTTTTTTGCATCCTGCGCCTTTTCGTCTCCAGGAAATAAAAATGTTATTATATCAACAATATAATCTTAACAATGTCTTTCTTGTCCAAGGAAACGTATAGAATTATATGCTAAAGGCATTTAAAACGATTCATTTTCCAGTTTTTTGCATCCTGCGCCGTTTCGTCTCCAAGAAATAAAAATGTTATTATATCAACAATATAATCTTAACAATGTCTTTCGTTTCCAAGGAATCGTGCAAGCTAAACGGATTAGGCAGTTGAAACCTTTTTATTTTTAGACGTTTTTGCGTTCTGCGCCTTTTCGTCTGCTAGAAATACAAGTCTTATTATATTAACAATATAATCTTAACCATGTCTTTCGTTTCCAAGGAAATGTATATGTTTATATGTTAAAGGCAGTTAAAACGTATTATTTTCGACTTTTTTGCATCATGCGCCTTTTCGTTTCCAAGAAATAAAAATGTTATTATAATAACAATATAATCTTTACAATGCCGTTCGTTTCCAAGGAAATGTGCAAGCTAAATGGAGTAGGCAGTTGAAACCTTTTTTTTTAGACTTTTTCGCATCCTGCGCCTTTTCGTCTCCAAGAAATAAAAATGTTATTTTATCAACAATATAATCTTAACAATGTCTTTCGTATCCAAGGAAACGAATAGGTTTATATGCTAAAGGCAGTTAAAACGATTTGTTTTTTACTTCTTTTGCATCCTGCGCCTATTCGTCTCCAAGAAATAAAAATGTTATTATATGAGCAATTTCATCTTAACAATGTCTTTCGTTTCCAAGGAAACGTATAGGTTTATATGGAAAAGGCAGTTAAAATATTTTGTTTTCGACTTTTTTGCATCCTTCGCCTTTTCGTCTCCAAGAAATAAAAATGTTATTATATCAACAGTATAATCATAAGAATGTCTTTCCTTTCCAAGGAGACGTATAGGATTATATGCTAAAGGCAGTTAAAACGTTTCATTTTCGAGTTTTTGGCATCCTGCGCCGTTTCGTCTCCAAAAAATAAAAATGTCATTATATCATCAATATAATCTTAACAATGTCTTTCGTTTCCAAGGAAATGTGCAAGCTAAACGCAGTAGGCAGTTCAAACCTTTTTTTCGACTTTTTTGCATCCCTGCGCCTTTTCGTCTCTAAGAAATAAAAATGTTATTATATTAAAAATATAATCTTAACAATATAATTGCAATGTCTCCAAGAAATAAAAATGTCATTATATCAACAATATAATCTTAACAATGTCTTTCGTTTCCAAGGAATTGTGCAAGGTAAACGGTATATGCAGTTGAAACCATTTTTTTAGACTTTTTTGCATCCTGCTCCTTTTCGTCTCCAAGAAATAAAATGTCATTATATAAGCAATATAATCTTAACAATGTCTTTCTTTTCCAAGGAAACGTATAGGTTTATATGCTAAAGGCAGTTGAAACGTTTTATTTTCGAGTTTTTTGCATTCTGCGCCGTTTCGTCTCCCAGAAATAAAAATATTATTATATGAACCGTATAATCGTAAGAATGTCTTTCCTTTGCAAGGAAACGTATAGGATTAAATGCTAAAGGCTGTTAGAACGTTTCATTTTGAGTGTTTTGCATTCTGCGCCGTTTCGTCTCTAAGAAATAAAAATGTTATTATATTAACAATATAATCTTAACAATGTCTTTCGTTTCCAAGGATATGTGCAAGCTAAACGGAGTACGCAGTTGAAACTTTTTTTTTAGACGTTTTTGCATCCTGCGCCTATTCGTCTCCAAGAAATAAAAATGTTATTATATCAACAATATAATCTTAACAATGTCTTTCTTTTCCAAGGAAACGTATAGGTTTATATGCTAAAGTCAGTGTAAACGCTTTATTTTCGAGTTTTTTGCATTCTGCGCCGTTTCGTCTCCCAGAAATAAAAATGTTATTATATTAACAATATAATCTTAACAATGTCTTTCGTTTCTAAGGAAATGTATAGGTTTATATGCTAAAGGCATTTAAAACGATTTTTTTTTACTTTTTTGCATCCTGCGACTTTTCGTCTCCAAGAAATAAAAATGTTATTATATTAACAATATAATATTAACAATGTCTTCCGTTTCCACGGAAATGTATATCTTTATATGCAAAAGGCAGATAAAACTTTTTATGTCCGATTTCTTTGCATCCTGCGCCGTTTCGTCTCCAAGAATTAAAAATGTTATTATAATAACAATATAATCTTAACAATGTCTTTCGTTTCCGAGGAATTGTGCATGGTAAACAGAGTATGCAGTTGAAACCTTTATTTGTTATTTTTTTTCATCCTGCGTCTTTTTGTCTCCAAGAAATAAAAATGTTATTATATCAACAATATAATTTTAAGAATGTCTTTCTTTTCCAACGAAACGTATAGGTTTATATGAAAAGCCAGTTAAAACGTTTTGTTTTTGACTTTTTTGCATCCTGCGGGTTTTCGTCTCCAAGAAGTAAAAATGTTATTATGATAACAATATAATCTTAACAATGTCTTTCTTTTCCAAGGAAACGTAAAGGTTTATATGCTAAAGGCAGTAAAAACGTTTTATTTGCGAGTTTTTTGTATTCTGCGCCGTTTCGTCTCCGAGAAATAAAAATGTTATTATATTAACAATATAATCTTAACAATGTCTTTCGTTTCCAAGGAAATGTGCAAGCTAAACGGAGTACGCAGTTGAAACCTTTTTTTTGTTTTTTAGTTTTTTGGATCCTGCGCCTTTTCGTCTCCAAGAAATAAAAATGTTATTATATCAACAATATAATCTTATCAATGTATTTCTTTTCGAAGGAAACGTATAGGTTTATATGCTAAAGGCAGTTAAAACGTTTTATTTTCGAGTATTTTGCATTCTGCGCCTTTTCGTCTCGAAGAAATAAAAATGTTATTATATTAACAATATAATATTAACAATGTTATTCGTATCCAAGGAAACGTATAGGTTTATATGATAAAGGCATTTAAAACGATATCTTTTTGACTTTTTTGCATTCTGCGCCTTTTAGTCTCCAAGAAATAAAAATGTCATTATATCAACAATTTCATATCAACAATGTCTTTCGTTTCCAAGGAAATGTGTCAGTTAACGGAGTAGGCAATTGAAACCTTTTTTCCGACTATTTTTCATCCCTGCACCTTTTCGTCTCCGAGTAATAAAAATGTTATAATATTAACAATATAATCTTAACAATGTCATTCGTGTCCAAGGAATCGTGCAAGCTAAACGGATTAGGCAGTTGAAACCTTTTTATTTTTAGACGTTTTTGCGTCCTGGGCCTTTTCGTCTGCAAGAAATACAAGTCTTATTATATTAACAATATAATCTTAACCATGTCTTTCGTTTCCAAGGAAATGTATATGTTTATATGTTAAAGGCAGTTAAAACGTATTATTTTCGACTTTTTTGCATCATGCGTCTTTTCGTTTCCAAGAAATAAAAATGTTATTATAATAACAATATAATCTTTACAATGCCGTTCGTTTCCAAGGAAATGTGCAAGCTAAATGGAGTAGGCAGTTGAAACCTTTTTTTTTAGACTTTTATGCATCCTGCGCCAGTAGAAAGAAAGTGGTACATCAACCATGAAAAGCCACATTTTTTTGGTCACCTGACCATATGGTGGCGCGGCGCATGTCTCATGTGGCAGTGACCTGAACTGGTTTGTTCAAGGTTTTTCGCATTGTTTGGTTGGAATACAAGTTTGGGATATCATTTAAGTTAATTTATATGAGCAGGTGTTTATGTTGACATTGATGGATGTAGTCATTGTTGCGATGTATGTTAATTTGGGCGTTGTCCGTTATGTCCGTATTAGGATGCTTATAAGGACAAGTTGGGATATCATTTAAGTTAATTGTTATGATACGGGATTAATGGTGAGACGAGTAGGAATGTCGTTTAAGTCCTTATTTGGGAATAGCGCAGGTGGTTGTGATTAAAAAGCGGTATGTTTAATAATGGGCGTTGCCCGTCTGTCCATATTAGGAGTCTTGGGCATTGTCCCGAGTGGACTTGTTCAAGGTTTTTGCATTTTTTGACAGAAGCGTGATTTAAAAAGTGGTATGTTTAATGATGGGCGTTGGCCGTATATCCATATTAGGAAGCTTGGGCGTTGGCCCGAAGGTGAAACTTCAAACTCATTTATCTCAGCTTCTGATTTTTTTAGTTGTGCCACTATTGCAGTCCGCGGACGATATGTAAAGGTATAGGAATGGGTCGAGCCATTGTTTGCGTGTGTGTGTTGCGATGTAATAAGTAGAATTGGACGTTTCCTTATTCGGGAATAGCATGTGGCCGAGTATGTTAATTTTGGGCGTTGCCCGTTATGTTCGGAGGTCACGTATGTTAATTTTGGGCGTTGTCCATATGTCCATATCAGGAGGTTCAAGCCATCCAATCACAAACAATGTGGTCCTATTTTTCGTTCGTTGCCTGGACTACAAAGATATTACACTCTTAAATCTATCCTATTCTTAGATATATTTTTCCCGTACCATGCACGCAACATGTCCAGCCCATTTATACCTCTTTGATTTAATTACCCTTCTTAGATATATCTTTCCTGTACCATGCATGCAACATGTCCAGCCCATTTCTACCTCTTTGATTTAATTACCCTAATTATATTCGGTGAAAAATACAGGATATGAAGCTCGTTATTATGCAATTTTCTCCAGTCCCCATTTTCATGAAGAATAGCACTGGTAGAGAAAGGGTATCTTTTCAAATAACTGGTAGCTTGAAGACATATTTAACCACCATATTGATTACCGAACATTAATAATAATAATGTGGTGTGGTCTCTGGTGCGCATTGTGGTTTATGGTAACCATCCGCATGTGGCCTAATGACCACAAAAATGTGGTCTTTTGTGGCCCGTGGCAATTATGGGCGTTGTCCGTATGTCCTACCGTACATCAATAATAATAATAATAATAATAATAATAATAATAATAATAATAATACACGTGGTATGATGTAGGGAGGAGTAGGAGGAGGAACTTAACCTTATTTTCCTCTCTAGCTATACATGTCCGTGAGGAGGAGGAAGAGTAGGAGTAGGAGTAGGAGGAGGAGGAGTGTGGAGGAGTAGGGAGGAGGAGGAGTGTGGAGGAGTAGGGAGGAGGAGGAGTGTGGAGGAGTAGGAAGAGTATGGAGGAGGAACTTAACCTTATTTTCCTCTCTAGCTATACATGTCCGGGAGGAGGAGGAGGAGGAGGAGGAAGAGGAAGAGGAGAAGGAAGAGTAGGAGTAGGAGTAGGAGGAGGAGGAGTGTGGAGGTGTAGGGAGGAGTAGGAGGAGTAGGAGGAGGAGGATTATTGTATAAATTACGATATAACCTTTGTCTACTGGATATGTCCAATCAATATGTGTGTATAACATCTATCCTGAGGATGTTCTAAATATTATCTGTTTAATATGCTTTTTTCCCTCTATTTCTTTGTAATTTACATCAACATTGTTTGAGTTGTTACGCAATCTAGTTATCTTGGAACAGTTGAAGATCGGAAGGCGAAGAAGAAACGTCATCATGTCTTCGAACGCTTATCCTCGTACATCCTGGCGTGCTCTCGATATGAAAAAGGAAAGTGATCGCTTGAAAACATATGGAAGATGGGCTTTGTCTTTCATGAATCCATTGCTTCTGGCCTCTGAGGGATTTTATTACACGGGACACGATGATACTGTTCGTTGTGCTTTTTGCAAGGTTGAACTTGGACATTGGAATGATGGAGATGATCCTCAGAAGGACCACGAACGCTTCTCACAATTTTGCACATTTTTGAAAGAAAAATTAAATAAAAATGTATTCTAAATATTCCATCTTGTGTTGTAATCATTTCTCAGTGTGGTCTGTTCAAACATGCCATGATGACGTCTCCTGAACCTATGCTCTTATTCATGATTCAAAAGTACATGTAGAATAGAAATAATACATATCTTCTGTATAAAAGAAGATTTTATAGATAGTTTATAGATAGTTACTTAATGTATAAGTGATTTCGATTCCTCTGTCTACTGTTCAGAACAGATGAACAAAGCAACCAGTTAAAATGTATGTTTCATTGTCTTAATACTACAAAGTGTGCTTTAACCAATGTTAAGGTTTTACTGTTTTGGTGGAATAAAAAAATTATAAGGCTTTGTATTAAAATACTTTGTATTATTACTTTCCACTCTCTTACACTTTATCAAGCTGTCCTAGCCACTATCCTAACATATTTAAATTGTTTACATTTGTCAGTTCTTCATATCGTTCGTGGGCTGCAATAGTGGCACAACTGAAAAAATCAGAAGCTGGGATAAATGAATTTGAAGTTTCACCTTGTATTGAAATGCATCATTCATAGGACTCACTGATGGAATAAATGGCAAAAGGTACTAAATGGCTCCGTAAGGGTTCAGTTAATAATAACATCATAAAAATTTTACCCCCTCACCCTTCTTGTTGTTTTCAGGACTCATTTTTTTAGATGTGTCAATATTGCTGAATGTTTGTAATACATTACGTTGGGCTATCTTGGAAGTTTGTGGCTTATGAAACGAATGTACAGGCAAAAAACGACATTTTTTGTGGTCATCAGGTCACGTATATTATTATTATTATTATTGATGTACGGTAATCAATATGGTGGTTAAATATGTCTTCAAGCTACCAGTTATTTGAAAAGATACCCTTTCTCTACCAGTGCTATTCTTCTTCATGAAAATGGGGACTGGAGAAAATTGCATAATAAAGAGTTTCATATCCTGTATCTTTCAGCGAATATAATTAGGGTAATTAAATCAAAGAGGAAGAAATTGGCTGGACATGTTGCGTTCATGGTACAGGAAAGATATATCTAAGAAGGGTAATTAAATCAAAGAGGAAGAAATGGGCTGGACATGTTGCGTGCATGGTACAGGAAAGATATATCTAAGAAGGGTAATTAAATCAAAGAGGAAGAAATGGGCTGGTCATGTTGCGTGCATGGTACGGGAAAGATATATCTAAGAATAGGATAGATTTAAGAGTGTAATATCTTTGTAGTCCAGGCAACGAACGAAAAATAGGACCACATTGTTTGTGATTTGATGGCCAGAAAAGACAACATTTTTTGCGGTCATCAGGACACGTGTATTATTATTATTATTATTATTATTATTATTATTGATGTACGGTAGGACAAACGGACAACGCCCATAATTGCCACGGGCCACAAAAGACCACATTTTTGCGGTCATTAGGCCACGTGCGGATGGCCACCATAAACCACAATGCGCACCAGAGACCACATTTTTTGTGGTGATGGTCACCACAAACCACAATGGCCACAACAGACCACATTGTTTGTGATTTGATGGCCAGAAAAGACCACATTTTTTTGTGGTCATCAGGCCACGTGTATTATTATTATTATTGTTATTATTATTATTATTATTATTATTATTGATGTACGGTAATCAATATGGTGGTTAAATATGTCTTCAAGCTACCAGTTATTTGAAAAGATACCCTTTCTCTACCAGTGCTATTCTTCTTCATGAAAATGGGGACTGGAGAAAATTGCATAATAACGAGTTTCATATCCTGTATCTTTCAGCGAATATAATTAGGGTAATTAAATCAAAGAGGAAGAAATGGGCTGGACATGTTGCGTGCATGGTACAGGAAAGATATATCTAAGAAGGGTAATTAAATCAAAGAGGAAGAAATGGGCTGGACATGTTGCGTGCATGGTACAGGAAAGATATATCTAAGAAGGGTAATTAAATCAAAGAGGAAGAAATGGGCTGGACATGTTGCGTGCATGTTAGAGGAAAGATATATCTAAGAAGGGTAATTAAATCAAAGAGGAAGAAATGGGCTGGACATGTTGCGTGCATGGTACGGCAAAGATATATCTAAGAATAGGATAGATTTAAGAGTGTAATATCTTTGTAGTCCAGGCAACGAACGAAAAATAGGACTACATTGTTTGTGATTTGATGGCCAGAAAAGACAACATTTTTTGCGGTCATCAGGCCACGTGTATTATTACTATTATTATTATTGATGTACGGTAGGACATACGGACAACGCCCATAATTGCCACGGGCAACAAAAGACCACATTTTTTCGGTCATTAGGCCACGTGCGGATGGCCGCCATAAACCACAATGCGCACCAGAGACCACATTTTTTTTGTGGTGATGGTCACCACAAACCACAACAGACCACATTGTTTGTGATTTGATGGCCAGAAAAGACCACATTTTGTTGTGGTCATCAGGCCACGTGTATTATTATTATTATTATTATTATTATTATTATTATTATTATTATTATTATTATTTTTTTTATTTTTTATTATTATTATTATTATTGATGTACGGTAATCAATATGGTGGTTAAATATGTCTTCAAGCTACCAGTTATTTGAAAAGATACCCTTTCTCTACCAGTGCTATTCTTCTTCATGAAAATGGGGACTGGAGAAAATTGCATAATAACGAGTTTCATATCCTGTATCTTTCACCGAATATAATTAGGGTAATTAAATCAAAGAGGAAGAAACGGGCTGGACATGTTGCGTGCATGGTACAGGAAAGATATATCTAAGAAGGGTAATTAAATCAAAGAGGAAGAAATGGGCTGGACATGTTGCGTGCATGGTACGGCAAAGATATATCTAAGAATAGGATAGATTTAAGAGTGTAATATCTTTGTAGTCCTGGCAACGAACGAAAAATAGGACCACATTGTTTGTGATTTGATGGCCAGATTAAAGAATTTCCTCCTGTTTGGTTGCGTCATCTGCTTCAAGTAATCGTAATATTTTTATACCTTGCATGACCCTGAACAATTGCATTAATTTAAGTTACCTATTAATTTAGGATAAACATTAAATTAATTAAATAAATTTCAAATTTAACTCGTCCATGTAGTACATACACTGTATAATTGTGGTCTTTTACAGAATTTACAACTGAAATAAGACATTAAATTACAAATATGGCCTAAATATGATCAAGACCATCTCACTCTCAAGTTACCAGAAAACCGTTTTGAGGATTAAATTAAAGAGAAATGTAATATGATAATATCACTTTCATACTTCTCTCTCCAAAAACCTATGATATAATAATAAACATACCGTATTACCATACCTCGTACTGTTTTTTCTATGTCCAGGGTAGAGAAGGTTATGTGACTGCATTATTTTTGTAGATTTAATTCTTTAACATTTATTTATAACATGGATTATATTGATAGTTCTCTAATTTAAAAAAAGCCTAAATAAGACAAGGCATTTATGACACCGAAATATTTAAATAATTATGTACAAACACAGTAGTTATATTTGGTCATCCCTGGTATAAGAAAGAAGCTTGCACGCTAACCTTGATTTCTTCATTCTCACACATATACAACCGGTTATTTTAAATGTATATATTACGTGAAAAACTGGAATAGTGACACTTTTCAAGCTGTGCCAATGTTGCAGAAGTATTTAATTGTTTTCTGCAGGACATCTATAATTGTGCCGGTTTTTATGTGTCAATATTGCAGCACACGAACGATATGTTAAGGATACATTCAAGGTCTCAGAAATGATAGAACAATATTATATAATATTTAATATTTATTTAATATGTAATCACAGATCAACGAGACTACTTCAAAACAGAAATATATTCTACCAACAAATGACAGAAGTGTTGTTGTTAAATGCTCTGTTTTGTTATTTACCTTGGCTGTAATAGTGACACTTTTCAAGCTGTGCCAATGTTGCAGAATTATTTAATTGTTTTCTGCAGGGCATCTATAATACCTGGAACCAAGACAACTTGTGCAATTCGAGGTAAAAAATTAAAAAAAAGGAAGTCACACTTGGAATATGCATCATCAGAAAGTCACACTTGGAATATGCATCATCAGAGAATAATAAAATACCAGGCTATGTAGCGTATTTTTTTTAGGATATTAATGTTTATTCAGAATTCAAATCTAAAGTGGGTTCCCTTCGATTACAGTGTATTTCTCGGGTACAAACTATACAGCCTATTTTCTAATTCTATATTCTCTTCTTACCGCTTCTTTGTGGAGCCTTTCCTCTTTTAAGTTATACAAGTGGTTACCCAGCGTTAAGAGATCTTCATCCAGCTTATCTTTTTCGATCCCTCTTTCCACCCCGAACCAGATGTATAGCTCATACAGGCTGTCTCTTGATGCAGCCCTTCATTTTTTAGCCAAATTTCGCAGAACGTCTTGGTTAGCCCTTCAATTTGCGTCAACTTCCCTATGTGAAATGCTGTTAAATAATTTCTTATAAATTCTAATATGTTATTGTCTGTTAATCTCGAAAACGCGTATCTCTCACACTGAAATTTCTTAGTTAATTCTACTATTTTTGATTCTTTTAACATATCGTTCCTACATCTACGAATTTTGGCTATGCAATCCGGTATTTTCGTTTCCGTATAATAGTTCGGCTTACCGACGGAACCAAGACTTAAAAAAAGGAAGTCTCACTTGGAATTTACGTCATCAGAGAATAATAAATTATGAATACCTTTTACTCCTTGCAGAGATTTCTACATTTACGCGACCAATATTCTGAATATCCCGGGAGTGGGCTGTGACATATGGTAGCATGCCGCCCCCCTCTACATATTGATCTGTGGTACCGTTGAGCATGAGGTGGCATCATCACTCTCTCATGTGGCGGTACAATGTCCTTCCAATTAAAATACCCGCATGGGTATTGTGCCAGCAGCCGCTGGCGCGGAATATGGATATGTATAACAACATCATCGTTATCGGGCGCCATGGGGCCACCGCCTAATAATGCCGAATGTACGAACGTTGATGTAGATGGATCTGGTAACGGTGACGACCTAGGTTGGACGTATTCCTCAGATATCTCTTCGGCGGCGGTAACGAGCGCCATGGGGCCATCATCTAATAATACTGATGGCTGTGCAGACGTTGATGTGGATGGCTCTGGTAACGGCGACATTGTTGTAGACGGCTCTGGTGCCTGTGACGATCCCTGTTGAACGTTCTCCTCATATGATGACGGTGACTTTGGTAGAGATATTATGATTGTTGACTGTGACGACATTGTTGAGGACGGCTCTGGTGCATGTGACGATCCCTGTTGAACGTGCTTATCATCTGATGATGGCGACATTGGTGGGGACATTATTCTAAAATAAATAACGATAGCACTCGTTATACAAATTGTATGTATAAGTCGTTTAGCATGCGTTGGTTTTCAACTATCATAATTTTTGATATGATGCTTTGCCCTGACTGACCGGCTTAATGACAGAAAATCAACGAAAAACATAAACTATTAGGTAGAGGCTTGGAAGTTTGACAGTATCTTCGTTTCATAATATAGGTGCTCACTATATAAGGATTTTGAAAATTTTTTATTTTTAACTGCCAAAATTCAAAATGTTTATTTGAATTGTATTGTTGACAATCTTTGCATAATGCTCTGGAAATAAATGAAAAAAAACTTTAAAAATAATGGAAGGTTTTAAAATATATACATATTTATGTAAAATAATCAATAAATTCGGCCGGGCTTGAATGTATATCAGTTGAAATCTTTTAGTACTTACGTCAACGTAGGAGAGTACGAAGAAGATCTCTCCTCACTCCTGGACGCAATATGTCGATTCATTCTTAATTCCTTGTAGTAGTGATAAGATTTCCATTTTACCATTTTCTTATATAGCGCTCTGAACTCCAATTCTCCTTCCAATGGATCGACTTGACCATCCGTTGTCCATAAAAACACACCTGCACATGAACAACGCTTATAATTAATTTCCGCTTAGGTCAATGTCAAAGTCTCCTAATATGAACATACGGGCATCGCCCAAAATTAACTACTTTTAATTTAAGTTTTCTGACATTAATTAATGATAGGCGTTGTTCATGTGCAGGTGTGTTTTCATGGACAACAGATGGTCAAGTCGATCCATTGGAAGGAGAATTGGAGTTCAGAGCGCTATATAACCGCTTAGGTCAATGTCAAAGCCTCCTAATTTGAACATACGGGCAACGCCCAAAATTAATTTAAGTTTTCTGACATTGACCTAAGCGGAAATTAATTATAGGTGTTGTTCATGTGCAGGTGTGTTTTTATGGACAACAGATGGTTAAGTCGATCCATTGGAAGGAGAATTGGAGTTCAGAGCGCTATATAAGAAAATGGTAAAATGGAAATCTTATCACTACTACAAGGAATTAAGAATGAATCTACATATGGCGTCCAGGAGTGAGGAGAGATCTTCTTCGTACTCTCCTACGTTGACGTAAGTACTAAAAGATCTCAACTGATATACATTCAAGCCCGGTCGAATTTACTGATTATTTTACATAAATATGTATATATTTTAAAACCTTCCATTATTTTTAAAGTCTTGTTTCATTTATTTCCAGAGCATTATGTAAAGATTGTCAACAATACATTGTTGCTATGTCGTCTGTGATTATATTTTACAATTCAAATAAACACTTTGAATTTTGGTTTATTTTAGAATAATGTCCCCACCAACGTCGCCATCATCAGATGAGAAGCACGTTGAACAGGGATCGTCACATGCACCAGAGCCGCCCTCAACAATGTCGTCACAGTCAACAATCATAATATCTCCACCAAAGTCACCGTCATCAGATGAGGAGAACGTTCAACAGGGATCGTCACAGGCACCAGAGCCGTCTACAACAATGTCGCCGTTACCAGAGCCATCCACATCAACGTCTGCACAGCCATCATTATTATTAGATGATGGCCCCATGGCGCTCGTTACCGCCGCCGAAGAGATATATGAGGAATACGTCCAACCTAGGTCGTCACCGTTACCAGATCCATCTACATCAACATTCGCACATTCGGCATTATTAGGCGGTGGCCCCATGGCGCCCGATAACGATGATGTTGTTATACATATCCATATTCCGCGCCAGCGGCTGCTGGTACAATACCCATGCGGGTATTTTAATTGGAAGGACATTGTACCACCACATGAGAGAGTGATGATGCCACCTCATGCTCAACGGTACCACAGATCAATATGTAGCGGGGGGCGGCATACTACCATATGTGACAACCCACTCCCGGGATATTCAGAGTATTGGTCGCGTAAATGTAGAAATCTCTGCAAGGAGTAAAAGGTATTCATATTTTATTATTCTCTGATGACGTAAATTCCAAGTGAGACTTCCTTTTTTTTTTAATTCATTTTACCTCGAATTGCACAAGTTGTCTTGGTTACAGGTAAAAATAAATGGTACAAAATACGCTACATAACCTGGTATTTTATTATTCTCTGATGACGCATATTCCAAGTGTGACTTCCTTTTTTTAAATTTTTTACCTCGAATTGCACAAGTTGTCTTGGTTCCAGGTAAAATAAATGGGGCATAATACGCTACATAACCTGGATCGTTACAGTTAATATTTTACTATGAGTGAAAAATATGTAGATTCATTCTTAATTCCCTGTAGTAGTGATAAGATTTCCTATTAAACGTACATGTAGAATAGAAATTATACATAACGTATGTATAAAAGAAGATTTTATAGATAGTTTATAGATAGTTACTTAATGTATAAGTGATTTCGATACCTCTGTCTACTATTCAGAACAGATGAACAAAGCAACCTGTTAAAATGTATGTTTCATTGTGTTAATACTACAAAGTGTGCTTTAACCAATGTTAAGGTTTTACTGTTTTGGTGGAATAAAAAAATTATAAGGTTTTGTATTAAAATACTTTGTATTATTACTTTCCACTCTCTTACACTTTATCAAGCTGTCCTAGCCACTCTCCTAACATATTTAAATTGTTTACATTTGTCAGTTTTTCATGTCGTTCGTCGGCTGCAATAATGACACAACTGAAAAAATCAGAAGCTGAGATACATGAGTTTGAAGTTTCACCTTGTATTGAAATGCATCATTCATAGGATTCACTGATGGAATAAATGGCAAACGGTACTAAATGGCTCCGTAAGGGTTCAGTTAATAATAACATCATATTGTACCCCCTCACCCTTCTTGTTGTTTTCAGGACTCATTTTTTTAGATGTGCCACTATTGCTGAATGTTTGTAATACATTACGTTGGGCTATCTTGGAAGTTTGTGGCTTATGAAACGAATGTACAGGCAAAAAACGACATTTTTTGTGGTCATCAGGTCACGTATATTATTATTATTATTATTATTATTATTTATGTACGGTAATCAATATGGTGGTTAAATATGTCTTCAAGCTACCAGATATTTGAAAAGATACCCTTTCTCTACCAGTGCTATTCTTCATGAAAATGGGGACTGGAGAAAATTGCACGCCACGTGTATTATTATTATTATTATTATTATTATTATTATTATTATTGATGTACGGTAGGACATACGGACAACGTCCATAATTGCCACGGGCCACAAAAGACCACATTTTTGTGGTCATTAGGCAACATGCGGATGGTCACCATAAACCACAATGCGCACCAGAGACCACATTATTATTATTGATGTACGGTAATCAATATGGTGGTTAAATATGTCTTCAAGCTACCAGTTATTTGAAAAGATACCCTTTCTCTACCAGTGCTATTCTTCATGAAAATGGGGACTGGAGAAAATTGCATAATAACGAGCTTCATATCCTGTATTTTTCACCGAATATAGTTAGGGTAATTAAATCAAAGAGGAAGAAATGGGCTGGACATGTTGCGTGCATGGTACAGGAAAGATATATCTATGAAGGGTAATTAAATCAAAGAGGAAGAAATGGGCTGGACATGTTGCGTGCATGGTACGGGAAAGATATATCTAAGAATAGGATAGATTTAAGAGTGTAATATCTTTGTAGTCCAGGCAACGAACGAAAAATAGGACCACATTGTTTGTGATTTGATGGCCAGAAAAGACCACATTTTTTTTTGTGGTCATCAGGCCACGTGTATTATTATTATTATTATTATTATTATTATTATTATTATTATTGATGTACGGTAGGACATACGGACAACGTCCATAATTGCTACGGGTCACAAAAGACCACATTTTTGTGGTCATTAGGGCACATGCGGATGGTCACCATAAACCACAATGCGCACCGGAGACCACATTTTTTTTTGTGGTGAAGGTCACCACAAACCGCAATGGACACAACAGACCACATTATTTGTGATTTGATGACCAGAAAAGACCACATTTTTTGTGGTCATCAAGCCACGTGTATTATTATTATTATTATTATTATTGATGTACGGTAGAACATACGGACAACGTCCATAATTGCCACTGGCCACAAAAGACCTCATTTTTGTGGTCATTAGGCCACATGCGGATGGTCACCATAAACCACAATGCGCACCAGAGACCACATTATTATTATTATTATTCATGTACGGTAATCAATATGGTGGTTAAATATGTCTTCAAGCTACCAGTTATTTGAAAAGATACCCTTTCTCTACCAGTGCTATTCTTCATGAAAATGGGGACTGGAGAAAAGTGCATAATAACGAGCTTCATATCCTGTATTTTTCACCGAATATAATTAGGGTAATTAAATCACAGAGGAAGAAATGGGCTGGACATGTTGCGTGCATGGTACAGGAAAGATATATCTAAGAAGTGTAATTAAATCAAAGAGGAAGAAATGGGCTGGATATGTTGCGTGCATGGTACGGGAAAGATATGTCTAAGAATAGGATAGATTTAAGAGTGTAATATCTTTGTAGTCCAGGCAACGAACGAAAAAATAGGACCACATTGTTTGTGATTTGATGGCCAGAAAAGACCACATTTTTTTGTGGTCATCAGGCCACGTGTATTATTATTATTATTATTATTATTATTATTATTATTATTGATGTACGGTAGGACATACGGACAACGTCCATAATTGCTACGGGTCACAAAAGACCACATTTTTGTGGTCATTAGGGCACATGCGGATGGTCACCATAAACCACAATGCGCACCGGAGACCACATTTTTTTGTGGTGAAGGTCACCACAAACCGCAATGGACACAACAGACCACATTATTTGTGATTTGATGACCAGAAAAGACCACATTTTTTGTGGTCATCAAGCCACGTGTATTATTATTATTATTATTATTATTGATGTACGGTAGAACATACGGACAACGTCCATAATTGCCACGGGCCACAAAAGACCACATTTTTGTGGTCATTAGGCCACATGCGGATGGTCACCATAAACCACAATGCGCACCAGAGACCACATTATTATTATTATTCATGTATGGTAATCAATATGGTGGTTAAATATGTCTTCAAGCTACCAGTTATTTGAAAAGATACCCTTTCTCTACCAGTGCTATTCTTCATGAAAATGGGGACTGGAGAAAAGTGCATAATAACGAGCTTCATATCCTGTATTTTTCACCGAATATAATTAGGGTAATTAAATCAAAGAGGAAGAAATGGGCTGGACATGTTGCGTGCATGGTACAGGAAAGATATATCTAAGAAGTGTAATTAAATCAAAGAGGAAGAAATGGGCTGGATATGTTGCGTGCATGGTACGGGAAAGATATGTTTAAGAATAGGATAGATTTAAGAGTGTAATATCTTTGTAGTCCAGGCAACGAACGAAAAAATAGGACCACATTGTTTGTGATTTGATGGCCAGAAAAGACCACATTTTTTTGTGGTCATCAGGCCACGTGTATTATTATTATTATTGATGTACGGTAGGACATACGGACAACGCCCATAATTGCTACGGGTCACAAAAGACCACATTTTTGTGGTCATTAGGCCACATGCGGATGGCCACCATAAACCACAATGCGCACCAGAGACCACATTTTTTTGTGGTGATGGTCACCACAAACCACAATGGACACAACAGACCACATTATTTGTGATTTGATGACCAGAAAAGACCACATTTTTTGTGGTCATCAGGCCACGTGTATTATTATTATTATTATTATTATTGATGTACGGTAGGACATACGGACAACGCCCATAATTGCCACGGGCCACAAAAGACCACATTTTTGTGGTCATTAGGCCACATGCGGATGGTTACCATAAACCACAATGCGCACCAGAGACCACACCACATTATTATTATTAATGTTCGGTAATCAATATGGTGGTTAAATATGTCTTCAAGCTACCAGTTATTTGAAAAGATACCCTTTCTCTACCAGTGCTATTCTTCATGAAAATGGGGACTGGAGAAAATTGCATAATAACGAGCTTCATATCCTGTATTTTTCACCGAATATAATTAGGGTAATTAAATCAAAGAGGTAGAAATGGGCTGGACATGTTGCATGCATGGTACAGGAAAGATATATCTAAGAAGGGTAATTAAATCAAAGAGGTATAAATGGGCTGGACATGTTGCGTGCATGGTACGGGAAAAATATATCTAAGAATAGGATAGATTTAAGAGTGTAATATCTTTGTAGTCCAGGCAACGAACGAAAAATAGGACCACATTGTTTGTGATTGGATGGCTTGAACCTCCTGATATGGACATATGGACAACGCCCAAAATTAACATACGTGACCTCCGAACATAACGGGCAACGCCCAAAATTAACATACTCGGCCACATGCTATTCCCGAATAAGGAAACGTCCAATTCTACTTATTACATCGCAACACACACACGCAAACAATGGCTCGACCCATTCCTATACCTTTACATATCGTCCGCGGACTGCAATAGTGGCACAACTAAAAAAATCAGAAGCTGAGATAAATGAGTTTGAAGTTTCACCTTCGGGCCAAAGCCCAAGCTTCCTAATATGGATATACGGCCAACGCCCATCATTAAACATACCACTTTTTAAATCACGCTTCTGTCAAACAATGCAAAAACCTTGTACAAGTCCACTCGGGACAATGCCCAAGACTCCTAATATGGACAGACGGGCAACGCCCATTATTAAACATACCGCTTTTTAATCACAACCACCTGCGCTATTCCCAAATAAGGACTTAAACGACATTCCTACTCGTCTCACCATTAATCCCGTATCATAACAATTAACTTAAATGATATCCCAACTTGTCCTTATAAGCATCCTAATACGGACATAACGGACAACGCCCAAATTAACATACATCGCAACAATGACTACATCCATCAATGTCAACATAAACACCTGCTCATATAAATTAACTTAAATGATATCCCAAACTTGTATTCCAACCAAACAATGCGAAAAACCTTGAACAAACCAGTTCAGGTCACTGCCACATGAGACATGCGCCGCGCCACCATATGGTCAGGTGACCAAAAAAATGTGGCTTTTCATGGCTGATGTACCACTTTCTTTCTACTTGCGCCTTTTCGTCTCCAAGAAATAAAAATGTTATTTTATCAACAATATAATCTTAACAATGTCTTTCGTATCCAAGGAAACGAATAGGTTTATATGCTAAAGGCAGTTAAAACGATTTGTTTTTTACTTCTTTTGCATCCTGCGCCTATTCGTCTCCAAGAAATAAAAATGTTATTATATGAGCAATTTCATCTTAACAATGTCTTTCGTTTCCAAGGAAACGTATAGGTTTATATGGAAAAGGCAGTTAAAATGTTTTGTTTTCGACTTTTTTGCATCCTTCGCCTTTTCGTCTCCAAAAAATAAAAATGTCATTATATCAACAATATAATCTTAACAATGTCTTTCGTTTCCAAGGAAATGTGCAAGCTAAACGCAGTAGGCAGTCAAACCTTTTTTTCGACTTTTTTGCATCCCTGCGCCTTTTCGTCTCTAAGAAATAAAAATGTTATTATATTAAAAATATAATCTTAACAATATAATTGCAATGTCTCCAAGAAATAAAAATGTCATTATATCAACAATATAATCTTAACAATGTCTTTCGTTTCCAAGGAATTGTGCAAGGTAAACGGAGTATGCAGTTGAAACCTTTTTTTTAGACTTTTTTGCATCCTGCTCCTTTTCGTCTCCAAGAAATAAAATGTCATTATATCAGCAATATAATCTTAACAATGTCTTTCTTTTCCAAGGAAACGTATAGGTTTATATGCTAAAGGCAGTTGAAACGTTTTATTTTCTAGTTTTTTGCATTCTGCGCCCTTTCGTCTCCCAGAAATAAAAATGTTATTATATGAACCGTATAATCGTAAGAATGTCTTTCCTTTGCAAGGAAACGTATAGGATTAAATGCTAAAGGCAGTTAGAACGTTTCATTTTGAGTGTTTTGCATTCTGCGCCGTTTCGTCTCTAAGAAATAAAAATGTTATTATATTAACAATATAATCTTAACAATGTCTTTCGTTTCCGAGGAATTGTGCAAGGTAAACAGAGTATGCAGTTGAAACCTTTTTTTTCTTATACTTTTATGCATCCTTCGCGTTTTCGTCTCCAAGAAATAAAAATGTTATTATGTTAACAATATAATCCTAACAATGTCTTTCGTTTCCAAGGATATGTGCAATCTAAACGGAGTATGCAGTTGAAACCTTTATTTGTTATTTTTTTTCATCCTGCGTCTTTTTGTCTCCAAGAAATAAAAATGTTATTATATCAACAATATAATTTTAAGAATGTCTTTCTTTTCCAACGAAACGTATAGGTTTATATGAAAAGGCAGTTAAAACGTTTTGTTTTTGACTTTTTTGCATCCTGCGGGTTTTCGTCTCCAAGAAGTAAAAATGTTATTATGATAACAATATAATCTTAACAATGTCTTTCTTTTCCAAGGAAACGTAAAGGTTTATATGCTAAAGGCAGTAAAAACGTTTTATTTGCGAGTTTTTTGTATTCTGCGCCGTTTCGTCTCCGAGAAATAAAAATGTTATTATATTAACAATATAATCTTAACAATGTCTTTCGTTTCCAAGGAAATGTGCAAGCTAAACGGAGTACGCAGTTGAAACCTTTTTTTTGTTTTTTAGTTTTTTGGATCCTGCGCCTTTTCGTCTCCAAGAAATAAAAATGTTATTATATCATCAATATAATCTTATCAATGTATTTCTTTTCGAAGGAAACGTATAGGTTTATATGCTAAAGGCAGTTAAAACGTTTTATTTTCGAGTATTTTGCATTCTGCGCCTTTTCGTCTCGAAGAAATAAAAATGTTATTATATTAACAATATAATATTAACAATGTTATTCGTATCCAAGGAAACGTATAGGTTTATATGATAAAGGCATTTAAAACGATATCTTTTTGACTTTTTTGCATTCTGCGCCTTTTAGTCTCCAAGAAATAAAAATGTCATTATATCAACAATTTCATATCAACAATGTCTTTCGTTTCCAAGGAAATGTGTCAGTTAACGGAGTAGGCAATTGAAACCTTTTTTCCGACTATTTTTCATCCCTCCACCTTTTCGTCTCCGAGTAATAAAAATGTTATAATATTAACAATATAATCTTAACAATGTCATTCGTTTCCAAGGAATCGTGCAAGCTAAACGGATTAGGCAGTTGAAACCTTTTTATTTTTAGACGTTTTTGCGTCCTGGGCCTTTTCGTATGCAAGAAATACAAGTCTTATTATATTAACAATATAATCTTAACCATGTCTTTCGTTTCCAAGGAAATGTATATGTTTATATGTTAAAGGCAGTTAAAATGTATTATTTTCGACTTTTTTGCATCCTTCGCCTTTTCGTCTCCAAAAAATAAAAATGTCATTATATCAACAATATAATCTTAACAATGTCTTTCGTTTCCAAGGAAATGTGCAAGCTAAACGCAGTAGGCAGTCAAACCTTTTTTTCGACTTTTTTGCATCCCTGCGCCTTTTCGTCTCTAAGAAATAAAAATGTTATTATATTAAAAATATAATCTTAACAATATAATTGCAATGTCTCCAAGAAATAAAAATGTCATTATATCAACAATATAATCTTAACAATGTCTTTCGTTTCCAAGGAATTGTGCAAGGTAAACGGAGTATGCAGTTGAAACCTTTTTTTTAGACTTTTTTGCATCCTGCTCCTTTTCGTCTCCAAGAAATAAAATGTCATTATATCAGCAATATAATCTTAACAATGTCTTTCTTTTCCAAGGAAACGTATAGGTTTATATGCTAAAGGCAGATAAAACGTTTTATTTTCGAGTTTTTTGCATTCTTCGCCGCTTCGTCTCCCAGAAATAAAAATGTTATTATATTAACAATATAATCTTAACAATGTATTTCGTTTCTAAGGAAAAGTGGAAGCTAAACAGAGTAGGCAGTTGTAACCTTTTTTTTTTTAGACTTTTTTGCATCCTGTGCCTTTTCGCCTGCAAGAAATGAAAATTTTATTATAATAACAATATAATCTTAACAACGTCTTTCGTTTCCAAGGAAATGTGCAATCAATATGGAGTAGGCAGTTGAAACCTTTCTTTTTTTCGAGTTTTTTGCATCCCTGCGCCTTTTCGTCTCTAAGAAATAAAAGTGTTATTATATTAACAATATAATCTTAACAATGTCTTTCGTTTCCAAGGATATGTGCAGGCTAAACGGAGTACGCAGTTGAAACCTTTTTTTTAGACTTTTTTGCATCCTGCGCCTATTCGTCTCCCAGAAATAAAAATGTTATTATATTAATAATATAATCTTGACAATGTCTTTCCTTTCTAAGGAAATGTATAGGTTTATATGCTAAAGGCATTTAAAACGATTTATTTTTGACTTTTTTTGCATCCTGCGACTTTTCGTCTCCAAGAAATAAAAATGTTATTATATGAACAATTTCATCTTAACAATGTCTTTTGTTTCCAAGGAAACGTATAGGTTTATATGCAAAAGGCAGTTAAAATGTTTTATTTTCGACTTTTTTGTATCCTGCGCCTTTTCGTCTCCAAGAAGTAAAAATGTTATTATATCAACAGTATAATCATAAGAATGTCTTTCCTTTCCAAGGAAACGTATAGGATTATATGCTAAAGGCAGTTAAAACGTTTCATTTTGAGTTTTTTGCATCCCTGCTCCTTTTCGTCTCTAAGAAATAAAAATGTTAGTATATTAAAAATATAATCTTAACAATGTCTTTGTTTCCAAAGAATTGTGCAAGCTAAACGGATTAGGCAGTTAAAACCTTTTTATTTTTTGACGGTTTTCCATCCTGCGCCTTTTCGTCTCCAAGAAATAAAAATGTTATTATATCAACAATATAATCTTAACAATGTCTTTCTTGAACAAGGAAACGTATAGAATTATATGCTAAAGGCATTTAAAACGATTCATTTTCGAGTTTTTTGCATCCTGCGCCGTTTCGTCTCCAAGAAATAAAAATGTTATTATATCAACAATATAATCTTAACAATGTCTTTCGTTTCCAAGGAATCGTGCAAGCTAAACGGATTAGGCAGTTGAAACCTTTTTATTTTTAGACTTTTTGCATCCTGCGCCTTTTCGTCTGCATGGAATAAAAATCATATTATATTAACAATATAATCTTAACCATGTCTTTCGTTTGAAAGGAAATGTATATGTTTATATGTTAAAGGCAGTTAAAACGCTTTATTTTCGAGTTTTTTGCATTCTGCGCCGTTTCGTCTCCCAGAAATAAAAATGTTATTATATCAACAATATAATCTTAACAATGTCTTTCTTGTCCAAGGAAACGTAAAGGTTTATATGCTAAAGGCAGTAAAAACGTTTTATTTGCGAGTTTTTTGTATTCTGCGCCGTTTCGTCTCCGAGAAATAAAAATGTTATTATATTAACAATAAAATCTTAACGATGTCTTTCGTTTCCAAGGAAATGTGCAAACTAAACGGAGTATCGCAGTTGAAACTTTTTTTTCGACTTTTTTGCGTCCCTGCGCCTTTTCGTCTCTAAGAAATAAAAATGTTATTATATTAACAATATAATCTTAACAATGTCTTTCGTTTCCAAGGAAATGTGCAAGCTAAACGGAGTACGCAGTTGAAACCTTTTGTTTGTTTTTTAGTTTTTTGGATCCTGCGCCTTTTCGTCTCCAAGAAATAAAAATGTTATTATATCAACAATATAATCTTATCAATGTATTTCTTTTCGAAGGAAACGTATAGGTTTGTATGCTAAAGGCAGTTAAAATGTTTTATTTTCGAGTATTTTGCATTCTGCGCCTTTTCGTCCCGAAGAAATAAAAATGTTATTATATTAACAATATAATATTAACAATGTTATTCATATCCAAGGAAACGTATAGGTTTATATGATAAAGGCATTTAAAACGATTTCTTTTTGACTTTTTTGCATTCTGCGCCTTTTAGTCTCCAAGAAATAAAAATGTCATTATATCAACAATTTCATATCAACAATGTCTTTCCTTTCCAAGGAAATGTGTCAGTTAACGGAGTAGGCAGTTGAAACCTTTTTTCCGACTATTTTTCATCCCTGCACCTTTTCGTCTCCGAGTAATAAAAATGTTATAATATTAATAATATAATCTTAACAATGTCATTCGTTTCCAAGGAAGTGTGCAAGCTAAACGGAGTACGCAGTTGAAACCTTTTTTTTAGAGTTTTTTGCATCCTGCGCCTTTTCGTCTCCAGGAAATAAAAATGTTATTATATCAACAATTAATCTTAACAATGTCTTTCTTGTCCAAGGAAACGTATAGAATTATATGCTAAAGGCATTTAAAACGATTCATTTTCCAGTTTTTTGCATCCTGCGCCTTTTCGTTTCCAAGAAATAAAAATGTTATTATAATAACAATATAATCTTTACAATGCCGTTCGTTTCCAAGGAAATGTGCAAGCTAAATGGAGTAGGCAGTTGAAACCTTTTTTTTTTAGACTTTTTCGCATCCTGCGCCTTTTCGTCTCCAAGAAATAAAAATGTTATTTTATCAACAATATAATCTTAACAATGTCTTTCGTATCCAAGGAAACGAATAGGTTTATATGCTAAAGGCAGTTAAAACGATTTGTTTTTTACTTCTTTTGCATCCTGCGCCTATTCGTCTCCAAGAAATAAAAATGTTATTATATGAGCAATTTCATCTTAACAATGTCTTTCGTTTCCAAGGAAACGTATAGGTTTATATGGAAAAGGCAGTTAAAATATTTTGTTTTCGACTTTTTTGCATCCTTCGCCTTTTCGTCTCCAAGAAATAAAAATGTTATTATATCAACAGTATAATCATAAGAATGTCTTTCCTTTCCAAGGAGACGTATAGGATTATATGCTAAAGGCAGTTAAAACGTTTCATTTTCGAGTTTTTGGCATCCTGCGCCGTTTCGTCTCCAAAAAATAAAAATGTCATTATATCATCAATATAATCTTAACAATGTCTTTCGTTTCCAAGGAAATGTGCAAGCTAACGCAGTAGGCAGTTCAAACCTTTTTTTCGACTTTTTTGCATCCCTGCGCCTTTTCGTCTCTAAGAAATAAAAATGTTATTATATTAAAAATATAATCTTAACAATATAATTGCAATGTCTCCATAAATAAGAATGTCATTATATCAACAATATAATCTTAACAATGTCTTTCTTTTCCAAGGAATTGTGCAAGGTAAACGGTATATGCAGTTGAAACCTTTTTTTTAGACTTTTTTGCATCCTGCTCCTTTTCGTCTCCAAGAAATAAAATGTCATTATATCAGCAATATAATCTTAACAATGTCTTTCTTTTCCAAGGAAACGTATAGGTTTATATGCTAAAGGCAGTTGAAACGTTTTATTTTCGAGTTTTTTGCATTCTGCGCCGTTTCGTCTCCCAGAAATAAAAATATTATTATATGAACCGTATAATCGTAAGAATGTCTTTCCTTTGCAAGGAAACGTATAGGATTAAATGCTAAAGGCTGTTAGAACGTTTCATTTTGAGTGTTTTGCATTCTGCGCCGTTTCGTCTCTAAGAAATAAAAATGTTATTATATTAACAATATAATCTTAACAATGTCTTTCGTTTCCAAGGATATGTGCAAGCTAAACGGAGTACGCAGTTGAAACCTTTTTTTAGACGTTTTTGCATCCTGCGCCTATTCGTCTCCAAGAAATAAAAATGTTATTATCAACAATATAATCTTAACAATGTCTTTCTTTTCCAAGGAAACGTATAGGTTTATATGCTAAAGGCAGTGTAAACGCTTTATTTTCGAGTTTTTTGCATTCTGCGCCGTTTCGTCTCCCAGAAATAAAAATGTTATTATATTAACAATATAATCTTAACAATGACTTTCGTTTCTAAGGAAATGTATAGGTTTATATGCTAAAGGCATTTAAAAAGATTTTTTTGACTTTTTTTGCATCCTGCGACTTTTCGTCTCCAAGAAATAAAAATGTTATTATATTAACAATATAATATTAACAATGTCTTCCGTTTCCACGGAAATGTATATCTTTATATGCAAAAGGCAGATAAAACTTTTTATGTCCGATTTCTTTGCATCCTGCGCCGTTTCGTCTCCAAGAATTAAAAATGTTATTATAATAACAATATAATCTTAACAATGTCTTTCTTTTCCAAGGAAACGTAAAGGTTTATATGCTAAAGGCAGTAAAAACGTTTTATTTGCGAGTTTTTTGTATTCTGCGCCGTTTCGTCTCCGAGAAATAAAAATGTTATTATATTAACAATATAATCTTAACAATGTCTTTCGTTTCCAAGGAAATGTGCAAGCTAAACGGAGTACGCAGTTGAAACCTTTTTTTTGTTTTTTAGTTTTTTGGATCCTGCGCCTTTTCGTCTCCAAGAAATAAAAATGTTATTATATCAACAATATAATCTTATCAATGTATTTCTTTTCGAAGGAAACGTATAGGTTTATATGCTAAAGGCAGTTAAAACGTTTTATTTTCGAGTATTTTGCATTCTGCGCCTTTTCGTCTCGAAGAAATAAAAATGTTATTATATTAACAATATAATATTAACAATGTTATTCGTATCCAAGGAAACGTATAGGTTTATATGATAAAGGCATTTAAAACGATATCTTTTTGACTTTTTTGCATTCTGCGCCTTTTAGTCTCCAAGAAATAAAAATGTCATTATATCAACAATTTCATATCAACAATGTCTTTCGTTTCCAAGGAAATGTGTCAGTTAACGGAGTAGGCAATTGATACCTTTTTTCCGACTATTTTTCATCCCTGCACCTTTTCGTCTCCGAGTAATAAAAATGTTATAATATTAACAATATAATCTTAACAATGTCATTCGTTTCCAAGGAATCGTGCAAGCTAAACGGATTAGGCAGTTGAAACCTTTTTATTTTTAGACGTTTTTGCGTCCTGGGCCTTTTCGTCTGCAAGAAATACAAGTCTTATTATATTAACAATATAATCTTAACCATGTCTTTCGTTTCCAAGGAAATGTATATGTTTATATTGTAACAAGGGCTCGTCGGGGTTCAAAATGAGAACACCGAGTTTATAATTGAAGGATGGAGGTTTCTTTATTTCCTACAACAATTGACAATACAGCCAGAAAACTCCAGACTATTCGCCAGTTCACTGTCCTGTTCAGAGCTCACTCTCACTGTGCTCAGTCCTAATTACAGCACTGTTCCAGTCCAATCCAGATCATCCCACGTCGCGCCGGTCAACTCCACAGTCCTCGCTGCCGCTGTGCGATCCACCCGTCGCGCAGAGTTCCCCGGGACGGCACTGCCTCAGCCCAGATCAGCTCACCAGCTCTTCCGTTCACCCTTCCCTCCGGTCACTAGTTCCCCGTTGACTAGCTATTCCGCTCTCGGGTCCCTCCGGTCACTGGCTCCTCAGCTTCCCAAGACACACTCACTTGAGGCCGCGCTGATCAGTCCTCTCCGTCCAGCTCACCCTCTGACGCTGACGCTCGCCGCTACTCACGGACTGCCTCTCTGACTGTTCCCTCGTTGACCCTCCGGCTCTTCACGGACTGCCTCTCCTCTGATGTACTGACTCTTCACTGTACTGAACTCTCCTTGACTGACTGACTCATCACTCCTCGTTGCCGTCTCTGACTGACTCTCCTTGACTCACTGCTCAGCTCGCTCGCGGCCCCATATATAGGGCCGACGAATATTCCAGACCCGGTCTCTCGAAAGCTCTCCGCCCGCGCATTGTCTAGAATGTCCGCGCGGGGCGCGTGGCTCCACCTCTGGCCCCTCCCACGGGCGCGCACCGTCCTCACCGCGCCGCCGTGCCAGGGAGTAGGCCGCACCCGTCGACGCGCGGATCCAATCAGCAATAAGAGGGCCGTGCCTTTCTAGATTTATCTAACTCTAGTTCTTTCGGGCTTACTCCTCCTTCTATCAGGCTCTAGGCTTTTCTGGCTTTGTCACAATATGTTAAAGGCAGTTAAAACGTATTATTTTCGACTTTTTTGCATCATGCGTCTTTTCGTTTCCAAGAAATAAAAATGTTATTATAATAACAATATAATCTTTACAATGCCGTTCGTTTCCAAGGAAATGTGCAAGCTAAATGGAGTAGGCAGTTGAAACCTTTTTTTTTAGACTTTTATGCATCCTGCGCCAGTAGAAAGAAAGTGGTACATCAACCATGAAAAGCCACATTTTTTTGGTCACCTGACCATATGGTGGCGCGGCGCATGTCTCATGTGGCAGTGACCTGAACTGGTTTGTTCAAGGTTTTTCGCATTGTTTGGTTGGAATACAAGTTTGGGATATCATTTAAGTTAATTTATATGAGCAGGTGTTTATGTTGACATTGATGGATGTAGTCATTGTTGCGATGTATGTTAATTTGGGCGTTGTCCGTTATGTCCGTATTAGGATGCTTATAAGGACAAGTTGGGATATCATTTAAGTTAATTGTTATGATACGGGATTAATGGTGAGACGAGTAGGAATGTCGTTTAAGTCCTTATTTGGGAATAGCGCAGGTGGTTGTGATTAAAAAGCGGTATGTTTAATAATGGGCGTTGCCCGTCTGTCCATATTAGGAGTCTTGGGCATTGTCCCGAGTGGACTTGTTCAAGGTTTTTGCATTTTTTGACAGAAGCGTGATTTAAAAAGTGGTATGTTTAATGATGGGCGTTGGCCGTATATCCATATTAGGAAGCTTGGGCGTTGGCCCGAAGGTGAAACTTCAAACTCATTTATCTCAGCTTCTGATTTTTTTAGTTGTGCCACTATTGCAGTCCGCGGACGATATGTAAAGGTATAGGAATGGGTCGAGCCATTGTTTGCGTGTGTGTGTTGCGATGTAATAAGTAGAATTGGACGTTTCCTTATTCGGGAATAGCATGTGGCCGAGTATGTTAATTTTGGGCGTTGCCCGTTATGTTCGGAGGTCACGTATGTTAATTTTGGGCGTTGTCCATATGTCCATATCAGGAGGTTCAAGCCATCCAATCACAAACAATGTGGTCCTATTTTTCGTTCGTTGCCTGGACTACAAAGATATTACACTCTTAAATCTATCCTATTCTTAGATATATTTTTCCCGTACCATGCACGCAACATGTCCAGCCCATTTATACCTCTTTGATTTAATTACCCTTCTTAGATATATCTTTCCTGTACCATGCATGCAACATGTCCAGCCCATTTCTACCTCTTTGATTTAATTACCCTAATTATATTCGGTGAAAAATACAGGATATGAAGCTCGTTATTATGCAATTTTCTCCAGTCCCCATTTTCATGAAGAATAGCACTGGTAGAGAAAGGGTATCTTTTCAAATAACTGGTAGCTTGAAGACATATTTAACCACCATATTGATTACCGAACATTAATAATAATAATGTGGTGTGGTCTCTGGTGCGCATTGTGGTTTATGGTAACCATCCGCATGTGGCCTAATGACCACAAAAATGTGGTCTTTTGTGGCCCGTGGCAATTATGGGCGTTGTCCGTATGTCCTACCGTACATCAATAATAATAATAATAATAATAATAATAATAATAATAATAATAATAATAATAATAATACACGTGGTCTGATGTAGGGAGGAGTAGGAGGAGGAACTTAACCTTATTTTCCTCTCTAGCTATACATGTCCGTGAGGAGGAGGAAGAGTAGGAGTAGGAGTAGGAGGAGGAGGAGTGTGGAGGAGTAGGGAGGAGGAGGAGTGTGGAGGAGTAGGGAGGAGGAGGAGTGTGGAGGAGTAGGAAGAGTATGGAGGAGGAACTTAACCTTATTTTCCTCTCTAGCTATACATGTCCGGGAGGAGGAGGAGGAGGAGGAGGAAGAGGAAGAGGAGAAGGAAGAGTAGGAGTAGGAGTAGGAGTAGGAGGAGGAGGAGTGTGGAGGTGTAGGGAGGAGTAGGAGGAGTAGGAGGAGGAGGATTATTGTATAAATTACGATATAACCTTTGTCTACTGGATATGTCCAATCAATATGTGTGTATAACATCTATCCTGAGGATGTTCTAAATATTATCTGTTTAATATGCTTTTTTCCCTCTATTTCTTTGTAATTTACATCAACATTGTTTGAGTTGTTACGCAATCTAGTTATCTTGGAACAGTTGAAGATCGGAAGGCGAAGAAGAAACGTCATCATGTCTTCGAACGCTTATCCTCGTACATCCTGGCGTGCTCTCGATATGAAAAAGGAAAGTGATCGCTTGAAAACATATGGAAGATGGGCTTTGTCTTTCATGAATCCATTGCTTCTGGCCTCTGAGGGATTTTATTACACGGGACACGATGATACTGTTCGTTGTGCTTTTTGCAAGGTTGAACTTGGACATTGGAATGATGGAGATGATCCTCAGAAGGACCACGAACGCTTCTCACAATTTTGCACATTTTTGAAAGAAAAATTAAATAAAAATGTATTCTAAATATTCCATCTTGTGTTGAAATCATTTCTCAGTGTGGTCTGTTCAAACATGCCATGATGACGTCTCCTGAACCTATGCTCTTATTCATGATTCAAAAGTACATGTAGAATAGAAATAATACATATCTTCTGTATAAAAGAAGATTTTATAGATAGTTTATAGATAGTTACTTAATGTATAAGTGATTTCGATTCCTCTGTCTACTGTTCAGAACAGATGAACAAAGCAACCAGTTAAAATGTATGTTTCATTGTCTTAATACTACAAAGTGTGCTTTAACCAATGTTAAGGTTTTACTGTTTTGGTGGAATAAAAAAATTATAAGGCTTTGTATTAAAATACTTTGTATTATTACTTTCCACTCTCTTACACTTTATCAAGCTGTCCTAGCCACTATCCTAACATATTTAAATTGTTTACATTTGTCAGTTCTTCATATCGTTCGTGGGCTGCAATAGTGGCACAACTGAAAAAATCAGAAGCTGGGATAAATGAATTTGAAGTTTCACCTTGTATTGAAATGCATCATTCATAGGACTCACTGATGGAATAAATGGCAAAAGGTACTAAATGGCTCCGTAAGGGTTCAGTTAATAATAACATCATAAAAATTTTACCCCCTCACCCTTCTTGTTGTTTTCAGGACTCATTTTTTTAGATGTGTCAATATTGCTGAATGTTTGTAATACATTACGTTGGGCTATCTTGGAAGTTTGTGGCTTATGAAACGAATGTACAGGCAAAAAACGACATTTTTTGTGGTCATCAGGTCACGTATATTATTATTATTATTATTATTATTGATGTACGGTAATCAATATGGTGGTTAAATATGTCTTCAAGCTACCAGTTATTTGAAAAGATACCCTTTCTCTACCAGTGCTATTCTTCTTCATGAAAATGGGGACTGGAGGAAATTGCATAATAAAGAGTTTCATATCCTGTATCTTTCAGCGAATAGAATTAGGGTAATTAAATCAAAGAGGAAGAAATTGGCTGGACATGTTGCGTTCATGGTACAGGAAAGATATATCTAAGAAGGGTAATTAAATCAAAGAGGAAGAAATGGGCTGGACATGTTGCGTGCATGGTACAGGAAAGATATATCTAAGAAGGGTAATTAAATCAAAGAGGAAGAAATGGGCTGGTCATGTTGCGTGCATGGTACGGGAAAGATATATCTAAGAAGGGTAATTAAATCAAAGAGGAAGAAATGGGCTGGACATGTTGCGTGCATGGTACGGCAAAGATATATCTAAGAATAGGATAGATTTAAGAGTGTAATATCTTTGTAGTCCAGGCAACGAACGAAAAATAGGACTACATTGTTTGTGATTTGATGGCCAGAAAAGACAACATTTTTTGCGGTCATCAGGCCACGTGTATTATTACTATTATTATTATTGATGTACGGTAGGACATACGGACAACGCCCATAATTGCCACGGGCAACAAAAGACCACATTTTTTCGGTCATTAGGCCACGTGCGGATGGCCGCCATAAACCACAATGCGCACCAGAGACCACATTTTTTTTGTGGTGATGGTCACCACAAACCACAACAGACCACATTGTTTGTGATTTGATGGCCAGAAAAGACCACATTTTGTTGTGGTCATCAGGCCACGTGTATTATTATTATTATTATTATTATTATTATTATTATTATTATTTTTATTATTATTATTATTATTGATGTACGGTAATCAATATGGTGGTTAAATATGTCTTCAAGCTACCAGTTATTTGAAAAGATACCCTTTCTCTACCAGTGCTATTCTTCTTCATGAAAATGGGGACTGGAGAAAATTGCATAATAACGAGTTTCATATCCTGTATCTTTCACCGAATATAATTAGGGTAATTAAATCAAAGAGGAAGAAACGGGCTGGACATGTTGCGTGCATGGTACAGGAAAGATATATCTAAGAAGGGTAATTAAATCAAAGAGGAAGAAATGGGCTGGACATGTTGCGTGCATGGTACGGCAAAGATATATCTAAGAATAGGATAGATTTAAGAGTGTAATATCTTTGTAGTCCTGGTAACGAACGAAAAATAGGACCACATTGTTTGTGATTTGATGGCCAGATTAAAGAATTTCCTCCTGTTTGGTTGCGTCATCTGCTTCAAGTAATCGTAATATTTTTATACCTTGCATGACCCTGAACAATTGCATTAATTTAAGTTACCTATTAATTTAGGATAAACATTAAATTAATTAAATAAATTTCAAATTTAACTCGTCCATGTAGTACATACACTGTATAATTGTGGTCTTTTTTGTGATTTGATGGCCAGAAAAGACCACATTTTGTTGTGGTCATCAGGCAACGTGTATTATTATTATTATTATTATTATTATTATTATTATTATTATTATTATTATTGATGTACGGTAATCAATATGGTGGTTAAATATGTCTTCAAGCTACCAGTTATTTGAAAAGATACCCTTTCTCTACCAGTGCTATTCTTCTTCATGAAAATGGGGACTGGAGAAAATTGCATAATAACGAGTTTCATATCCTGTATCTTTCACCGAATATAATTAGGGTAATTAAATCAAAGAGGTAGAAACGGGCTGGACATGTTGCGTGCATGGTACAGGAAAGATATATCTAAGAAGGGTAATTAAATCAAAGAGGAAGAAATGGGCTGGACATGTTGCGTGCATGGTACGGCAAAGATATATCTAAGAATAGGATAGATTTAAGAGTGTAATATCTTTGTAGTCCTGGCAACGAACGAAAAATAGGACCACATTGTTTGTGATTTGATGGCCAGATTAAAGAATTTCCTCCTGTTTGGTTGCGTCATCTGCTTCAAGTAATCGTAATATTTTTATACCTTGCATGACCCTGAACAATTGCATTAATTTAAGTTACCTATTAATTTAGGATAAACATTAAATTAATTAAATAAATTTCAAATTTAACTCGTCCATGTAGTACATACACTGTATAATTGTGGTCTTTTACAGAATTTACAACTGAAATAAGACATTAAATTACAAATATGGCCTAAATATGATCAAGACCATCTCACTCTCAAGTTACCAGAAAACCGTTTTGAGGATTAAATTAAAGAGAAATGTAATATGATAATATCACTTTCATACTTCTCTCTCCAAAAACCTATGATATAATAATAAACATACCGTATTACCATACCTCGTACTGTTTTTTCTATGTCCAGGGTAGAGAAGGTTATGTGACTGCATTATTTTTGTAGATTTAATTCTTTAACATTTATTTATAACATGGATTATATTGATAGTTCTCTAATTTTAAAAAAGCCTAAATATGACACCGAAATATTTAAATAATTATGTACAAACACAGTAGTTATATTTGGTCATCCCTGGTATAAGAAAGAAGCTTGCACGCTAACCTTGATTTCTTCATTCTCACACATATACAACCGGTTATTTTAAATGTATATATTACGTGAAAAACTGGAATAGTGACACTTTTCAAGCTGTGCCAATGTTGCAGAAGTATTTAATTGTTTTCTGCAGGACATCTATAATTGTGCCGGTTTTTATGTGTCAATATTGCAGCACACGAACGATATGTTAAGGATACATTCAAGGTCTCAGAAATGATAGAACAATATTATATAATATTTAATATTTATTTAATATGTAATCACAGATCAACGAGACTACTTCAAAACAGAAATATATTCTACCAACAAATGACAGAAGTGTTGTTGTTAAATGCTCTGTTTTGTTATTTACCTTGGCTGTAATAGTGACACTTTTCAAGCTGTGCCAATGTTGCAGAATTATTTAATTGTTTTCTGCAGGGCATCTATAATACCTGGAACCAAGACAACTTGTGCAATTCGAGGTAAAAAATTAAAAAAAAGGAAGTCACACTTGGAATATGCATCATCAGAAAGTCACACTTGGAATATGCATCATCAGAGAATAATAAAATACCAGGCTATGTAGCGTATTTTTTTTAGGATATTAATGTTTATTCAGAATTCAAATCTAAAGTGGGTTCCCTTCGATTACAGTGTATTTCTCGGGTACAAACTATACAGCCTATTTTCTAATTCTATATTCTCTTCTTACCGCTTCTTTGTGGAGCCTTTCCTCTTTTAAGTTATACAAGTGGTTACCCAGCGTTAAGAGATCTTCATCCAGCTTATCTTTTTCGATCCCTCTTTCCACCCCGAACCAGATGTATAGCTCATACAGGCTGTCTCTTGATGCAGCCCTTCATTTTTTAGCCAAATTTCGCAGAACGTCTTGGTTAGCCCTTCAATTTGCGTCAACTTCCCTATGTGAAATGCTGTTAAATAATTTCTTATAAATTCTAATATGTTATTGTCTGTTAATCTCGAAAACGCGTATCTCTCACACTGAAATTTCTTAGTTAATTCTACTATTTTTGATTCTTTTAACATATCGTTCCTACATCTACGAATTTTGGCTATGCAATCCGGTATTTTCGTTTCCGTATAATAGTTCGGCTTACCGACGGAACCAAGACTTAAAAAAAGGAAGTCTCACTTGGAATTTACGTCATCAGAGAATAATAAATTATGAATACCTTTTACTCCTTGCAGAGATTTCTACATTTACGCGACCAATACTCTGAATATCCCGGGAGTGGGCTGTGACATATGGTAGCATGCCGCCCCCCTCTACATATTGATCTGTGGTACCGTTGAGCATGAGGTGGCATCATCACTCTCTCATGTGGCGGTACAATGTCCTTCCAATTAAAATACCCGCATGGGTATTGTGCCAGCAGCCGCTGGCGCGGAATATGGATATGTATAACAACATCATCGTTATCGGGCGCCATGGGGCCACCGCCTAATAATGCCGAATGTGCGAACGTTGATGTAGATGGATCTGGTAACGGTGACGACCTAGGTTGGACGTATTCCTCAGATATCTCTTCGGCGGCGGTAACGAGCGCCATGGGGCCATCATCTAATAATACTGATGGCTGTGCAGACGTTGATGTGGATGGCTCTGGTAACGGCGACATTGTTGTAGACGGCTCTGGTGCCTGTGACGATCCCTGTTGAACGTTCTCCTCATATGATGACGGTGACTTTGGTAGAGATATTATGATTGTTGACTGTGACGACATTGTTGAGGACGGCTCTGGTGCATGTGACGATCCCTGTTGAACGTGCTTATCATCTGATGATGGCGACATTGGTGGGGACATTATTCTAAAATAAATAACGATAGCACTCGTTATACAAATTGTATGTATAAGTCGTTTAGCATGCGTTGGTTTTCAACTATCATAATTTTTGATATGATGCTTTGCCCTGACTGACCGGCTTAATGACAGAAAATCAACGAAAAACATAAACTATTAGGTAGAGGCTTGGAAGTTTGACAGTATCTTCGTTTCATAATATAGGTGCTCACTATATAAGGATTTTGAAAATTTTTTATTTTTAACTGCCAAAATTCAAAATGTTTATTTGAATTGTATTGTTGACAATCTTTGCATAATGCTCTGGAAATAAATGAAAAAAAACTTTAAAAATAATGGAAGGTTTTAAAATATATACATATTTATGTAAAATAATCAATAAATTCGGCCGGGCTTGAATGTATATCAGTTGAAATCTTTTAGTACTTACGTCAACGTAGGAGAGTACGAAGAAGATCTCTCCTCACTCCTGGACGCAATATGTCGATTCATTCTTAATTCCTTGTAGTAGTGATAAGATTTCCATTTTACCATTTTCTTATATAGCGCTCTGAACTCCAATTCTCCTTCCAATGGATCGACTTGACCATCCGTTGTCCATAAAAACACACCTGCACATGAACAACGCTTATCATTAATTTCCGCTTAGGTCAATGTCAAAGTCTCCTAATATGAACATACGGGCATCGCCCAAAATTAACTACTTTTAATTTAAGTTTTCTGACATTAATTAATGATAGGCGTTGTTCATGTGCAGGTGTGTTTTCATGGACAACAGATGGTCAAGTCGATCCATTGGAAGGAGAATTGGAGTTCAGAGCGCTATATAACCGCTTAGGTCAATGTCAAAGCCTCCTAATTTGAACATACGGGCAACGCCCAAAATTAATTTAAGTTTTCTGACATTGACCTAAGCGGAAATTAATTATAGGCGTTGTTCATGTGCAGGTGTGTTTTTATGGACAACAGATGGTTAAGTCGATCCATTGGAAGGAGAATTGGAGTTCAGAGCGCTATATAAGAAAATGGTAAAATGGAAATCTTATCACTACTACAAGGAATTAAGAATGAATCTACATATGGCGTCCAGGAGTGAGGAGAGATCTTCTTCGTACTCTCCTACGTTGACGTAAGTACTAAAAGATTTCAACTGATATACATTCAAGCCCGGTCGAATTTACTGATTATTTTACATAAATATGTATATATTTTAAAACCTTCCATTATTTTTAAAGTCTTGTTTCATTTATTTCCAGAGCATTATGTAAAGATTGTCAACAATACACTGTTGCTATGTCGTCTGTGATTATATTTTACAATTCAAATAAACACTTTGAATTTTGGTTTATTTTAGAATAATGTCCCCACCAACGTCGCCATCATCAGATGAGAAGCACGTTGAACAGGGATCGTCACATGCACCAGAGCCGCCCTCAACAATGTCGTCACAGTCAACAATCATAATATCTCCACCAAAGTCACCGTCATCAGATGAGGAGAACGTTCAACAGGGATCGTCACAGGCACCAGAGCCGTCTACAACAATGTCGCCGTTACCAGAGCCATCCACATCAACGTCTGCACAGCCATCATTATTATTAGATGATGGCCCCATGGCGCTCGTTACCGCCGCCGAAGAGATATATGAGGAATACGTCCAACCTAGGTCGTCACCGTTACCAGATCCATCTACATCAACATTCGCACATTCGGCATTATTAGGCGGTGGCCCCATGGCGCCCGATAACGATGATGTTGTTATACATATCCATATTCCGCGCCAGCGGCTGCTGGTACAATACCCATGCGGGTATTTTAATTGGAAGGACATTGTACCACCACATGAGAGAGTGATGATGCCACCTCATGCTCAACGGTACCACAGATCAATATGTAGCGGGGGGCGGCATACTACCATATGTGACAACCCACTCCCGGGATATTCAGAGTATTGGTCGCGTAAATGTAGAAATCTCTGCAAGGAGTAAAAGGTATTCATATTTTATTATTCTCTGATGACGTAAATTCCAAGTGAGACTTCCTTTTTTTTTTTAATTCATTTTACCTCGAATTGCACAAGTTGTCTTGGTTACAGGTAAAAATAAATGGTACAAAATACGCTACATAACCTGGTATTTTATTATTCTCTGATGACGCATATTCCAAGTGTGACTTCCTTTTTTTAAATTTTTTACCTCGAATTGCACAAGTTGTCTTGGTTCCAGGTAAAATAAATGGGGCATAATACGCTACATAACCTGGATCGTTACAGTTAATATTTTACTATGAGTGAAAAATATGTAGATTCATTCTTAATTCCCTGTAGTAGTGATAAGATTTCCTATTAAACGTACATGTAGAATAGAAATTATACATAACGTATGTATAAAAGAAGATTTTATAGATAGTTTATAGATAGTTACTTAATGTATAAGTGATTTCGATACCTCTGTCTACTATTCAGAACAGATGAACAAAGCAACCTGTTAAAATGTATGTTTCATTGTGTTAATACTACAAAGTGTGCTTTAACCAATGTTAAGGTTTTACTGTTTTGGTGGAATAAAAAAATTATAAGGTTTTGTATTAAAATACTTTGTATTATTACTTTCCACTCTCTTACACTTTATCAAGCTGTCCTAGCCACTCTCCTAACATATTTAAATTGTTTACATTTGTCAGTTCTTCATGTCGTTCGTCGGCTGCAATAATGACACAACTGAAAAAATCAGAAGCTGAGATACATGAGTTTGAAGTTTCACCTTGTATTGAAATGCATCATTCATAGGATTCACTGATGGAATAAATGGCAAACGGTACTAAATGGCTCCGTAAGGGTTCAGTTAATAATAACATCATATTGTACCCCCTCACCCTTCTTGTTGTTTTCAGGACTCATTTTTTTAGATGTGCCACTATTGCTGAATGTTTGTAATACATTACGTTGGGCTATCTTGGAAGTTTGTGGCTTATGAAACGAATGTACAGGCAAAAAACGACATTTTTTGTGGTCATCAGGTCACGTATATTATTATTATTATTATTATTATTGATGTACGGTAATCAATATGGTGGTTAAATATGTCTTCAAGCTACCAGATATTTGAAAAGATACCCTTTCTCTACCAGTGCTATTCTTCATGAAAATGGGGACTGGAGAAAATTGCACGCCACGTGTATTATTATTATTATTATTATTATTATTATTATTATTGATGTACGGTAGGACATACGGACAACGTCCATAATTGCCACGGGCCACAAAAGACCACATTTTTGTGGTCATTAGGCAACATGCGGATGGTCACCATAAACCACAATGCGCACCAGAGACCACATTATTATTATTGATGTACGGTAATCAATATGGTGGTTAAATATGTCTTCAAGCTACCAGTTATTTGAAAAGATACCCTTTCTCTACCAGTGCTATTCTTCATGAAAATGGGGACTGGAGAAAATTGCATAATAACGAGCTTCATATCCTGTATTTTTCACCGAATATAGTTAGGGTAATTAAATCAAAGAGGAAGAAATGGGCTGGACATGTTGCGTGCATGGTACAGGAAAGATATATCTATGAAGGGTAATTAAATCAAAGAGGAAGAAATGGGCTGGACATGTTGCGTGCATGGTACGGGAAAGATATATCTAAGAATAGGATAGATTTAAGAGTGTAATATCTTTGTAGTCCAGGCAACGAACGAAAAATAGGACCACATTGTTTGTGATTTGATGGCCAGAAAAGACCACATTTTTTTTTTGTGGTCATGAGGCCACGTGTATTATTATTATTATTATTATTATTATTATTATTATTATTATTATTATTATTATTATTGATGTACGGTAGGACATACGGACAACGTCCATAATTGCTACGGGTCACAAAAGACCACATTTTTGTGGTCATTAGGGCACATGCGGATGGTCACCATAAACCACAATGCGCACCGGAGACCACATTTTTTTTTGTGGTGAAGGTCACCACAAACCGCAATGGACACAACAGACCACATTATTTGTGATTTGATGACCAGAAAAGACCACATTTTTTGTGGTCATCAAGCCACGTGTATTATTATTATTATTATAATTATTATTATTATTGATGTACGGTAGAACATACGGACAACGTCCATAATTGCCACGGGCCACAAAAGACCACATTTTTGTGGTCATTAGGCCACATGCGGATGGTCACCATAAACCACAATGCGCACCAGAGACCACATTATTATTATTATTATTCATGTACGGTAATCAATATGGTGGTTAAATATGTCTTCAAGCTACCAGTTATTTGAAAAGATACCCTTTCTCTACCAGTGCTATTCTTCATGAAAATGGGGACTGGAGAAAAGTGCATAATAACGAGCTTCATATCCTGTATTTTTCACCGAATATAATTAGGGTAATTAAATCAAAGAGGAAGAAATGGGCTGGACATGTTGCGTGCATGGTACAGGAAAGATATATCTAAGAAGTGTAATTAAATCAAAGAGGAAGAAATGGGCTGGATATGTTGCGTGCATGGTACGGGAAAGATATGTCTAAGAATAGGATAGATTTAAGAGTGTAATATCTTTGTAGTCCAGGCAACGAACGAAAAAATAGGATCACATTGTTTGTGATTTGATGGCCAGAAAAGACCACATTTTTTTGTGGTCATCAGGCCACGTGTATTATTATTATTATTATTATTATTATTATTATTGATGTACGGTAGGACATACGGACAACGTCCATAATTGCTACGGGTCACAAAAGACCACATTTTTGTGGTCATTAGGGCACATGCGGATGGTCACCATAAACCACAATGCGCACCGGAGACCACATTTTTTTGTGGTGAAGGTCACCACAAACCGCAATGGACACAACAGACCACATTATTTGTGATTTGATGACCAGAAAAGACCACATTTTTTGTGGTCATCAAGCCACGTGTATTATTATTATTATTATTATTATTATTGATGTACGGTAGAACATACGGACAACGTCCATAATTGCCACGGGCCACAAAAGACCACATTTTTGTGGTCATTAGGCCACATGCGGATGGTCACCATAAACCACAATGCGCACCAGAGACCACATTATTATTATTATTCATGTATGGTAATCAATATGGTGGTTAAATATGTCTTCAAGCTACCAGTTATTTGAAAAGATACCCTTTCTCTACCAGTGCTATTCTTCATGAAAATGGGGACTGGAGAAAAGTGCATAATAGCGAGCTTCATATCCTGTATTTTTCACCGAATATAATTAGGGTAATTAAATCAAAGAGGAAGAAATGGGCTGGACATGTTGCGTGCATGGTACAGGAAAGATATATCTAAGAAGTGTAATTAAATCAAAGAGGAAGAAATGGGCTGGATATGTTGCGTGCATGGTACGGGAAAGATATGTTTAAGAATAGGATAGATTTAAGAGTGTAATATCTTTGTAGTCCAGGCAACGAACGAAAAATAGGACCACATTGTTTGTGATTGGATGGCTTGAACCTCCTGATATGGACATATGGACAACGCCCAAAATTAACATACGTGACCTCCGAACATAACGGGCAACGCCCAAAATTAACATACTCGGCCACATGCTATTCCCGAATAAGGAAACGTCCAATTCTACTTATTACATCGCAACACACACACGCAAACAATGGCTCGACCCATTCCTATACCTTTACATATCGTCCGCGGACTGCAATAGTGGCACAACTAAAAAAATCAGAAGCTGAGATAAATGAGTTTGAAGTTTCACCTTCGGGCCAAAGCCCAAGCTTCCTAATATGGATATACGGCCAACGCCCATCATTAAACATACCACTTTTTAAATCACGCTTCTGTCAAACAATGCAAAAACCTTGTACAAGTCCACTCGGGACAATGCCCAAGACTCCTAATATGGACAGACGGGCAACGCCCATTATTAAACATACCGCTTTTTAATCACAGCCACCTGCGCTATTCCCAAATAAGGACTTAAACGACATTCCTACTCGTCTCACCATTAATCCCGTATCATAACAATTAACTTAAATGATATCCCAACTTGTCCTTATAAGCATCCTAATACGGACATAACGGACAACGCCCAAATTAACATACATCGCAACAATGACTACATCCATCAATGTCAACATAAACACCTGCTCATATAAATTAACTTAAATGATATCCCAAACTTGTATTCCAACCAAACAATGCGAAAAACCTTGAACAAACCAGTTCAGGTCACTGCCACATGAGACATGCGCCGCGCCACCATATGGTCAGGTGACCAAAAAAATGTGGCTTTTCATGGTTGATGTACCACTTTCTTTCTACTTGCGCCTTTTCGTCTCCAAGAAATAAAAATGTTATTTTATCAACAATATAATCTTAACAATGTCTTTCGTATCCAAGGAAACGAATAGGTTTATATGCTAAAGGCAGTTAAAACGATTTGTTTTTTACTTCTTTTGCATCCTGCGCCTATTCGTCTCCAAGAAATAAAAATGTTATTATATGAGCAATTTCATCTTAACAATGTCTTTCGTTTCCAAGGAAACGTATAGGTTTATATGGAAAAGGCAGTTAAAATGTTTTGTTTTCGACTTTTTTGCATCCTTCGCCTTTTCGTCTCCAAAAAATAAAAATGTCATTATATCAACAATATAATCTTAACAATGTCTTTCGTTTCCAAGGAAATGTGCAAGCTAAACGCAGTAGGCAGTCAAACCTTTTTTTCGACTTTTTTGCATCCCTGCGCCTTTTCGTCTCTAAGAAATAAAAATGTTATTATATTAAAAATATAATCTTAACAATATAATTGCAATGTCTCCAAGAAATAAAAATGTCATTATATCAACAATATAATCTTAACAATGTCTTTCGTTTCCAAGGAATTGTGCAAGGTAAACGGAGTATGCAGTTGAAACCTTTTTTTTAGACTTTTTTGCATCCTGCTCCTTTTCGTCTCCAAGAAATAAAATGTCATTATATCAGCAATATAATCTTAACAATGTCTTTCTTTTCCAAGGAAACGTATAGGTTTATATGCTAAAGGCAGTTGAAACGTTTTATTTTCTAGTTTTTTGCATTCTGCGCCCTTTCGTCTCCCAGAAATAAAAATGTTATTATATGAACCGTATAATCGTAAGAATGTCTTTCCTTTGCAAGGAAACGTATAGGATTAAATGCTAAAAGCAGTTAGAACGTTTCATTTTGAGTGTTTTGCATTCTGCGCCGTTTCGTCTCTAAGAAATAAAAATGTTATTATATCAACAATATAATCTTAACAATGTCTTTCGTTTCCAAGGAATCGTGCAAGCTAAACGGATTAGGCAGTTGAAACCTTTTTATTTTTAGACTTTTTGCATCCTGCGCCTTTTCGTCTGCATGGAATAAAAATCATATTATATTAACAATATAATCTTAACCATGTCTTTCGTTTGAAAGGAAATGTATATGTTTATATGTTAAAGGCAGTTAAAACGCTTTATTTTCGAGTTTTTTGCATTCTGCGCTGTTTCGTCTCCAGGAAATAAAAATGTTATTATATCAACAATTAATCTTAACAATGTCTTTCTTGTCCAAGGAAACGTATAGAATTATATGCTAAAGGCATTTAAAACGATTCATTTTCCAGTTTTTTGCATCCTGCGCCTTTTCGTTTCCAAGAAATAAAAATGTTATTATAATAACAATATAATCTTTACAATGCCGTTCGTTTCCAAGGAAATGTGCAAGCTAAATGGAGTAGGCAGTTGAAACCTTTTTTTTTTAGACTTTTTCGCATCCTGCGCCTTTTCGTCTCCAAGAAATAAAAATGTTATTTTATCAACAATATAATCTTAACAATGTCTTTCGTATCCATGGAAACGAATAGGTTTATATGCTAAAGGCAGTTAAAACGATTTGTTTTTTACTTCTTTTGCATCCTGCGCCTATTCGTCTCCAAGAAATAAAAATGTTATTATATGAGCAATTTCATCTTAACAATGTCTTTCGTTTCCAAGGAAACGTATAGGTTTATATGGAAAAGGCAGTTAAAATATTTTGTTTTCGACTTTTTTGCATCCTTCGCCTTTTCGTCTCCAAGAAATAAAAATGTTATTATATCAACAGTATAATCATAAGAATGTCTTTCCTTTCCAAGGAGACGTATAGGATTATATGCTAAAGGCAGTTAAAACGTTTCATTTTCGAGTTTTTGGCATCCTGCGCCGTTTCGTCTCCAAAAAATAAAAATGTCATTATATCATCAATATAATCTTAACAATGTCTTTCGTTTCCAAGGAAATGTGCAAGCTAAACGCAGTAGGCAGTTCAAACCTTTTTTTCGACTTTTTTGCATCCCTGCGCCTTTTCGTCTCTAAGAAATAAAAATGTTATTATATTAAAAATATAATCTTAACAATATAATTGCAATGTCTCCAAGAAATAAGAATGTCATTATATCAACAATATAATCTTAACAATGTCTTTCGTTTCCAAGGAATTGTGCAAGGTAAACGGTATATGCAGTTGAAACCTTTTTTTTAGACTTTTTTGCTTCCTGCTCCTTTTCGTCTCCAAGAAATAAAATGTCATTATATCAGCAATATAATCTTAACAATGTCTTTCTTTTCCAAGGAAACGTATAGGTTTATATGCTTAAGGCAGTTGAAACGTTTTATTTTCGAGTTTTTTGCATTCTGCGCCGTTTCGTCTCCCAGAAATAAAAATATTATTATATGAACCGTATAATCGTAAGAATGTCTTTCCTTTGCAAGGAAACGTATAGGATTAAATGCTAAAGGCTGTTAGAACGTTTCATTTTGAGTGTTTTGCATTCTGCGCCGTTTCGTCTCTAAGAAATAAAAATGTTATTATATTAACAATATAATCTTAACAATGTCTTTCGTTTCCAAGGATATGTGCAAGCTAAACGGAGTACGCAGTTGAAACCTTTTTTTAGACGTTTTTGCATCCTGCGCCTATTCGTCTCCAAGAAATAAAAATGTTATTATATCAACAATATAATCTTAACAATGTCTTTCTTTTCCAAGGAAACGTATAGGTTTATATGCTAAAGGCAGTGTAAACGCTTTATTTTCGAGTTTTTTGCATTCTGCGCCGTTTCGTCTCCCAGAAATAAAAATGTTATTATATTAACAATATAATCTTAACAATGTCTTTCGTTTCTAAGGAAATGTATAGGTTTATATGCTAAAGGCATTTAAAAAGATTTTTTTTGACTTTTTTTGCATCCTGCGACTTTTCGTCTCCAAGAAATAAAAATGTTATTATATTAACAATATAATATTAACAATGTCTTCCGTTTCCACGGAAATGTATATCTTTATATGCAAAAGGCAGATAAAACTTTTTATGTCCGATTTCTTTGCATCCTGCGCCGTTTCGTCTCCAAGAATTAAAAATGTTATTATAATAACAATATAATCTTAACAATGTCTTTCGTTTCCGAGGAATTGTGCAAGGTAAACAGAGTATGCAGTTGAAACCTTTATTTGTTATTTTTTTTCATCCTGCGTCTTTTTGTCTCCAAGAAATAAAAATGTTATTATATCAACAATATAATTTTAAGAATGTCTTTCTTTTCCAACGAAACGTATAGGTTTATATGAAAAGGCAGTTAAAACGTTTTGTTTTTGACTTTTTTGCATCCTGCGGGTTTTCGTCTCCAAGAAGTAAAAATGTTATTATGATAACAATATAATCTTAACAATGTCTTTCTTTTCCAAGGAAACGTAAAGGTTTATATGCTAAAGGCAGTAAAAACGTTTTATTTGCGAGTTTTTTGTATTCTGCGCCGTTTCGTCTCCGAGAAATAAAAATGTTATTATATTAACAATATAATCTTAACAATGTCTTTCGTTTCCAAGGAAATGTGCAAGCTAAACGGAGTACGCAGTTGAAACCTTTTTTTTGTTTTTTAGTTTTTTGGATCCTGCGCCTTTTCGTCTCCAAGAAATAAAAATGTTATTATATCAACAATATAATCTTATCAATGTATTTCTTTTCGAAGGAAACGTATAGGTTTATATGCTAAAGGCAGTTAAAACGTTTTATTTTCGAGTATTTTGCATTCTGCGCCTTTTCGTCTCGAAGAAATAAAAATGTTATTATATTAACAATATAATATTAACAATGTTTTTCGTATCCAAGGAAACGTATAGGTTTATATGATAAAGGCATTTAAAACGATATCTTTTTGACTTTTTTGCATTCTGCGCCTTTTAGTCTCCAAGAAATAAAAATGTCATTATATCAACAATTTCATATCAACAATGTCTTTCGTTTCCAAGGAAATGTGTCAGTTAACGGAGTAGGCAATTGAAACCTTTTTTCCGACTATTTTTCATCCCTGCACCTTTTCGTCTCCGAGTAATAAAAATGTTATAATATTAACAATATAATCTTAACAATGTCATTCGTTTCCAAGGAATCGTGCAAGCTAAACGGATTAGGCAGTTGAAACCTTTTTATTTTTAGACGTTTTTGCGTCCTGGGCCCTTTCGTCTGCAAGAAATACAAGTCTTATTATATTAACAATATAATCTTAACCATGTCTTTCGTTTCCAAGGAAATGTATATGTTTATATGTTAAAGGCAGTTAAAACGTATTATTTTCGACTTTTTTGCATCATGCGTCTTTTCGTTTCCAAGAAATAAAAATGTTATTATAATAACAATATAATCTTTACAATGCCGTTCGTTTCCAAGGAAATGTGCAAGCTAAATGGAGTAGGCAGTTGAAACCTTTTTTTTTTAGACTTTTATGCATCCTGCGCCAGTAGAAAGAAAGTGGTACATCAACCATGAAAAGCCACATTTTTTTGGTCACCTGACCATATGGTGGCGCGGCGCATGTCTCATGTGGCAGTGACCTGAACTGGTTTGTTCAAGGTTTTTCGCATTGTTTGGTTGGAATACAAGTTTGGGATATCATTTAAGTTAATTTATATGAGCAGGTGTTTATGTTGACATTGATGGATGTAGTCATTGTTGCGATGTATGTTAATTTGGGCGTTGTCCGTTATGTCCGTATTAGGATGCTTATAAGGACAAGTTGGGATATCATTTAAGTTAATTGTTATGATACGGGATTAATGGTGAGACGAGTAGGAATGTCGTTTAAGTCCTTATTTGGGAATAGCGCAGGTGGTTGTGATTAAAAAGCGGTATGTTTAATAATGGGCGTTGCCCGTCTGTCCATATTAGGAGTCTTGGGCATTGTCCCGAGTGGACTTGTTCAAGGTTTTTGCATTTTTTGACAGAAGCGTGATTTAAAAAGTGGTATGTTTAATGATGGGCGTTGGCCGTATATCCATATTAGGAAGCTTGGGCGTTGGCCCGAAGGTGAAACTTCAAACTCATTTATCTCAGCTTCTGATTTTTTTAGTTGTGCCACTATTGCAGTCCGCGGACGATATGTAAAGGTATAGGAATGGGTCGAGCCATTGTTTGCGTGTGTGTGTTGCGATGTAATAAGTAGAATTGGACGTTTCCTTATTCGGGAATAGCATGTGGCCGAGTATGTTAATTTTGGGCGTTGCCCGTTATGTTCGGAGGTCACGTATGTTAATTTTGGGCGTTGTCCATATGTCCATATCAGGAGGTTCAAGCCATCCAATCACAAACAATGTGGTCCTATTTTTCGTTCGTTGCCTGGACTACAAAGATATTACACTCTTAAATCTATCCTATTCTTAGATATATTTTTCCCGTACCATGCACGCAACATGTCCAGCCCATTTATACCTCTTTGATTTAATTACCCTTCTTAGATATATCTTTCCTGTACCATGCATGCAACATGTCCAGCCCATTTCTACCTCTTTGATTTAATTACCCTAATTATATTCGGTGAAAAATACAGGATATGAAGCTCGTTATTATGCAATTTTCTCCAGTCCCCATTTTCATGAAGAATAGCACTGGTAGAGAAAGGGTATCTTTTCAAATAACTGGTAGCTTGAAGACATATTTAACCACCATATTGATTACCGAACATTAATAATAATAATGTGGTGTGGTCTCTGGTGCGCATTGTGGTTTATGGTAACCATCCGCATGTGGCCTAATGACCACAAAAATGTGGTCTTTTGTGGCCCGTGGCAATTATGGGCGTTGTCCGTATGTCCTACCGTACATCAATAATAATAATAATATTAATAATAATAATAATAATAATAATAATAATAATAATAATAATAATAATAATAATAATAATAATACACGTGGTCTGATGTAGGGAGGAGTAGGAGGAGGAACTTAACCTTATTTTCCTCTCTAGCTATACATGTCCGTGAGGAGGAGGAAGAGTAGGAGTAGGAGTAGGAGGAGGAGGAGTGTGGAGGAGTAGGGAGGAGGAGGAGTGTGGAGGAGTAGGGAGGAGGAGGAGTGTGGAGGAGTAGGAAGAGTATGGAGGAGGAACTTAACCTTATTTTCCTCTCTAGCTATACATGTCCGGGAGGAGGAGGAGGAGGAGGAGGAGGAAGAGGAAGAGGAGAAGGAAGAGTAGGAGTAGGAGTAGGAGTAGGAGGAGGAGGAGTGTGGAGGTGTAGGGAGGAGTAGGAGGAGTAGGAGGAGGAGGATTATTGTATAAATTACGATATAACCTTTGTCTACTGGATATGTCCAATCAATATGTGTGTATAACATCTATCCTGAGGATGTTCTAAATATTATCTGTTTAATATGCTTTTTTCCCTCTATTTCTTTGTAATTTACATCAACATTGTTTGAGTTGTTACGCAATCTAGTTATCTTGGAACAGTTGAAGATCGGAAGGCGAAGAAGAAACGTCATCATGTCTTCGAACGCTTATCCTCGTACATCCTGGCGTGCTCTCGATATGAAAAAGGAAAGTGATCGCTTGAAAACATATGGAAGATGGGCTTTGTCTTTCATGAATCCATTGCTTCTGGCCTCTGAGGGATTTTATTACACGGGACACGATGATACTGTTCGTTGTGCTTTTTGCAAGGTTGAACTTGGACATTGGAATGATGGAGATGATCCTCAGAAGGACCACGAACGCTTCTCACAATTTTGCACATTTTTGAAAGAAAAATTAAATAAAAATGTATTCTAAATATTCCATCTTGTGTTGTAATCATTTCTCAGTGTGGTCTGTTCAAACATGCCATGATGACGTCTCCTGAACCTATGCTCTTATTCATGATTCAAAAGTACATGTAGAATAGAAATAATACATATCTTCTGTATAAAAGAAGATTTTATAGATAGTTTATAGATAGTTACTTAATGTATAAGTGATTTCGATTCCTCTGTCTACTGTTCAGAACAGATGAACAAAGCAACCAGTTAAAATGTATGTTTCATTGTCTTAATACTACAAAGTGTGCTTTAACCAATGTTAAGGTTTTACTGTTTTGGTGGAATAAAAAAATTATAAGGCTTTGTATTAAAATACTTTGTATTATTACTTTCCACTCTCTTACACTTTATCAAGCTGTCCTAGCCACTATCCTAACATATTTAAATTGTTTACATTTGTCAGTTCTTCATATCGTTCGTGGGCTGCAATAGTGGCACAACTGAAAAAATCAGAAGCTGGGATAAATGAATTTGAAGTTTCACCTTGTATTGAAATGCATCATTCATAGGACTCACTGATGGAATAAATGGCAAAAGGTACTAAATGGCTCCGTAAGGGTTCAGTTAATAATAACATCATAAAAATTTTACCCCCTCACCCTTCTTGTTGTTTTCAGGACTCATTTTTTTAGATGTGTCAATATTGCTGAATGTTTGTAATACATTACGTTGGGCTATCTTGGAAGTTTGTGGCTTATGAAACGAATGTACAGGCAAAAAACGACATTTTTTGTGGTCATCAGGTCACGTATATTATTATTATTATTATTATTATTATTGATGTACGGTAATCAATATGGTGGTTAAATATGTCTTCAAGCTACCAGTTATTTGAAAAGATACCCTTTCTCTACCAGTGCTATTCTTCTTCATGAAAATGGGGACTGGAGAAAATTGCATAATAAAGAGTTTCATATCCTGTATCTTTCAGCGAATATAATTAGGGTAATTAAATCAAAGAGGAAGAAATTGGCTGGACATGTTGCGTTCATGGTACAGGAAAGATATATCTAAGAAGGGTAATTAAATCAAAGAGGAAGAAATGGGCTGGACATGTTGCGTGCATGGTACAGGAAAGATATATCTAAGAAGGGTAATTAAATCAAAGAGGAAGAAATGGGCTGGTCATGTTGCGTGCATGGTACGGGAAAGATATATCTAAGAATAGGATAGATTTAAGAGTGTAATATCTTTGTAGTCCTGGCAACGAACGAAAAATAGGACCACATTGTTTGTGATTTGATGGCCAGAAAAGACAACATTTTTTGCGGTCATCAGGACACGTGTATTATTATTATTATTATTATTATTATTATTATTATTATTATTATTATTGATGTACGGTAGGACAAACGGACAACTCCCATAATTGCCACGGGCCACAAAAGACCACATTTTTGCGGTCATTAGGCCACGTGCGGATGGCCACCATAAACCACAATGCGCACCAGAGACCACATTTTTTGTGGTGATGGTCACCACAAACCACAATGGCCACAACAGACCACATTGTTTGTGATTTGATGGCCAGAAAAGACCACATTTTTTTGTGGTCATCAGGCCACGTGTATTATTATTATTATTATTGTTATTATTATTATTATTATTATTATTATTATTATTGATGTACGGTAATCAATATGGTGGTTAAATATGTCTTCAAGCTACCAGTTATTTGAAAAGATACCCTTTCTCTACCAGTGCTATTCTTCTTCATGAAAATGGGGACTGGAGAAAATTGCATAATAACGAGTTTCATATCCTGTATCTTTCAGCGAATATAATTAGAGTAATTAAATCAAAGAGGAAGAAATGGGCTGGACATGTTGCGTGCATGGTACAGGAAAGATATATCTAAGAAGGGTAATTAAATCAAAGAGGAAGAAATGGGCTGGACATGTTGCGTGCATGGTACAGGAAAGATATATCTAAGAAGGGTAATTAAATCAAAGAGGAAGAAATGGACTGGACATGTTGCGTGCATGTTACAGGAAAGATATATCTAAGAAGGGTAATTAAATCAAAGAGGAAGAAATGGGCTCTACATGTTGCGTGCATGGTACGGCAAAGATATATCTAAGAATAGGATAGATTTAAGAGTGTAATATCTTTGTAGTCCAGGCAACGAACGAAAAATAGGACTACATTGTTTGTGATTTGATGGCCAGAAAAGACAACATTTTTTGCGGTCATCAGGCCACGTGTATTATTACTATTATTATTATTGATGTACGGTAGGACATACGGACAACGCCCATAATTGCCACGGGCAACAAAAGACCACATTTTTTCGGTCATTAGGCCACGTGCGGATGGCCGCCATAAACCACAATGCGCACCAGAGACCACATTTTTTTTGTGGTGATGGTCACCACAAACCACAACAGACCACATTGTTTGTGATTTGATGGCCAGAAAAGACCACATTTTGTTGTGGTCATCAGGCCACGTGTATTATTATTATTATTATTATTATTATTATTATTATTATTATTATTATTATTATTATTATTATTTTTATTATTATTATTATTATTGATGTACGGTAATCAATATGGTGGTTAAATATGTCTTCAAGCTACCAGTTATTTGAAAAGATACCCTTTCTCTACCAGTGCTATTCTTCTTCATGAAAATGGGGACTGGAGAAAATTGCATAATAACGAGTTTCATATCCTGTATCTTTCACCGAATATAATTAGGGTAATTAAATCAAAGAGGAAGAAACGGGCTGGACATGTTGCGTGCATGGTACAGGAAAGATATATCTAAGAAGGGTAATTAAATCAAAGAGGAAGAAATGGGCTGGACATGTTGCGTGCATGGTACGGCAAAGATATATCTAAGAATAGGATAGATTTAAGAGTGTAATATCTTTGTAGTCCTGGTAACGAACGAAAAATAGGACCACATTGTTTGTGATTTGATGGCCAGATTAAAGAATTTCCTCCTGTTTGGTTGCGTCATCTGCTTCAAGTAATCGTAATATTTTTATACCTTGCATGACCCTGAACAATTGCATTAATTTAAGTTACCTATTAATTTAGGATAAACATTAAATTAATTAAATAAATTTCAAATTTAACTCGTCCATGTAGTACATACACTGTATAATTGTGGTCTTTTTTGTGATTTGATGGCCAGAAAAGACCACATTTTGTTGTGGTCATCAATCAACGTGTATTATTATTATTATTATTATTATTATTATTATTATTATTATTATTATTATTATTATTGATGTACGGTAATCAATATGGTGGTTAAATATGTCTTCAAGCTACCAGTTATTTGAAAAGATACCCTTTCTCTACCAGTGCTATTCTTCTTCATGAAAATGGGGACTGGAGAAAATTGCATAATAACGAGTTTCATATCCTGTATCTTTCACCGAATATAATTAGGGTAATTAAATCAAAGAGGAAGAAACGGGCTGGACATGTTGCGTGCATGGTACAGGAAAGATATATCTAAGAAGGGTAATTAAATCAAAGAGGAAGAAATGGGCTGGACATGTTGCGTGCATGGTACGGCAAAGATATATCTAAGAATAGGATAGATTTAAGAGTGTAATATCTTTGTAGTCCTGGCAACGAACGAAAAATAGGACCACATTGTTTGTGATTTGATGGCCAGATAAAAGAATTTCCTCCTGTTTGGTTGCGTCATCTGCTTCAAGTAATCGTAATATTTTTATACCTTGCATGACCCTGAACAATTGCATTAATTTAAGTTACCTATTAATTTAGGATAAACATTAAATTAATTAAATAAATTTCAAATTTAACTCGTCCATGTAGTACATACACTGTATAATTGTGGTCTTTTACAGAATTTACAACTGAAATAAGACATTAAATTACAAATATGGCCTAAATATGATCAAGACCATCTCACTCTCAAGTTACCAGAAAACCGTTTTGAGGATTAAATTAAAGAGAAATGTAATATGATAATATCACTTTCATACTTCTCTCTCCAAAAACCTATGATATAATAATAAACATACCGTATTACCATACCTCGTACTGTTTTTTCTATGTCCAGGGTAGAGAAGGTTATGTGACTGCATTATTTTTGTAGATTTAATTCTTTAACATTTATTTATAACATGGATTATATTGATAGTTCTCTAATTTAAAAAAAGCCTAAATAAGACAAGGCATTTATGACACCGAAATATTTAAATAATTATGTACAAACACAGTAGTTATATTTGGTCATCCCTGGTATAAGAAAGAAGCTTGCACGCTAACCTTGATTTCTTCATTCTCACACATATACAACCGGTTATTTTAAATGTATATATTACGTGAAAAACTGGAATAGTGACACTTTTCAAGCTGTGCCAATGTTGCAGAAGTATTTAATTGTTTTCTGCAGGACATCTATAATTGTGCCGGTTTTTATGTGTCAATATTGCAGCACACGAACGATATGTTAAGGATACATTCAAGGTCTCAGAAATGATAGAACAATATTATATAATATTTAATATTTATTTAATATGTAATCACAGATCAACGAGACTACTTCAAAACAGAAATATATTCTACCAACAAATGACAGAAGTGTTGTTGTTAAATGCTCTGTTTTGTTATTTACCTTGGCTGTAATAGTGACACTTTTCAAGCTGTGCCAATGTTGCAGAATTATTTAATTGTTTTCTGCAGGGCATCTATAATACCTGGAACCAAGACAACTTGTGCAATTCGAGGTAAAAAATTAAAAAAAAGGAAGTCACACTTGGAATATGCATCATCAGAAAGTCACACTTGGAATATGCATCATCAGAGAATAATAAAATACCAGGCTATGTAGCGTATTTTTTTTAGGATATTAATGTTTATTCAGAATTCAAATCTAAAGTGGGTTCCCTTCGATTACAGTGTATTTCTCGGGTACAAACTATACAGCCTATTTTCTAATTCTATATTCTCTTCTTACCGCTTCTTTGTGGAGCCTTTCCTCTTTTAAGTTATACAAGTGGTTACCCAGCGTTAAGAGATCTTCATCCAGCTTATCTTTTTCGATCCCTCTTTCCACCCCGAACCAGATGTATAGCTCATACAGGCTGTCTCTTGATGCAGCCCTTCATTTTTTAGCCAAATTTCGCAGAACGTCTTGGTTAGCCCTTCAATTTGCGTCAACTTCCCTATGTGAAATGCTGCTAAATAATTTCTTATAAATTCTAATATGTTATTGTCTGTTAATCTCGAAAACGCGTATCTCTCACACTGAAATTTCTTAGTTAATTCTACTATTTTTGATTCTTTTAACATATCGTTCCTACATCTACGAATTTTGGCTATGCAATCCGGTATTTTCGTTTCCGTATAATAGTTCGGCTTACCGATGGAACCAAGACTTAAAAAAAGGAAGTCTCACTTGGAATTTACGTCATCAGAGAATAATAAATTATGAATACCTTTTACTCCTTGCAGAGATTTCTACATTTACGCGACCAATACTCTGAATATCCCGGGAGTGGGCTGTGACATATGGTAGCATGCCGCCCCCCTCTACATATTGATCTGTGGTACCGTTGAGCATGAGGTGGCATCATCACTCTCTCATGTGGCGGTACAATGTCCTTCCAATTAAAATACCCGCATGGGTATTGTGCCAGCAGCCGCTGGCGCGGAATATGGATATGTATAACAACATCATCGTTATCGGGCGCCATGGGGCCACCGCCTAATAATGCCGAATGTGCGAACGTTGATGTAGATGGATCTGGTAACGGTGACGACCTAGGTTGGACGTATTCCTCAGATATCTCTTCGGCGGCGGTAACGAGCGCCATGGGGCCATCATCTAATAATACTGATGGCTGTGCAGACGTTGATGTGGATGGCTCTGGTAACGGCGACATTGTTGTAGACGGCTCTGGTGCCTGTGACGATCCCTGTTGAACGTTCTCCTCATATGATGACGGTGACTTTGGTAGAGATATTATGATTGTTGACTGTGACGACATTGTTGAGGACGGCTCTGGTGCATGTGACGATCCCTGTTGAACGTGCTTATCATCTGATGATGGCGACATTGGTGGGGACATTATTCTAAAATAAATAACGATAGCACTCGTTATACAAATTGTATGTATAAGTCGTTTAGCATGCGTTGGTTTTCAACTATCATAATTTTTGATATGATGCTTTGCCCTGACTGACCGGCTTAATGACAGAAAATCAACGAAAAACATAAACTATTAGGTAGAGGCTTGGAAGTTTGACAGTATCTTCGTTTCATAATATAGGTGCTCACTATATAAGGATTTTGAAAATTTTTTATTTTTAACTGCCAAAATTCAAAATGTTTATTTGAATTGTATTGTTGACAATCTTTGCATAATGCTCTGGAAATAAATGAAAAAAAAACTTTAAAAATAATGGAAGGTTTTAAAATATATACATATTTATGTAAAATAATCAATAAATTCGGCCGGGCTTGAATGTATATCAGTTGAAATCTTTTAGTACTTACGTCAACGTAGGAGAGTACGAAGAAGATCTCTCCTCACTCCTGGACGCAATATGTCGATTCATTCTTAATTCCTTGTAGTAGTGATAAGATTTCCATTTTACCATTTTCTTATATAGCGCTCTGAACTCCAATTCTCCTTCCAATGGATCGACTTGACCATCCGTTGTCCATAAAAACACACCTGCACATGAACAACGCTTATCATTAATTTCCGCTTAGGTCAATGTCAAAGTCTCCTAATATGAACATACGGGCATCGCCCAAAATTAACTACTTTTAATTTAAGTTTTCTGACATTAATTAATGATAGGCGTTGTTCATGTGCAGGTGTGTTTTCATGGACAACAGATGGTCAAGTCGATCCATTGGAAGGAGAATTGGAGTTCAGAGCGCTATATAACCGCTTAGGTCAATGTCAAAGCCTCCTAATTTGAACATACGGGCAACGCCCAAAATTAATTTAAGTTTTCTGACATTGACCTAAGCGGAAATTAATTATAGGCGTTGTTCATGTGCAGGTGTGTTTTTATGGACAACAGATGGTTAAGTCGATCCATTGGAAGGAGAATTGGAGTTCAGAGCGCTATATAAGAAAATGGTAAAATGGAAATCTTATCACTACTACAAGGAATTAAGAATGAATCTACATATGGCGTCCAGGAGTGAGGAGAGATCTTCTTCGTACTCTCCTACGTTGACGTAAGTACTAAAAGATTTCAACTGATATACATTCAAGCCCGGTCGAATTTACTGATTATTTTACATAAATATGTATATATTTTAAAACCTTCCATTATTTTTAAAGTCTTGTTTCATTTATTTCCAGAGCATTATGTAAAGATTGTCAACAATACACTGTTGCTATGTCGTCTGTGATTATATTTTACAATTCAAATAAACACTTTGAATTTTGGTTTATTTTAGAATAATGTCCCCACCAACGTCGCCATCATCAGATGAGAAGCACGTTGAACAGGGATCGTCACATGCACCAGAGCCGCCCTCAACAATGTCGTCACAGTCAACAATCATAATATCTCCACCAAAGTCACCGTCATCAGATGAGGAGAACGTTCAACAGGGATCGTCACAGGCACCAGAGCCGTCTACAACAATGTCGCCGTTACCAGAGCCATCCACATCAACGTCTGCACAGCCATCATTATTATTAGATGATGGCCCCATGGCGCTCGTTACCGCCGCCGAAGAGATATATGAGGAATACGTCCAACCTAGGTCGTCACCGTTACCAGATCTATCTACATCAACATTCGCACATTCGGCATTATTAGGCGGTGGCCCCATGGCGCCCGATAACGATGATGTTGTTATACATATCCATATTCCGCGCCAGCGGCTGCTGGTACAATACCCATGCGGGTATTTTAATTGGAAGGACATTGTACCACCACATGAGAGAGTGATGATGCCACCTCATGCTCAACGGTACCACAGATCAATATGTAGCGGGGGGCGGCATACTACCATATGTGACAACCCACTCCCGGGATATTCAGAGTATTGGTCGCGTAAATGTAGAAATCTCTGCAAGGAGTAAAAGGTATTCATATTTTATTATTCTCTGATGACGTAAATTCCAAGTGAGACTTCCTTTTTTTTTTAATTCATTTTACCTCGAATTGCACAAGTTGTCTTGGTTACAGGTAAAAATAAATGGTACAAAATACGCTACATAACCTGGTATTTTATTATTCTCTGATGACGCATATTCCAAGTGTGACTTCCTTTTTTTAAATTTTTTACCTCGAATTGCACAAGTTGTCTTGGTTCCAGGTAAAATAAATGGGGCATAATACGCTACATAACCTGGATCGTTACAGTTAATATTTTACTATGAGTGAAAAATATGTAGATTCATTCTTAATTCCCTGTAGTAGTGATAAGATTTCCTATTAAACGTACATGTAGAATAGAAATTATACATAACGTATGTATAAAAGAAGATTTTATAGATAGTTTATAGATAGTTACTTAATGTATAAGTGATTTCGATACCTCTGTCTACTATTCAGAACAGATGAACAAAGCAACCTGTTAAAATGTATGTTTCATTGTGTTAATACTACAAAGTGTGCTTTAACCAATGTTAAGGTTTTACTGTTTTGGTGGAATAAAAAAATTATAAGGTTTTGTATTAAAATACTTTGTATTATTACTTTCCACTCTCTTACACTTTATCAAGCTGTCCTAGCCACTCTCCTAACATATTTAAATTGTTTACATTTGTCAGTTCTTCATGTCGTTCGTCGGCTGCAATAATGACACAACTGAAAAAATCAGAAGCTGAGATACATGAGTTTGAAGTTTCACCTTGTATTGAAATGCATCATTCATAGGATTCACTCATGGAATAAATGGCAAACGGTACTAAATGGCTCCGTAAGGGTTCAGTTAATAATAACATCATATTGTACCCCCTCACCATTCTTGTTGTTTTCAGGACTCATTTTTTTAGATGTGCCACTATTGCTGAATGTTTGTAATACATTACGTTGGGCTATCTTGGAAGTTTGTGGCTTATGAAACGAATGTACAGGCAAAAAACGACATTTTTTGTGGTCATCAGGTCACGTATATTATTATTATTATTATTATTATTGATGTACGGTAATCAATATGGTGGTTAAATATGTCTTCAAGCTACCAGATATTTGAAAAGATACCCTTTCTCTACCAGTGCTATTCTTCATGAAAATGGGGACTGGAGAAAATTGCACGCCACGTGTATTATTATTATTATTATTATTATTATTATTATTATTATTGATGTACGGTAGGACATACGGACAACGTCCATAATTGCCACGGGCCACAAAAGACCACATTTTTGTGGTCATTAGGCAACATGCGGATGGTCACCATAAACCACAATGCGCACCAGAGACCACATTATTATTATTATTCATGTATGGTAATCAATATGGTGGTTAAATATGTCTTCAAGCTACCAGTTATTTGAAAAGATACCCTTTCTCTACCAGTGCTATTCTTCATGAAAATGGGGACTGGAGAAAAGTGCATAATAACGAGCTTCATATCCTGTATTTTTCACCGAATATAATTAGGGTAATTAAATCAAAGAGGAAGAAATGGGCTGGACATGTTGCGTGCATGGTACAGGAAAGATATATCTAAGAAGTGTAATTAAATCAAAGAGGAAGAAATGGGCTGGATATGTTGCGTGCATGGTACGGGAAAGATATGTTTAAGAATAGGATAGATTTAAGAGTAGTAGTGTGGTTTTCTTCATCTCCCCTATGGTGGAGTCGCGATACTGTCCCGCAACACATGGTGGAGCAGGGGCAAAGTCCGCATCGACCAAAGTCCACAAATGACGTCATCCAAAATGGCGGCGCGCTAGACCACGTGACCGGTAGTAGGTTTCGTATTACAGCACGGTTCCCACGAAGCGGAAATGCAACGTCATCAGTTTTCAGTAAGATGTTTATTTCACTATGGTCCTGGGATCGACTCAACCTGGATACCTAAGGCTGTTAACCTTATTATTATTATTATTATTATTATTATTATTATTATTATTATCATTATTATTATTATTATCAGACGCAGTTGGAAATGTAGAGAAGCGTTTTTTTATACCTTCAAGTATTTTTTTATAATTATATTTCACATACAGTTTTTCCGTAAGATGTCTATTTTAGCCCTGAGGTCAACTCAGCCTAGGTTTGCCGATTAGCGTTTAATTTTTACTTTGGTCCTATGGTAAAGGCGGCCGGTGCGTAAAACTCATGCTGGGGTCTTTAGAGGGGATATATTATGATAATAATTACAGGATTTTATAATGTCAATACAGAAAGCCAGTGAATGTTTTAATCATATGCGTGCAGAGATTTTGTTTAGGTAGCAGTTGTATCATCTCGCCCTCCATACATGTTATCTCTCTTACTATGCAGCGGTAATATAACGCTGTACGCTTATCGCTATCTTACAACGTCATTCATTGAGACTTCCTTTTAAATCCCAACTCTAACATATTATAAAGTCGCAGGCCAGTACTTTTAAATTTTAAATCCTATTCATAACACATGTCTTATGTATTATTAGTCAACAGTATTTTTATTGCGGTATATTAAAAACTTATATTGTAATATTCCATCGCTGAATGGTTCTGAGTTCGATTCAAAGTCAGTAAAGGGATATATTATGATAATAATTACAGGTTTTTTTAATGCCGATACAGAAAGCCAGTGAATGTTTTTAATCACTTGCATACAGAGATTTGTAACACGTATTTAGAATCTCAACTCGCAAGATTTCTACTCACCTTGCATCACTAAACAGTGGTCATATGCAGACGCAAGCGTTCTAGTATGTCTTATCTCGCACTCGTGTCACCTACATTTCATCTCTTTAATTCTCCATTCATAACAGTGATATTTCATTTATCCATTTAATCTTTAAATCCTAGTTTATTAATCTACCTAGTGCTTTTATTAATTTATTGCTTTGAAGCGGACTTGGTCCTCACGGTTGCTCCTGGTGAAAATAGAAAAATGGTTTTCAATGCACGGTTTTAGCGAGAGATTTGAAATTCTAATACATAATTCTTTAGAAAATGGCTTCTAGCGCGTAATTTAAAATTATGAACAAATGACATTGTGGTAGATTTGTAATATACTTTTACGAGAGTGTCCTCTTATATGTTTCATTTCGCAATAGGTATCATATCACCAAAGTCAACAACCGTGTCGACAATCTGAGCCTCCTTATTTATTATTATTATTATCAGACGCCATCAAAAGTGTAGAGATATCGTTATGTCAAACCTTCATAAATTTTTATAAATATGGTAGCTAACGTTTTAAAACTTTATTTCATCATACAATTTTGTCATAAGATATTAATTTCAGCCCTGGGATGGACTCAGCCTAGGTTTACCGGTTAGTGTTTAATATAATTTTCACTTTGATACTAGGGTAAAGGTGGTCGGTGCGTAAGGTTGTTAACCTTAACATACATATTATTATTATCATCATCATATTACTTCTTTGTTTACACTTCAAATTCTAAAATATATTACAACATATATTTAAACCTTTATGTATTTTTTGTTTTTATAATTATATTTTACCATACAATTTTATCCGTGAGATGTATATTTCTCTATTACATTAATTTTTTACTATGACCCTGGGATCAACTCAGCCTCTAACAGAATCCTGGAGTAAATGCGACCGGTATGTAAGGCTGTTAACCTTAACGTACATATTAGTATTATTATTATTATATTACTTCTTTGTTTACATACCGAATTCTAAAAGATATTACAATAGCACATATTTTAAACCTTCAAGTATTTTTTTTTTATATATAATTATATTTCACCATACAGTTTTCCCATAAGATGTATATTTCTCTAAAACATTAATTTTTTACTATTGCTTTCGGGACGACTTAGCCTAGGTTTGCTGGCTAGCGTATAATTTAAAACAATAATTTCCACTTTGATCCTAGGGTAAAGGCGGCCGGTGCGTATGCCTCATCCTAAGTCTAAAGAGGACATACATCATTATTCATATGCGTATCGGTTTTATAAAGGAAGCGAGCAAATAATATTCATGACTGATTTAAACATATGGAACTAACTTTATCTCAACGTTTTGCCGAGATTTTACAGATAAGATTTCTACCTGCATCGTCTCACTGTATACCAGTCATATGCTGATGTAGTAATTTTTATCATGAGCACAGGTGATACAACTTCATTCTGTTTAATTTTCCATTCGTTACGTCTTATATGTGTTATAACAGTGATCTCGCTCCTTTCGCTTTAATTATTAAAGCCCAGTCATATGTGTAATTTTTATTCGATGCGTATTATCTATAACGATTTTTATATAATAAACCTATGTTTCATCTCTGAACGATATCACGTTACATGTTACACAACTTAATAAATACATCATTATTCATAGGCGTTTTGCAAAGTCAGTGTTTTCTCAACGCACAACCGTGTCACAACGCATGGAGATTTTGCCGTCATAAACGGAAGTTTGCTGACCTTCACATACAGGACGGGTGAGATTTGTCAAACATGAACTCTTTTTTAATATCAACCTCAACACCGTACAACATATGATATTATTTTGATCGATGATTTAACTTTTAATACAATGTTATGCTTTACCTGCTAATCTGATGCGATGTATCTACGAATTGATCCTATTTTTATGTATAATAATATTACATTATTTTGCTTTACAATTTGTTTCATACCGTTATATTTTAAATTATTCTTGAAGCGATTTCTTCATATTTCTATGATTACCTATGATTTTACCTATTTTCTATGAATACCTATGATTTCTATGTATAATGTAATAAAACATTGTTTCATCTCCGTTCGATCTCACTTCAATTTTTTTATATAATTATATTCCACATACAATTTTATCCATAAGATGTCTATTTCTCTAATACCTAGCCCTGGGGACGATTCAGCCTGGGTTTGCTGGCTAGCGTATAATTTGAAACAATAATTTTCACTTTGGTCCTAGGGTAAAGGCAGCCAATGCGTAAGGCTGGTAACCATATCGTACCTTATTATTATTATCATATTTCTTCTTTGTTCACACATCGAATTCTAAAAGATGTAACAATAGCCATTATACATTTTTATAACTATGACAGCGGTTGATTTTTATCTGCTGACATAAGCCAACACATAAGATATCTATTTCCCTATATCATCTTTTTCCTGAGATGGACTCGGCCTCAGTCGTTGTATAAAATGTTAATCTCCTTGTACTATTGTCTCAAACCCTTGGTCTGTATACGCAAAACAACGTAATAAATGCGTCATTATTAATAGACTTTTGTAAAATATATTAAAAGCCTGTATTAAGTTTTATACTCATACGTTATAAACAGCGAAGATTTCTGCTAGCCTTGTGTCAATGCAGAGAGAGTTTACCGAATAAGCTAACCTTAACAGATAGCATTTTTGCTGATGTAAGATTACGATAGCAAGTATTTTTTATCGATTGCACAGGTGATACTTATGCATTCAGTCTCTTTAAATCTTCATTCATTATGTTACCTCATCTCTCCCTTTAAATCCTCTTCTCAGTCATTATGTCTTAATCTTTCTGTATTACCTAATGCTTTTATTGATTTATTGTTTCATTCTCCGCTTTGAATAACCTGATACGCTGACATCTATTTCATTCATAATTATGTACTATGAATTCTCATCGGTGAGGGGGAGAGTAAGTGGAAGGTAGTCTACCATTACATTTCACAATACCAAGAGCGCATGCGCAGTCATTCGTCTTCCTAGCAGGTCAGCTCTCTAAACTCCAAGTTATGCGTCTCATTTCACAGTAGAGACCTGAAGCATGTATCATATTACCAAGGTCATTTTTTTTTCAATTGTGTAATCAGACGTATCCTCAAACAAAAGGTTGATTTTAAAATTTCTTTATTCATATGCCTTATGTGTATGATTTATTAATCTTTATGTATAATATTATGCTGACCACATGCCCACCACACAATCTACCATCTGTCTATGGTTGATGATGCAGCGGTCGAGTGGAAGGTCAAATCCCTTCAGAGATGTAGCGCCATAGAGTTTTGGAGTTTAGCTGCTTAAATATACACTACCTATTTTTTATGCACGATGCTTTCATTCTCCGTTCTGGAACGGACTTGGTCAAAATGTTTACTTTATACATCTAATTTTTAAAAAAATCACGTAACAGTCCTATTACAAATAGTAGAAACTCAAAATAGCTGGAGGTTCAATTTTTAAAAACTTACAATTTTTTCCATATTTTGACTTTGAATTAAAATTATGTTTTCTATTTTACAAGATCAGCATTAATTTTTACTATGAACCACAACGGTGGCGCGGGTCCTAACACCATCATGTTTGAATTAGTTTCTTAGCTTTCCACTGATGTTTAACTTAACCTACACAATAGTCCATCAATTTTTTCTTTTTATCGTACAACCTACCTAATTATCTTCTCAAAATGGGATTATTACCAAGTTAACATACATTTTTTCTATAATACATCACAAGTTTAGCGGTTAAAGATAATATGCTTAAGTTCTCATCATTACTTAAAATGCCTTTGAACTCGACATGTTCATCATTCCAGTCTTAGACCTAATATTTTAAATGCACTTGATACAAGTAACATTTTTACGAGATCTTTATCATAATTTACAGAACACCTAAACATCTCCATTTTGCTTCATAGTGATGTTCTTTACGCATTTCTTTTATAATGTGGTACCATCTCCTTAGTATGCAAAATGTCATAGATTTTTACCTAGTTTGCACCATCATGTTTGAATTAGTTTTCTTAGCTTTCCACCATTCAGTTAATAGAGGACTATGTGATGGAAATATTTAAGTAGGTTTATTCCATTTTTGTCACTGAATAGAGAGGGTCTCGATGTCTTACACTATAAGTTGAGTTATGAATGATGGATGAACGTTCGCGATCACTCTGAAACTGCATTCTACATACAAGTGTCGTAATCTTAGTAGTCTTGCTAACATTAACCTGTTGCTCTTTACCTATGATTCAACAAGTAATATGTGTAAGATATGATTAAAATGATCTTTTTGTTAGACATCCTGAGAGTTGATGTATAGTAAATATACAACTCCACTCCTAGAAGACCAAGACCAAGACCGAGAAACAAGACCAAGACCAAGACCAAGACCAAGACCGAGAAACAAGACCAAGACCAAGACCAAGACCAAGACCAAGACCAAGACCAAGACCAAGACCAAGACCAAGACCAAGACCGAGAAACAAGACCAAGACCAAGACCAAGACCAAGACCAAGACCAAGACCAAGACCGAGAAACAAGACCAAGACCAAGACCAAGACCAAGACCAAGACCAAGACCAAGACCAAGACCAAGACCAAGACCAAGACCAAGACCAAGACCAAGACCAAGACCAAGACCAAGACCAAGACCAAGACCAAGACCAAGACCAAGACCAAGACCGAGAAACAAGACCGAGAAACAAGACCAAGACCAAGACCAAGACCAAGACCAAGACCAAGACCGAGAAACAAGACCAAGACCAAGACCAAGACCTAGACCAAGACCAAGACCACAGGCTTCAAATTTAAGATTCCATTTCGAAACTTCATATTTCTGAACGTTTAGTCACACTATAAAACAACATTTTCTACATAAAGTCACTATAATTATCGAAGTTTTTACATAAACTAACTATAAATATAGATATTCGTCGGAGTCCATCAAACTCTTACGTTTTCCCACAATCTATTAATCTTTTATATGTTTAAGTACGTGCTCTACGTTTTTACATAAATTCATTATAAGTATCAAATTTTCTACATAAATTAGTGAAAATAACGAAGTTTGGTCGTAAAATAACTATAAATATCGACTTTTATACATAGAAAGTTGAAAAATTACACATTCAAATACACACATATCACATACACTTCATTTCTAGGAGAGTAGACCTACATTTCACACTCATAAATGATACTTCATTTTAAACTATGAATTGATAGAAATTGAGAAAAATATGTAAGTAGGGTTATTCCATTCTTGACACTGAATAGAGAGGGTCTCGACTACAGCATCGCATTGAATGTCCTATTGTTGTGTGGGTGGTATCTAGTTAGAACTAGTCTTAACTGACTTTTGTCTAGTTAGAACTAGTCTTAACTGACTTTTTTCTAGTTAGAACTAGTCTTAACTGACTTTTTTCTAGTTAGAACTAGTCTTAACTGACTTTTTTCTAGTTAGAACTAGTCTTAACTGACTTTTTCTAGTTAGAACTAGTCTTAACTGACTTTTTTCTAGTTAGAACTAGTCTTAACTGAATTTTTCTCGTCTCGTATCGTTTCGTCTTGGTCTATTTCTCGGTCTATTTCTCGTTCTCGGTCTACTTCTCGGTCTATTTCTCGTTCTCGGTCTACTTCTCGGTCTATTTCTCGCTCTATTTCTCGATATACTTCTCGGTCTATTTCTCGCTCTCGTTCTACTTCTCGGTCGATTTCTCGGTTTACTTCTCGTTCTCGGTCTATTTCTCGCTCTACTTCTCGTTCTCGGTCTCTTTCTCACTCTACTTCTCGTTCTTGGTCCACATCTAGGTATCGATATTAAAGAACTGGTCTTATGTAATTTACCACAAGATCCAGAACAACATCACCATTATAGTCATGTATGCTTCAGGATTTGGGATGAAGTGAAACATTTTATAACGAGAAACTATATAAAACAAACGGCTCAGGTTTACAGACTCTAAAATTTCATAAGTCATCACTAAGAATATTCTATCTGACTAGGACATATACGTATGGAAAATGAAAAACATACACATTTCTTCGTATCTTTTCTTTTTATTGTATCCATCACCCATTAATCATAACTCAACTTATAGTGTGAGACATATTATATCATAGCTTTGGTTAGGTTAGGGTAGGTTAGTTATGTTAGGTTAGGTTAGGTTAGCAGGATGATATTTTAAAATTATTTCTACAGGAATGAAAATTCTAAGTTAGGTTAGGTAGGTTATGTTGGGTTAGGTTAGGTTATGTTAGGTTAGGTTAGGTTATGTTATGTTAGGTTAGGTTAGCAGGATATTTTAAAATTATTTCTACAATGATAGAAAGGCCAAGTTCCTTGGCACATTTTATCAATGGATCTAGAAATAATTTTAAAATATCATCCTGCTAACCTAACCTAACATAACATAACCTAACCTAACCTAACATAACCTAACCTAACCCAACATAACCTACCTAACCTAACTTAGAATTTTCATTCCTGTAGAAATAATTTTAAAATATCATCCTGCTAACCTAACCTAACCTAACATAACTAACCTATCCTAACCTAACCAAAGCTATGATATAATATGTCTCACACTATAAGTTGAGTTATGATTAATGGGTGATGGATACAATAAAAAGAAAAGATACGAAGAAATGTGTATGTTTTTCATTTTCCATACGTATATGTCCTAGTCAGATAGAATATTCTTAGTGATGACTTATGAAATTTTAGAGTCTGTAAACCTGAGCCGTTTGTTTTATATAGTTTCTCGTTATAAAATGTTTCACTTCATCCCAAATCCTGAAGCATACATGACTATAATGGTGATGTTGTTCTGGATCTTGTGGTAAATTACATAAGACCAGTTCTTTAATATCGATACCTAGATGTGGACCAAGAACGAGAAGTAGAGTGAGAAAGAGACCGAGAACGAGAAGTAGAGCGAGAAATAGACCGAGAACGAGAAGTAAACCGAGAAATCGACCGAGAAGTAGAACGAGAGCGAGAAATAGACCGAGAAGTATATCGAGAAATAGAGCGAGAAATAGACCGAGAAGTAGACCGAGAACGAGAAATAGACCGAGAAGTAGACCAAGAACGAGAAATAGACCGAGAAATAGACCAAGACGAAACGATACGAGACGAGAAAAATTCAGTTAAGACTAGTTCTAACTAGAAAAAAGTCAGTTAAGACTAGTTCTAACTAGAAAAAGTCAGTTAAGACTAGTTCTAACTAGAAAAAAGTCAGTTAAGACTAGTTCTAACTAGAAAAAAGTCAGTTAAGACTAGTTCTAACTAGAAAAAAGTCAGTTAAGACTAGTTCTAACTAGACAAAAGTCAGTTAAGACTAGTTCTAACTAGATACCACCCACACAACAATAGGACATTCAATGCGATGCTGTAGTCGAGACCCTCTCTATTCAGTGTCAAGAATGGAATAACCCTACTTACATATTTTTCTCAATTTCTATCAATTCATAGTTTAAAATGAAGTATCATTTATGAGTGTGAAATGTAGGTCTACTCTCCTAGAAATGAAGTGTATGTGATATGTGTGTATTTGAATGTGTAATTTTTCAACTTTCTATGTATAAAAGTCGATATTTATAGTTATTTTACGACCAAACTTCGTTATTTTCACTAATTTATGTAGAAAATTTGATACTTATAATGAATTTATGTAAAAACGTAGAGCACGTACTTAAACATATAAAAGATTAATAGATTGTGGGAAAACGTAAGAGTTTGATGGACTCCGACGAATATCTATATTTATAGTTAGTTTATGTAAAAACTTCGATAATTATAGTGACTTTATGTAGAAAATGTTGTTTTATAGTGTGACTAAACGTTCAGAAATATGAAGTTTCGAAATGGAATCTTAAATTTGAAGCCTGTGGTCTTGGTCTTGGTCTAGGTCTTGGTCTTGGTCTTGGTCTTGTTTCTCGGTCTTGGTCTTGGTCTTGGTCTTGGTCTTGGTCTTGGTCTTGTTTCTCGGTCTTGTTTCTCGGTCTTGGTCTTGGTCTTGGTCTTGGTCTTGGTCTTGGTCTTGGTCTTGGTCTTGGTCTTGGTCTTGGTCTTGGTCTTGGTCTTGGTCTTGGTCTTGGTCTTGGTCTTGGTCTTGGTCTTGGTCTTGGTCTTGGTCTTGGTCTTGTTTCTCGGTCTTGGTCTTGGTCTTGGTCTTGGTCTTGGTCTTGGTCTTGGTCTTGTTTCTCGGTCTTGGTCTTGGTCTTGGTCTTGGTCTTGGTCTTGGTCTTGGTCTTGGTCTTGGTCTTGGTCTTGGTCTTGTTTCTCGGTCTTGGTCTTGGTCTTGGTCTTGGTCTTGTTTCTCGGTCTTGGTCTTGGTCTTCTAGGAGTGGAGTTGTATATTTACTATACATCAACTCTCAGGATGTCTAACAAAAAGATCATTTTAATCATATCTTACACATATTACTTGTTGAATCATAGGTAAAGAGCAACAGGTTAATGTTAGCAAGACTACTAAGATTACGACACTTGTATGTAGAATGCAGTTTCAGAGTGATCGCGAACGTTCATCCATCATTCATAACTCAACTTATAGTGTAAGACATCGAGACCCTCTCTATTCAGTGACAAAAATGGAATAAACCTACTTAAATATTTCCATCACATAGTCCTCTATTAACTGAATGGTGGAAAGCTAAGAAAACTAATTCAAACATGATGGTGCAAACTAGGTAAAAATCTATGACATTTTGCATACTAAGGAGATGGTACCACATTATAAAAGAAATGCGTAAAGAACATCACTATGAAGCAAAATGGAGATGTTTAGGTGTTCTGTAAATTATGATAAAGATCTCGTAAAAATGTTACTTGTATCAAGTGCATTTAAAATATTAGGTCTAAGACTGGAATGATGAACATGTCGAGTTCAAAGGCATTTTAAGTAATGATGAGAACTTAAGCATATTATCTTTAACCGCTAAACTTGTGATGTATTATAGAAAAAATGTATGTTAACTTGGTAATAATCCCATTTTGAGAAGATAATTAGGTAGGTTGTACGATAAAAAGAAAAAATTGATGGACTATTGTGTAGGTTAAGTTAAACATCAGTGGAAAGCTAAGAAACTAATTCAAACATGATGGTGTTAGGACCCGCGCCACCGTTGTGGTTCATAGTAAAAATTAATGCTGATCTTGTAAAATAGAAAACATAATTTTAATTCAAAGTCAAAATATGGAAAAAATTGTAAGTTTTGAAAACTTGAACCTCCAGCTATTTTGAGTTTCTACTATTTGTAATAGGACTGTTACGTGATTTTTTTAAAAATTAGATGTATAAAGTAAACATTTTGACCAAGTCCGTTCCAGAACGGAGAATGAAAGCATCGTGCATAAAAAATAGGTAGTGTATATTTAAGCAGCTAAACTCCAAAACTCTATGGCGCTACATCTCTGAAGGGATTTGACCTTCCACTCGACCGCTGCATCATCAACCATAGACAGATGGTAGATTGTGTGGTGGGCATGTGGTCAGCATAATATTATACATAAAGATTAATAAATCATACACATAAGGCATATGAATAAAGAAATTTTAAAATCAACCTTTTGTTTGAGGATACGTCTGATTACACAATTGAAAAAAAAAATGACCTTGGTAATATGATACATGCTTCAGGTCTCTACTGTGAAATGAGACGCATAACTTGGAGTTTAGAGAGCTGACCTGCTAGGAAGACGAATGACTGCGCATGCGCTCTTGGTATTGTGAAATGTAATGGTAGACTACCTTCCACTTACTCTCCCCCTCACCGATGAGAATTCATAGTACATAATTATGAATGAAATAGATGTCAGCGTATCAGGTTATTCAAAGCGGAGAATGAAACAATAAATCAATAAAAGCATTAGGTAATACAGAAAGATTAAGACATAATGACTGAGAAGAGGATTTAAAGGGAGAGATGAGGTAACATAATGAATGAAGATTTAAAGAGACTGAATGCATAAGTATCACCTGTGCAATCGATAAAAAATACTTGCTATCGTAATCTTACATCAGCAAAAATGCTATCTGTTAAGGTTAGCTTATTCGGTAAACTCTCTCTGCATTGACACAAGGCTAGCAGAAATCTTCGCTGTTTATAACGTATGAGTATAAAACTTAATACAGGCTTTTAATATATTTTACAAAAGTCTATTAATAATGACGCATTTATTACGTTGTTTTGCGTATACAGACCAAGGGTTTGAGACAATAGTACAAGGAGATTAACATTTTATACAACGACTGAGGCCGAGTCCATCTCAGGAAAAAGATGATATAGGGAAATAGATATCTTATGTGTTGGCTTATGTCAGCAGATAAAAATCAACCGCTGTCATAGTTATAAAAATGTATAATGGCTATTGTTACATCTTTTAGAATTCGATGTGTGAACAAAGAAGAAATATGATAATAATAATAAGGTACGATATGGTTACCAGCCTTACGCATTGGCTGCCTTTACCCTAGGACCAAAGTGAAAATTATTGTTTCAAATTATACGCTAGCCAGCAAACCCAGGCTGAATCGTCCCCAGGGCTAGGTATTAGAGAAATAGACATCTTATGGATAAAATTGTATGTGGAATATAATTATATAAAAAAATTGAAGTGAGATCGAACGGAGATGAAACAATGTTTTATTACATTATACATAGAAATCATAGGTATTCATAGAAAATAGGTAAAATCATAGGTAATCATAGAAATATGAAGAAATCGCTTCAAGAATAATTTAAAATATAACGGTATGAAACAAATTGTAAAGCAAAATAATGTAATATTATTATACATAAAAATAGGATCAATTCGTAGATACATCGCATCAGATTAGCAGGTAAAGCATAACATTGTATTAAAAGTTAAATCATCGATCAAAATAATATCATATGTTGTACGGTGTTGAGGTTGATATTAAAAAAGAGTTCATGTTTGACAAATCTCACCCGTCCTGTATGTGAAGGTCAGCAAACTTCCGTTTATGACGGCAAAATCTCCATGCGTTGTGACACGGTTGTGCGTTGAGAAAACACTGACTTTGCAAAACGCCTATGAATAATGATGTATTTATTAAGTTGTGTAACATGTAACGTGATATCGTTCAGAGATGAAACATAGGTTTATTATATAAAAATCGTTATAGATAATACGCATCGAATAAAAATTACACATATGACTGGGCTTTAATAATTAAAGCGAAAGGAGCGAGATCACTGTTATAACACATATAAGACGTAACGAATGGAAAATTAAACAGAATGAAGTTGTATCACCTGTGCTCATGATAAAAATTACTACATCAGCATATGACTGGTATACAGTGAGACGATGCAGGTAGAAATCTTATCTGTAAAATCTCGGCAAAACGTTGAGATAAAGTTAGTTCCATATGTTTAAATCAGTCATGAATATTATTTGCTCGCTTCCTTTATAAAACCGATACGCATATGAATAATGATGTATGTCCTCTTTAGACTTAGGATGAGGCATACGCACCGGCCGCCTTTACCCTAGGATCAAAGTGGAAATTATTGTTTTAAATTATACGCTAGCCAGCAAACCTAGGCTAAGTCGTCCCGAAAGCAATAGTAAAAAATTAATGTTTTAGAGAAATATACATCTTATGGGAAAACTGTATGGTGAAATATAATTATATATAAAAAAAAAATACTTGAAGGTTTAAAATATGTGCTATTGTAATATCTTTTAGAATTCGGTATGTAAACAAAGAAGTAATATAATAATAATAATACTAATATGTACGTTAAGGTTAACAGCCTTACATACCGGTCGCATTTACTCCAGGATTCTGTTAGAGGCTGAGTTGATCCCAGGGTCATAGTAAAAAATTAATGTAATAGAGAAATATACATCTCACGGATAAAATTGTATGGTAAAATATAATTATAAAAACAAAAAATACATAAAGGTTTAAATATATGTTGTAATATATTTTAGAATTTGAAGTGTAAACAAAGAAGTAATATGATGATGATAATAATAATATGTATGTTAAGGTTAACAACCTTACGCACCGACCACCTTTACCCTAGTATCAAAGTGAAAATTATATTAAACACTAACCGGTAAACCTAGGCTGAGTCCATCCCAGGGCTGAAATTAATATCTTATGACAAAATTGTATGATGAAATAAAGTTTTAAAACGTTAGCTACCATATTTATAAAAATTTATGAAGGTTTGACATAACGATATCTCTACACTTTTGATGGCGTCTGATAATAATAATAATAAATAAGGAGGCTCAGATTGTCGACACGGTTGTTGACTTTGGTGATATGATACCTATTGCGAAATGAAACATATAAGAGGACACTCTCGTAAAAGTATATTACAAATCTACCACAATGTCATTTGTTCATAATTTTAAATTACGCGCTAGAAGCCATTTTCTAAAGAATTATGTATTAGAATTTCAAATCTCTCGCTAAAACCGTGCATTGAAAACCATTTTTCTATTTTCACCAGGAGCAACCGTGAGGACCAAGTCCGCTTCAAAGCAATAAATTAATAAAAGCACTAGGTAGATTAATAAACTAGGATTTAAAGATTAAATGGATAAATGAAATATCACTGTTATGAATGGAGAATTAAAGAGATGAAATGTAGGTGACACGAGTGCGAGATAAGACATACTAGAACGCTTGCGTCTGCATATGACCACTGTTTAGTGATGCAAGGTGAGTAGAAATCTTGCGAGTTGAGATTCTAAATACGTGTTACAAATCTCTGTATGCAAGTGATTAAAAACATTCACTGGCTTTCTGTATCGGCATTAAAAAAACCTGTAATTATTATCATAATATATCCCTTTACTGACTTTGAATCGAACTCAGAACCATTCAGCGATGGAATATTACAATATAAGTTTTTAATATACCGCAATAAAAATACTGTTGACTAATAATACATAAGACATGTGTTATGAATAGGATTTAAAATTTAAAAGTACTGGCCTGCGACTTTATAATATGTTAGAGTTGGGATTTAAAAGGAAGTCTCAATGAATGACGTTGTAAGATAGCGATAAGCGTACAGCGTTATATTACCGCTGCATAGTAAGAGAGATAACATGTATGGAGGGCGAGATGATACAACTGCTACCTAAACAAAATCTCTGCACGCATATGATTAAAACATTCACTGGCTTTCTGTATTGACATTATAAAATCCTGTAATTATTATCATAATATATCCCCTCTAAAGACCCCAGCATGAGTTTTACGCACCGGCCGCCTTTACCATAGGACCAAAGTAAAAATTAAACGCTAATCGGCAAACCTAGGCTGAGTTGACCTCAGGGCTAAAATAGACATCTTACGGAAAAACTGTATGTGAAATATAATTATAAAAAAATACTTGAAGGTATAAAAAAACGCTTCTCTACATTTCCAACTGCGTCTGATAATAATAATAATAATGATAATAATAATAATAATAATAATAATAATAATAATAATAAGGTTAACAGCCTTAGGTATCCAGGTTGAGTCGATCCCAGGACCATAGTGAAATAAACATCTTACTGAAAACTGATGACGTTGCATTTCCGCTTCGTGGGAACCGTGCTGTAATACGAAACCTACTACCGGTCACGTGGTCTAGCGCGCCGCCATTTTGGATGACGTCATTTGTGGACTTTGGTCGATGCGGACTTTGCCCCTGCTCCACCATGTGTTGCGGGACAGTATCGCGACTCCACCATAGGGGAGATGAAGAAAACCACACTACTAAGAGTGTAATATCTTTGTAGTCCAGGCAACGAACGAAAAAATAGGACCACATTGTTTATGATTTGATGGCCAGAAAAGACCACATTTTTTTGTGGTCATCAGGCCACGTGTATTATTATTATTATTGATGTACGGTAGGACATACGGACAACGCCCATAATTGCTACGGGTCACAAAAGACCACATTTTTGTGGTCATTAGGCCACATGCGGATGGCCACCATAAACCACAATGCGCACCAGAGACCACATTTTTTTGTGGTGATGGTCACCACAAACCACAATGGACACAACAGACCACATTATTTGTGATTTGATGACCAGAAAAGACCACATTTTTTGTGGTCATCAGGCCACGTGTATTATTATTATTATTATTATTATTATTGATGTACGGTAGGACATACGGACAACGCCCATAATTGCCATGGGCCACAAAAGACCACATTTTTGTGGTCATTAGGCCACATGCGGATGGTTACCATAAACCACAATGCGCACCAGAGACCACACCACATTATTATTATTAATGTTCGGTAATCAATATGGTGGTTAAATATGTCTTCAAGCTACCAGTTATTTGAAAAGATACCCTTTCTCTACCAGTGCTATTCTTCATGAAAATGGGGACTGGAGAAAATTGCATAATAACGAGCTTCATATCCTGTATTTTTCACCGAATATAATTAGGGTAATTAAATCAAAGAGGTAGAAATGGGCTGGACATGTTGCATGCATGGTACAGGAAAGATATATCTAAGAAGGGTAATTAAATCAAAGAGGTATAAATGGGCTGGACATGTTGCGTGCATGGTACGGGAAAAATATATCTAAGAATAGGATAGATTTAAGAGTGTAATATCTTTGTAGTCCAGGCAACGAACGAAAAATAGGACCACATTGTTTGTGATTGGATGGCTTGAACCTCCTGATATGGACATATGGACAACGCCCAAAATTAACATACGTGACCTCCGAACATAACGGCCAACACCCAAAATTAACATACTCGGCCACATGCTATTCCCGAATAAGGAAACGTCCAATTCTACTTATTACATAGCAACACACACACGCAAACAATGGCTCGACCCATTCCTATACCTTTACATATCGTCCGCGGACTGCAATAGTGGCACAACTAAAAAAATCAGAAGCTGAGATAAATGAGTTTGAAGTTTCACCTTCGGGCCAAAGCCCAAGCTTCCTAATATGGATATACGGCCAACGCCCATCATTAAACATACCACTTTTTAAATCACGCTTCTGTCAAACAATGCAAAAACCTTGTACAAGTCCACTCGGGACAATGCCCAAGACTCCTAATATGGACAGTAGTATGGTTTTGTGACTGACGTCAGAGGCGGATTGTGCGGATTGCGGATTGATGACGTCACTCCCGGTCAGCTGATCGTGACGTCACAAGTGGGCGTGGCTATGACGTCAGTGGCGGATTGTATGACGTCACAAGTGGGCGTGGCTATAACCGCGTGATTCAAAATGGCGCCGGTTCCGGTTCCTATTGCAAATGGCGCCGGTTCCGGTTCCGGGGCGTACGAAGCGCGAAATTTAAAATTTGGGAATTTATAATATAATTGGTTACGTTTCCGGCGCGAAATTTAAAATTTGGTAATTTATAATGAAAATGGCTACGTTTTCAAATGGCGTAAGGTGGGCGGATGGCGGTTGATTTGAAAATTGCAAAAAGGTGGAAATTGGATATTACAATTGCAAATGGTGGATGGTGGGAAATTTGAAATTTGTATATTGGTAGATGACAGGTGGATTGTTTTATGACGTCACTTCTTACGTCACAGGCGGATTATGCGGATTGGGAGGAATGCTAGTGGATTGTTTTATGACGTCATCGCTTACGTCACAGGCGGATTATGCGGATTGGGAGGAATGCTAGTGGATTGTTTTATGACGTCATCGCTTACGTCACAGGCGGATTGAGCGGATTAGATCATATGACAGGTGGATTGTTTGTATGACGTCACAGCAGATATCAACCTTATGTCTTTTTTGCATGGAAGTATTACTCTACTTTCCCACGTTTTGTCACGTACGCCAGAGCAACACCTGACAGGAAGTACATCTTACATTACATCTGAATCATGAATTCTTTATGTATGACGTCATCACTCGGACTTGTTCAAACTTGTTTCAAGGTTATACACGGCACGTGCAGGACAGGTTCAAGGTTAGTCGTAAATGAAACAGATTGTATGAGCTATGAGTGAAAGTTTTAAAATATTTGCGAGACAAGCGTCATATCCTCAGTGATCTTCAAGCTTACAACATGTCATCATTGAAGCGTGGTCGTAAAAGTGCACCCAAATCTACTACAGCTGCTGCTGCTGATATAGTGGATATTACAACGCAGGACTTGTGGGAAACGTTGCAGTCCTCTACCATACAACCATCACAAGCGGATTTACCAAATACACAAAAAACCAAGAATAAGAAGACGCCTATAGTATCTACTCTAGAGCGGTATTCAGTTGTAAACATCCCCGATGTGAATTGTACCAAGCCCTTGAGCGAGCTGCAAATTGGACTTGCTTATCCGGTAAAGGAAGCTCGTTCCGTGTATACAAGGTATGGAAGGAGAATCGTTATAGACTTAATGATTGGATGCAGTGTTTTTCTACCACCAAGGTTCGGGAAGTTAAGTGAAGATCAGCTTCAACAGATGAACGAGGAGAAACTTTCATTGGTGTACTATGGTAAGGAGCCGAAGTCAGATGGATACTACTACCACGTTCTCAACTTTGTGTAATATGGGAAACTTTTTGAGATTTTAGACTCAGTGTGAAGTGTGTGTAACAGACTAAAAGTGATTATACAACACGACAACCGGCACCCTACATTCATCGATTTCTCTAGAAAGGTATGTGTTAATAACATGAATCATTTCCCATTCTTATCCATCATAAGCTAAATTCTTATGTGCTTTTTATTTTTCTGTGTTTCAGAAGTTGGAGACTCTCAAGATCATGAGTGATATTCATTTTAGAAATAGGAGACTTTCAAGTGAAATTCATCTTGTAAATATTCAATAAAACCAAAGTGATAAAAAATGTATTCTTTTGTAAGTTATTTCATAGCTGGATTTTCTCATGTTTGACAAAGTCCAGTTTTCCCTAACATCTCCTATTCCTAATTCCTAGGATGAGGGGCTGTGAAATAAAGAACACAACTCAGGATTATAGAATTTTATTCACTTTATTACAATCTTGCTGGGATTTCATCCACAGCGTAAGCATAATAACATTTCGCAATGCACATTTCATATTAGAGTCATTATGAAAAAGACATTTGGTTTCACAGTCTCTTAATTTGTCAAGCTTTGGAACACCAAGATCATCCATGTTTATAACAGGTCTCTGCAACAGTTTTTCAAAAAACCGAACCTTTTCCAGTCCTTTACAATGAAGAACATCCACTGGTTTTAAAACACTTTCAAGAACAGGCTTCAAGTCGTCATAGGGTAAGTATCCACTATGCCACGGAATTCCATGGATGATGGATTCAATGTACCGCTGCGACTTTGTATCTGGGTAATTGTTTTTAGGTGGTTGGAGAACAAAATGTGCAAATCTATCATCCACCGAAGACACTGCAACCTCTTTAGCTATAAATTGTTTGCACCTTGACTGATATCCTTGACAGTCGATTATAATCATGTTGTTACACGACATTGGTAACGATGTTGGTTAATGCAGTATACTCTACACTTCGATCGTGTAGAATTAAGCAATAAGCCTTTGTGTTTGCTGGTATATTGTTTGCTGCAGAAATTTCAATCCTGGTGGTACAAGCCCCCGATTTCAGATCTTCGTTCTGCTTGGTGCAATCGATGACATAGACTGGTGTATTTGTGATAAAATCGCTTCTTTTAAGGAGAGGATTGGATGGTTTTTGATAGTATGACTCTTGAAATCTAGCATACATTTCATAAAGGATTCCATACGAACCATTTGTACTGTCTACCATGAAAGAGTGATAGGGGTACTTTGTATCGTTCAAGTATACAGATACGTTCTGGATATCACCTAAATCAAACTTTGAGCAGTCGGCTTCCTTTTTATTCCTAGCAGTTTGAAATCCTATGATAACCATCCTAGGTTTCTGCAACTGAGGAGATGTCGTAACGTTCCATGAAATGTTGGTTGCTTGAGGTAATGATGGATGCTCATACAATTGCCAGCTTCTGAAATCTATTGTCAGCGAGCGATCAGATCCCAACATATTCAGTAGTTTTATTCTTTCGACATCGGAGACCTTAATGATAGGCACCATCCACTCGATATCCGTGATGGTAATTTTACTAACTTCTCCTTTGGTGACATTGATCGTGTTTTTCGATCTCATGAGAACAAGTTCCATCTTACAATTGACGAATATTTTATCATAATCTTCAGCGATTCCAAGGATGTGGCTTAGAGGAATGCATACATTAAACTTTTTGTTTTTTATTATAGTCTCCACATTATCGTCGGAGGGGTGAATCCACCCAGCGTTTTCCAATCTTTCACTATCCAGAACGGTGTAAGAACAAATTGCTTTCAATAAGCTTGTAATTCCAGGGTTTCTGCTACGATCGACTGTTTCTCCATGAAGATTTAATTTTATTTCATCGAACAGGTAGAGGAAACCATTATTTACAACCTTTCCCTTATATTCAGCATCCTTATCGTCGGTTATATTTCCAGAAACCATAATAAAACTCCTGCTTACTAATGCATACGAGTTTTCAGCTTGAATAGGAATCCGTATTTCATCGTTTTCACCAAGAGCCGAGTTGTTATACGGTTTGAATCCATGATATTGAAAATTTTCTATGGCATCTTCAAATATAGCCTTGGAGTGTACAGCGAGGATATCCATATTATAACACTTTGTATCCTAGAGACTTGAGATACCTCTTATTCACACGTGTTACCTTCACGACGTTACGACTTGGAGTGTGGTCTTTTTCACAGTGCGTAGGATTATAAACTTTTTTAATCTTAACGGTGTCAAGACTTATTTTTTGAGATTGCTCCGTGGTGGGAACGTATTTGTTAAAATTAAGACCCATTTTTCCTTATTACAATTTTCACAGATATATGCTCTCCTCTAAAGTCGATAAGACGTCCTTTCTGGTCCACAAGAGAGATTGTAATGTCAGATATTTTTTGTATGTTGATTAAAGGTAAGAAAATCAAATATGATGGAACTTCAGTGATCTTGTATCCTGGAGGCACCGTGGGGAAAAATTCATGAATGGTATGAGTCGGCTGTCCATTCAGAAATGATCCGCTTGCGAGATTACACTCCACTCTTATAACGTTAACACCGTTTATGTCTGGAGGTCTCTTGGAAACGGTGGCGGTCCTTTTAGGAATTCTATCGGACTTTTCAAATCCCAGTAAATTTGCCACAGAGTTTGGAACGTTGAAAGAAACTTCGAGGAAAGAGTAGATTGTTGTTAGCAACGTGTTGGTGTTGGTAATAACTCTAAATATTTCACCAAGGTCTCTAGTAGAATTTGTCATAGCTTTTATTTCGTACGCTATATAATCAGAAATATCTTCAATCTCGTACGTTCCAGTTGGAACGCTGATGACATGTTCCTTACCTCCTTCATCGATCACTATCATCGAATTGTTGTTTTCAGACACATTAGGTACAGAATTGTATGAGTCAAACCGCAGCAAAGCAATCTCGTAGTCTGCTCCATCTTTCAGCTCAATAGGTGGATGAATCGTGTTGGAGATTTCGGACGTGGATCCGCTTAGAGTGAACGTAGGCATCGTTTTAACACTTGTATGTCTGAGGTGAAGGCTTTTATAGTAAAAATGCTAGACACAAATGTCCACAAATCAAAGTGTTGTATTTCTGATAACGTGTAACGTTGTAAAGTAGTTTTGTATGTGGTCCAACGTAATTTACTATTTCCATAGGAGGTGGTAAGTCTCCATAGCTGTCGAAATAGAAAGCATTCTTGTTACATATTTTTAAGGCTACCCAGTGCGTACCAGGACCTTTGGCATCATCAAGGTTTATAATGATTCGCTCCTGCTTATATGGCTTGGATGGTAAGTTGTTCCTCATGTACACGCCTCTAAAATGTGGAATATCTAGTTTTTTAGCGTATCGTTCCAAGTCGTAGTTAGTTAGGGCTTTTTTTTTAAACGAAGTCCTTTACCGCTCGCATAAGGTTTTAGATACATTCCTTTTCCTTGCATCACGATACCAGATCCTTTTTTCCCTAAGGCTATGCTCTCCATCATATGGTTATGACGAATGTTTTCTAGCAACTGTTTCTTATTGGACTTTGCAGAATTTACAGCTTTAGCGATATGTGCTCCTGCACCACCGAGAGCCCCAAGTGCAGATAAACCTGCAAATATAGGTAGGAGAGGTAGTATACCACCAATTTTCTTTGGTGATTTCAACACTCTCTTCTTTTTCTTGTTCTTCTTATTCGATAGTAACTTTCTATATGCAGCTTTTAGTTTTTTAATGGTATCCATTCCAGCACCCATCTTCGCTTTTCCTTTCATAATTTTAGAAACGGTGTAAGCTGCAACACGTTCCCCAAGACTTGCGTCGGCAGCCTTTGCACGATTGGAGGCTTGTTGTGCCAATTTCAAGTCTGCTTTATGCCGATCGCTTATATCTGAGCTCTGTGCGTAACTTATATCGTGCTCCTTACAGGCTTCGTCTAGAGGATTGATTCCCTTATCACCTCTTTTCAGTCGTTTTTCCAATTTAGTTCCAGGTCCACAAAAGCGATACCCAGGTATGTGTAATTCCACAGGCAATTTATCAATCAGAGTGTTTATTAATTTACCTCCACGAGCGATGTGTCGACGTCTGCTTCGTTCTACTCGCGGCGCCATACTGATTACAATATCCTCATGTTATAACTTTTTATATAAAAACATTCGTATCATTGTAAAAATCTCATTTACAGTCATGAAGGTTGAGAAGCAAAACGTGTCTCTGGAGATCCTCCCAATGGATAGCTTATATCGAGAAGAAGACGAATGCAAGCACAGCATACTATTTCCCAACAGCACTAGGTCTATTATATGTGGGCCTAGTAATTCCGGAAAGACCAACGTGCTTATAAATATTCTTCTCCATCCTAACGGAATAAAGTTTTCAAATATTTACATATTTTCGAGATCTCTGTTTCAACCAAAGTACAAAATGCTTGAAGAAATTTTAGCAGACGTTCCAGAAATTGGTTACTTCAAGTTTGAAAGCAGCGACCAAACCATGCCTGAGCCGACAGAAGTCAAAGAGAATTCAGTGGTGATTTTCGACGATGTGATGTGCGATCCGCAAGGACCTATTAGAAATTACTTTAGCATGGGACGACATAAATCTTTAGATATGTTTTATCTTGCACAATCGTATGCGAGAATACCTAAACATCTGATAAGAGACAATTGTAACTTGGTGATCGTATTTAACCAGGACGCGTTAAATTTAAGACATTTATACAACGACTACGTAAATGCAGACATGACGTTCGATAAATTTCAACAGTTATGTCGCGAATGTTGGTCATCTCAAAAGTATGGATTCTTAACAATTTGTAAAGAAAACGATCGTGAACATGGGAGATACAGGCGTGGCATAGACGAATATATTGTTATGTAAACCCTAAATATGTATCAGTCGAAATGAATCCTTCGTTGAGCAAGGAACAGATACGAGTGAAACAAGACATTGCCAATCATGTTAAATCTATACGGAATAAATATTTAGCGCTAAAAAAATCCAATCTTCAGACCAAACAAGAAATTGGCGAAATTATAAACCCGATAACGAAACCCTTGGAAGAGCTCGTGAACATCGGTAAACATGAATCTGAAGAGTCGGAGATGGAATACGAAACGTTTCAGTCCTCTAAACAATCTCCTCATAAACATTATAAATCTATGCTACAAAGAGTTTATGGGCCAGTGATTACACCTTACATTCAAAAACTCATTTCACATAAGCCGAGAAATATCGATCCAATCTACGGATTGAGAATGGATACTGACAGACAATCATTCTACATTGGATCAACACCTGTGACCATTAGAAACGATCGCCTCGTTATCGGTAAGAAGACATATATTGGACGCCCTGGGTTGTATGAATTGCTTATGAAAAATATTCCTGACAAAAAATTGTACAACGATCGTGATTTAGATGTGTATAAGGAGATTTTGAAAAAAACTAACGCGCACAAAATAAATTATGACGAAAGTGGAAACATTCGTAGAATCAATACTCACAAATATCTACATGTCATCAAGAAATTATTTTCTGATGAAGAATCATCCGACGAGGGATCGCCACATCGTGTATTAGGTAGCGGTATGATGAAAGAAGTACATCCAAATCGTAAAATTGAATATAAATACTGGGACGATCCGAATGAGCTCATTGATCGACTTAGGCTTCTTGTGTCCTCGTCTGCGGCAGGGAATAATTCTCATCACAACGAAATAGAAGAAATCTTATCTGAGTTGAAGGAGAGAAAAATCATAGCATGAAAAAGCGGGAAATCGCGTACGAACTTCATGCACCAGCTAGAATAAATTATCAAAGACGCCATGTTATAATGAAAGGACTAAACGATTTGTGGCAAAGCGACTTGATTGAAATGATTCCATATCATAGAGAAAACAGAGGTTTTAAATATATTTTGGTTTGTATAAACGCATATTCCAAGTTTGCTTATGCGAGACCGTTGAAAAGTAAAAGCGGAAAAGATGTTACCGCAGCCATGCAAGATATACTTGAATCTGTTAATATTCCACCTAAAAATTTACAGACCGACATGGGAAAGGAATATTATAACGTTAATTTTAAAGGGTTAATGAAACAATATGGCATCAATCATTATTCTACATACTCTAATGTTAAGGCGTGCATTGCTGAACGCTTCATCAGAACTTTGAAAACTAACATGTATCTCGAATTTTCGGCAAGAGGCAGTTACAGATGGGTGGACATGTTGCAAGAACTCATTAGACATTACAACGATAGGTATCACTATACCATTAAAATGAAACCTAACCAAGTAAAGGACGATAGTCTACTTAAAACAGTGTATCGCTACAATGAATGCTATACGAAACCAAAGTTTGCTAAAGGTGACTATGTAAGAGTTTCAAAACATAGGAAATTATTTAATAAAGGATACTTACCATCGTGGACTACGGAGATTTTCAAGATACAGAAGATCCAATCGACATTTCCTCCCACGTATCTGCTTCAGGATTTGGAGGGTGGGAGTATTGAAGGTGCTTTTTATGCTGAAGAACTCCAGAAAACTAAGTTTCCAGACTGTTATTTAATTGAAAAAGTGTTAAAGAACAAAGGACAGAAGGTGTTTGTAAAGTGGTTAGGGTTCCCTAGCTCAAAAAATTCATGGGTTAATATTAAGGATGTTGTATGTGATTAGGGAAAATAAAAGATAGATTCATTTTTATAACTTTTTTCTTTTATTTATATCCCACATGAACCCAAAGTTATCTTACTTTATTGTATCATACCTATTCTTCTTCATCATAAATCATATTGTTTGAATCATAAATATATATTTTTTTACACAAACCATATACAATTTTTTACACATTTCATACACATAAATATAATTTTTTTACACAAACCATACACATTTTTTTACACATTTCATACACATAAATATAAATTTTTTATACAAATATACAATTTTAACACATTTCTTACATTTTTTACAGTTTGCATTTCTTAGTAGGAGGCTCATCATCACACTCCTCATCCTCCCTGATTCTATAGTGTCCGTGAGCGAGAGTGTCCACGCCATTTTCCATAATATGACGCTTATCGTCGTTGCCAGATAAAGTTAATTTATTCATCGAAATTGAAAATACGTTATGTTTGTATGATCTGATGGATCTGTTTAACGAGAATGTTGACTGTCCGCTCTGTAGACAACCAACATAATCTTCAAAGTTGACATCTTTGTCAATGACGTTTTTCTTAACGCCTTTCAATTTTTTGATGACCATATCATTAAATTTTATGGCGTACATTTTCGCTCGCAGACCTACGAACGCCTTTATGGAGTGACCAGCTCCTTCGTCTTTGAATTTCCCGACCACCGCCTTGTTTTCGTTTGAATACAAGGGATGTTCGGGTGGGTAGACACTGGTATCCAGCTCATCTCGGAAATGCGTCATATCACGGAAGAGGTTATCCGTTTCAATTCTATAGACGAAGCTGTCCGTGTCCATGTAGCACAATTTCAATCCTTCTTTATAAAAATTTTTCATGGTATCATAATGGAACTCATACATCCTAGTTTTCGAAATTTCCAAAATAGACATGCCAACATAGATGGCCTTATCAAACACTAATCTAGTTTTTGCTAGATGGACACCAACCAAGTTTTCGTTATAAATTGTCCTATCCATAAAGTTACTTTTGGCTACCAGCTTTCGAATTTCCTTCTCACTTGATACAAGCCGAAAATTGATACGTTTCCTTACATTTTCCATAGTCTTGCCAAAAACGGCGTTATTCATCAATTTAAAAAAGTCTTTCTCAAAGTTGTTGGCTGCAGCCCTACGCTTGGCCGTGTTATAGTCAATGTAGGGTTTCAACCAGCAGCTTTGCTGAAATTCGATAACTCTATGGATCTTGGTTAACCTCAGTCCGTGTTGCACGGCTTGCCTAAGTACCGTGTGATGAATGACATATTTTTCTTTTGACTCCAAAGTGGTTAATAATTTTTTGTTTTTGCTGCCTGAAGGAAATTTCATCTCTGCACAGAAAGGGAGATCAGAATGAGCATCATGAAGATGGTCTGGATATTCAATGTCTACCTCAAGCACATATCCTAATTTAGAATTGACCGGTATGGACATGATGTCAAAGGACGCTATCTCATGTTTGTCGAGCCAGCGGAACTCACCTGACGGCAATGCCTGGGACATCGCATAACCATATAGGTTATTGGCATCGACATAATAAAGAAAAGATTTTTTTGCTGTCTCATCATATTCATCACACATGTTATTGTTTGCAACAGCGTGCCTTGTCACACACTGACAAATTCCACCTCTTATCCCACGTTCAAACATTTGAATCATATCCATATCGGTCAAAAGCGGTAATTTTACCTTTGTGAACTTCAACATAGCTGAGTAAGCAAAGCCTGGAACTGTGGAATAGTACAAACAATCCATTCCGTACGTCTCAAAACACATCTGTCTAAAGTTTTCAAAGACGTCGGTCAAAATCAAAACATCAGATTTTAAATACAAGTCTGAATATTCTCCTAATGAGCTGATCGAGAAAGAATTCCAAACGTTTCTCGCGTGAGAGTAGTCTTGGTCAGAGACGTTCTCATTCGCGAGTCTATTGTAAAATGCATCTTTGGGAGGTAATTTCTTCTCCTTCAAAATTTCAACTGAGGTGACGTAGTCGTAGGGAAACACTCCCTTTCGACACACCAAATCGGCGTTTTCACCAAATACTTTTGCTGTTTCTATAAATTTATCTTTAGGTAGATTGTTTGCTAGCTTTTCCAGGCTGCTTGCCATGAACCGAAACGAGTCTATAAATCTTAACTCCATACCTCCCCTCTTCAAATAAGAGGAGGGAATAAATTTTGAAAATGTCACATACTTTTCTTGACTATTACAAATAACGTTGATACGGTTTTCATCGAAACCAAGTTCTGTCACAATGAAATGAGCATCATAGTTAGACATGTTATGCAAAACAATAGGGACAAATGCCTGGTTCCTATAATTCAAATTACAATTTCTGTGGGCGGCTCCTCTGAACCGACCACTAACATGGCAATGGTCCCTTACTTTATAGTTCACATCGGTAAAGTTACCCTCACCACAAATATGGCAAATAGTAGCGCTATTGTAAACCCTAATTTCATCTTCTGTCAGAGGGGTCATGGGCTTATTTACGCTGTTCAAGATTTTATCAATTTCTTTAGCATCAGCGACGAGCGAGCGCATAAACTCGCCACTGGCATCCTCCCCTCTAAAAAGTCTCAATTGAGAATATGCACCCTCAGCATCTTTGATAAAATAACAATAACTAAAAGGTTTATGCTTCTGATAAGGAGTTGTCCAGCTTTTCTGCGGATCTCCCAAACATCCTGATATCGGTTCCAGCAAACACTCGAAATCCGCATAGATGACAAATCTAATCTTTTGCGAATATTCGGGCTTGTTGAATACGACTTCAGGATTTTTAGGAATTTCGCACCTGACTGGGCTGAACGAGTTGCATATTGCCAAATGCTCTCTCAACCTTACGTCAGCAGACTTACCATCGTACGCTTGGAAATGTGTAAAACACCGTTTGCAAACTCTGGTCAGTTGTCTATTAGTTGTTACAAAAGGTCTTACAAATGCATCGAAATCTGAAATGACGATGTAATGTGAATTTTCCTCGTTACATACAAACAAAAGATCTCTATGATCAGCTAGTTCCTTTTCAACAATTTTGATAGGAAATACGAAATGAGAAATATTTTTCCCATCCCGTTTTTCCTCGAGGCCGAAAACATTGAATGAAATATTGTTTCTTTTGGAAAACTTTTCAATATCATGAATCGAAACGGGGAATTTCACACAGTTCCAATCGTACTTGTTATCCAACTCTGGTCTGGTAAGATAACTGGCCCACATTTCCTTATCAGACTCAATAAATTTTGATAATACACAATACTTGAAACAAAATTCATCATCATTACGAATATTAATTAATGACTTCAGATGCTGGAATTTATCAGGGAGGATCATATGACTACGTCCTGCAAATGGCAAGTATTCATTCACACGAATTTCAATTTTGTGGATTTTATTGTAAAACCACCCAGACCCTCGCATTTCACTATCTTGCATCTCAGCCTGAATTTTAGAAATGTGACTAGAAACTACTTCATGAATATTAGAGGTTCTAAGCAGCGATTCATTTTTTGTTTTAAAATTTCTCAAACAAGAATTTAGCTCTAGATGATTAAATTCACACTCTACGAAAAGATTAAATTTAATTGATACAAATTTTGATAGTGACTCTGACAGAAGATTTTCAATTTTATACTGGCACGACGACAGGATAGACTCCATATCGCCGGCTGGGAAATTTAATGCTGCATATGTTGCCAGTCGTGACCTAAATGCAGTTTCAACAGGTAAAAACTCACATGTTTCTGTTGATGGTGAGTTGGTCATAGCGGTGCGTTCCATTCCACCTTGAATCTGTAATAACGAAAAAACATCGACATTAGCAATCGAGACTTTTTATAAGCGAATGGTATAATAAAAGACTAAGACATTTCACTGTACATACCTGTGGAATATCACGCGTATGCATGATGACACTAGGTCGCGACTGGCGGTTGGTTTCTGAATTCTGTAACAAAGAAATATAAAATATTATGAAATAAAGTTTAATGTCTTGATTTTAGCCGTTCTGTACCAATATAAAAAATAATACTAAGTTTTATCATAAAAGAAATAAGTTTAACGGCATGTACAATAATGATAATAATAACATACCTATAAACGCATATATAACAAAGAAATATAAAATATTAAGATTTATGAGTTTAATGTCTTGATTTTATCCACTTTGTACTAATATAAAAAAGCATATTAAGTTCTATGATAAAAGAAATAAGTTTGATGGCTTGTATAATAATAATAAAATAGTAAGATTTATGAGTTTTATGACTTGTTTTTAACTATTCTATACCAATATAAAAAAAAATAATACTAAGTTTTATCATAAAAGAAATAAGATTGATGGCTTGTACAATAATAATAATAATAATAATAACATACCTGTGGACGTATACTGGAAGGCCCAGGTTGATATAAGTAACCATTTGGATGGGTGGAAGTCTGTTGCATGTTGGTTACACTCACTGGTCTTGCATTCTATAACAACAGAAATATAAAATATTAAGATTTATGAGATTAATGTCTTGATTTTAACCGCTCTGTACTAATATAAAAAATAATATTACGTTTTATGTTAAAAGAAATAAGTTTGATGGCTTGCACAATAATCATAATAATAACATACCTATAAACGTATATATAACAAAGAAATATAAAATATTAAGATTTATGAGATTAATGTCTTGATTTTATCCACTTTGTACTAATATAAAAAAGCATATTAAGTTCTATGATAAAAGAAATAAGTTTGATGGTATGACCAATAAAAAATAAAATATTAAGATTTATCAGAAAAAAAAATTAAGTTTAATGTTGGTTTTTATCTGATCTGTAGCCTACTAATATAAAAAATAATATTAAGTTTCATCATAAAAGAAATAAGATTGATGGCTTGTACAATAATCATAATAATAACATACCTGTAAATGTTGACCTGAATGCCTAGGATGGCTGGTGGTTGGCTGGACGGATGATGTCCGCATGGTATCCACACTCATTGGACTTATATTCTGCAACAATAGAAAAATAAAATATTAAGATTGATGATAAAAGAAATAAGTTTGTTGTCTTGCATAATAATAATAAAATAGTAAGATTTATGGTAAAAGAAATAAAGTTTAACGTCATAGTTTTATCAGTTCTGTACTAATATAAAAAATAATATTACGTTTTATGTCTTGTACTGTGATAAAAAATAAGTTTGATGGTTTGCACAATAATAATAATAATAATAACACACCTGTGGATGTATACTGGAAGGTCCAGGTTGGTATAGGTCACCATTTGGATGAGTGGAAGTCTGTTGCATGTTGGCTACACTCACTGGTCTTGCATTCTATAACAACAGAAAAAAAAAAAATAGTATTAAGATTTATGATAAAAGAAATAAAGTTTTATGACTTGTTTTTAACTATTCTATACCAATATAAAAAAAAAAAAAAAATAATAATACTAAGTTTTATCATAAAAGAAATAAGATTGATGTCATGGTTTTATCAGTTCTGTACTAATATAAAAAATAATATTACGTTTTATGTCTTGTACTGTGATAAAAAATAAGTTTGATGGCTTGCACAATAATAATAATAATAAGATTTATGAGTTTAATGTCTTGTTTTAACGATTCTATACTAATATAAAAAATAATATTAAGTTTTACGATAAAAGAAATAAGTTTGTTGTCTTGCACAATAATAATAATAATAACATACCTGCAAATGATGAGATGAATGCTCGGCTTCCTCTACAACCATCGGTGGGTGGGCTACTCCGTCCCCGCTATGTGCTGGTAGATGGAAGCGACCAGTGTTGGTGTAGATCCCAATATGTCTAGGTTCCACCTTCCTTGAGGGGTGGTGGACGTTCTGCATATGGATAACCAAATATCTCTCCGCCTTGAACGTCGCCTTGCAAATGTCACACACGGTGTTGTTGGTGTTGTTGTGGATACTACGGACGTGTCTTTTTAAAACGTCACTTCGCGTAAATATCACACCACACGTTTCACATTTGTATTCGGATTTTTTATGTTTCTGATTAATATGCCTCGTCAAATTATGTTTGAGCCTAAATTTCACATCACACTCGGTGCACTGGAAAAATACGGCAGACGAGCTCTCCATTGTTGATCTGTAGCTGCTGACGGATGGATAACAAGTGAGCCTGAAGCATGACGTCATTGGTTTATATAGCGTCGGTATAAACTAGTCTCGCAACAGGACAAATCTATTTTACACCAATGGAATGATTGGAGTTTTAAAAAATGCTGACGGTAGAAAAAGTTTTAGCCTCACGACTTGGTAAATATACGTTAAGCTTAAATCATCAGTAATTAGATATTTCGCGTTTCCTGCTTGTGAAAATACCTGTTCATGATTTCCCACATTAAAATCGATGACGTATATGAAATATAATCATTTCCGGTGAAATTAGCAAATATCCGATATTTAATTCTAGTACGGAAATAAAATATTAATTTTCATATAATAAATGCTGACATACTCTGTATCAAACTACATTAATAATATAAGGTTCCATCGGAGATGAATCACTGGGAGAAATATACGTTAAAGCGTTATTTGATATTTATTTCTTATCAGCGCTTTTCTGAAACAGTATATTCAATTTCCCGCAATGTGAGAAAAGCTGAATATGCCTTTACTGACTTTGAATCGAACTCAGAACCACTCAGTGATGGAATATTACAAAATAAGTTCACTACCACTCTGCGATGAAATATTACAATATTCCGCAATAAAAATACTGTTGACTAATACTACATAAGACATGTGCTATGATTAAGGATTTAATATTTAAAAGTACTGGCCTGCGACTTTATAATATGATAGAGTTGGGATTTAAAAGGAAGTCTCAATGAATGACGTTGTAAGATAGCGATAAGCGTACAGCGTTATATTACCGCTGCATAGTAAGAGAGATAACATGTATGGAGGGCTAGATGATACTACTGCTACCTAAGCAAAATCACTGCACGCATATGATTAAACATTCACTGGCTTTCTGTATTGATATAACACATACGGTGTTGGTCTTATAAAAACCTATAATTATTAACATAATATTATTCCGACATTATACTGGGGGATTTGAAGATAATTCAACACGTAAGATTATGCATCGATCATGATAGGAAAATTTACGACTTAATATTTTATACACCGAGTGGTAAGCCAGAGGTTGAGTTAACCCTTGGGCTAGGATTATAATCTTACAAATAAAATATAGTTTTAAGACGATGGCTACCATATTTACGAAGGAATAAAATAATGCTAACTATACACTATCGATGGATTCTGATAATAAATAAGGAGGTTTAGATTTTTTGACATTCGGAACGCAGGGTACCGACCGCCTTTACTCTAGGTTGAGTCACTAGATTTTAGAAAAAGAATCATCTTACAAAAAAACTGATAACGTTGCATTTACGCTTCGTGATCTATATGCTTCCATGCTAAAAAGACATAAGGTTGATATCTGCTGTGACGTCATACAAACAATCCACCTGTCATATGATCTAATCCGCTCAATCCGCCTGTGACGTAAGCGATGACGTCATAAAACAATCCACTAGCATTCCTCCCAATCCGCATAATCCGCCTGTGACGTAAGCGATGACGTCATAAAACAATCCACTAGCATTCCTCCCAATCCGCATAATCCGCCTGTGACGTAAGAAGTGACGTCATAAAACAATCCACCTGTCATCTACCAATATACAAATTTCAAATTTCCCACCATCCACCATTTGCAATTGTAATATCCAATTTCCACCTTTTTGCAATTTTCAAATCAACCGCCATCCGCCCACCTTACGCCATTTGAAAACGTAGCCATTTTCATTATAAATTACCAAATTTTAAATTTCGCGCCGGAAACGTAACCAATTATATTATAAATTCCCAAATTTTAAATTTCGCGCTTCGTACGCCCCGGAACCGGAACCGGCGCCATTTGCAATAGGAACCGGAACCGGCGCCATTTTGAATCACGCGGTTATAGCCACGCCCACTTGTGACGTCATACAATCCGCCACTGACGTCATAGCCACGCCCACTTGTGACGTCACGATCAGCTGACCGGGAGTGACGTCATCAATCCGCAATCCGCACAATCCGCCTCTGACGTCAGTCACAAAACCATACTACTATGGACAGACGGGCAACGCCCATTATTAAACATACCGCTTTTTAATCACAACCACCTGCGCTATTCCCAAATAAGGACTTAAACGACATTCCTACTCGTCTCACCATTAATCCCGTATCATAACAATTAACTTAAATGATATCCCAACTTGTCCTTATAAGCATCCTAATACGGACATAACGGACAACGCCCAAATTAACATACATCGCAACAATGACTACATCCATCAATGTCAACATAAACACCTGCTCATATAAATTAACTTAAATGATATCCCAAACTTGTATTCCAACCAAACAATGCGAAAAACCTTGAACAAACCAGTTCAGGTCACTGCCACATGAGACATGCGCCGCGCCACCATATGGTCAGGTGACCAAAAAAATGTGGCTTTTCATGGTTGATGTACCACTTTCTTTCTACTTGCGCCTTTTCGTCTCCAAGAAATAAAAATGTTATTTTATCAACAATATAATCTTAACAATGTCTTTCGTATCCAAGGAAACGAATAGGTTTATATGCTAAAGGCAGTTAAAACGATTTGTTTTTTACTTCTTTTGCATCCTGCGCCTATTCGTCTCCAAGAAATAAAAATGTTATTATATGAGCAATTTCATCTTAACAATGTCTTTCGTTTCCAAGGAAACGTATAGGTTTATATGGAAAAGGCAGTTAAAATGTTTTGTTTTCGACTTTTTTGCATCCTTCGCCTTTTCGTCTCCAAAAAATAAAAATGTCATTATATCAACAATATAATCTTAACAATGTCTTTCGTTTCCAAGGAAATGTGCAAGCTAAACGCAGTAGGCAGTCAAACCTTTTTTTCGACTTTTTTGCATCCCTGCGCCTTTTCGTCTCTAAGAAATAAAAATGTTATTATATTAAAAATATAATCTTAACAATATAATTGCAATGTCTCCAAGAAATAAAAATGTCATTATATCAACAATATAATCTTAACAATGTCTTTCGTTTCCAAGGAATTGTGCAAGGTAAACGGAGTATGCAGTTGAAACCTTTTTTTTAGACTTTTTTGCATCCTGCTCCTTTTCGTCTCCAAGAAATAAAATGTCATTATATCAGCAATATAATCTTAACAATGTCTTTCTTTTCCAAGGAAACGTATAGGTTTATATGCTAAAGGCAGATAAAACGTTTTATTTTCGAGTTTTTTGCATTCTTCGCCGCTTCGTCTCCCAGAAATAAAAATGTTATTATATTAACAATATAATCTTAACAATGTATTTCGTTTCTAAGGAAAAGTGGAAGCTAAACAGAGTAGGCAGTTGTAACCTTTTTTTTTAGACTTTTTTGCATCCTGTGCCTTTTCGCCTGCAAGAAATGAAAATTTTATTATAATAACAATATAATCTTAACAACGTCTTTCGTTTCCAAGGAAATGTGCAATCAATATGGACTAGGCAGTTGAAACCTTTCTTTTTTTCGAGTTTTTTGCATCCCTGCGCCTTTTCGTCTCTAAGAAATAAAAGTGTTATTATATTAACAATATAATCTTAACAATGTCTTTCGTTTCCAAGGATATGTGCAGGCTAAACGGAGTACGCAGTTGAAACCTTTTTTTAGACTTTTTTGCATCCTGCGCCTATTCGTCTCCAAGAAATAAAAATGTTATTATATTAACAATATAATCTTAACAATGTCTTTCGTTTCTAAGGAAAAGTATAGGATTGTATGCTAAAGGCATTTAAAACGATTTATTTTTGAATTTTTTGGAATCCTGCGCCGTTTCGTCTCCAAGAAATAAAAATGTCATTATGTCAACAATATAATCTTAACAATGTCTTTCGTTGCCAAGGAAATGTGCAATCTAAACGCAGTAGGCAGTTCAAACCTTTTTTCGACTTTTTTGCATCCCTGCGCATTTTCGTCTCTAAGAAATAAAAATGTTATTATATTAAAAATATAATCTTAACAATATAATTGCAATGTCTCCAAAAAATAAAAATCTCATTATATCAACAATATATTCTTAACAATGTCTTTCGTTTCCAAGGAATTGTCCAAGGTAAACGGAGTATGCAGTTGAAACTTTTTTTTTATACTCTTTTGCATCCTGCGCCTTTTCGTCTCCAAGAAATAAAAATGTTATTATATCAACAATATAATCTTAACAATGTCTTTCTTGTGCAAGGAAACGTATAGAATTATATGCTAAAGGCATTTAAAACGATTCATTTTCGAGTTTTTTGCATCCTGCGCCGTTTCGTCTCCAAGAAATAAAAATGTTATTATATCAACAATATAATCTTAACAATGTCTTTCATTTCCAAGGAATCGTGCAATCTAAACGGATTAGGAAGTTGAAACCTTTTTATTTTTAGACGTTTTTGCATCCTGCGCCTTTTCGTCTGCATGGAATAAAAATCATATTATATTAACAATATAATCTTAACCATGTCTTTCGTTTGAAAGGAAATGTATATGTTTATATGTTAAAGGCAGTTAAAACGCTTTATTTTCGAGTTTTTTGCATTCTGCGCCGTTTCGTCTCCCAGAAATAAAAATGTTATTATATTAACAATATAATCTTATCAATGTCTTTCGTTTCTAAGGAAATGTATAGGTTTATATGCTAAAGGTATTTAAAACGATTTATTTTTTACTTTTTTTGCATCCTGCGACTTTTCGTCTCCTAGAAATAAAAATGTTATTATATGAACAATTTCATCTTAACAATGTCTTTCGTTTCCAAGGAAACGTATAGGTTTATATGCAAAAGGCAGTTAAAATGTTTTATTTTCGACTTTTTTGCATCCTGCGCCTTTTCGTCTCCAAGAAGTAAAAATGTTATTATATCAACAGTATAATCATAAGAATGTCTTTCCTTTCCAAGGAAACGTATAGGATTATATGCTAAAGGCAGTTCTAACGTTTCATTTTGAGTTTTTTGCATCCTGCGCCGCTTCGACTCCAAGAAATAAAAATGTTATTATGTCAACAATATAATCTTAACAATGTCTTTCGTTTCCAAGGAAATGTGCAAGCTAAACGCAGTAGGCAGTTCAAACCTTTTTTTTCGACTTTTCTGCATCCCTGCGCCTTTTCGTCTCTAAGAAATAAAAATGTTATTATATTAAAAATATAATCTTAACAATGTCTTTCGTTTCCAATTAATTATGCAAGCTAAACGGATTAGGCAGTTGAAACCTTTTTATTTTTTGACGGTTTTGCATCCTGCGCCTTTTCGTCTCCAAGAAATAAAAATCTTATTATATTAACAATATAATCTTAACCATGTCTTTCGTTTCAAAGGAAATGTATATGTTTATATGTTAAAGGCAGTTAAAACGTATTATTTTCGACTTTTTTGCATCATGCGCCTTTTCGTTTCCAAGAAATAAAAATGTTATTATATCAACTGTATAATCATAAGAATGTCTTTCCTTTCCAAGGAAACGTATAGGATTATATGCTAAAGGCAGTTAAAACGTTTCATTTTCGAGTTTTTGGCATCCTGCGCTGTTTCGTCTCCAAGAAATAAAAATGTCATTATATCAACAATATAATCTTAACAATGTCTTTCGTTTCCAAGGAAATGTGCAAGCTAAACGCAGTAGGCAGTTCAAACCTTTTTTTCGACTTTTTTGCATCCCTGCGCCTTTTCGTCTCTAAGAAATAAAAATGTTATTATATTAAAAATATAATCTTAGCAATATAATAGCAATGTCTCCAAGAAATAAAAATGTCATTATATCAACAATATAATCTTAACAATGTCTTTCGTTTCCAAGGAATTGTGCAAGGTAAACGGAGTATGCAGTTGAAACCTTTTTTTTAGACTTTTTTGCTTCCTGCGCCTTTTCGTCTCCAAGAAATGAAAATATCATTATATCAACAATATAATCTTAACAATGTCTTTCGTTTCCAAGGAAATGTGCAAGCTAAACGCAGTAGGCAGTTCAAACCTTTTTTTCGACTTTTTTGCATCCCTGCGCCTTTTCGTCTCTAAGAAATAAAAATGTTATTATATTAAAAATATATTCTTAACAATATAATTGCAATGTCTCCAAGAATTAAAAATGTCATTATATCAGCAATATAATCTTAACAATGTCTTTCTTTTCCAAGGAAACGTATAGGTTTATATGCTAAAGGCAGATAAAACGTTTTATTTTCGAGTTTTTTGCATTCTGCGCCGTTTCGTCTCCCAGAAATAAAAATGTTATTATATTAACAATATAATCTTAACAATGTATTTCGTTTCTAAGGAAAAGTGGAATCTAAACAGAGTAGGCAGTTGAAACCTTTTTTTTTAGACTTTTTTGCATCCTGTGCCTTTTCGCCTGCAAGAAATGAAAATTTTATTATAATAACAAGAAACGTCTTTCGTTTCCAAGGAAATGTGCAATCATTATGGAGTAGGCAGTTGAAACCTTTTTTTTAGACTTTTTTGCATCCTGCGCCTATTCGTCTCCAAGAAAGAAAAATGTTATTATATTAACAATATAATCTTAACAATGTCTTTCGTTTCTAAGGAAAAGTATAGGATTGTATGCTAAAGGCATTTAAAACGATTTATTTTTGAATTTTTTGGCATCCTGCGCCGTTTCGTCTCCAAGAAATAAAAATTTCATTATGTCAACAATATAATCTTAACAATGTCTTTCGTTTCCAAGGAAATGTGCAAGCTAAACGCAGTAGGCAGTTCAAACCTTTTTTTCGACTTTTTTGCATCCCTGCGCCTTTTCGTCTCTAAGAAATAAAAATGTTATTATATTAAAAATATAATCTTAACAATATAATTGCAATGTCTCCAAGAAATAAAAATGTCATTATATCAACAATATAATCTTAACAATGTCTTTCGTTTCCAAGGAATTGTGCAAGGTAAACGGAGTATGCAGTTGAAACCTTTTTTTTAGACTTTTTTGCATCCTGCTCCTTTTCGTCTCCAAGAAATAAAATGTCATTATATCAGCAATATAATCTTAACAATGTCTTTCTTTTCCAAGGAAACGTATAGGTTTATATGCTAAAGGCAGTTGAAACGTTTTATTTTCGAGTTTTTTGCATTCTGCGCCGTTTTGTCTCCCAGAAATAAAAATGTTATTATATGAACCGTATAATCGTAAGAATGTCTTTCCTTTCCAAGGAAACGTATAGGATTATATGCTAAAGGCAGTTAAAACGTTTCATTTTCGAGTTTTTGGCATCCTGCGCTGTTTCGTCTCCAAGAAATAAAAATGTCATTATATCAACAATATAATCTTAACAATGTCTTTCGTTTCCAAGGAAATGTGCAAGCTAAACGCAGTAGGCAGTTCAAACCTTTTTTTCGACTTTTTTGCATCCCTGCGCCTTTTCGTCTCTAAGAAATAAAAATGTTATTATATTAAAAATATAATCTTAACAATGTCTTTCGTTACCAAGGAATTATGCAAGCTAAACGGATTAGGCAGTTGAAACCTTTTTATTTTTTGACGGTTTGACGGTTTTCGTCTCCAAGAAATAAAAATCTTATTATATTAACAATATAATCTTAACCATGTCTTTCGTTTCAAAGGAAATGTATATGTTTATATGTTAAAGGCAGTTAAAACGTATTATTTTCGACTTTTTTGCATCATGCGCCTTTTCGTTTCCAAGAAATAAAAATGTTATTATAAAAACAATATAATCTTAACAATGTCTTTCGTATCCAAGGAAACGTATAGGTTTATATGCTAAAGGCAGTTAAAACGATTTGTTTTTTACTTCTTTTGCATCCTGCGCCTATTCGTCTCCAAGAAATAAAAATGTTATTATATGAGCAATTTCATCTTAACAATGTCTTTCGTTTCCAAGGAAACGTATAGGTTTATATGGAAAAGGCAGTTAAAATGTTTTGTTTTCGACTTTTTAACATCCTTCGCCTTTTCGTCTCCAAGAAGAATCGTCTCGTTATTATATCAACTGTATAATCATAAGAATGTCTTTCCTTTCCAAGGAAACGTATAGGATTATATGCTAAAGGCAGTTAAAACGTTTCATTTTCGAGTTTTTGGCATCCTGCGCTGTTTCGTCTCCAAGAAATAAAAATGTCATTATATCAACAATATAATCTTAACAATGTCTTTCGTTTCCAAGGAAATGTGCAAGCTAAACGCAGTAGGCAGTTCAAACCTTTTTTTCGACTTTTTTGCATCCCTGCGCCTTTTCGTCTCTAAGAAATAAAAATGTTATTATATTAAAAATATAATCTTAACAATATAATAGCAATGTCTCCAAGAAATAAAAATGTCATTATATCAACAATATAATCTTAACAATGTCTTTCGTTTCCAAGGAATTGTGCAAGGTAAACGGAGTATGCAGTTGAAACCTTTTTTTTTTAGACTTTTTTGCTTCCTGCGCCTTTTCGTCTCCAAGAAATGAAAATATCATTATATCAACAATATAATCTTAACAATGTCTTTCGTTTCCAAGGAAATGTGCAAGCTAAACGCAGTAGGCAGTTCAAACCTTTTTTCGACTTTTTTGCATCCCTGCGCCTTTTCGTCTCTAAGAAATAAAAATGTTATTATATTAAAAATATATTCTTAACAATATAATTGCAATGTCTCCAAGAATTAAAAATGTCATTATATCAACAATATAATCTTAACAATGTCTTTCGTTTCCAAGGAATTGTGCAAGGTAAACGGAGTATGCAGTTGAAACCTTTTTTTTAGACTTTTTTGCATCCTGCTCCTTTTCGTCTCCAAGAAATAAAATGTCATTATATCAGCAATATAATCTTAACAATGTCTTTCTTTTCCAAGGAAACGTATGGGTTTATATGCTAAAGGCAGATAAAACGTTTTATTTTCGAGTTTTTTGCATTCTGCGCCGTTTCGTCTCCCAGAAATAAAAATGTTATTATATTAACAATATAATCTTAACAATGTATTTCGTTTCTAAGGAAAAGTGGAAGCTAAACAGAGTAGGCAGTTGAAACCTTTTTTTTTAGACTTTTTTGCATCCTGTGCCTTTTCGCCTGCAAGAAATGAAAATTTTATTATAATAACAAGAAACGTCTTTCGTTTCCAAGGAAATGTGCAATCAATATGGAGTAGGCAGTTGAAACCTTTTTTTTAGACTTTTTTGCATCCTGCGCCTATTCGTCTCCAAGAAATAAAAATGTTATTATATTAACAATATAATCTTAACAATGTCTTTCGTTTCTAAGGAAAAGTATAGGATTGTATGCTAAAGGAATTTAAAACGATTTATTTTTGAATTTTTTGTCATCCTGCGCCGTTTTGTCTCCAAGAAATAAAAATTTCATTATGTCAACAATATAATCTTAACAATGTCTTTCGTTTCCAAGGAAATGTGCAAGCTAAACGCAGTAAGCAGTTCAAACGTTTTTTCGACTTTTTTGCATCCCTGCGCCTTTTCGTCTCTAAGAAATAAAAATGTTATTATATTAAAAATATAATCTTAACAATATAATAGCAATGTCTCCAAGAAATAAAAATGTCATTATATCAACAATATAATCTTAACAATGTCTTTCGTTTCCAAGGAATTGTGCAAGGTAAACGGAGTATGCAGTTGAAACCTTTTTTTTAGACTTTTTTGCTTCCTGCGCCTTTTCGTCTCCAAGAAATGAAAATATCATTATATCAACAATATAATCATAACAATGTCTTTCGTTTCCAAGGAAATGTGCAAGCTAAACGCAGTAGGCAGTTCAAACCTTTTTTTCGACTTTTTTGCATCCCTGCGCCTTTTCGTCTCTAAGAAATAAAAATGTTATTATATTAAAAATATATTCTTAACAATATAATTGCAATGTCTCCAAGAATTAAAAATGTCATTATATCAACAATATAATCTTAACAATGTCTTTCGTTTCCAAGGAATTGTGCAAGGTAAACGGAGTATGCAGTTGAAACCTTTTTTTTAGACTTTTTTGCATCCTGCTCCTTTTCGTCTCCAAGAAATAAAATGTCATTATATCAGCAATATAATCTTAACAATGTCTTTCTTTTCCAAGGAAACGTATAGGTTTATATGCTAAAGGCAGATAAAACGTTTTATTTTCGAGTTTTTTGCATTCTGCGCCGTTTCGTCTCCCAGAAATAAAAATGTTATTATATTAACAATATAATCTTAACAATGGATTTCGTTTCTAAGGAAAAGTGGAAGCTAAACAGAGTAGGCAGTTGAAACCTTTTTTTTTAGACTTTTTTGCATCCGGTGCCTTTTCGCCTGCAAGAAATGAAAATTTTATTATAATAACAAGAAACGTCTTTCGTTTCCAAGGAAATGTGCAATCAATATGGAGCAGGCAGTTGAAACCTTTTTTTTTAGACTTTTTTGCATCCTGCGCCTATTCGTCTCTAAGAAATAAAAATGTTATTATATTAACAATATAATCTTAACAATGTCTTTCGTTTCTAAGGAAAAGTATAGGATTGTATGCTACAGGCATTTAAAACGATTTATTTTTGAATTTTTTGTCATCCTGCGCCGTTTTGTCTCCAAGAAATAAAAATTTCATTATGTCAACAATATAATCTTAACAATGTCTTTCGTTTCCAAGGAAATGTGCAAGCTAAACGCAGTAAGCTGTTCAAACCTTTTTTCGACTTTTTTGCATCCCTGCGCATTTTCGTCTCTAAGAAATAAAAATGTTATAATATTAAAAATATAATCTTAACAATATAATTGCAATGTCTCCAAGAAATAAAAATCTCATTATATCAACAATATAATCTTAACAATGTCTTTCGTTTCCAAGGAATTGTCCAAGGTAAACGGAGTATGCAGTTGAAACCTTTTTTTATACTCTTTTGCATCCTGCGCCTTTTCGTCTCCAAGAAATAAAAATGTTATTATATCAACAATATAATCTTAACAATGTCTTTCTTGTCCAAGGAAACGTATAGAATTATATGCTAAAGGCATTTAAACGATTCATTTTCGAGTTTTTTGCATCCTGCGCCGTTTCGTCTCCAAGAAATAAAAATGTTATTATATCAACAATATAATCTTAACAATGTCTTTCGTTTCCAAGGAATCGTGCAAGCTAAACGGATTAGGCAGTTGAAACCTTTTTATTTTTAGACGTTTTTGCATCCTGCGCCTTTTCGTCTGCATGGAATAAAAATCTTATTATATTAACAATATAATCTTAACCATGTCTTTCGTTTGAAAGGAAATGTATATGTTTATATGTTAAAGGCAGTTAAAACGTATTATTTTCGACTTTTTTGCATCATGCGCCTTTTCGTTTCCAAGAAATAAAAATGTTATTATAATAACAATATAATCTTAAAAATGTCTTTCGTATCCAAGGAAACGTATAGGTTTATATGCTAAAGGCAGTTAAAACGATTTGCTTTTTACTTCTTTTGCATCCTGCGCCTATTCGTCTCCAAGAAATAAAAATGTTATTATATGAGCAATTTCATCTTAACAATGTCTTTCGTTTCCAAGGAAACGTATACGTTTATATGGAAAAGGCAGTTAAAATGTTTTGTTTTCGACTTTTTAACATCCTTCGCCTTTTCGTCTCCAAGAAATAAAAATGTTATTATATCAACAATATAATTTTAAGAATGTCTTTCTTTTCCAACGAAACGTATAGGTTTATATGAAAAGGCAGTTAAAACGTTTTGTTTTTGACTTTTTTGCATCCTGCGGGTTTTCGTCTCCAAGAAGTAAAAATGTTATTATGATAACAATATAATCTTAACAATGTCTTTCTTGTCCAAGGAAACGTAAAGGTTTATATGCTAAAGGCAGTAAAAACGTTTTATTTGCGGGTTTTTTGTATTCTGCGCCGTTTCGTCTCCGAGAAATAAAAATGTTATTATATTAAAAATAAAATCTTAACGATGTTTTTCGTTTCCAAGGAAATGTGCAAACTAAACGGAGTAGGCAGTTGAAACTTTTTTTCGACTTTTTTGCATCCCTGCGCCTTTTCGTCTGTAAGAAATAAAAATGTTATTATATTAACAATATAATCTTAACAATGTCTTTCGTTTCCAAGGAAATGTGCAAGCTAAACGGAGTACGCAGTTGAAACTTTTTTTTTGTTTTTTAGTTTTTTGGATCCTGCGCCTTTTCGTCTCCAAGAAATAAAAATGTTATTATATCAACAATATAATCTTATCAATGTATTTCTTTTCGAAGGAAACGTATAGGTTTATATGCTAAAGGCAGTTAAAACGTTTTATTTTCGAGTATTTTGCATTCTGCGCCTTTTCGTCTCGAAGAAATAAAAATGTTATTATATTAACAATATAATATTAACAATGTTATTCGTATCCAAGGAAACGTATAGGTTTATATGATAAAGGCATTTAAAACGATTTCTTTTTGACTTTTTTGCATTCTGCGCCTTTTAGTCTCCAAGAAATAAAAATGTCATTATATCAACAATTTCATATCAACAATGTCTTTCGTTTCCAAGGAAATGTGTCAGTTAACGGAGTAGGCAGTTGAAACCTTTTTTCCGACTATTTTTCATCCCTGCACCTTTTCGTCTCCGAGTAATAAAAATGTTATAATATTAACAATATAATCTTAACAATGTCATTCGTTTCCAAGGAAGTGTGCAAGCTAAACGGAGTACGCAGTTGAAACCTTTTTTTTTAGAGTTTTTTGCATCCTGCGCCTTTTCGTCTCCAAGAAATAAAAATGTTATTATATCAACAATTAATCTTAACAATGTCTTTCTTGTCCAAGGAAACGTATAGAATTATATGCTAAAGGCATTTAAAACGATTTTTTTCGAGTTTTTTGCATCCTGCGCCGTTTCGTCTCCAAGAAATAAAAATGTTATTATATCAACAATATAATCTTATCAATGTCTTTCGTTTCCAAGGAATCGTGCAAGCTAAACAGATTAGGCAGTTGAAACCTTTTTATTTTTAGACGTTTTTGCGTCATGCGCCTTTTCGTCTGCAAGAAATACAAGTCTTATTATATTAACAATATAATCTTAACCATGTCTTTCGTTTCCAAGGAAATGTATATGTTTATATGTTAAAGGCAGTTAAAACGTATTATTTTCGACTTTTTTGCATCATGCGCCTTTTCGTTTCCAAGAAATAAAAATGTTATTATAATAACAATATAATCTTTACAATGCCGTTCGTTTCCAAGGAAATGTGCAAGCTAAATGGAGTAGGCAGTTGAAACCTTTTTTTTTTAGACTTTTTTGCATCCTGCGCCTTTTCGTCTCCAAGAAATAAAAATGTTATTTTATCAACAATATAATCTTAACAATGTCATTCGTATCCAAGGAAACGAATAGGTTTATATGCTAAAGGCAGTTAAAACGATTTGTTTTTTACTTCTCTTGCATCCTGCGCCTACTCGTCTCCAAGAAATAAAAATGTTATTATATGAGCAATTTCATCTTAACAATGTCTTTCGTTTCCAAGGAAACGTATAGGTTTATATGGAAAAGGCAGTTAAAATGTTTTGTTTTCGACTTTTTTGCATCCTTCGCCTTTTCGTCTCCAAGAAATAAAAATGTTATTATATCAACAGTATAATCATAAGAATGTCTTTCCTTTCCAAGGAGACGTATAGGATTATATGCTAAAGGCAGTTAAAACGTTTAATTTTCGAGTTTTTGGCATCCTGCGCCGTTTCGTCTCCAAAAAATAAAAATGTCATTATATCAACAATATAACCTTAACAATGTCTTTCGTTTCCAAGGAAATGTGCAAGCTAAACGCAGTAGGCAGTTCAAACCTATTTTTCGACTTTTTTGCATCCCTGCGCCTTTTCGTCTCTAAGAAATAAAAATGTTATTATATTAAAAATATAATCTTAATAATATAATTGCAATGTCTCCAAGAAATAAAAATGTCATTATATCAACAATATAATCTTAACAATGTCTTTCGTTTCCAAGGAATTGTGCAAGGTAAACGGAGTATGCAGTTGAAACCTTTTTTTTAGACTTTTTTGCATCCTGCTATTTTTCGTCTCCAAGAAATAAAATGTCATTATATCAGCAATATAATCTTAACAATGTCTTTCTTTTCCAAGGAAACGTATAGGTTTATATGCTAAAGGCAGATAAAACGTTTTATTTTCGAGTTTTTTGCATTCTGCGCCGTTTCGTCTCCCAGAAATAAAAATGTTATTATATTAACAATATAATCTTAACAATGTATTTCGTTTCTAAGGAAAAGTGGAAGCTAAACAGAGTAGGCAATTGAAACGTTTTTTTTTAGACTTTTTTGCATCCTGTGCCTTTTCGCCTGCAAGAAATGAAAATTTTATTATAATAACAAGAAACGTCTTTCGTTTCCAAGCAAATGTGCAATCAATATGGAGTAGGCAGTTGAAACCTTTTTTTTAGACTTTTTTGCATCCTGCGCCTATTCGTCTCCAAGAAATAAAAATGTTATTATATTAACAATATAATCTTAACAATGTCTTTCGTTTCCAAGGAATTGTCCAAGGTAAACGGAGTATGCAGTTGAAACCTTTTTTTTTATACTCTTTTGCATCCTGCGCCTTTTCGTCTGCAAGAAATAAAAATGTTATTATATCAACAATATAATCTTAACAATGTCTTTCTTGTCCAAGGAAACGTATAGAATTATATGCTAAAGGCATTTAAACGATTCATTTTCGAGTTTTTTGCATCCTGCGCCGTTTCGTCTCCAAGAAATAAAAATGTTATTATATCAACAATATAATCTTAACAATGTCTTTCGTTTCCAAGGAATCGTGCAAGCTAAACGGATTAGGCAGTTGAAACCTTTTTATTTTTAGACGTTTTTGCATCCTGCGCCTTTTCGTCTGCATGGAATAAAAATCTTATTATATTAACAATATAATCTTAACCATGTCTTTCGTTTGAAAGGAAATGTATATGTTTATATGTTAAAGGCACTTAAAACGCTTTATTTTCGAGTTTTTTGCATTCTGCGCCGTTTTGTCTCCCAGAAATAAAAATGTTATTATATTAACAATATAATCTTAACATTGTCTTTCGTTTCTAAGGAAATGTATAGGTTTATATGCTAAAGGTATTTAAAACGATTTATTTTTGACTTTTTTTGCATCCTGCGACTATTCGTCTCCAAGAAATAAAAATGTTATTATATGAACAATTTCATCTTAACAATGTCTTTTGTTTCCAAGGAAACGTATAGGTTTATATGCAAACGGCAGTTAAAATGTTTTATTTTCGACTTTTTTGCATCCTGCGCCTTTTCGTCTCCAAGAAGTAAAAATGTTATTATATCAACAGTATAATCATAAGAATGTGTTTCCTTTCCAAGGAAACGTATAGGATTATATGCTAAAGGCAGTTATAACGTTTCATTTTGAGTTTTTTGCATCCTGCGCCGCTTCGACTCCAAGAAATAAAAATGTTATTATGTCAACAATATAATCTTAACAATGTCTTTCGTTTCGAAGGAAATGTGCAAGCTAAACGCAGTAGGCAGTTCAAACCTTATTTTCGACTTTTCTGCATCCCTGCGCCTTTTCGTCGCTAAGAAATAAAAATGTTATTATATTAAAAATATAATCTTAACAATGTCTTTCGTTTCCAAGGAATTATGCAAGCTAAACGGATTTGGCAGTTGAAACCTTTTTATTTTTTACGGTTTTGCATCCTGCGCCTTTTCGTCTCCAAGAAATAAAAATCTTATTATATTAACAATATAATCTTAACCATGTCTTTCGTTTCAAAGGAAATGTATATGTTTATATGTTAAAGGCAGTTAAAACGTATTATTTTCGACTTTTTTGCATCATGCGCCTTTTCGTTTCCAAGAAATAAAAATGTTATTATAATAACAATATAATCTTAACAATGTCTTTCGTATCCAAGGAAACGTATAGGTTTATATGCTAAAGGCAGTTAAAACGATTTGTTTTTTACTTCTTTTGCATCCTGCGCCTATTCGTCTCCAAGAAATAAAAATGTTATTATATGAGCAATTTCATCTTAATAATGTCTTTCGTTTCCAAGGAAACGTATAGGTTTATATGGAAAAGGCAGTTAAAATGTTTTGTTTCCGACTTTTTAACATGCTTCGCCTTTTCGTCTCCAAGAAATAAAAATGTTATTATATCAACTGTATAATCATAAGAATGTCTTTCCTTTCCAAGGAAACGTATAGGATTATATGCTAAAGGCAGTTAAAACGTTTCATTTTCGAGTTTTTGGCATCCTGCGCTGTTTCATCTCCAAGAAATAAAAATGTCATTATATCAACAATATAATCTTAACAATGTCTTTCGTTTCCAAGGAAATGTGCAAGCTAAACGCAGTAGGCAGTTCAAACATTTTTTTCGACTTTTTTGCATCCCTGCGCCTTTTCGTCTCTAAGAAATAAAAATGTTATTATATTAAAAATATAATCTTAACAATATAATAGCAATGTCTCCAAGAAATAAAAATGTCATTAGATCAACAATATAATCTTAACAATGTCTTTCGTTTCCAAGGAATTGTGCAAGGTAAACGGAGTATGCAGTTGAAACCTTTTTTTTTAGACATTTTTGCTTCCTGCGCCTTTTCGTCTCCAAGAAATAAAAATGTCATTATATCAACAATACAATCTTAACAATGTCTTTCGTTTCCAAGGAATTGTGCAAGGTAAACGGAGTATGCAGTTGAAACCTTTTTTTTATACTGCTTCTTTTCGTCTCCTAGAAATAAAAATGTCATTATATAAAAAATATAATCTTAACAATGTCTTTCTTTTCCAAGGAAACGTATAGGTTTATATGCTAAAGGCAGATAAAACGATTTATTTTCGAGTTTTTTGCATTCTGCGCCGTTTCGTCTCCCAGAAATAAAAATGTTATTATATTAACAATATAATCTTAACAATGTCTTTAGTTTCTAAGGAAATGTGGAAGCTAAAGAGAGTAGGCAGTTAAAACCTTTTTTTAAAGACTTTTTTGCATCCTGTGCCTTTTCGTCTGCAAGAAATGAAAATTTTATTATAATAACAATATAATCTTAACAACGTCTTTCGTTTCCAAGGAAATGTGCAATCAATACGGAGTAGGCAGTTGAAACCTTTCTTTTTTCGACTTTTTTGCATCCCTGCGCCTTTTCGTCTCTAAGAAATAAAAATGTTATTATATTAACAATATAATCTTAACAATGTCTTTCGTTTCCAAGGATATGTGCAAGCTAAACAGAGTACGCAGTTGAAACCTTTTTTTTTAGACTTTTTTGCATCCTGCGCCTATTTGTCTCCAAGAAATAAAAATGTTATTATATCAACAATATAATCTTAACAATGTCTTTCGTTTCCAAGGAATTGTGCAAGGTAAACGGAGTATGCAGTTGAAATCTTTTTTTTAGACTTTTTTGCATCCTGCTCCTTTTCGTCTCCAAGAAATAAAATGTCATTATATCAGCAATATAATCTTAACAATGTCTTTCTTTTCCAAGGAAACGTATAGGTTTATATGCTAAAGGCAGATAAAAACGTTTTATTTTCGAGTTTTTTGCATTCTGCGCCGTTTCGTCTCCCAGAAATAAAAATGTTATTATATTAACAATATAATCTTAACAATGTATTTCGTTTCTAAGGAAAAGTGGAAGCTAAACAGAGTAGGCAGTTGAAACCTTTTTTTTTAGACTTTTTTGCATCCTGTGCCTTTTCGCCTGCAAGAAATGAAAATTTTATTATAATAACAAGAAACGTCTTTCGTTTCCAAGGAAATGTGCAATCAATATGGAGTAGGCAGTTGAAACCTTTTTTTTAGACTTTTTTGCATCCTGCGCCTATTCGTCTCCAAGAAATAAAAATGTTATTATATTAACAATATAATCTTAACAATGTCTTTCGTTTCTAAGGAAAAGTATAGGATTGTATGCTAAAGGCATTTAAAACGATTTATTTTTGAATTTTTTGTCATCCTGCGCCGTTTTGTCTCCAAGAAATAAAAATTTCATTATGTCAACAATATAATCTTAACAATGTCTTTCGTTTCCAAGGAAATGTGCAAGCTAAACGCAGTAAGCAGTTCAAACCTTTTTTCGACTTTTTTGCATCCCTGCGCCTTTTCGTCTCTAAGAAATAAAAATGTTATTATATTAAAAATATAATCTTAACAATATAATAGCAATGTCTCCAAGAAATAAAAATGTCATTATATCAACAATATAATCTTAACAATGTCTTTCGTTTCCAAGGAATTGTGCAAGGTAAACGGAGTATGCAGTTGAAACCTTTTTTTTAGACTTTTTTGCTTCCTGCGCCTTTTCGTCTCCAAGAAATGAAAATATCATTATATCAACAATATAATCATAACAATGTCTTTCGTTTCCAAGGAAATGTGCAAGCTAAACGCAGTAGGCAGTTCAAACCTTTTTTTCGACTTTTTTGCATCCCTGCGCCTTTTCGTCTCTAAGAAAAAAAATGTTATTATATTAAAAATATATTCTTAACAATATAATTGCAATGTCTCCAAGAATTAAAAATGTCATTATATCAACAATATAATCTTAACAATGTCTTTCGTTTCCAAGGAATTGTGCAAGGTAAACGGAGTATGCAGTTGAAACCTTTTTTTTAGACTTTTTTGCATCCTGCTCCTTTTCGTCTCCAAGAAATAAAATGTCATTATATCAGCAATATAATCTTAACAATGTCTTTCTTTTCCAAGGAAACGTATAGGTTTATATGCTAAAGGCAGATAAAACGTTTTATTTTCGAGTTTTTTGCATTCTGCGCCGTTTCGTCTCCCAGAAATAAAAATGTTATTATATTAACAATATAATCTTAACAATGTATTTCGTTTCTAAGGAAAAGTGGAAGCTAAACAGAGTAGGCAGTTGAAACCTTTTTTTTTAGACTTTTTTGCATCCGGTGCCTTTTCGCCTGCAAGAAATGAAAATTTTATTATAATAACAAGAAACGTCTTTCGTTTCCAAGGAAATGTGCAATCAATATGGAGTAGGCAGTTGAAACCTTTTTTTTTAGACTTTTTTGCATCCTGCGCCTATTCGTCTCTAAGAAATAAAAATGTTATTATATTAACAATATAATCTTAACAATGTCTTTCGTTTCTAAGGAAAAGTATAGGATTGTATGCTAAAGGCATTTAAAACGATTTATTTTTGAATTTTTTGTCATCCTGCGCCGTTTTGTCTCCAAGAAATAAAAATTTCATTATGTCAACAATATAATCTTAACAATGTCTTTCGTTTCCAAGGAAATGTGCAAGCTAAACGCAGTAAGCAGTTCAAACCTTTTTTCGACTTTTTTGCATCCCTGCGCATTTTCGTCTCTAAGAAATAAAAATGTTATAATATTAAAAATATAATCTTAACAATATAATTGCAATGTCTCCAAGAAATAAAAATCTCATTATATCAACAATATAATCTTAACAATGTCTTTCGTTTCCAAGGAATTGTCCAAGGTAAACGGAGTATGCAGTTGAAACCTTTTTTTATACTCTTTTGCATCCTGCGCCTTTTCGTCTCCAAGAAATAAAAATGTTATTATATCAACAATATAATCTTAACAATGTCTTTCTTGTCCAAGGAAACGTATAGAATTATATGCTAAAGGCATTTAAACGATTCATTTTCGAGTTTTTTGCATCCTGCGCCGTTTCGTCTCCAAGAAATAAAAATGTTATTATATCAACAATATAATCTTAACAATGTCTTTCGTTTCCAAGGAATCGTGCAAGCTAAACGGATTAGGCAGTTGAAACCTTTTTATTTTTAGACGTTTTTGCATCCTGCGCCTTTTCGTCTGCATGGAATAAAAATCTTATTATATTAACAATATAATCTTAACCATGTCTTTCGTTTGAAAGGAAATGTATATGTTTATATGTTAAAGGCAGTTAAAACGTATTATTTTCGACTTTTTTGCATCATGCGCCTTTTCGTTTCCAAGAAATAAAAATGTTATTATAATAACAATATAATCTTAAAAATGTCTTTCGTATCCAAGGAAACGTATAGGTTTATATGCTAAAGGCAGTTAAAACGATTTGCTTTTTACTTCTTTTGCATCCTGCGCCTATTCGTCTCCAAGAAATAAAAATGTTATTATATGAGCAATTTCATCTTAACAATGTCTTTCGTTTCCAAGGAAACGTATACGTTTATATGGAAAAGGCAGTTAAAATGTTTTGTTTTCGACTTTTTAACATCCTTCGCCTTTTCGTCTCCAAGAAATAAAAATGTTATTATATCAACAATATAATTTTAAGAATGTCTTTCTTTTCCAACGAAACGTATAGGTTTATATGAAAAGGCAGTTAAAACGTTTTGTTTTTGACTTTTTTGCATCCTGCGGGTTTTCGTCTCCAAGAAGTAAAAATGTTATTATGATAACAATATAATCTTAACAATGTCTTTCTTGTCCAAGGAAACGTAAAGGTTTATATGCTAAAGGCAGTAAAAACGTTTTATTTGCGAGTTTTTTGTATTCTGCGCCGTTTCGTCTCCGAGAAATAAAAATGTTATTATATTAAAAATAAAATCTTAACGATGTTTTTCGTTTCCAAGGAAATGTGCAAACTAAACGGAGTAGGCAGTTGAAACTTTTTTTCGACTTTTTTGCATCCCTGCGCCTTTTCGTCTGTAAGAAATAAAAATGTTATTATATTAACAATATAATCTTAACAATGTCTTTCGTTTCCAAGGAAATGTGCAAGCTAAACGGAGTACGCAGTTGAAACTTTTTTTTTGTTTTTTAGTTTTTTGGATCCTGCGCCTTTTCGTCTCCAAGAAATAAAAATGTTATTATATCAACAATATAATCTTATCAATGTATTTCTTTTCGAAGGAAACGTATAGGTTTATATGCTAAAGGCAGTTAAAACGTTTTATTTTCGAGTATTTTGCATTCTGCGCCTTTTCGTCTCGAAGAAATAAAAATGTTATTATATTAACAATATAATATTAACAATGTTATTCGTATCCAAGGAAACGTATAGGTTTATATGATAAAGGCATTTAAAACGATTTCTTTTTGACTTTTTTGCATTCTGCGCCTTTTAGTCTCCAAGAAATAAAAATGTCATTATATCAACAATTTCATATCAACAATGTCTTTCGTTTCCAAGGAAATGTGTCAGTTAACGGAGTAGGCAGTTGAAACCTTTTTTCCGACTATTTTTCATCCCTGCACCTTTTCGTCTCCGAGTAATAAAAATGTTATAATATTAACAATATAATCTTAACAATGTCATTCGTTTCCAAGGAAGTGTGCAAGCTAAACGGAGTACGCAGTTGAAACCTTTTTTTTAGAGTTTTTTGCATCCTGCGCCTTTTCGTCTCCAAGAAATAAAAATGTTATTATATCAACAATTAATCTTAACAATGTCTTTCTTGTCCAAGGAAACGTATAGAATTATATGCTAAAGGCATTTAAAACGATTCATTTTCGAGTTTTTTGCATCCTGCGCCGTTTCGTCTCCAAGAAATAAAAATGTTATTATATCAACAATATAATCTTATCAATGTCTTTCGTTTCCAAGGAATCGTGCAAGCTAAACAGATTAGGCAGTTGAAACCTTTTTATTTTTAGACGTTTTTGCGTCATGCGCCTTTTCGTCTGCAAGAAATACAAGTCTTATTATATTAACAATATAATCTTAACCATGTCTTTCGTTTCCAAGGAAATGTATATGTTTATATGTTAAAGGCAGTTAAAACGTATTATTTTCGACTTTTTTGCATCATGCGCCTTTTCGTTTCCAAGAAATAAAAATGTTATTATAATAACAATATAATCTTTACAATGCCGTTCGTTTCCAAGGAAATGTGCAAGCTAAATGGAGTAGGCAGTTGAAACCTTTTTTTTTTAGACTTTTTTGCATCCTGCGCCTTTTCGTCTCCAAGAAATAAAAATGTTATTTTATCAACAATATAATCTTAACAATGTCTTTCGTATCCAAGGAAACGAATAGGTTTATATGCTAAAGGCAGTTAAAACGATTTGTTTTTTACTTCTCTTGCATCCTGCGCCTACTCGTCTCCAAGAAATAAAAATGTTATTATATGAGCAATTTCATCTTAACAATGTCTTTCGTTTCCAAGGAAACGTATAGGTTTATATGGAAAAGGCAGTTAAAATGTTTTGTTTTCGACTTTTTTGCATCCTTCGCCTTTTCGTCTCCAAGAAATAAAAATGTTATTATATCAACAGTATAATCATAAGAATGTCTTTCCTTTCCAAGGAGACGTATAGGATTATATGCTAAAGGCAGTTAAAACGTTTCATTTTCGAGTTTTTGGCATCCTGCGCCGTTTCGTCTCCAAAAAATAAAAATGTCATTATATCAACAATATAACCTTAACAATGTCTTTCGTTTCCAAGGAAATGTGCAAGCTAAACGCAGTAGGCAGTTCAAACCTATTTTTCGACTTTTTTGCATCCCTGCGCCTTTTCGTCTCTAAGAAATAAAAATGTTATTATATTAAAAATATAATCTTAATAATATAATTGCAATGTCTCCAAGAAATAAAAATGTCATTATATCAACAATATAATCTTAACAATGTCTTTCGTTTCCAAGGAAATGTGCAAGCTAAACGCAGTAGGCAGTTCAAACATTTTTTTCGACTTTTTTGCATCCCTGCGCCTTTTCGTCTCTAAGAAATAAAAATGTTATTATATTAAAAATATAATCTTAACAATATAATAGCAATGTCTCCAAGAAATAAAAATGTCATTAGATCAACAATATAATCTTAACAATGTCTTTCGTTTCCAAGGAATTGTGCAAGGTAAACGGAGTATGCAGTTGAAACCTTTTTTTTAGACTTTTTTGCATCCTGCTCCTTTTCGTCTCCAAGAAATAAAATGTCATTATATCAGCAATATAATCTTAACAATGTCTTTCTTTTCCAAGGAAACGTATAGGTTTATATGCTAAAGGCAGATAAAACGTTTTATTTTCGAGTTTTTTGCATTCTTCGCCGCTTCGTCTCCCAGAAATAAAAATGTTATTATATTAACAATATAATCTTAACAATGTATTTCGTTTCTAAGGAAAAGTGGAAGCTAAACAGAGTAGGCAGTTGTAACCTTTTTTTTTTCGAGTTTTTTGCATCCCTGCGCCTTTTCGTCTCTAAGAAATAAAAGTGTTATTATATTAACAATATAATCTTAACAATGTCTTTCGTTTCCAAGGATATGTGCAGGCTAAACGGAGTACGCAGTTGAAACCTTTTTTTTAGACTTTTTTGCATCCTGCGCCTATTCGTCTCCAAGAAATAAAAATGTTATTATATTAACAATATAATCTTAACAATGTCTTTCGTTTCTAAGGAAAAGTATAGAATTATATGCTAAAGGCATTTAAAACGATTCATTTTCGAGTTTTTTGCATCCTGCGCCGTTTCGTCTCCAAGAAATAAAAATGTTATTATATCAACAATATAATCTTAACAATGTCTTCGTTTCCAAGGAATCGTGCAAGCTAAACGGATTAGGCAGTTGAAACCTTTTTATTTTTAGACGTTTTTGCATCCTGCGCCTTTTCGTCTGCATGGAATAAAAATCATATTATATTAACAATATAATCTTAACCATGTCTTTCGTTTGAAAGGAAATGTATATGTTTATATGTTAAAGGCAGTTAAAACGCTTTATTTTCGAGTTTTTTGCATTCTGCGCCGTTTCGTCTCCCAGAAATAAAAATGTTATTATATTAACAATATAATCTTATCAATGTCTTTCGTTTCTAAGGAAATGTATAGGTTTATATGCTAAAGGTATTTAAAACGATTTATTTTTGACTTTTTTTGCATCCTGCGACTTTTCGTCTCCAAGAAATAAAAATGTTATTATATGAACAATTTCATCTTAACAATGTCTTTTGATTCCAAGGAAACGTATAGGATTATATGCTAAAGGCAGTTCTAACGTTTCATTTTGAGTTTTTTGCATCCTTCGCCGCTTCGACTCCAAGAAATAAAAATGTTATTATGTCAACAATATAATCTTAACAATGTCTTTCGTTTCCAAGGAAATGTGCAAGCTAAACGCAGTAGGCAGTTCAAACCTTTTTTTTTCGACTTTTCTGCATCCCTGCGCCTTTTCGTCTCTAAGAAATAAAAATGTTATTATATTAAAAATATAATCTTAACAATGTCTTTCGTTACCAAGGAATTATGCAAGCTAAACGGATTAGGCAGTTGAAACCTTTTTATTTTTTGACGGTTTGACGTTTTCGTCTCCAAGAAATAAAAATCTTATTATATTAACAATATAATCTTAACCATGTCTTTCGTTTCAAAGGAAATGTATATGTTTATATGTTAAAGGCAGTTAAAACGTATTATTTTCGACTTTTTTGCATCATGCGCCTTTTCGTTTCCAAGAAATAAAAATGTTATTATAAAAACAATATAATCTTAACAATGTCTTTCGTATCCAAGGAAACGTATAGGTTTATATGCTAAAGGCAGTTAAAACGATTTGCATCCTGCGCCTTTTCGTCTCCAAGAAGTAAAAATGTTATTATATCAACAGTATAATCATAAGAATGTCTTTCCTTTCCAAGGAAACGTATAGGATTATATGCTAAAGGCAGTTCTAACGTTTCATTTTGAGTTTTTTGCATCCTTCGCCGCTTCGACTCCAAGAAATAAAAATGTTATTATGTCAACAATATAATCTTAACAATGTCTTTCGTTTCCAAGGAAATGTGCAAGCTAAACGCAGTAGGCAGTTCAAACCTTTTTTTTTCGACTTTTCTGCATCCCTATGCCTTTTCGTCTCTAAGAAATAAAAATGTTATTATATTAAAAATATAATCTTAACAATGTCTTTCGTTACCAAGGAATTATGCAAGCTAAACGGATTAGGCAGTTGAAACCTTTTTATTTTTTGACGGTTTGACGTTTTCGTCTCCAAGAAATAAAAATCTTATTATATTAACAATATAATCTTAACCATGTCTTTCGTTTCAAAGGAAATGTATATGTTTATATGTTAAAGGCAGTTAAAACGTATTATTTTCGACTTTTTTGCATCATGCGCCTTTTCGTTTCCAAGAAATAAAAATGTTATTATAAAAACAATATAATCTTAACAATGTCTTTCGTATCCAAGGAAACGTATAGGTTTATATGGAAAAGGCAGTTAAAATGTTTTGTTTTCGACTTTTTAACATCCTTCGCCTTTTCGTCTCCAAGAAATAAAAATGTTATTATATCAACTGTATAATCATAAGAATGTCTTTCCTTTCCAAGGAAACGTATAGGATTATATGCTAAAGGCAGTTAAAACGTTTCATTTTCGAGTTTTTGGCATCCTGCGCTGTTTCGTCTCCAAGAAATAAAAATGTCATTATATCAACAATATAATCTTAACAATGTCTTTCGTTTCCAAGGAAATGTGCAAGCTAAACGCAGTAGGCAGTTCAAACCTTTTTTTCGACTTTTTTGCATCCCTGCGCCTTTTCGTCTCTAAGAAATAAAAATGTTATTATATTAAAAATATAATCTTAACAATATAATAGCAATGTCTCCAAGAAATAAAAATGTCATTATATCAACAATATAATCTTAACAATGTCTTTCGTTTCCAAGGAATTGTGCAAGGTAAACGGAGTATGCAGTTGAAACCTTTTTTTTTTAGACTTTTTTGCTTCCTGCGCCTTTTCGTCTCCAAGAAATGAAAATATCATTATATCAACAATATAATCTTAACAATGTCTTTCGTTTCCAAGGAAATGTGCAAGCTAAACGCAGTAGGCAGTTCAAACCTTTTTTCGACTTTTTTTGCATCCCTGCGCCTTTTCGTCTCTAAGAAATAAAAATGTTCTTATATTAAAAATATATTCTTAACAATATAATTGCAATGTCTCCAAGAATTAAAAATGTCATTATATCAACAATATAATCTTAACAATGTCTTTCGTTTCCAAGGAATTGTGCAAGGTAAACGGAGTATGCAGTTGAAACCTTTTTTTTAGACTTTTTTGCATCCTGCTCCTTTTCGTCTCCAAGAAATAAAATGTCATTATATCAGCAATATAATCTTAACAATGTCTTTCTTTTCCAAGGAAACGTATGGGTTTATATGCTAAAGGCAGATAAAACGTTTTATTTTCGAGTTTTTTGCATTCTGCGCCGTTTCGTCTCCCAGAAATAAAAATGTTATTATATTAACAATATAATCTTAACAATGTATTTCGTTTCTAAGGAAAAGTGGATGCTAAACAGAGTAGGCAGTTGAAACCTTTTTTTTTAGACTTTTTTGCATCCTGTGCCTTTTCGCCTGCAAGAAATGAAAATTTTATTATAATAACAAGAAACGTCTTTCGTTTCCAAGGAAATGTGCAATCAATATGGAGTAGGCAGTTGAAACCTTTTTTTTAGACTTTTTTGCATCCTGCGCCTATTCGTCTCCAAGAAATAAAAATGTTATTATATTAACAATATAATCTTAACAATGTCTTTCGTTTCTAAGGAAAAGTATAGGATTGTATGCTAAAGGCATTTAAAACGATTTATTTTTGAATTTTTTGTCATCCTGCGCCGTTTTGTCTCCAAGAAATAAAAATTTCATTATGTCAACAATATAATCTTAACAATGTCTTTCGTTTCCAAGGAATTGTGCAAGGTAAACGGAGTATGCAGTTGAAACCTTTTTTTTAGACTTTTTTGCATCCTGCTCCTTTTCGTCTCCAAGAAATAAAATGTCATTATATCAGCAATATAATCTTAACAATGTCTTTCTTTTCCAAGGAAACGTATAGGTTTATATGCTAAAGGCAGATAAAACGTTTTATTTTCGAGTTTTTTGCATTCTGCGCCGTTTCGTCTCCCAGAAATAAAAATGTTATTATATTAACAATATAATCTTAACAATGTATTTCGTTTCTAAGGAAAAGTGGAAGCTAAACAGAGTAGGCAGTTGAAACCTTTTTTTTTAGACTTTTTTGCATCCGGTGCCTTTTCGCCTGCAAGAAATGAAAATTTTATTATAATAACAAGAAACGTCTTTCGTTTCCAAGGAAATGTGCAATCAATATGGAGTAGGCAGTTGAAACCTTTTTTTTAGACTTTTTTGCATCCTGCGCCTATTCGTCTCTAAGAAATAAAAATGTTATTATATTAACAATATAATCTTAACAATGTCTTTCGTTTCTAAGGAAAAGTATAGGATTGTATGCTAAAGGCATTTAAAACGATTTATTTTTGAATTTTTTGTCATCCTGCGCCGTTTTGTCTCCAAGAAATAAAAATTTCATTATGTCAACAATATAATCTTAACAATGTCTTTCGTTTCCAAGGAAATGTGCAAGCTAAACGCAGTAAGCAGTTCAAACCTTTTTTCGACTTTTTTGCATCCCTGCGCATTTTCGTCTCTAAGAAATAAAAATGTTATAATATTAAAAATATAATCTTAACAATATAATTGCAATGTCTCCAAGAAATAAAAATCTCATTATATCAACAATATAATCTTAACAATGTCTTTCGTTTCCAAGGAATTGTCCAAGGTAAACGGAGTATGCAGTTGAAACCTTTTTTTATACTCTTTTGCATCCTGCGCCTTTTCGTCTCCAAGAAATAAAAATGTTATTATATCAACAATATAATCTTAACAATGTCTTTCTTGTCCAAGGAAACGTATAGAATTATATGCTAAAGGCATTTAAACGATTCATTTTCGAGTTTTTTGCATCCTGCGCCTTTTCGTCTCCAAGAAATAAAAATGTTATTATATTAACAATATAATCTTAACAATGTCTTTCGTTTCTAAGGAAAAGTATAGGATTGTATGCTAAAGGCATTTAAAACGATTTATTTTTGAATTTTTTGTCATCCTGCGCCGTTTTGTCTCCAAGAAATAAAAATTTCATTATGTCAACAATATAATCTTAACAATGTCTTTCGTTTCCAAGGAAATGTGCAAGCTAAACGCAGTAAGCAGTTCAAACCTTTTTTCGACTTTTTTGCATCCTGCGCCTATTCGTCTCCAAGAAATAAAAATGTTATAATATTAACAATATAATCTTAACAATGTCATTCGTTTCCAAGGAAGTGTGCAAGCTAAACGGAGTACGCAGTTGAAACCTTTTTTTTAGAGTTTTTTGCATCCTGCGCCTTTTCGTCTCCAAGAAATAAAAATGTTATTATATCAACAATTAATCTTAACAATGTCTTTCTTGTCCAAGGAAACGTATAGAATTATATGCTAAAGGCATTTAAAACGATTCATTTTCGAGTTTTTTGCATCCTGCGCCGTTTCGTCTCCAAGAAATAAAAATGTTATTATATCAACAATATAATCTTAACAATGTCTTTCGTTTCCAAGGAATCGTGCAAGCTAAACGGATTAGGCAGTTGAAACCTTTTTATTTTTAGACGTTTTTGCATCCTGCGCCTTTTCGTCTGCATGGAATAAAAATCATATTATATTAACAATATAATCTTAACCATGTCTTTCGTTTGAAAGGAAATGTATATGTTTATATGTTAAAGGCAGTTAAAACGCTTTATTTTCGAGTTTTTTGCATTCTGCGCCGTTTCGTCTCCCAGAAATAAAAATGTTATTATATTAACAATATAATCTTATCAATGTCTTTCGTTTCTAAGGAAATGTATAGGTTTATATGCTAAAGGTATTTAAAACGATTTATTTTTGACTTTTTTTGCATCCTGCGACTTTTCGTCTCCAAGAAATAAAAATGTTATTATATGAACAATTTCATCTTAACAATGTCTTTTGATTCCAAGGAAACGTATAGGTTTATATGCAAAAGGCAGTTAAAATGTTTTATTTTCGACTTTTTTGCATCCTGCGCCTTTTCGTCTCCAAGAAGTAAAAATGTTATTATATCAACAGTATAATCATAAGAATGTCTTTCCTTTCCAAGGAAACGTATAGGATTATATGCTAAAGGCAGTTCTAACGTTTCATTTTGAGTTTTTTGCATCCTTCGCCGCTTCGACTCCAAGAAATAAAAATGTTATTATGTCAACAATATAATCTTAACAATGTCTTTCGTTTCCAAGGAAATGTGCAAGCTAAACGCAGTAGGCAGTTCAAACCTTTTTTTTTCGACTTTTCTGCATCCCTGCGCCTTTTCGTCTCTAAGAAATAAAAATGTTATTATATTAAAAATATAATCTTAACAATGTCTTTCGTTACCAAGGAATTATGCAAGCTAAACGGATTAGGCAGTTGAAACCTTTTTATTTTTTGACGGTTTGACGTTTTCGTCTCCAAGAAATAAAAATCTTATTATATTAACAATATAATCTTAACCATGTCTTTCGTTTCAAAGGAAATGTATATGTTTATATGTTAAAGGCAGTTAAAACGTATTATTTTCGACTTTTTTGCATCATGCGCCTTTTCGTTTCCAAGAAATAAAAATGTTATTATAAAAACAATATAATCTTAACAATGTCTTTCGTATCCAAGGAAACGTATAGGTTTATATGCTAAAGGCAGTTAAAACGATTTGCATCCTGCGCCTTTTCGTCTCCAAGAAGTAAAAATGTTATTATATCAACAGTATAATCATAAGAATGTCTTTCCTTTCCAAGGAAACGTATAGGATTATATGCTAAAGGCAGTTCTAACGTTTCATTTTGAGTTTTTTGCATCCTTCGCCGCTTCGACTCCAAGAAATAAAAATGTTATTATGTCAACAATATAATCTTAACAATGTCTTTCGTTTCCAAGGAAATGTGCAAGCTAAACGCAGTAGGCAGTTCAAACCTTTTTTTTTCGACTTTTCTGCATCCCTGCGCCTTTTCGTCTCTAAGAAATAAAAATGTTATTATATTAAAAATATAATCTTAACAATGTCTTTCGTTACCAAGGAATTATGCAAGCTAAACGGATTAGGCAGTTGAAACCTTTTTATTTTTTGACGGTTTGACGTTTTCGTCTCCAAGAAATAAAAATCTTATTATATTAACAATATAATCTTAACCATGTCTTTCGTTTCAAAGGAAATGTATATGTTTATATGTTAAAGGCAGTTAAAACGTATTATTTTCGACTTTTTTGCATCATGCGCCTTTTCGTTTCCAATAAATAAAAATGTTATTATAAAAACAATATAATCTTAACAATGTCTTTCGTATCCAAGGAAACGTATAGGTTTATATGCTAAAGGCAGTTAAAACGATTTGTTTTTTACTTCTTTTGCATCCTGCGCCTATTCGTCTCCAAGAAATAAAAATGTTATTATATGAGCAATTTCATCTTAACAATGTCTTTCGTTTCCAAGGAAACGTATAGGTTTATATGGAAAAGGCAGTTAAAATGTTTTGTTTTTGACTTTTTAACATCCTTCGCCTTTTCGTCTCCAAGAAATAAAAATGTTATTATATCAACTGTATAATCATAAGAATGTCTTTCCTTTCCAAGGAAACGTATAGGATTATATGCTAAAGGCAGTTAAAACGTTTCATTTTCGAGTTTTTGGCATCCTGCGCTGTTTCGTCTCCAAGAAATAAAAATGTCATTATATCAACAATATAATCTTAACAATGTCTTTCGTTTCCAAGGAAATGTGCAAGCTAAACGCAGTAGGCAGTTCAAACCTTTTTTTCGACTTTTTTGCATCCCTGCGCCTTTTCGTCTCTAAGAAATAAAAATGTTATTATATTAAAAATATAATCTTAACAATATAATAGCAATGTCTCCAAGAAATAAAAATGTCATTATATCAACAATATAATCTTAACAATGTCTTTCGTTTCCAAGGAATTGTGCAAGGTAAACGGAGTATGCAGTTGAAACCTTTTTTTTTTAGACTATTTTGCTTCCTGCGCCTTTTCGTCTCCAAGAAATGAAAATATCATTATATCAACAATATAATCTTAACAATGTCTTTCGTTTCCAAGGAAATGTGCAAGCTAAACGCAGTAGGCAGTTCAAACCTTTTTTCGACTTTTTTGCATCCCTGCGCCTTTTCGTCTCTAAGAAATAAAAATGTTATTATATTAAAAATATATTCTTAACAATATAATTGCAATGTCTCCAAGAATTAAAAATGTCATTATATCAACAATATAATCTTAACAATGTCTTTCGTTTCCAAGGAATTGTGCAAGGTAAACGGAGTATGCAGTTGAAATCTTTTTTTTAGACTTTTTTGCATCCTGCTCCTTTTCGTCTCCAAGAAATAAAATGTCATTATATCAGCAATATAATCTTAACAATGTCTTTCTTTTCCAAGGAAACGTATAGGTTTATATGCTAAAGGCAGATAAAAACGTTTTATTTTCGAGTTTTTTGCATTCTGCGCCGTTTCGTCTCCCAGAAATAAAAATGTTATTATATTAACAATATAATCTTAACAATGTATTTCGTTTCTAAGGAAAAGTGGAAGCTAAACAGAGTAGGCAGTTGAAACCTTTTTTTTTAGACTTTTTTGCATCCTGTGCCTTTTCGCCTGCAAGAAATGAAAATTTTATTATAATAACAAGAAACGTCTTTCGTTTCCAAGGAAATGTGCAATCAATATGGAGTAGGCAGTTGAAACCTTTTTTTTAGACTTTTTTGCATCCTGCGCCTATTCGTCTCCAAGAAATAAAAATGTTATTATATTAACAATATAATCTTAACAATGTCTTTCGTTTCTAAGGAAAAGTATAGGATTGTATGCTAAAGGCATTTAAAACGATTTATTTTTGAATTTTTTGTCATCCTGCGCCGTTTTGTCTCCAAGAAATAAAAATTTCATTATGTCAACAATATAATCTTAACAATGTCTTTCGTTTCCAAGGAAATGTGCAAGCTAAACGCAGTAAGCAGTTCAAACCTTTTTTCGACTTTTTTGCATCCCTGCGCCTTTTCGTCTCTAAGAAATAAAAATGTTATTATATTAAAAATATAATCTTAACAATATAATAGCATTGTCTCCAAGAAATAAAAATGTCATTATATCAACAATATAATCTTAACAATGTCTTTCGTTTCCAAGGAATTGTGCAAGGTAAACGGAGTATGCAGTTGAAACCTTTTTTTTAGACTTTTTTGCTTCCTGCGCCTTTTCGTCTCCAAGAAATGAAAATATCATTATATCAACAATATAATCATAACAATGTCTTTCGTTTCCAAGGAAATGTGCAAGCTAAACGCAGTAGGCAGTTCAAACCTTTTTTTCGACTTTTTTGCATCCCTGCGCCTTTTCGTCTCTAAGAAATAAAAATGTTATTATATTAAAAATATATTCTTAACAATATAATTGCAATGTCTCCAAGAATTAAAAATGTCATTATATCAACAATATAATCTTAACAATGTCTTTCGTTTCCAAGGAATTGTGCAAGGTAAACGGAGTTTGCAGTTGAAACCTTTTTTTTAGACTTTTTTGCATCCTGCTCCTTTTCGTCTCCAAGAAATAAAATGTCATTATATCAGCAATATAATCTTAACAATGTCTTTCTTTTCCAAGGAAACGTATAGGTTTATATGCTAAAGGCAGATAAAACGTTTTATTTTCGAGTTTTTTGCATTCTGCGCCGTTTCGTCTCCCAGAAATAAAAATGTTATTATATTAACAATATAATCTTAACAATGTATTTCGTTTCTAAGGAAAAGTGGAAGCTAAACAGAGTAGGCAGTTGAAACCTTTTTTTTAGACTTTTTTGCATCCGGTGCCTTTTCGCCTGCAAGAAATGAAAATTTTATTATAATAACAAGAAACGTCTTTCGTTTCCAAGGAAATGTGCAATCAATATGGAGTAGGCAGTTGAAACCTTTTTTTTTAGACTTTTTTGCATCCTGCGCCTATTCGTCTCTAAGAAATAAAAATGTTATTATATTAACAATATAATCTTAACAATGTCTTTCGTTTCTAAGGAAAAGTATAGGATTGTATGCTAAAGGCATTTAAAACGATTTATTTTTGAATTTTTTGTCATCCTGCGCCGTTTTGTCTCCAAGAAATAAAAATTTCATTATGTCAACAATATAATCTTAACAATGTCTTTCGTTTCCAAGGAAATGTGCAAGCTAAACGCAGTAAGCAGTTCAAACCTTTTTTCGACTTTTTTGCATCCCTGCGCATTTTCGTCTCTAAGAAATAAAAATGTTATAATATTAAAAATATAATCTTAACAATATAATTGCAATGTCTCCAAGAAATAAAAATCTCATTATATCAACAATATAATCTTAACAATGTCTTTCGTTTCCAAGGAATTGTCCAAGGTAAACGGAGTATGCAGTTGAAACCTTTTTTTATACTCTTTTGCATCCTGCGCCTTTTCGTCTCCAAGAAATAAAAATGTTATTATATCAACAATATAATCTTAACAATGTCTTTCTTGTCCAAGGAAACGTATAGAATTATATGCTAAAGGCATTTAAACGATTCATTTTCGAGTTTTTTGCATCCTGCGCCGTTTCGTCTCCAAGAAATAAAAATGTTATTATATCAACAATATAATCTTAACAATGTCTTTCGTTTCCAAGGAATCGTGCAAGCTAAACGGATTAGGCAGTTGAAACCTTTTTATTTTTAGACGTTTTTGCATCCTGCGCCTTTTCGTCTGCATGGAATAAAAATCTTATTATATTAACAATATAATCTTAACCATGTCTTTCGTTTGAAAGGAAATGTATATGTTTATATGTTAAAGGCAGTTAAAACGTATTATTTTCGACTTTTTTGCATCATGCGCCTTTTCGTTTCCAAGAAATAAAAATGTTATTATAATAACAATATAATCTTAAAAATGTCTTTCGTATCCAAGGAAACGTATAGGTTTATATGCTAAAGGCAGTTAAAACGATTTGCTTTTTACTTCTTTTGCATCCTGCGCCTATTCGTCTCCAAGAAATAAAAATGTTATTATATGAGCAATTTCATCTTAACAATGTCTTTCGTTTCCAAGGAAACGTATACGTTTATATGGAAAAGGCAGTTAAAATGTTTTGTTTTCGACTTTTTAACATCCTTCGCCTTTTCGTCTCCAAGAAATAAAAATGTTATTATATCAACAATATAATTTTAAGAATGTCTTTCTTTTCCAACGAAACGTATAGGTTTATATGAAAAGGCAGTTAAAACGTTTTGTTTTTGACTTTTTTGCATCCTGCGGGTTTTCGTCTCCAAGAAGTAAAAATGTTATTATGATAACAATATAATCTTAACAATGTCTTTCTTGTCCAAGGAAACGTAAAGGTTTATATGCTAAAGGCAGTAAAAACGTTTTATTTGCGAGTTTTTTGTATTCTGCGCCGTTTCGTCTCCGAGAAATAAAAATGTTATTATATTAAAAATAAAATCTTAACGATGTTTTTCGTTTCCAAGGAAATGTGCAAACTAAACGGAGTAGGCAGTTGAAACTTTTTTTCGACTTTTTTGCATCCCTGCGCCTTTTCGTCTGTAAGAAAGAAAAATGTTATTATATTAACAATATAATCTTAACAATGTCTTTCGTTTCCAAGGAAATGTGCAAGCTAAACGGAGTACGCAGTTGAAACTTTTTTTTTGTTTTTTAGTTTTTTGGATCCTGCGCCTTTTCGTCTCCAAGAAATAAAAATGTTATTATATCAACAATATAATCTTATCAATGTATTTCTTTTCGAAGGAAACGTATAGGTTTATATGCTAAAGGCAGTTAAAACGTTTTATTTTCGAGTATTTTGCATTCTGCGCCTTTTCGTCTCGAAGAAATAAAAATGTTATTATATTAACAATATAATATTAACAATGTTATTCGTATCCAAGGAAACGTATAGGTTTATATGATAAAGGCATTTAAAACGATTTCTTTTTGACTTTTTTGCATTCTGCGCCTTTTAGTCTCCAAGAAATAAAAATGTCATTATATCAACAATTTCATATCAACAATGTCTTTCGTTTCCAAGGAAATGTGTCAGTTAACGGAGTAGGCAGTTGAAACCTTTTTTCCGACTATTTTTCATCCCTGCACCTTTTCGTCTCCGAGTAATAAAAATGTTATAATATTAACAATATAATCTTAACAATGTCATTCGTTTCCAAGGAAGTGTGCAAGCTAAACGGAGTACGCAGTTGAAACCTTTTTTTTAGAGTTTTTTGCATCCTGCGCCTTTTCGTCTCCAAGAAATAAAAATGTTATTATATCAACAATTAATCTTAACAATGTCTTTCTTGTCCAAGGAAACGTATAGAATTATATGCTAAAGGCATTTAAAACGATTCATTTTCGAGTTTTTTGCATCCTGCGCCGTTTCGTCTCCAAGAAATAAAAATGTTATTATATCAACAATATAATCTTATCAATGTCTTTCGTTTCCAAGGAATCGTGCAAGCTAAACAGATTAGGCAGTTGAAACCTTTTTATTTTTAGACGTTTTTGCGTCATGCGCCTTTTCGTCTGCAAGAAATACAAGTCTTATTATATTAACAATATAATCTTAACCATGTCTTTCGTTTCCAAGGAAATGTATATGTTTATATGTTAAAGGCAGTTAAAACGTATTATTTTCGACTTTTTTGCATCATGCGCCTTTTCGTTTCCAAGAAATAAAAATGTTATTATAATAACAATATAATCTTTACAATGCCGTTCGTTTCCAAGGAAATGTGCAAGCTAAATGGAGTAGGCAGTTGAAACCTTTTTTTTTTAGACTTTTTTGCATCCTGCGCCTTTTCGTCTCCAAGAAATAAAAATGTTATTTTATCAACAATATAATCTTAACAATGTCTTTCGTATCCAAGGAAACGAATAGGTTTATATGCTAAAGGCAGTTAAAACGATTTGTTTTTTACTTCTCTTGCATCCTGCGCCTACTCGTCTCCAAGAAATAAAAATGTTATTATATGAGCAATTTCATCTTAACAATGTCTTTCGTTTCCAAGGAAACGTATAGGTTTATATGGAAAAGGCAGTTAAAATGTTTTGTTTTCGACTTTTTTGCATCCTTCGCCTTTTCGTCTCCAAGAAATAAAAATGTTATTATATCAACAGTATAATCATAAGAATGTCTTTCCTTTCCAAGGAGACGTATAGGATTATATGCTAAAGGCAGTTAAAACGTTTAATTTTCGAGTTTTTGGCATCCTGCGCCGTTTCGTCTCCAAAAAATAAAAATGTCATTATATCAACAATATAACCTTAACAATGTCTTTCGTTTCCAAGGAAATGTGCAAGCTAAACGCAGTAGGCAGTTCAAACCTATTTTTCGACTTTTTTGCATCCCTGCGCCTTTTCGTCTCTAAGAAATAAAAATGTTATTATATTAAGAATATAATCTTAATAATATAATTGCAATGTCTCCAAGAAATAAAAATGTCATTATATCAACAATATAATCTTAACAATGTCTTTCGTTTCCAAGGAATTGTGCAAGGTAAACGGAGTATGCAGTTGTAACCTTTTTTTTAGACTTTTTTGCATCCTGCTATTTTTCGTCTCCAAGAAATAAAATGTCATTATATCAGCAATATAATCTTAACAATGTCTTTCTTTTCCAAGGAAACGTATAGGTTTATATGCTAAAGGCAGATAAAACGTTTTATTTACGAGTTTTTTGCATTCTGCGCCGTTTCGTCTCCCAGAAATAAAAATGTTATTATATTAACAATATAATCTTAACAATGTATTTCGTTTCTAAGGAAAAGTGGAAGCTAAACAGAGTAGGCAATTGAAACGTTTTTTTTTAGACTTTTTTGCATCCTGTGCCTTTTCGCCTGCAAGAAATGAAAATTTTATTATAATAACAAGAAACGTCTTTCGTTTCCAAGCAAATGTGCAATCAATATGGAGTAGGCAGTTGAAACCTTTTTTTTATACTTTTTTGCATCCTGCGCCTATTCGTCTCCAAGAAATAAAAATGTTATTATATTAACAATATAATCTTAACAATGTCTTTCGTTTCTAAGGAAAAGTATAGGATTGTATGCTAAAGGCATTTAAAACGATTTATTTTTGAATTTTTTGGCATCCTGCGCCGTTTCGTCTCCAAGAAATAAAAATTTCATTATGTCAACAATATAATCTTAACAATGTCTTTCGTTTCCAAGGAAATGTGCAAGCTAAACGCAGTAAGCAGTTTAAACCTTTTTTCGACTTTTTTGCATCCCTGCGCATTTTCGTCTCTAAGAAATAAAAATGTTATAATATTAAAAATATAATCTTAACAATATAATTGCAATGTCTCCAAGAAATAAAAATCTCATTATATCAACAATATAATCTTAACAATGTCTTTCGTTTCCAAGGAATTGTCCAAGGTAAACGGAGTATGCAGTTGAAACCTTTTTTTTTATACTCTTTTGCATCCTGCGCCTTTTCGTCTCCAAGAAATAAAAATGTTATTATATCAACAATATAATCTTAACAATGTCTTTCTTGTCCAAGGAAACGTATAGAATTATATGCTAAAGGCATTTAAACGATTCATTTTCGAGTTTTTTGCATCCTGCGCCGTTTCGTCTCCAAGAAATAAAAATGTTATTATATCAACAATATAATCTTAACAATGTCTTTCGTTTCCAAGGAATCGTGCAAGCTAAACGGATTAGGCAGTTGAAACCTTTTTATTTTTAGACGTTTTTGCATCCTGCGCCTTTTCGTCTGCATGGAATAAAAATCTTATTATATTAACAATATAATCTTAACCATGTCTTTCGTTTGAAAGGAAATGTATATGTTTATATGTTAAAGGCACTTAAAACGCTTTATTTTCGAGTTTTTTGCATTCTGCGCCGTTTTGTCTCCCAGAAATAAAAATGTTATTATATTAACAATATAATCTTAACATTGTCTTTCGTTTCTAAGGAAATGTATAGGTTTATATGCTAAAGGTATTTAAAACGATTTATTTTTGACTTTTTTTGCATCCTGCGACTATTCGTCTCCAAGAAATAAAAATGTTATTATATGAACAATTTCATCTTAACAATGTCTTTTGTTTCCAAGGAAACGTATAGGTTTATATGCAAACGGCAGTTAAAATGTTTTATTTTCGACTTTTTTGCATCCTGCGCCTTTTCGTCTCCAAGAAGTAAAAATGTTATTATATCAACAGTATAATCATAAGAATGTGTTTCCTTTCCAAGGAAACGTATAGGATTATATGCTAAAGGCAGTTATAACGTTTCATTTTGAGTTTTTTGCATCCTGCGCCGCTTCGACTCCAAGAAATAAAAATGTTATTATGTCAACAATATAATCTTAACAATGTCTTTCGTTTCGAAGGAAATGTGCAAGCTAAACGCAGTAGGCAGTTCAAACCTTATTTTCGACTTTTCTGCATCCCTGCGCCTTTTCGTCGCTAAGAAATAAAAATGTTATTATATTAAAAATATAATCTTAACAATGTCTTTCGTTTCCAAGGAATTATGCAAGCTAAACGGATTTGGCAGTTGAAACCTTTTTATTTTTTACGGTTTTGCATCCTGCGCCTTTTCGTCTCCAAGAAATAAAAATCTTATTATATTAACAATATAATCTTAACCATGTCTTTCGTTTCAAAGGAAATGTATATGTTTATATGTTAAAGGCAGTTAAAACGTATTATTTTCGACTTTTTTGCATCATGCGCCTTTTCGTTTCCAAGAAATAAAAATGTTATTATAATAACAATATAATCTTAACAATGTCTTTCGTATCCAAGGAAACGTATAGGTTTATATGCTAAAGGCAGTTAAAACGATTTGTTTTTTACTTCTTTTGCATCCTGCGCCTATTCGTCTCCAAGAAATAAAAATGTTATTATATGAGCAATTTCATCTTAATAATGTCTTTCGTTTCCAAGGAAACGTATAGGTTTATATGGAAAAGGCAGTTAAAATGTTTTGTTTCCGACTTTTTAACATGCTTCGCCTTTTCGTCTCCAAGAAATAAAAATGTTATTATATCAACTGTATAATCATAAGAATGTCTTTCCTTTCCAAGGAAACGTATAGGATTATATGCTAAAGGCAGTTAAAACGTTTCATTTTCGAGTTTTTGGCATCCTGCGCTGTTTCATCTCCAAGAAATAAAAATGTCATTATATCAACAATATAATCTTAACAATGTCTTTCGTTTCCAAGGAAATGTGCAAGCTAAACGCAGTAGGCAGTTCAAACATTTTTTTCGACTTTTTTGCATCCCTGCGCCTTTTCGTCTCTAAGAAATAAAAATGTTATTATATTAAAAATATAATCTTAACAATATAATAGCAATGTCTCCAAGAAATAAAAATGTCATTAGATCAACAATATAATCTTAACAATGTCTTTCGTTTCCAAGGAATTGTGCAAGGTAAACGGAGTATGCAGTTGAAACCTATTTTTTTAGACATTTTTGCTTCCTGCGCCTTTTCGTCTCCAAGAAATAAAAATGTCATTATATCAACAATATAATCTTAACAATGTCTTTCGTTTCCAAGGAATTGTGCAAGGTAAACAGAGTATGCAGTTGAAACCTTTTTTTTATACTGCTTCTTTTCGTCTCCTAGAAATAAAAATGTCATTATATAAAAAATATAATCTTAACAATGTCTTTCTTTTCCAAGGAAACGTATAGGTTTATATGCTAAAGGCAGATAAAACGATTTATTTTCGAGTTTTTTGCATTCTGCGCCGTTTCGTCTCCCAGAAATAAAAATGTTATTATATTAACAATATAATCTTAACAATGTCTTTAGTTTCTAAGGAAATGTGGAAGCTAAAGAGAGTAGGCAGTTAAAATCTTTTTTTAAAAACTTTTTTGCATCCTGTGCCTTTTCGTCTGCAAGAAATGAAAATTTTATTATAATAACAATATAATCTTAACAACGTCTTTCGTTTCCAAGGAAATGTGCAATCAATACGGAGTAGGCAGTTGAAACCTTTCTTTTTTCGACTTTTTTGCATCCCTGCGCCTTTTCGTCTCTAAGAAATAAAAATGTTATTATATTAACAATATAATCTTAACAATGTCTTTCGTTTCCAAGGATATGTGCAAGCTAAACAGAGTACGCAGTTGAAACCTTTTTTTTAGACTTTTTTGCATCCTGCGCCTATTTGTCTCCAAGAAATAAAAATGTTATTATATCAACAATATAATCTTAACAATGTCTTTCGTTTCCAAGGAATTGTGCAAGGTAAACGGAGTATGCAGTTGAAATCTTTTTTTTAGACTTTTTTGCATCCTGCTCCTTTTCGTCTCCAAGAAATAAAATGTCATTATATCAGCAATATAATCTTAACAATGTCTTTCTCTTCCAAGGAAACGTATAGGTTTATATGCTAAAGGCAGATAAAAACGTTTTATTTTCGAGTTTTTTGCATTCTGCGCCGTTTCGTCTCCCAGAAATAAAAATGTTATTATATTAACAATATAATCTTAACAATGTATTTCGTTTCTAAGGAAAAGTGGAAGCTAAACAGAGTAGGCAGTTGAAACCTTTTTTTTTAGACTTTTTTGCATCCTGTGCCTTTTCGCCTGCAAGAAATGAAAATTTTATTATAATAACAAGAAACGTCTTTCGTTTCCAAGGAAATGTGCAATCAATATGGAGTAGGCAGTTGAAACCTTTTTTTTAGACTTTTTTGCATCCTGCGCCTATTCGTCTCCAAGAAATAAAAATGTTATTATATTAACAATATAATCTTAACAATGTCTTTCGTTTCTAAGGAAAAGTATAGGATTGTATGCTAAAGGCATTTAAAACGATTTATTTTTGAATTTTTTGTCATCCTGCGCCGTTTTGTCTCCAAGAAATAAAAATTTCATTATGTCAACAATATAATCTTAACAATGTCTTTCGTTTCCAAGGAAATGTGCAAGCTAAACGCAGTAAGCAGTTCAAACCTTTTTTCGACTTTTTTGCATCCCTGCGCCTTTTCGTCTCTAAGAAATAAAAATGTTATTATATTAAAAATATAATCTTAACAATATAATAGCATTGTCTCCAAGAAATAAAAATGTCATTATATCAACAATATAATCTTAACAATGTCTTTCGTTTCCAAGGAATTGTGCAAGGTAAACGGAGTATGCAGTTGAAACCTTTTTTTTAGACTTTTTTGCTTCCTGCGCCTTTTCGTCTCCAAGAAATGAAAATATCATTATATCAACAATATAATCATAACAATGTCTTTCGTTTCCAAGGAAATGTGCAAGCTAAACGCAGTAGGCAGTTCAAACCTTTTTTTCGACTTTTTTGCATCCCTGCGCCTTTTCGTCTCTAAGAAATAAAAATGTTATTATATTAAAAATATATTCTTAACAATATAATTGCAATGTCTCCAAGAATTAAAAATGTCATTATATCAACAATATAATCTTAACAATGTCTTTCGTTTCCAAGGAATTGTGCAAGGTAAACGGAGTATGCAGTTGAAACCTTTTTTTTAGACTTTTTTGCATCCTGCTCCTTTTCGTCTCCAAGAAATAAAATGTCATTATATCAGCAATATAATCTTAACAATGTCTTTCTTTTCCAAGGAAACGTATAGGTTTATATGCTAAAGGCAGATAAAACGTTTTATTTTCGAGTTTTTTGCATTCTGCGCCGTTTCGTCTCCCAGAAATAAAAATGTTATTATATTAACAATATAATCTTAACAATGTATTTCGTTTCTAAGGAAAAGTGGAAGCTAAACAGAGTAGGCAGTTGAAACCTTTTTTTTAGACTTTTTTGCATCCGGTGCCTTTTCGCCTGCAAGAAATGAAAATTTTATTATAATAACAAGAAACGTCTTTCGTTTCCAAGGAAATGTGCAATCAATATGGAGTAGGCAGTTGAAACCTTTTTTTTTAGACTTTTTTGCATCCTGCGCCTATTCGTCTCCAAGAAATAAAAATGTTATTATATTAACAATATAATCTTAACAATGTCTTTCGTTTCTAAGGAAAAGTATAGGATTGTATGCTAAAGGCATTTAAAACGATTTATTTTTGAATTTTTTGTCATCCTGCGCCGTTTTGTCTCCAAGAAATAAAAATTTCATTATGTCAACAATATAATCTTAACAATGTCTTTCGTTTCCAAGGAAATGTGCAAGCTAAACGCAGTAAGCAGTTCAAACCTTTTTTCGACTTTTTTGCATCCCTGCGCATTTTCGTCTCTAAGAAATAAAAATGTTATAATATTAAAAATATAATCTTAACAATATAATTGCAATGTCTCCAAGAAATAAAAATCTCATTATATCAACAATATAATCTTAACAATGTCTTTCGTTTCCAAGGAATTGTCCAAGGTAAACGGAGTATGCAGTTGAAACCTTTTTTTATACTCTTTTGCATCCTGCGCCTTTTCGTCTCCAAGAAATAAAAATGTTATTATATCAACAATATAATCTTAACAATGTCTTTCTTGTCCAAGGAAACGTATAGAATTATATGCTAAAGGCATTTAAACGATTCATTTTCGAGTTTTTTGCATCCTGCGCCGTTTCGTCTCCAAGAAATAAAAATGTTATTATATCAACAATATAATCTTAACAATGTCTTTCGTTTCCAAGGAATCGTGCAAGCTAAACGGATTAGGCAGTTGAAACCTTTTTATTTTTAGACGTTTTTGCATCCTGCGCCTTTTCGTCTGCATGGAATAAAAATCTTATTATATTAACAATATAATCTTAACCATGTCTTTCGTTTGAAAGGAAATGTATATGTTTATATGTTAAAGGCAGTTAAAACGTATTATTTTCGACTTTTTTGCATCATGCGCCTTTTCGTTTCCAAGAAATAAAAATGTTATTATAATAACAATATAATCTTAAAAATGTCTTTCGTATCCAAGGAAACGTATAGGTTTATATGCTAAAGGCAGTTAAAACGATTTGCTTTTTACTTCTTTTGCATCCTGCGCCTATTCGTCTCCAAGAAATAAAAATGTTATTATATGAGCAATTTCATCTTAACAATGTCTTTCGTTTCCAAGGAAACGTATACGTTTATATGGAAAAGGCAGTTAAAATGTTTTGTTTTCGACTTTTTAACATCCTTCGCCTTTTCGTCTCCAAGAAATAAAAATGTTATTATATCAACAATATAATTTTAAGAATGTCTTTCTTTTCCAACGAAACGTATAGGTTTATATGAAAAGGCAGTTAAAACGTTTTGTTTTTGACTTTTTTGCATCCTGCGGGTTTTCGTCTCCAAGAAGTAAAAATGTTATTATGATAACAATATAATCTTAACAATGTCTTTCTTGTCCAAGGAAACGTAAAGGTTTATATGCTAAAGGCAGTAAAAACGTTTTATTTGCGAGTTTTTTGTATTCTGCGCCGTTTCGTCTCCGAGAAATAAAAATGTTATTATATTAAAAATAAAATCTTAACGATGTTTTTCGTTTCCAAGGAAATGTGCAAACTAAACGGAGTAGGCAGTTGAAACTTTTTTTCGACTTTTTTGCATCCCTGCGCCTTTTCGTCTGTAAGAAAGAAAAATGTTATTATATTAACAATATAATCTTAACAATGTCTTTCGTTTCCAAGGAAATGTGCAAGCTAAACGGAGTACGCAGTTGAAACTTTTTTTTTGTTTTTTAGTTTTTTGGATCCTGCGCCTTTTCGTCTCCAAGAAATAAAAATGTTATTATATCAACAATATAATCTTATCAATGTATTTCTTTTCGAAGGAAACGTATAGGTTTATATGCTAAAGGCAGTTAAAACGTTTTATTTTCGAGTATTTTGCATTCTGCGCCTTTTCGTCTCGAAGAAATAAAAATGTTATTATATTAACAATATAATATTAACAATGTTATTCGTATCCAAGGAAACGTATAGGTTTATATGATAAAGGCATTTAAAACGATTTCTTTTTGACTTTTCTGCATCCCTGCGCCTTTTCGTCGCTAAGAAATAAAAATGTTATTATATTAAAAATATAATCTTAACAATGTCTTTCGTTTCCAAGGAATTATGCAAGCTAAACGGATTTGGCAGTTGAAACCTTTTTATTTTTTACGGTTTTGCATCCTGCGCCTTTTCGTCTCCAAGAAATAAAAATCTTATTATATTAACAATATAATCTTAACCATGTCTTTCGTTTCAAAGGAAATGTATATGTTTATATGTTAAAGGCAGTTAAAACGTATTATTTTCGACTTTTTTGCATCATGCGCCTTTTCGTTTCCAAGAAATAAAAATGTTATTATAATAACAATATAATCTTAACAATGTCTTTCGTATCCAAGGAAACGAATAGGTTTATATGCTAAAGGCAGTTAAAACGATTTGTTTTTTACTTCTCTTGCATCCTGCGCCTACTCGTCTCCAAGAAATAAAAATGTTATTATATGAGCAATTTCATCTTAACAATGTCTTTCGTTTCCAAGGAAACGTATAGGTTTATATGGAAAAGGCAGTTAAAATGTTTTGTTTTCGACTTTTTTGCATCCTTCGCCTTTTCGTCTCCAAGAAATAAAAATGTTATTATATCAACAGTATAATCATAAGAATGTCTTTCCTTTCCAAGGAGACGTATAGGATTATATGCTAAAGGCAGTTAAAACGTTTCATTTTCGAGTTTTTGGCATCCTGCGCCGTTTCGTCTCCAAAAAATAAAAATGTCATTATATCAACAATATAACCTTAACAATGTCTTTCGTTTCCAAGGAAATGTGCAAGCTAAACGCAGTAGGCAGTTCAAACCTATTTTTCGACTTTTTTGCATCCCTGCGCCTTTTCGTCTCTAAGAAATAAAAATGTTATTATATTAAAAATATAATCTTAATAATATAATTGCAATGTCTCCAAGAAATAAAAATGTCATTATATCAACAATATAATCTTAACAATGTCTTTCGTTTCCAAGGAATTGTGCAAGGTAAACGGAGTATGCAGTTGAAACCTTTTTTTTAGACTTTTTTGCATCCTGCTATTTTTCGTCTCCAAGAAATAAAATGTCATTATATCAGCAATATAATCTTAACAATGTCTTTCTTTTCCAAGGAAACGTATAGGTTTATATGCTAAAGGCAGATAAAACGTTTTATTTTCGAGTTTTTTGCATTCTGCGCCGTTTCGTCTCCCAGAAATAAAAATGTTATTATATTAACAATATAATCTTAACAATGTATTTCGTTTCTAAGGAAAAGTGGAAGCTAAACAGAGTAGGCAATTGAAACGTTTTTTTTTAGACTTTTTTGCATCCTGTGCCTTTTCGCCTGCAAGAAATGAAAATTTTATTATAATAACAAGAAACGTCTTTCGTTTCCAAGCAAATGTGCAATCAATATGGAGTAGGCAGTTGAAACCTTTTTTTTAGACTTTTTTGCATCCTGCGCCTATTCGTCTCCAAGAAATAAAAATGTTATTATATTAACAATATAATCTTAACAATGTCTTTCGTTTCTAAGGAAAAGTATAGGATTGTATGCTAAAGGCATTTAAAACGATTTATTTTTGAATTTTTTGGCATCCTGCGCCGTTTCGTCTCCAAGAAATAAAAATTTCATTATGTCAACAATGTAATCTTAACAATGTCTTTCGATTCCAAGGAAATGTGCAAGCTAAACGCAGTAAGCAGTTCAAACCTTTTTTCGACTTTTTTGCATCCCTGCGCATTTTCGTCTCTAAGAAATAAAAATGTTATAATATTAAAAATATAATCTTAACAATATAATTGCAATGTCTCCAAGAAATAAAAATCTCATTATATCAACAATATAATCTTAACAATGTCTTTCGTTTCCAAGGAATTGTCCAAGGTAAACGGAGTATGCAGTTGAAACCTTTTTTTTTATACTCTTTTGCATCCTGCGCCTTTTCGTCTCCAAGAAATAAAAATGTTATTATATCAACAATATAATCTTAACAATGTCTTTCTTGTCCAAGGAAACGTATAGAATTATATGCTAAAGGCATTTAAACGATTCATTTTCGAGTTTTTTGCATCCTGCGCCGTTTCGTCTCCAAGAAATAAAAATGTTATTATATCAACAATATAATCTTAACAATGTCTTTCGTTTCCAAGGAATCGTGCAAGCTAAACGGATTAGGCAGTTGAAACCTTTTTATTTTTAGACGTTTTTGCATCCTGCGCCTTTTCGTCTGCATGGAATAAAAATCTTATTATATTAACAATATAATCTTAACCATGTCTTTCGTTTGAAAGGAAATGTATATGTTTATATGTTAAAGGCACTTAAAACGCTTTATTTTCGAGTTTTTTGCATTCTGCGCCGTTTTGTCTCCCAGAAATAAAAATGTTATTATATTAACAATATAATCTTAACATTGTCTTTCGTTTCTAAGGAAATGTATAGGTTTATATGCTAAAGGTATTTAAAACGATTTATTTTTGACTTTTTTTGCATCCTGCGACTATTCGTCTCCAAGAAATAAAAATGTTATTATATGAACAATTTCATCTTAACAATGTCTTTTGTTTCCAAGGAAACGTATAGGTTTATATGCAAACGGCAGTTAAAATGTTTTATTTTCGACTTTTTTGCATCCTGCGCCTTTTCGTCTCCAAGAAGTAAAAATGTTATTATATCAACAGTATAATCATAAGAATGTGTTTCCTTTCCAAGGAAACGTATAGGATTATATGCTAAAGGCAGTTATAACGTTTCATTTTGAGTTTTTTGCATCCTGCGCCGCTTCGACTCCAAGAAATAAAAATGTTATTATGTCAACAATATAATCTTAACAATGTCTTTCGTTTCGAAGGAAATGTGCAAGCTAAACGCAGTAGGCAGTTCAAACCTTATTTTCGACTTTTCTGCATCCCTGCGCCTTTTCGTCGCTAAGAAATAAAAATGTTATTATATTAAAAATATAATCTTAACAATGTCTTTCGTTTCCAAGGAATTATGCAAGCTAAACGGATTTGGCAGTTGAAACCTTTTTATTTTTTACGGTTTTGCATCCTGCGCCTTTTCGTCTCCAAGAAATAAAAATCTTATTATATTAACAATATAATCTTAACCATGTCTTTCGTTTCAAAGGAAATGTATATGTTTATATGTTAAAGGCAGTTAAAACGTATTATTTTCGACTTTTTTGCATCATGCGCCTTTTCGTTTCCAAGAAATAAAAATGTTATTATAATAACAATATAATCTTAACAATGTCTTTCGTATCCAAGGAAACGTATATGTTTATATGCTAAAGGCAGTTAAAACGATTTGTTTTTTACTTCTTTTGCATCCTGCGCCTATTCGTCTCCAAGAAATAAAAATGTTATTATATGAGCAATTTCATCTTAATAATGTCTTTCGTTTCCAAGGAAACGTATAGGTTTATATGGAAAAGGCAGTTAAAATGTTTTGTTTCCGACTTTTTAACATGCTTCGCCTTTTCGTCTCAAAGAAATAAAAATGTTATTATATCAACTGTATAATCATAAGAATGTCTTTCCTTTCCAAGGAAACGTATAGGATTATATGCTAAAGGCAGTTAAAACGTTTCATTTTCGAGTTTTTGGCATCCTGCGCTGTTTCATCTCCAAGAAATAAAAATGTCATTATATCAACAATATAATCTTAACAATGTCTTTCGTTTCCAAGGAAATGTGCAAGCTAAACGCAGTAGGCAGTTCAAACATTTTTTTCGACTTTTTTGCATCCCTGCGCCTTTTCGTCTCTAAGAAATAAAAATGTTATTATATTAAAAATATAATCTTAACAATATAATAGCAATGTCCCCAAGAAATAAAAATGTCATTAGATCAACAATATAATCTTAACAATGTCTTTCGTTTCCAAGGAATTGTGCAAGGTAAACGGAGTATGCAGTTGAAACCTTTTTTTTAGACATTTTTGCTTCCTGCGCCTTTTCGTCTCCAAGAAATAAAAATGTCATTATATCAACAATATAATCTTAACAATGTCTTTCGTTTCCAAGGAATTGTGCAAGGTAAACGGAGTATGCAGTTGAAACCTTTTTTTTATACTGCTTCTTTTCGTCTCCTAGAAATAAAAATGTCATTATATAAAAAATATAATCTTAACAATGTCTTTCTTTTCCAAGGAAACGTATAGGTTTATATGCTAAAGGCAGATAAAACGATTTATTTTCGAGTTTTTTGCATTCTGCGCCGTTTCGTCTCCCAGAAATAAAAATGTTATTATATTAACAATATAATCTTAACAATGTCTTTAGTTTCTAAGGAAATGTGGAAGCTAAAGAGAGTAGGCAGTTGAAACCTTTTTTTAAAGACTTTTTTGCATCCTGTGCCTTTTCGTCTGCAAGAAATGAAAATTTCATTATAATAACAATATAATCTTAACAACGTTTTTCGTTTCCAAGGAAATGTGCAATCAATACGGAGTAGGCAGTTGAAACCTTTCTTTTTTCGACTTTTTTGCATCCCTGCGCCTTTTCGTCTCTAAGAAATAAAAATGTTATTATATTAACAATATAATCTTAACAATGTCTTTCGTTTCCAAGGATATGTGCAAGCTAAACAGAGTACGCAGTTGAAACCTTTTTTTTTAGACTTTTTTGCATCCTGCGCCTATTTGTCTCCAAGAAATAAAAATGTTATTATATCAACAATATAATCTTAACAATGTCTTTCGTTTCCAAGGAATTGTGCAAGGTAAACGGAGTATGCAGTTGAAATCTTTTTTTTAGACTTTTTTGCATCCTGCTCCTTTTCGTCTCCAAGAAATAAAATGTCATTATATCAGCAATATAATCTTAACAATGTCTTTCTTTTCCAAGGAAACGTATAGGTTTATATGCTAAAGGCAGATAAAAACGTTTTATTTTCGAGTTTTTTGCATTCTGCGCCGTTTCGTCTCCCAGAAATAAAAATATTATTATATTAACAATATAATCTTAACAATGTATTTCGTTTCTAAGGAAAAGTGGAAGCTAAACAGAGTAGGCAGTTGAAACCTTTTTTTTTAGACTTTTTTACATCCTGTGCCTTTTCGCCTGCAAGAAATGAAAATTTTATTATAATAACAATATAATCTTAACAACGTCTTTCGTTTCCAAGGAAATGTGCAATCAATATGGAGTAGGCAGTTGAAACCTTTCCTTTTTCGACTTTTTTGCATCCCTGCGCCTTTTCGTCTCTAAGAAATAAAAATGTTATTATATTAACAATATAATCTTAACAATGTCTTTCGTTTCCAAGGAAATGTGCAAGCTAAACGCAGTAGGCAGTTCAAACCTTTTTTCGACTTTTTTGCATCCCTGCGCATTTTCAGCTCTAAGAAATAAAAATGTTATTATATTAAAAATATAATCTTAACAATATAATTGCAATGTCTCCAAGAAATAAAAATCTCATTATATCAACAATATAATCTTAACAATGTCTTTCGTTTCGCAGGAATTGTCCAAGGTAAACGGACTATGCAGTTGAAACTTTTTTTTTATACTCTTTTGCATCCTGCGTCTTTTCGTCTCCAAGAAATAAAAATGTTATTATATCAACAATATAATCTTAACAATGTCTTTCTTGTCCAAGGAAACGTATAGAATTATATGCTAAAGGCATTTAAACGATTCATTTTCGAGTTTTTTGCATCCTGCGCCGTTTCGTCTCCAAGAAATAAAAATGTTATTATATCAACAATATAATCTTAACAATGTCTTTCGTTTCCAAGGAATCGTGCAAGCTAAACGGATTAGGCAGTTGAAACCTTTTTATTTTTAGACGTTTTTGCATCCTGCGCCTTTTCGTCTGCATGGAATAAAAATCTTATTATATTAACAATACAATCTTAACCATGTCTTTCGTTTGAAAGGAAATGTATATGTTTATATGTTAAAGGCAGTTAAAACGTATTATGTTCGACTTTTTTGCATCATGCGCCTTTTCGTTTCCAAGAAATAAAAATGTTATTATAATAACAATATAATCTTAACAATGTCTTTCGGTTCCAAGGAAACGTATGCTAAAGGCAGTTAAAACGATTTTTTTTACTTCTTTTGCATCCTGCGCCTATTCGTCTCCAAGAAATAAAATATGAGCAATTTCATCTTAACAATGTCTTTCGTTTCCAAGGAAACGTATACGTTTATATGGAAAAGGCAGTTAAAATGTTTTGTTTTCGACTTTTTAACATCCTTCGCCTTTTCGTCTCCAAGAAATAAAAATGTTATTATATCAACAGTATAATCATAAGAATGTCTTTCCTTTCCAAGGAAACGTATAGGATTATATGCTAAAGGAAGTTAAAACGTTTCATTTTCGAGTTTTTGGCATCCTTCGCCGTTTCGTCTCCAAGAAATAAAAATGTCATTATATCAACAATATAATCTTAACAATGTCTTTCGTTTCCAAGGAAATGTGCAAGCTAAACGCAGTAGGCAGTTCAAACCTTATTTTCGACTTTTCTGCATCCCTGCGCCTTTTCGTCGCTAAGAAATAAAAATGTTATTATATTAAAAATATAATCTTAACAATGTCTTTCGTTTCCAAGGAATTATGCAAGCTAAACGGATTTGGCAGTTGAAACCTTTTTATTTTTTACGGTTTTGCATCCTGCGCCTTTTCGTCTCCAAGAAATAAAAATCTTATTATATTAACAATATAATCTTAACCATGTCTTTCGTTTCAAAGGAAATGTATATGTTTATATGTTAAAGGCAGTTAAAACGTATTATTTTCGACTTTTTTGCATCATGCGCCTTTTCGTTTCCAAGAAATAAAAATGTTATTATAATAACAATATAATCTTAACAATGTCTTTCGTATCCAAGGAAACGTATAGGTTTATATGCTAAAGGCAGTTAAAACGATTTGTTTTTTACTTCTTTTGCATCCTGCGCCTATTCGTCTCCAAGAAATAAAAATGTTATTATATGAGCAATTTCATCTTAATAATGTCTTTCGTTTCCAAGGAAACGTATAGGTTTATATGGAAAAGGCAGTTAAAATGTTTTGTTTCCGACTTTTTAACATGCTTCGCCTTTTCGTCTCAAAGAAATAAAAATGTTATTATATCAACTGTATAATCATAAGAATGTCTTTCCTTTCCAAGGAAACGTATAGGATTATATGCTAAAGGCAGTTAAAACGTTTCATTTTCGAGTTTTTGGCATCCTGCGCTGTTTCATCTCCAAGAAATAAAAATGTCATTATATCAACAATATAATCTTAACAATGTCTTTCGTTTCCAAGGAAATGTGCAAGCTAAACGCAGTAGGCAGTTCAAACATTTTTTTCGACTTTTTTGCATCCCTGCGCCTTTTCGTCTCTAAGAAATAAAAATGTTATTATATTAAAAATATAATCTTAACAATATAATAGCAATGTCTCCAAGAAATAAAAATGTCATTAGATCAACAATATAATCTTAACAATGTCTTTCGTTTCCAAGGAATTGTGCAAGGTAAACGGAGTATGCAGTTGAAACCTTTTTTTTAGACATTTTTGCTTCCTGCGCCTTTTCGTCTCCAAGAAATAAAAATGTCATTATATCAACAATATAATCTTAACAATGTCTTTCGTTTCCAAGGAATTGTGCAAGGTAAACGGAGTATGCAGTTGAAACCTTTTTTTTATACTGCTTCTTTTCGTCTCCTAGAAATAAAAATGTCATTATATAAAAAATATAATCTTAACAATGTCTTTCTTTTCCAAGGAAACGTATAGGTTTATATGCTAAAGGCAGATAAAACGATTTATTTTCGAGTTTTTTGCATTCTGCGCCGTTTCGTCTCCCAGAAATGAAAATGTTATTATATTAACAATATAATCTTAACAATGTCTTTAGTTTCTAAGGAAATGTGGAAGCTAAAGAGAGTAGGCAGTTGAAACCTTTTTTTAAAGACTTTTTTGCATCCTGTGCCTTTTCGTCTGCAAGAAATGAAAATTTTATTATAATAACAATATAATCTTAACAACGTCTTTCGTTTCCAAGGAAATGTGCAATCAATACGGAGTAGGCAGTTGAAACCTTTCTTTTTTCGACTTTTTTGCATCCCTGCGCCTTTTCGTCTCTAAGAAATAAAAATGTTATTATATTAACAATATAATCTTAACAATGTCTTTCGTTTCCAAGGATATGTGCAAGCTAAACAGAGTACGCAGTTGAAACCTTTTTTTTTAGACTTTTTTGCATCCTGCGCCTATTTGTCTCCAAGAAATAAAAATGTTATTATATCAACAATATAATCTTAACAATGTCTTTCGTTTCCAAGGAATTGTGCAAGGTAAACGGAGTATGCAGTTGAAATCTTTTTTTTAGACTTTTTTGCATCCACCTCCTTTTCGTCTCCAAGAAATAAAATGTCATTATATCAGCAATATAATCTTAACAATGTCTTTCTTTTCCAAGGAAACGTATAGGTTTATATGCTAAAGGCAGATAAAAACGTTTTATTTTCGAGTTTTTTGCATTCTGCGCCGTTTCGTCTCCCAGAAATAAAAATATTATTATATTAACAATATAATCTTAACAATGTATTTCGTTTCTAAGGAAAAGTGGAAGCTAAACAGAGTAGGCAGTTGAAACCTTTTTTTTTAGACTTTTTTACATCCTGTGCCTTTTCGCCTGCAAGAAATGAAAATTTTATTATAATAACAATATAATCTTAACAACGTCTTTCGTTTCCAAGGAAATGTGCAATCAATATGGAGTAGGCAGTTGAAACCTTTCCTTTTTCGACTTTTTTGCATCCCTGCGCCTTTTCGTCTCTAAGAAATAAAAATGTTATTATATTAACAATATAATCTTAACAATGTCTTTCGTTTCCAAGGAAATGTGCAAGCTAAACGCAGTAGGCAGTTCAAACCTTTTTTCGACTTTTTTGCATCCCTACGCATTTTCAGCTCTAAGAAATAAAAATGTTATTATATTAAAAATATAATCTTAACAATATAATTGCAATGTCTCCAAGAAATAAAAATCTCATTATATCAACAATATAATCTTAACAATGTCTTTCGTTTCGAAGGAATTGTCCAAGGTAAACGGACTATGCAGTTGAAACTTTTTTTTTATACTCTTTTGCATCCTGCGTCTTTTCGTCTCCAAGAAATAAAAATGTTATTATATCAACAATATAATCTTAACAATGTCTTTCTTGTCCAAGGAAACGTATAGAATTATATGCTAAAGGCATTTAAACGATTCATTTTCGAGTTTTTTGCATCCTGCGCCGTTTCGTCTCCAAGAAATAAAAATGTTATTATATCAACAATATAATCTTAACAATGTCTTTCGTTTCCAAGGAATCGTGCAAGCTAAACGGATCCTTTTTATTTTTAGACGTTTTTGCATCCTGCGCCTTTTCGTCTGCATGGAATAAAAATCTTATTATATTAACAATACAATCTTAACCATGTCTTTCGTTTGAAAGGAAATGTATATGTTTATATGTTAAAGGCAGTTAAAACGTATTATGTTCGACTTTTTTGCATCATGCGCCTTTTCGTTTCCAAGAAATAAAAATGTTATTATAATAACAATATAATCTTAACAATGTCTTTCGGTTCCAAGGAAACGTATGCTAAAGGCAGTTAAAACGATTTTTTTTACTTCTTTTGCATCCTGCGCCTATTCGTCTCCAAGAAATAAAATATGAGCAATTTCATCTTAACAATGTCTTTCGTTTCCAAGGAAACGTATACGTTTATATGGAAAAGGCAGTTAAAATGTTTTGTTTTCGACTTTTTAACATCCTTCGCCTTTTCGTCTCCAAGAAATAAAAATGTCATTATATCAACAATATAATCTTAACAATGTCTTTCGTTTCCAAGGAAATGTGCAAGCTAAACGCAGTAGGCAGTTCAAACCTTTTTTTCGACTTTTTTGCATCCCTGCGCCTTTTCGTCTCTAAGAAATAAAAATGTTATTATATTAAAAATATAATCTTAACAATATAATAGCAATGTCTCCAAGAAATAAAAATGTCATTATATCAACAATATAATCTTAACAATGTCTTTCGTTTCCAAGGAATTGTGCAAGGTAAACAGAGTAGGCAGTTGAAACCTTTTTTTAAAGACTTTTTTGCATCCCTGCGCCTTTTCGTCTCTAATAAATAAAAATGTTATTATATTAACAATATAATCTTAACAATGTCTTTCGTTTCCAAGGATATGTGCAAGCTAAACGGAGTACGCAGTTGAAACCTTTTTTTTAGACGTTTTTGCATCCTGCGCCTATTCGTCTCCAAGAAATAAAAATGTTATTATATCAACAATATAATCTTAACAATGTCTTTCTTTTCCAAGGAAACGTATAGGTTTATATGCTAAAGGCAGTGTAAACGCTTTATTTTCGAGTTTTTTGCATTCTGCGCCGTTTCGTTTCGCAGAAATAAAAATGTTATTATATTAACAATATAATCTTAACAATGTCCTTCGTTTCTAAGGAAATGTATAGGTTTATATGCTAAAGGCATTCAAAACGATTTATTTTTGACTTTTTTTGCATCCTGCGACTTTTCGTCTCCAAGAAATAAAAATGTTATTATATGAACAATTTCATCTTAACAATGTCTTTTGTTTCCAAGGAAACGTATAGGTTTATATGCAAAAGGCAGTTAAAATGTTTTATTTTCGACTTTTTTGTATCCTGCGCCTTTTCGTCTCCAAGAAGTAAAAATGTTATTATATCAACAGTATAATCATAAGAATGTCTTTCCTTTCCAAGGAAACGTATAAGATTATATGCTAAAGGCAGTTAAAACGTTTCATTTTGAGTTTTTTGCATCCTGCGCCGCTTCGACTCCAAGAAATAAAAATGTTATTATGTCAACAATATAATCTTAACAATGTCTTTCGTTTCCAAGGAAATGTGCCTGCTAAACGCAGTAGGCAGTTCAAACCTTTTTTTTTCGACTTTTCTGCATCCCTGCGCCTTTTCGTCTCTAAGAAATAAAAATGTTATTATATTAAAAATATAATCTTAACAATGTCTTTCGTTTCCAAGGTATTGTGCAAGCTAAACGGATTAGGCTGTTAAAACCTTTTTATTTTTTGACGGTTTTGCATCCTGCGCCTTTTCGTCTCCAAGAAATAGAAATCTTATTATATTAACAATATAATCTTAACCATGTCTTTCGTTTCCAAGGAATGTATGTTTATATATTATAGGCAATTAATACGTATTATTTTCGACTTTTTTGCATCATGCGCCTTCTCGTCTCCAAGAAATAAAAATGTTATTATATTAACAATATATTATTAACAATGTCTTCCGTTTCCACGGAAATGTATATCTTTATATGCAAAAGGCAGTTAAAACGTTTTATGTCCGATTTCTTTGCATCCTGCGCCGTCTCGTCTCCAAGAATTAAAAATGTTATTATAATAACAATATAATCTTAACAATGTCTTTCGTTTCCGAGGAATTGTGCAAGGTAAACAGAGTACGCAGTTGAAACCTTTTTTTTCTTATACTTTTATGCATCCTTCGCGTTTTCGTCTCCAAGAAATAAAAATGTTATTATGTTAACAATATAATCCTAACAATGTCTTTCGTTTCCAAGGATATGTGCAATCTAAACGGAGTATGCAGTTGAAACCTTTATTTGTTATTTTTTTTTCATCCTGCGTCTTTTTGTCTCCAAGAAATAAAAATGTTATTATATCAACAATATAATTTTAAGAATGTCTTTCTTTTCCAACGAAACGTATAGGTTTATATGAAAAGGCAGTTAAAACGTTTTGTTTTTGACTTTTTTGCATCCTGCGGGTTTTCGTCTCCAAGAAGTAAAAATGTTATTATGATAACAATATAATCTTAACAATGTCTTTCTTGTCCAAGGAAACGTAAAGGTTTATATGCTAAAGGCAGTAAAAACGTTTTATTTGGGAGTTTTTTGTATTCTGCGCCGTTTCGTCTTCGAGAAATAAAAATGTTATTATATTAACAATAAAATCTTAACGATGTCTTTCGTTTCCAAGGAAATGTGCAAACTAAACGGAGTAGGCAGTTGAAAATTTTTTTTCGACTTTTTTGCATCCTTGCGCCTTTTCGTCTCTAAGAAATAAAAATGTTATTATATTAACAATATAATCTTAACAATGTCTTTCGTTTCCAAGGAAATGTGCAAGCTAAACGGAGTACGCAGTTGAAACCTTTTTTTTTGTTTTTTAGTTTTTTGGATCCTGCGCCTTTTCGTCTCCAAGAAATAAAAATGTTATTATATCAACAATATAATCTTATCAATGTATTTCTTTTCGAAGGAAACGTATAGGTTTATATGCTAAAGGCAGTTAAAACGTTTTATTTTCCAGTATTTTGCATTCTGCGCCTTTTCGTCTCGAAGAAATAAAAATGTTATTATATTAACAATATAATATTAACAATGTTATTCGTATCCAAGGAAACGTATAGGTTTATATGATAAAGGCATTTAAAACGATTTCTTTTTGACTTTTTTGCATTCTGCGCCTTTTAGTCTCCAAGAAATAAAAATGTCATTATATCAACAATTTCATATCAACAATGTCTTTCGTTTACAAGGAAATGTGTCAGTTAACGGAGTAGGCAGTTGAAACCTTTTTTCCGACTATTTTTCATCCCTGCACCTTTTCGTCTCCGAGTAATAAAAATGTTATAATATTAACAATATAATCTTAACAATGTCATTCGTTTCCAAGGAAGTGTGCAAGCTAAACGGAGTACGCAGTTGAAACCTTTTTTTTAGAGTTTTTTGCATCCTGCGCCTTTTCGTCTCCAAGAAATAAAAATGTTATTATATCAGCAATTAATCTTAACAATGTCTTTCTTGTCCAAGGAAACGTATAGAATTATATGCTAAATCCATTTAAAACGATTCATTTTCGAGTTTTTTGCATCCTGCGCCGTTTCGTCTCCAAGAAATAAAAATGTTATTATATTAACTATAAAATCTTAACGATGTCTTTCGTTTCCAAGGAAATGTGCAAACTAAACAGAGTAGGCAGTTGAAACTTTTTTTCGACTTTTTTGCATCCCTGCGCCTTTTCGTCTCTAAGAAATAAAAATGTTATTATATTAACAATATAATCTTAACAATGTCTTTCGTTTCCAAGGAAATGTGCAAGCTAAACGGAGTACGCAGTTGAAACCTTTTTTTTTGTTTTTTAGTTTTTTGGATCCTGCGCCTTTTCGTCTCCAAGAAATAAAAATGTTATTATATCAACAATATAATCTTATCAATGTATTTCTTTTCGAAGGAAACGTATAGGTTTATATGCTAAAGGCAGTTAAAACGTTTTTTTTCGAGTATTTTGCATTCTGCGCCTTTTCGTCTCGAAGAAATAAAAATGTTATTATATTAACAATATAATATTAACAATGTTATTTGTATCCAAGGAAACATATAGGTTTATATGATAAAGGCATTTAAAACGATTTCTTTTTGACTTTTTTGCATTCTGCGCCTTTTAGTCTCCAAGAAATAAAAATGTCATTATATCAACAATTTCATATCAACAATGTCTTTCGTTTCCAAGGAAATGTGTCAGTTAACGGAGTAGGCAGTTGAAACCTTTTTTCCGACTATTTTTCATCCCTGCACCTTTTCGTCTCCGAGTAATAAAAATGTTATAATATTAACAATATAATCTTAACAATGTCATTCGTTTCCAAGGAAGTGTGCAAGCTAAACGGAGTACGCAGTTGAAACCTTTTTTTTAGAGTTTTTTTGCATCCTGCGCCTTTTCGTCTCCAAGAAATAAAAATGTTATTATATCAACAATTAATCTTAACAATGTCTTTCTTGTCCAAGGAAACGTATAGAATTATATGCTAAAGGCATTTAAAACGATTCATTTTCGAGTTTTTTGCATCCTGCGCCGTTTCGTCTCCCAGAAATAAAAATGTTATTATATCAACAATATAATCTTAACAATGTCTTTCGTTTCCAAGGAATCGTGCAAGCTAAACGGATTAGGCAGTTGAAACCTTTTTATTTTTAGACGTTTTTGCATCCTGCGCCTTTTCGTCTGCATGGAATAAAAATCATATTATATTAACAATATAATCTTAACCATGTCTTTCGTTTGAAAGGAAATGTATATGTTTATATGTTAAAGGCACTTAAAACGCTTTATTTTCGAGTTTTTTGCATTCTGCGCCGTTTTGTCTCCCAGAAATAAAAATGTTATTATATTAACAATATAATCTAAACATTGTCTTTCGTTTCTAAGGAAATGTATAGGTTTATATGCTAAAGGTATTTAAAACGATTTATTTTTGACTTTTTTTGCATCCTGCGACTAGTCGTCTCCAAGAAATAAAAATGTTATTATATGAACAATTTCATCTTAACAATGTCTTTTGTTTCCAAGGAAACGTATAGGTTTATATGCAAAAGGCAGTTAAAATGTTTTATTTTCGACTTTTTTGCATCCTGCGCCTTTTCGTCTCCAAGAAGTAAAAATGTTATTATATCAACAGTATAATCATAAGAATGTGTTTCCTTTCCAAGGAAACGTATAGGATTATATGCTAAAGGCAGTTATAACGTTTCATTTTGAGTTTTTTGCATCCTGCGCCGCTTCGACTCCAAGAAATAAAAATGTTATTATGTCAACAATATAATCTTAACAATGTCTTTCGTTTCCAAGGAAATGTGCAAGCTAAACGCAGTAGGCAGTTCAAACCTTGTTTTCGACTTTTCTGCATCCCTGCGCCTTTTCGTCTCTAAGAAATAAAAATGTTATTATATTAAAAATATAATCTTAACAATGTCTTTCGTTTCCAAGGAATTATGCAAGCTAAACGGATTTGGCAGTTGAAACCTTTTTATTTTTTACGGTTTTGCATCCTGCGCCTTTTCGTCTCCAAGAAATAAAAATCTTATTATATTAACAATATAATCTTAACCATGTCTTTCGTTTCAAAGGAAATGTATATGTTTATATGTTAAAGGCAGTTAAAACGTATTATTTTCGACTTTTTTGCATCATGCGCCTTTTCGTTTCCAAGAAATAAAAATGTTATTATAATAACAATATAATCTTAACAATGTCTTTCGTATCCAAGGAAACGTATAGGTTTATATGCTAAAGGCAGTTAAAACGATTTGTTTTTTACTTCTTTTGCATCCTGCGCCTATTCGTCTCCAAGAAATAAAAATGTTATTATATGAGCAATTTCATCTTAATAATGTCTTTCGTTTCCAAGGAAACGTATAGGTTTATATGGAAAAGGCAGTTAAAATGTTTTGTTTTCGACTTTTTAACATCCTTCGCCTTTTCGTCTCCAAGAAATAAAAATGTTATTATGTCAACTGTATAATCATAAGAATGTCTTTCCTTTCCAAGGAAACGTATAGGATTATATGCTAAAGGCTGTTAAAACGTTTCATTTTCGAGTTTTTGGCATCCTGCGCTGTTTCGTCTCCAAGAAATAAAAATGTCATTATATCAACAATATAATCTTAACAATGTCTTTCGTTTCCAAGGAAATGTGCAAGCTAAACGCAGTAGGCAGTTCAAACATTTTTTTCGACTTTTTTGCATCCCTGCGCCTTTTCGTCTCCAGGAAATAAAAATGTTATTATATTAAAAATATAATCTTAACAATATAATAGCAATGTCTCCAAGAAATAAAAATGTCATTAGATCAACAATATAATCTTAACAATGTCTTTCGTTTCCAAGGAATTGTGCAAGGTAAACGGAGTATGCAGTTGAAACCTTTTTTTTTAGACATTTTTGCTTCCTGCGCCTTTTCGTCTCCAAGAAATAAAAATGTCATTATATCAACAATATAATCTTAACAATGTCTTTCGTTTCCAAGGAATTGTGCAAGGTAAACGGGGTATGCAGTTGAAACCTTTTTTTTATACTGCGGCTTTTCGTCTCCTACAAATAAAAATGTCATTATATAAAAAATATAATCTTAACAATGTCTTTCTTTTCCAAGGAAACGTATAGGTTTATATGCTAAAGGCAGATAAAACGATTTATTTTCGAGTTTTTTGCATTCTGCGCCGTTTCGTCTCCCAGAAATAAAAATGTTATTATATTAACAATATAATCTTAACAATGTCTTTAGTTTCTAAGGAAATGTGGAAGCTAAACAGAGTAGGCAGTTGAAACCTTTTTTTAAAGACTTTTTTGCATCCTGTGCCTTTTCGTCTGCAAGAAATGAAAATTTTATTATAATAACAATATAATCTTAACAACGTCTTTCGTTTCCAAGGAAATGTGCAATCAATACGGAGTAGGCAGATGAAACCTTTCTTTTTTCGACTTTTTTGCATCCCTGCGCCTTTTCGTCTCTAAGAAATAAAAATGTTATTATATTAACAATATAATCTTAACAATGTCTTTCGTTTCCAAGGATATGTGCAAGCTAAACGGAGTACGCAGTTGAAACCTTTTTTTTTAGACTTTTTTGCATCCTGCGCCTATTTGTCTCCAAGAAATAAAAATGTTATTATATCAACAATATAATCTTAACAATGTCTTTCGTTTCCAAGGAATTGTGCAAGGTAAACGGAGTATGCAGTTGAAACCTTTTTTTTAGACTTTTTTGCATCCTGCTCCTTTTCGTCTCCAAGAAATAAAATGTCATTATATCAGCAATATAATCTTAACAATGTCTTTCTTTTCCAAGGAAACGTATAGGTTTATATGCTAAAGGCATATAAAAACGTTTTATTTTCGAGTTTTTTGCATTCTGCGCCGTTTGGTCTCCCAGAAATAAAAATATTATTATATTAACAATATAATCTTAACAATGTATTTCGTTTCTAAGGAAAAGTGGAAGCTAAACAGAGTAGGCAGTTGAAACCTTTTTTTTTAGACTTTTTTGCATCCTGTGCCTTTTCGCCTGCAAGAAATGAAAATTTTATTATAATAACAATATAATCTTAACAACGTCTTTCGTTTCCAAGGAAATGTGCAATCAATATGGAGTAGGCAGTTGAAACCTTTCTTTTTTCAACTTTTTTGCATCCCTGCGCCTTTTCGTCTCTAAGAAATAAAAATGTTATTATATTAACAATATAATCTTAACAATGTCTTTCGTTTCCAAGGAAATGTGCAAGCTAAACGCAGTAGGCAGTTCAAACCTTTTTTCGACTTTTTTGCATCCCTGCGCATTTTCAGCTCTATGAAATAAAAATGTTATTATATTAAAAATATAATCTTAACAATATAATTGCAATGTCTCCAAGAAATAAAAATCTCATTATATCAACAATATAATCTTAACAATGTCTGTCGTTTCCAAGGAATTGTCCAAGGTAAACGGAGTATGCAGTTGAAACCTTTTTTTTATACTCTTTTGCATCCTGCGTCTTTTCGTCTCCAAGAAATAAAAATGTTATTATATCAACAATATAATCTTAACAATGTCTTTCTTGTCCAAGGAAACGTATAGAATTATATGCTAAAGGCATTTAAACGATTCATTTTCGAGTTTTTTGCATCCTGCGCCGTTTCGTCTCCAAGAAATAAAAATGTTATTATATCAACAATATAATCTTAACAATGTCTTTCGTTTCCAAGGAATCGTGCAAGCTAAACGGATTAGGCAGTTGAAACCTTTTTATTTTTAGACGTTTTTGCATCCTGCGCCTTTTCGTCTGCATGGAATAAAAATCTTATTATATTAACAATATAATCTTAACCATGTCTTTCGTTTGAAAGGAAATGTATATGTTTATATGCTAAAGGCAGTTAAAACGTATTATGTTCGACTTTTTTGCATCATGCGCCTTTTCGTTTCCAAGAAATAAAAATGTTATTATAATAACAATATAATCTTAACAATGTCTTTCTTGTCCAAGGAAACGTATAGAATTATATGCTAAAGGCATTTAAACGATTCATTTTCGAGTTTTTGGCATCCTTCGCCGTTTCGTCTCCAAGAAATAAAAATGTCATTATATCAACAATATAATCTTAACAATGTCTTTCGTTTCCAAGGAAATGTGCAAGCTAAACGCAGTAGGCAGTTCAAACCTTTTTTTCGACTTTTTTGCATCCCTGCGCCTTTTCGTCTCTAAGAAATAAAAATGTTATTATATTAAAAATATAATCTTAACAATATAATAGCAATGTCTCCAAGAAATAAAAATGTTATTATATCAACAATATAATCTTAACAATGTCTTTCGTTTCCAAGGAATTGTGCAAGGTAAACAGAGTAGGCAGTTGAAACCTTTTTTTAAAGACGTTTTTGCATCCTGCGCCTATTCGTCTCCAAGAAATAAAAATGTTATTATATCAACAATATATTCTTAACAATGTCTTTCTTTTCCAAGGAAACGTATAGGTTTATATGCTAAAGGCAGTGTAAACGCTTTATTTTCGAGTTTTTTGCATTCTGCGCCGTTTCGTCTCGCAGAAATAAAAATGTTATTATATTAACAATATAATCTTAACAATGTCCTTCGTTTCTAAGGAAATGTATAGGTTTATATGCTAAAGGCATTCAAAACGATTTATTTTTGACTTTTTTTGCATCCTGCGACTTTTCGTCTCCAAGAAATAAAAATGTTATTATATGAACAATTTCATCTTAACAATGTCTTTTGTTTCCAAGGAAACGTATAGGTTTATATGCAAAAGGCAGTTAAAATGTTTTATTTTCGACTTTTTTGTATCCTGCGCCTTTTCGTCTCCAAGAAGTAAAAATGTTATTATATCAACAGTATAATCATAAGAATGTCTTTCCTTTCCAAGGAAACGTATAGGATTATATGCTAAAGGCAGTTAAAACGTTTCATTTTGAGTTTTTTGCATCCTGCGCCGCTTCGACTCCAAGAAATAAAAATGTTATTATGTCAACAATATAATCTTAACAATGTCTTTCGTTTCCAAGGAAATGTGCCTGCTAAACGCAGTAGGCAGTTCAAACCTTTTTTTTTCGACTTTTCTGCATCCCTGCGCCTTTTCGTCTCTAAGAAATAAAAATGTTATTATATTAAAAATATAATCTTAACAATGTCTTTCGTTTCCAAGGTATTGTGCAAGCTAAACGGATTAGGCTGTTAAAACCTTTTTATTTTTTGACGGTTTTGCATCCTGCGCCTTTTCGTCTCCAAGAAATAGAAATCTTATTATATTAAAAATATAATCTTAACCTTGTCTTTCGTTTCCAAGGAATGTATGTTTATATATTATAGGCAATTAATACGTATTATTTTCGACTTTTTTGCATCATGCGCCTTCTCGTCTCCAAGAAATAAAAATGTTATTATATTAACAATATATTATTAACAATGTCTTCCGTTTCCACGGAAATGTATATCTTTATATGCAAAAGGCAGTTAAAACTTTTTATGTCCGATTTCTTTGCATCCTGCGCCGTCTCGTCTCCAAGAATTAAAAATGTTATTATAATAACAATATAATCTTAAGAATGTCTTTCGTTTCCGAGGAACTGTGCAAGGTAAACAGAGTATGCAGTTGAAACCTTTTTTTTCTTATACTTTTATGCATCCTTCGCGTTTTCGTCTCCAAGAAATAAAAATGTTATTATGTTAACAATATAATCCTAACAATGTCTTTCGTTTCCAAGTATATGTGCAATCTAAACGGAGTATGCAGTTGAAACCTTTATTTGATATATTTTTTTCATCCTGCGTCTTTTTGTCTCCAAGAAATAAAAATGTTATTATATCAACAATATAATTTTAAGAATGTCTTTCTTTTCCAACGAAACGTATAGGCTTATATGAAAAGGCAGTTAAAACGTTTTGTTTTTGACTTTTTTGCATCCTGCGGGTTTTCGTCTCCAAGAAGTAAAAATGTTATTATGATAACAATATAATCTTAACAATGTCTTTCTTGTCCAAGGAAACGTAAAGGTTTATATGCTAAAGGCAGTAAAAACGTTTTATTTGCGAGTTTTTTGTATTCTGCGCCGTTTCGTCTCCGAGAAATAAAAATGTTATTATATTAACAATAAAATGTTAACGATGTCTTTCGTTTCCAAGGAAATGTGCAAACTAAACGGAGTAGGCAGTTCAAACTTTTTTTTCGACTTTTTTGCATCCCTGCGCCTTTTCGTCTCTAAGAAATAAAAATGTTATTATATTAACAATATAATCTTAACAATGTCTTTCGTTTCCAAGGAAATGTGCAAGCTAAACGGAGTACGCAGTTGAAACCTTTTTTTTGTTTTTTAGTTTTTTGGATCCTGCGCCTTTTCGTCTCCAAGAAATAAAAATGTTATTATATCAACAATATAATCTTATCAATGTATTTCTTTTCGAAGGAAACGTATAGGTTTATATGCTAAAGGCAGTTAAAACGTTTTATTTTCGAGTATTTTGCATTCTGCGCCTTTTCGTCTCGAAGAAATAAAAATGTTATTATATTAACAATATATTATTAACAATGTTATTCGTATCCAAGGAAACGTATAGGTTTATATGATAAAGGCATTTAAAACGATTTCTTTTTGACTTTTTTGCATTCTGCGCCTTTTAGTCTCCAAGAAATAAAAATGTCATTATATCAACAATTTCATATCAACAATGTCTTCCGTTTACAAGGATATGTGTCAGTTAACGGAGTAGGCAGTTGAAACCTTTTTTCCGACTATTTTTCATCCCTGCACCTTTTCGTCTCCGAGTAATAAAAATGTTATAATATTAACAATATAATCTTAACAATGTCATTCGTTTCCAAGGAAGTGTGCAAGCTAAACGGAGTACGCAGTTGAAACCTTTTTTTTAGAGTTTTTTGCATCCTGCGCCTTTTCGTCTCCAAGAAATAAAAATGTTATTATATCAACAATTAATCTTAACAATGTCTTTCTTGTCCAAGGAAACGTATAGAATTATATGCTAAATCCATTTGAAACGATTCATTTTCGAGTTTTTTGCATCCTGCGCCGTTTCGTCTCCAAGAAATAAAAATGTTATTATATTAACAATAAAATCTTAACGATGTCTTTCGTTTCCAAGGAAATGTGCAAACTAAACAGAGTAGGCAGTTGAAACTTTTTTTTCGATTTTTTGCATCCCTGCGCCTTTTCGTCTCTAAGAAATAAAAATGTTATTATATTAACAATATAATCTTAACAATGTCTTTCGTTTCCAAGGAAATGTGCAAGCTAAACGGAGTACGCAGTTGAAACCTTTTTTTTTTTGTTTTTTAGTTTTTTGGATCCTGCGCCTTTTCGTCTCCAAGAAATAAAAATGTTATTATATCAACAATATAATCTTAACGATGTCTTTCGTTTCCAAGGAATCGTGCAAGCTAAACGGATTAGGCAGTTGAAACCTTTTTTCCGACTATTTTTCATCCCTGCACCTTTTCGTCTCCGAGTAATAAAAATGTTATAATATTAACAATATAATCTTAACAATGTCATTCGTTTCCAAGGAAGTGTGCAAGCTAAACGGAGTACGCAGTTGAAACCTTTTTTTTTTAGAGTTTTTTGCATCCTGCGCCTTTTCGTCTCCAAGAAATAAAAATGTTATTATATCAACAATTAATCTTAACAATGTCTTTCTTGTCCAAGGAAACGTATAGAATTATATGCTAAAGGCATTTAAAACGATTCATTTTCGAGTTTTTTGCATCCTGCGCCGTTTCGTCTCCAAGAAATAAAAATGTTATTATATCAACAATATAATCTTAACAATGTCTTTCGTTTCCAAGGAATCGTGCAAGCTAAACGGATTAGGCAGTTGAAACCTTTTTATTGTTAGACGTTTTTGCGTCCTGCGCCTTTTCGTCTGCAAGAAATACAAGTCTTATTATATTAACAATATAATCTTAACCATGTCTTTCGTTTCCAAGGAAATGTATATGTTTATATGTTAAAGGCAGTTAAAACGTATTATTTTCGACTTTTTTGCAACATGCGCCTTTTCGTTTCCAAGAAATAAAAATGTTATTATAATAACAATATAATCTTTACAATGCCGTTCGTTTCCAAGGAAATGTGCAAGCTAAATGGAGTAGGCAGTTGAAACCTTTTTTTTTTAGACTTTTTCGCATCCTGCGCCTTTTCGTCTCCAAGAAATAAAAATGTTATTTTATCAACAATATAATCTTAACAATGTCTTTCGTATCCAAGGAAACGAATAGGTTTATATGCTAAAGGCAGTAAAAACGATTTGTTTTTTACTTCTTTTGCATCCTGCGCCTATTCGTCTCCAAGAAATAAAAATGTTATTATATGAGCAATTTCATCTTAACAATGTCTTTCGTTTCCAAGGAAACGTATTGGTTTATATGGAAAAGGCAGTTAAAATGTTTTGTTTTCGACTTTTTTGCATCCTTCGCCTTTTCGTCTCCAAGAAATAAAAATGTTATTATATCAACAGTATAATCATAAGAATGTCTTTCCTTTCCAAGGAGACGTATAGGATTATATGCTAAAGGCAGTTAAAACGTTTCATTTTCGAGTTTTTGGCATCCTGCGCCGTTTCGTCTCCAAAAAATAAAAATGTCATTATATCAACAATATAATCTTAACAATGTCTTTCGTTTCCAAGGAAATGTGCAAGCTAAACGCAGTAGGCAGTTCAAACCTTTTTTTCGACTTTTTTGCATCCCTGCGCCATTTCGTCTCTAAGAAATATAAATGTTATTATATTAAAAATATAATCTTAACAATATAATTGCAATGTCTCCAAGAAATAAAAATATCATTATATCAACAATATAATCTTGACAATGTCTTTCGTTTCCAAGGAGTTGTGCAAGGTAAACGGAGTATGCAGTTGAAACCTTTTTTTTATACTTTTTTACATCCTGCTTCTTTTCGTCTCCAAGAAATAAAATGTCATTATATCAGCAATATAATCTTAACAATGTCTTTCTTTTCCAAGGAAACGTATAGGTTTATATACTAAAAGCAGTTGAAACGTTTTATTTTCGAGTTTTTTGCATTCTGCGCCGTTTCGTCTCCCAGAAATAAAAATGTTATTATATCAACCGTATAATCGTAAGAATGTCTTTCCTTTGCAAGGAAACGTATAGGATTAAATGCTAAAGGCTGTTAGAACATTTCATTTTGAGTGTTTTGCATTCTGCGCCGTTTCGTCTCTAAGAAATAAAAATGTTATTATATCAACAGTATAATCATAAGAATGTCTATCCTTTCCAAGGAAACGTATAGGATTATATGCTAAAGGCTGTGAAAACGTTTCATTTTCGAGTTTTTTGCATCCTGCGCCGTTTAATCTCCAAGAAATAAAAATGTTATTATATCAACAATATAATCTTAACAATGTCTTTCGTTTCCAAGGAAATGTGCAAGCTAAACGCAGTAGGCAGTTCAAACCTTTTTTTCGCCTTTTTTTGCATCCCTGCGCCTTTTCGTCTCTAAGAAATAAAAATGTTATTATATTAAAAATATAATCTTAACAATGTCTTTCGTTTCCAAGGAATTGTGCAAGGTAAACGGAGTATGCAGTTGAAACCTTTTTTTTAGACTTTTCTGCATCCTGCGCCTTTTCGTCTCCAAGAAATAAAAATGTCATTATATCAACAATATAATCTTAACACTGTCTTTCTTTTCCAAGGAAGCGTATAGGATTATATGCTAAAGGCAGATAAAACGTTTTATTTTTGAGTTATTTGCATTCTGCGCCGTTTCGTCTCCCAGAAATAAAAATGTTATTATATTAACAATATAATCTTAACAATGTCTTTCGTTTCTAAGGAAATGTGGAAGCTAAACAGAGTAGGCAGTTGAAACCATTTTTTTAGACTTTTTTGCATCTTGTGCCTTTTCGCCTGCAAGAAATGAAAATTTTATTATAATAACAATATAATCTTAACAATGTCTTTCGTTTCCAAAGAAATGTGCAATCAATACGGAGTAGGCAGTTGAAACCTTTCTTTTTTCGACTTTTTTGCATCCCTGCGCATTTTCGTCTCTAAGAAATAAAAATGTTATTATATTAACAATATAATCTTAACAATGTCTTTCGTTTCCAAGGAAATGTGCAAGCTAAAGGGAGTACGCAGTTGAAACATTTTTTTTAGACTTTTTTGCATCCTGCGCCTATTTGTCTCCAAGAAATAAAAACGTTATTATATCAACAATATAATCTTAACAATGTCTTTCTTTTGCAAGGAAACGTATAGGTTTATATGCTAAAGGCAGTTGAAACGTTTTATTTTCGAGTTTTTTTCGTTCTGCGCCGTTTCGTCTCCCAGAAATAAAAATGTTATTATATTAACAATATAATATTAACAATGTTATTCGTATCCCAGGAAACGTATAGGTTTATATGCTAAAGGCTGTTAAAACGATTTGTTTTTGACTTTTTTCCATTCTTCGCCTTTTCGTCTCCAAGAAATAAAAATGTCATTATATCAACAATATGATATCTACAATGTCTTTCGTTTCCAAGCAAATGTGCAAGCTAAACGCAGTAGGCAGTTCAAACCTTTTTTTCGACTTTTTTGCATCCCTGTGCCTTTTCGTCTGTAAGAAATAAAGATGTTATTATATTAAAAATATAATGTTAACAATGTCTTTCGTTTCCAAGGAATTGTGCAAGGTAAACGGAGTATGCAGTTGAAACCTTTTTTTTAGACTTTTTTGCATCCTGCGCCTTTTCGTCCCCAAGAAATAAAAATGTCATTATATCAACAATATAATCTTAACAATGTCTTTCTTTTCCAGTTAAACGTATAGGTTTATATGCTAAAGGCAGATAAAACGTTTTATTTTCGAGCTTTTTGCATTCTGCGCTGTTTCTTCTCCCAGAAATAAAAATGTTATTATATTAACAATATAATCTTAACAATGTTTCGTTTCTAATGAAATGTGGAAGCTAAACAGAGTAGGCAGTTGAAACCTTTTTTTTTAGACTTTTTTGCATCCTGTGCCTTTTCGTCTGCAAGAAATGAAAATTTTATTATAATAACAATATAATCTTAACAACGTCTTTCGTTTCCAAGGAAATGTGCAACCAATACGGAGTAGGCAGTTGAAACCTTTTTTTTTCGACTTTTTTGCATCCCTGCGCCTTTTCGTCTCTAAGAAATAAAAATGTTGTTATATTAACAATATAATCTTAACAATGTCTTTCGTTTCCAAGGATATGTGCAAGCTAAACGGAGTACGCAGATGAAACCTTTTTTTAGACTTTTTTGCATTCTGCGCCTATTCGTCTACAAGAAATAAAAATGTTATTATATTAACAATATAATCTTAACAATGTCTTTCGTTTCCAAGGAAACGTATAGGTTTATATGCTAAAGGCAGTTGAAACGTTTTATTTTCGAGTTTTTTGCATTCTGCGCCGTTTAGTCTCCCAGAAATAAAAATGTTATTATATTAACAATATAATCTTAACAATGTTTCGTTTCTAATGAAATGTGGAAGCTAAACAGAGTAGGCAGTTGAAACCTTTTTTTTCGACTTTTTTGCATCCTGCGCCTTTTCGTCTCCAAGAAGTAAAAATGTTATTATATCAACAGTATAATCGTAAGAATGTCTTTCCTTTCCAAGGAAACGTATAGGATTATATGCTAAAGGCAGTTAAAACGTTTCATTTTGAGTGTTTTGCATTCTGCGCCATTTCGTCTCCAAGAAATAAAAATGTTATTATATCAACAATATAATCTTAACAATGTCTTTGGTTTCCAAGGAAATGTGCAAGCTAAACGCAGTAGACAGTTCAAACCTTTTTTTTCGACTTTTTTGCATCCCTGCGCCTTTTCGTCTCTAAGAAATAAAAATATTATTATATTGAAAATATAATCTTAATAATGTCTTTCGTTTCGGAGGGATTGTGCAAGCTAAACGCATTAGGCAGTTGAAACCTTTTTATTTTTGGACGTTTTTGCATCCTGCGCCTTTTCGTCTCCAAGAAATAAAAATCTTATTATATTAACAATATAATCTTAACCATGTCTTTCGTTTCCATGGAAATGTATATGTTTATATGTTATAGGCAGTTAAAACGTATTATATTCGACTTTTTTTCATCATGCGCCTTCTCGTCTCCAAGAAATAAAAATGTTATTATATGAACAATATAATATTAACAATGTCTTTCGTTTCCAAGGAAATGTATATGTTTATATGTTACAGGCTGTTAAAACGTATTATTTTCGACTTTTTTGCATCATGCGCCTTTTCGTCTCCTAGATAAAAATGCCATTATATCAACAATATAATCTTAACAATGTCTTTCGTTTCCAAGGAAATGTGCAAGCTAAACGCAGTAGGCAGTTCAAACCTTTTTTTCGACTTTTTTGCATCCCTGCGCCTTTTCGTCTCTAAGAAATAAAAATGTTATTATATTAAAAATATAATCTTAACAATATAATTGCAATGTCTCCAAGAAATAAAAATGTCATTATATCAACAATATAATCTTAACAATGTCTTTCGTTTCCAAGGAATTGTGCAAGGTAAACGGAGTATGCAGTTGAAACCTTTTTTTTAGACTTTTTTGCATCCTGCGCCTTTTCGTCTCCAAGAAATAAAAATGTCATAAAAATCAACAATATAATCTTAACAATGTCTTTCTTTTCCAAGAAAACGTATAGGTTTATATGCTAAAGAGTAGTATGGTTTTGTGACTGACGTCAGAGGCGGATTGTGCGGATTGCGGATTGATGACGTCACTCCCGGTCAGCTGATCGTGACGTCACAAGTGGGCGTGGCTATGACGTCAGTGGCGGATTGTATGACGTCACAAGTGGGCGTGGCTATAACCGCGTGATTCAAAATGGCGCCGGTTCCGGTTCCTATTGCAAATGGCGCCGGTTCCGGTTCCGGGGCGTACGAAGCGCGAAATTTAAAATTTGGGAATTTATAATATAATTGGTTACGTTTCCGGCGCGAAATTTAAAATTTGGTAATTTATAATGAAAATGGCTACGTTTTCAAATGGCGTAAGGTGGGCGGATGGCGGTTGATTTGAAAATTGCAAAAAGGTGGAAATTGGATATTACAATTGCAAATGGTGGATGGTGGGAAATTTGAAATTTGTATATTGGTAGATGACAGGTGGATTGTTTTATGACGTCACTTCTTACGTCACAGGCGGATTATGCGGATTGGGAGGAATGCTAGTGGATTGTTTTATGACGTCATCGCTTACGTCACAGGCGGATTATGCGGATTGGGAGGAATGCTAGTGGATTGTTTTATGACGTCATCGCTTACGTCACAGGCGGATTGAGCGGATTAGATCATATGACAGGTGGATTGTTTGTATGACGTCACAGCAGATATCAACCTTATGTCTTTTTAGCATGGAAGCATATAGATCACGAAGCGTAAATGCAACGTTATCAGTTTTTTTGTAAGATGATTCTTTTTCTAAAATCTAGTGACTCAACCTAGAGTAAAGGCGGTCGGTACCCTGCGTTCCGAATGTCAAAAAATCTAAACCTCCTTATTTATTATCAGAATCCATCGATAGTGTATAGTTAGCATTATTTTATTCCTTCGTAAATATGGTAGCCATCGTCTTAAAACTATATTTTATTTGTAAGATTATAATCCTAGCCCAAGGGTTAACTCAACCTCTGGCTTACCACTCGGTGTATAAAATATTAAGTCGTAAATTTTCCTATCATGATCGATGCATAATCTTACGTGTTGAATTATCTTCAAATCCCCCAGTATAATGTCGGAATAATATTATGTTAATAATTATAGGTTTTTATAAGACCAACACCGTATGTGTTATATCAATACAGAAAGCCAGTGAATGTTTAATCATATGCGTGCAGTGATTTTGCTTAGGTAGCAGTAGTATCATCTAGCCCTCCATACATGTTATCTCTCTTACTATGCAGCGGTAATATAACGCTGTACGCTTATCGCTATCTTACAACGTCATTCATTGAGACTTCCTTTTAAATCCCAACTCTATCATATTATAAAGTCGCAGGCCAGTACTTTTAAATATTAAATCCTTAATCATAGCACATGTCTTATGTAGTATTAGTCAACAGTATTTTTATTGCGGAATATTGTAATATTTCATCGCAGAGTGGTAGTGAACTTATTTTGTAATATTCCATCACTGAGTGGTTCTGAGTTCGATTCAAAGTCAGTAAAGGCATATTCAGCTTTTCTCACATTGCGGGAAATTGAATATACTGTTTCAGAAAAGCGCTGATAAGAAATAAATATCAAATAACGCTTTAACGTATATTTCTCCCAGTGATTCATCTCCGATGGAACCTTATATTATTAATGTAGTTTGATACAGAGTATGTCAGCATTTATTATATGAAAATTAATATTTTATTTCCGTACTAGAATTAAATATCGGATATTTGCTAATTTCACCGGAAATGATTATATTTCATATACGTCATCGATTTTAATGTGGGAAATCATGAACAGGTATTTTCACAAGCAGGAAACGCGAAATATCTAATTACTGATGATTTAAGCTTAACGTATATTTACCAAGTCGTGAGGCTAAAACTTTTTCTACCGTCAGCATTTTTTAAAACTCCAATCATTCCATTGGTGTAAAATAGATTTGTCCTGTTGCGAGACTAGTTTATACCGACGCTATATAAACCAATGACGTCATGCTTCAGGCTCACTTGTTATCCATCCGTCAGCAGCTACAGATCAACAATGGAGAGCTCGTCTGCCGTATTTTTCCAGTGCACCGAGTGTGATGTGAAATTTAGGCTCAAACATAATTTGACGAGGCATATTAATCAGAAACATAAAAAATCCGAATACAAATGTGAAACGTGTGGTGTGATATTTACGCGAAGTGACGTTTTAAAAAGACACGTCCGTAGTATCCACAACAACACCAACAACACCGTGTGTGACATTTGCAAGGCGACGTTCAAGGCGGAGAGATATTTGGTTATCCATATGCAGAACGTCCACCACCCCTCAAGGAAGGTGGAACCTAGACATATTGGGATCTACACCAACACTGGTCGCTTCCATCTACCAGCACATAGCGGGGACGGAGTAGCCCACCCACCGATGGTTGTAGAGGAAGCCGAGCATTCATCTCATCATTTGCAGGTATGTTATTATTATTATTATTGTGCAAGACAACAAACTTATTTCTTTTATCGTAAAACTTAATATTATTTTTTATATTAGTATAGAATCGTTAAAACAAGACATTAAACTCATAAATCTTATTATTATTATTATTGTGCAAGCCATCAAACTTATTTTTTATCACAGTACAAGACATAAAACGTAATATTATTTTTTATATTAGTACAGAACTGATAAAACCATGACATCAATCTTATTTCTTTTATGATAAAACTTAGTATTATTATTTTTTTTTTTTTTTTATATTGGTATAGAATAGTTAAAAACAAGTCATAAAACTTTATTTCTTTTATCATAAATCTTAATACTATTTTTTTTTTTTCTGTTGTTATAGAATGCAAGACCAGTGAGTGTAGCCAACATGCAACAGACTTCCACTCATCCAAATGGTGACCTATACCAACCTGGACCTTCCAGTATACATCCACAGGTGTGTTATTATTATTATTATTATTGTGCAAACCATCAAACTTATTTTTTATCACAGTACAAGACATAAAACGTAATATTATTTTTTATATTAGTACAGAACTGATAAAACTATGACGTTAAACTTTATTTCTTTTACCATAAATCTTACTATTTTATTATTATTATGCAAGACAACAAACTTATTTCTTTTATCATCAATCTTAATATTTTATTTTTCTATTGTTGCAGAATATAAGTCCAATGAGTGTGGATACCATGCGGACATCATCCGTCCAGCCAACCACCAGCCATCCTAGGCATTCAGGTCAACATTTACAGGTATGTTATTATTATGATTATTGTACAAGCCATCAATCTTATTTCTTTTATGATGAAACTTAATATTATTTTTTATATTAGTAGGCTACAGATCAGATAAAAACCAACATTAAACTTAATTTTTTTTTCTGATAAATCTTAATATTTTATTTTTTATTGGTCATACCATCAAACTTATTTCTTTTATCATAGAACTTAATATGCTTTTTTATATTAGTACAAAGTGGATAAAATCAAGACATTAATCTCATAAATCTTAATATTTTATATTTCTTTGTTATATATACGTTTATAGGTATGTTATTATTATGATTATTGTGCAAGCCATCAAACTTATTTCTTTTAACATAAAACGTAATATTATTTTTTATATTAGTACAGAGCGGTTAAAATCAAGACATTAATCTCATAAATCTTAATATTTTATATTTCTGTTGTTATAGAATGCAAGACCAGTGAGTGTAACCAACATGCAACAGACTTCCACCCATCCAAATGGTTACTTATATCAACCTGGGCCTTCCAGTATACGTCCACAGGTATGTTATTATTATTATTATTATTATTGTACAAGCCATCAATCTTATTTCTTTTATGATAAAACTTAGTATTATTTTTTTTTATATTGGTATAGAATAGTTAAAAACAAGTCATAAAACTCATAAATCTTACTATTTTATTATTATTATACAAGCCATCAAACTTATTTCTTTTATCATAGAACTTAATATGCTTTTTTATATTAGTACAAAGTGGATAAAATCAAGACATTAAACTCATAAATCTTAATATTTTATATTTCTTTGTTATATATGCGTTTATAGGTATGTTATTATTATCATTATTGTACATGCCGTTAAACTTATTTCTTTTATGATAAAACTTAGTATTATTTTTTATATTGGTACAGAACGGCTAAAATCAAGACATTAAACTTTATTTCATAATATTTTATATTTCTTTGTTACAGAATTCAGAAACCAACCGCCAGTCGCGACCTAGTGTCATCATGCATACGCGTGATATTCCACAGGTATGTACAGTGAAATGTCTTAGTCTTTTATTATACCATTCGCTTATAAAAAGTCTCGATTGCTAATGTCGATGTTTTTTCGTTATTACAGATTCAAGGTGGAATGGAACGCACCGCTATGACCAACTCACCATCAACAGAAACATGTGAGTTTTTACCTGTTGAAACTGCATTTAGGTCACGACTGGCAACATATGCAGCATTAAATTTCCCAGCCGGCGATATGGAGTCTATCCTGTCGTCGTGCCAGTATAAAATTGAAAATCTTCTGTCAGAGTCACTATCAAAATTTGTATCAATTAAATTTAATCTTTTCGTAGAGTGTGAATTTAATCATCTAGAGCTAAATTCTTGTTTGAGAAATTTTAAAACAAAAAATGAATCGCTGCTTAGAACCTCTAATATTCATGAAGTAGTTTCTAGTCACATTTCTAAAATTCAGGCTGAGATGCAAGATAGTGAAATGCGAGGGTCTGGGTGGTTTTACAATAAAATCCACAAAATTGAAATTCGTGTGAATGAATACTTGCCATTTGCAGGACGTAGTCATATGATCCTCCCTGATAAATTCCAGCATCTGAAGTCATTAATTAATATTCGTAATGATGATGAATTTTGTTTCAAGTATTGTGTATTATCAAAATTTATTGAGTCTGATAAGGAAATGTGGGCCAGTTATCTTACCAGACCAGAGTTGGATAACAAGTACGATTGGAACTGTGTGAAATTCCCCGTTTCGATTCATGATATTGAAAAGTTTTCCAAAAGAAACAATATTTCATTCAATGTTTTCGGCCTCGAGGAAAAACGGGATGGGAAAAATATTTCTCATTTCGTATTTCCTATCAAAATTGTTGAAAAGGAACTAGCTGATCATAGAGATCTTTTGTTTGTATGTAACGAGGAAAATTCACATTACATCGTCATTTCAGATTTCGATGCATTTGTAAGACCTTTTGTAACAACTAATAGACAACTGACCAGAGTTTGCAAACGGTGTTTTACACATTTCCAAGCGTACGATGGTAAGTCTGCTGACGTAAGGTTGAGAGAGCATTTGGCAATATGCAACTCGTTCAGCCCAGTCAGGTGCGAAATTCCTAAAAATCCTGAAGTCGTATTCAACAAGCCCGAATATTCGCAAAAGATTAGATTTGTCATCTATGCGGATTTCGAGTGTTTGCTGGAACCGATATCAGGATGTTTGGGAGATCCGCAGAAAAGCTGGACAACTCCTTATCAGAAGCATAAACCTTTTAGTTATTGTTATTTTATCAAAGATGCTGAGGGTGCATATTCTCAATTGAGACTTTTTAGAGGGGAGGATGCCAGTGGCGAGTTTATGCGCTCGCTCGTCGCTGATGCTAAAGAAATTGATAAAATCTTGAACAGCGTAAATAAGCCCATGACCCCTCTGACAGAAGATGAAATTAGGGTTTACAATAGCGCTACTATTTGCCATATTTGTGGTGAGGGTAACTTTACCGATGTGAACTATAAAGTAAGGGACCATTGCCATGTTAGTGGTCGGTTCAGAGGAGCCGCCCACAGAAATTGTAATTTGAATTATAGGAACCAGGCATTTGTCCCTATTGTTTTGCATAACATGTCTAACTATGATGCTCATTTCATTGTGACAGAACTTGGTTTCGATGAAAACCGTATCAACGTTATTTGTAATAGTCAAGAAAAGTATGTGACATTTTCAAAATTTATTCCCTCCTCTTATTTGAAGAGGGGAGGTATGGAGTTAAGATTTATAGACTCGTTTCGGTTCATGGCAAGCAGCCTGGAAAAGCTAGCAAACAATCTACCTAAAGATAAATTTATAGAAACAGCAAAAGTATTTGGTGAAAACGCCGATTTGGTGTGTCGAAAGGGAGTGTTTCCCTACGACTACGTCACCTCAGTTGAAATTTTGAAGGAGAAGAAATTACCTCCCAAAGATGCATTTTACAATAGACTCGCGAATGAGAACGTCTCTGACCAAGACTACTCTCACGCGAGAAACGTTTGGAATTCTTTCTCGATCAGCTCATTAGGAGAATATTCAGACTTGTATTTAAAATCTGATGTTTTGATTTTGACCGACGTCTTTGAAAACTTTAGACAGATGTGTTTTGAGACGTACGGAATGGATTGTTTGTACTATTCCACAGTTCCAGGCTTTGCTTACTCAGCTATGTTGAAGTTCACAAAGGTAAAATTACCGCTTTTGACCGATATGGATATGATTCAAATGTTTGAACGTGGGATAAGAGGTGGAATTTGTCAGTGTGTGACAAGGCACGCTGTTGCAAACAATAACATGTGTGATGAATATGATGAGACAGCAAAAAAATCTTTTCTTTATTATGTCGATGCCAATAACCTATATGGTTATGCGATGTCCCAGGCATTGCCGTCAGGTGAGTTCCGCTGGCTCGACAAACATGAGATAGCGTCCTTTGACATCATGTCCATACCGGTCAATTCTAAATTAGGATATGTGCTTGAGGTAGACATTGAATATCCAGACCATCTTCATGATGCTCATTCTGATCTCCCTTTCTGTGCAGAGATGAAATTTCCTTCAGGCAGCAAAAACAAAAAATTATTAACCACTTTGGAGTCAAAAGAAAAATATGTCATTCATCACACGGTACTTAGGCAAGCCGTGCAACACGGACTGAGGTTAACCAAGATCCATAGAGTTATCGAATTTCAGCAAAGCTGCTGGTTGAAACCCTACATTGACTATAACACGGCCAAGCGTAGGGCTGCAGCCAACAACTTTGAGAAAGACTTTTTTAAATTGATGAATAACGCCGTTTTTGGCAAGACTATGGAAAATGTAAGGAAACGTATCAATTTTCGGCTTGTATCAAGTGAGAAGGAAATTCGAAAGCTGGTAGCCAAAAGTAACTTTATGGATAGGACAATTTATAACGAAAACTTGGTTGGTGTCCATCTAGCAAAAACTAGATTAGTGTTTGATAAGGCCATCTATGTTGGCATGTCTATTTTGGAAATTTCGAAAACTAGGATGTATGAGTTCCATTATGATACCATGAAAAATTTTTATAAAGAAGGATTGAAATTGTGCTACATGGACACGGACAGCTTCGTCTATAGAATTGAAACGGATAACCTCTTCCGTGATATGACGCATTTCCGAGATGAGCTGGATACCAGTGTCTACCCACCCGAACATCCCTTGTATTCAAACGAAAACAAGGCGGTGGTCGGGAAATTCAAAGACGAAGGAGCTGGTCACTCCATAAAGGCGTTCGTAGGTCTGCGAGCGAAAATGTACGCCATAAAATTTAATGATATGGTCATCAAAAAATTGAAAGGCGTTAAGAAAAACGTCATTGACAAAGATGTCAACTTTGAAGATTATGTTGGTTGTCTACAGAGCGGACAGTCAACATTCTCGTTAAACAGATCCATCAGATCATACAAACATAACGTATTTTCAATTTCGATGAATAAATTAACTTTATCTGGCAACGACGATAAGCGTCATATTATGGAAAATGGCGTGGACACTCTCGCTCACGGACACTATAGAATCAGGGAGGATGAGGAGTGTGATGATGAGCCTCCTACTAAGAAATGCAAACTGTAAAAAATGTAAGAAATGTGTTAAAATTGTATATTTGTATAAAAAATTTATATTTATGTGTATGAAATGTGTAAAAAAATGTGTATGGTTTGTGTAAAAAAATTATATTTATGTGTATGAAATGTGTAAAAAATTGTATATGGTTTGTGTAAAAAAATATATATTTATGATTCAAACAATATGATTTATGATGAAGAAGAATAGGTATGATACAATAAAGTAAGATAACTTTGGGTTCATGTGGGATATAAATAAAAGAAAAAAGTTATAAAAATGAATCTATCTTTTATTTTCCCTAATCACATACAACATCCTTAATATTAACCCATGAATTTTTTGAGCTAGGGAACCCTAACCACTTTACAAACACCTTCTGTCCTTTGTTCTTTAACACTTTTTCAATTAAATAACAGTCTGGAAACTTAGTTTTCTGGAGTTCTTCAGCATAAAAAGCACCTTCAATACTCCCACCCTCCAAATCCTGAAGCAGATACGTGGGAGGAAATGTCGATTGGATCTTCTGTATCTTGAAAATCTCCGTAGTCCACGATGGTAAGTATCCTTTATTAAATAATTTCCTATGTTTTGAAACTCTTACATAGTCACCTTTAGCAAACTTTGGTTTCGTATAGCATTCATTGTAGCGATACACTGTTTTAAGTAGACTATCGTCCTTTACTTGGTTAGGTTTCATTTTAATGGTATAGTGATACCTATCGTTGTAATGTCTAATGAGTTCTTGCAACATGTCCACCCATCTGTAACTGCCTCTTGCCGAAAATTCGAGATACATGTTAGTTTTCAAAGTTCTGATGAAGCGTTCAGCAATGCACGCCTTAACATTAGAGTATGTAGAATAATGATTGATGCCATATTGTTTCATTAACCCTTTAAAATTAACGTTATAATATTCCTTTCCCATGTCGGTCTGTAAATTTTTAGGTGGAATATTAACAGATTCAAGTATATCTTGCATGGCTGCGGTAACATCTTTTCCGCTTTTACTTTTCAACGGTCTCGCATAAGCAAACTTGGAATATGCGTTTATACAAACCAAAATATATTTAAAACCTCTGTTTTCTCTATGATATGGAATCATTTCAATCAAGTCGCTTTGCCACAAATCGTTTAGTCCTTTCATTATAACATGGCGTCTTTGATAATTTATTCTAGCTGGTGCATGAAGTTCGTACGCGATTTCCCGCTTTTTCATGCTATGATTTTTCTCTCCTTCAACTCAGATAAGATTTCTTCTATTTCGTTGTGATGAGAATTATTCCCTGCCGCAGACGAGGACACAAGAAGCCTAAGTCGATCAATGAGCTCATTCGGATCGTCCCAGTATTTATATTCAATTTTACGATTTGGATGTACTTCTTTCATCATACCGCTACCTAATACACGATGTGGCGATCCCTCGTCGGATGATTCTTCATCAGAAAATAATTTCTTGATGACATGTAGATATTTGTGAGTATTGATTCTACGAATGTTTCCACTTTCGTCATAATTTATTTTGTGCGCGTTAGTTTTTTTCAAAATCTCCTTATACACATCTAAATCACGATCGTTGTACAATTTTTTGTCAGGAATATTTTTCATAAGCAATTCATACAACCCAGGGCGTCCAATATATGTCTTCTTACCGATAACGAGGCGATCGTTTCTAATGGTCACAGGTGTTGATCCAATGTAGAATGATTGTCTGTCAGTATCCATTCTCAATCCGTAGATTGGATCGATATTTCTCGGCTTATGTGAAATGAGTTTTTGAATGTAAGGTGTAATCACTGGCCCATAAACTCTTTGTAGCATAGATTTATAATGTTTATGAGGAGATTGTTTAGAGGACTGAAACGTTTCGTATTCCATCTCCGACTCTTCAGATTCATGTTTACCGATGTTCACGAGCTCTTCCAAGGGTTTCGTTATCGGGTTTATAATTTCGCCAATTTCTTGTTTGGTCTGAAGATTGGATTTTTTTAGCGCTAAATATTTATTCCGTATAGATTTAACATGATTGGCAATGTCTTGTTTCACTCGTATCTGTTCCTTGCTCAACGAAGGATTCATTTCGACTGATACATATTTAGGGTTTACATAACAATATATTCGTCTATGCCACGCCTGTATCTCCCATGTTCACGATCGTTTTCTTTACAAATTGTTAAGAATCCATACTTTTGAGATGACCAACATTCGCGACATAACTGTTGAAATTTATCGAACGTCATGTCTGCATTTACGTAGTCGTTGTATAAATGTCTTAAATTTAACGCGTCCTGGTTAAATACGATCACCAAGTTACAATTGTCTCTTATCAGATGTTTAGGTATTCTCGCATACGATTGTGCAAGATAAAACATATCTAAAGATTTATGTCGTCCCATGCTAAAGTAATTTCTAATAGGTCCTTGCGGATCGCACATCACATCGTCGAAAATCACCACTGAATTCTCTTTGACTTCTGTCGGCTCAGGCATGGTTTGGTCGCTGCTTTCAAACTTGAAGTAACCAATTTCTGGAACGTCTGCTAAAATTTCTTCAAGCATTTTGTACTTTGGTTGAAACAGAGATCTCGAAAATATGTAAATATTTGAAAACTTTATTCCGTTAGGATGGAGAAGAATATTTATAAGCACGTTGGTCTTTCCGGAATTACTAGGCCCACATATAATAGACCTAGTGCTGTTGGGAAATAGTATGCTGTGCTTGCATTCGTCTTCTTCTCGATATAAGCTATCCATTGGGAGGATCTCCAGAGACACGTTTTGCTTCTCAACCTTCATGACTGTAAATGAGATTTTTACAATGATACGAATGTTTTTATATAAAAAGTTATAACATGAGGATATTGTAATCAGTATGGCGCCGCGAGTAGAACGAAGCAGACGTCGACACATCGCTCGTGGAGGTAAATTAATAAACACTCTGATTGATAAATTGCCTGTGGAATTACACATACCTGGGTATCGCTTTTGTGGACCTGGAACTAAATTGGAAAAACGACTGAAAAGAGGTGATAAGGGAATCAATCCTCTAGACGAAGCCTGTAAGGAGCACGATATAAGTTACGCACAGAGCTCAGATATAAGCGATCGGCATAAAGCAGACTTGAAATTGGCACAACAAGCCTCCAATCGTGCAAAGGCTGCCGACGCAAGTCTTGGGGAACGTGTTGCAGCTTACACCGTTTCTAAAATTATGAAAGGAAAAGCGAAGATGGGTGCTGGAATGGATACCATTAAAAAACTAAAAGCTGCATATAGAAAGTTACTATCGAATAAGAAGAACAAGAAAAAGAAGAGAGTGTTGAAATCACCAAAGAAAATTGGTGGTATACTACCTCTCCTACCTATATTTGCAGGTTTATCTGCACTTGGGGCTCTCGGTGGTGCAGGAGCACATATCGCTAAAGCTGTAAATTCTGCAAAGTCCAATAAGAAACAGTTGCTAGAAAACATTCGTCATAACCATATGATGGAGAGCATAGCCTTAGGGAAAAAAGGATCTGGTATCGTGATGCAAGGAAAAGGAATGTATCTAAAACCTTATGCGAGCGGTAAAGGACTTCGTTTAAAAAAAAAGCCCTAACTAACTACGACTTGGAACGATACGCTAAAAAACTAGATATTCCACATTTTAGAGGCGTGTACATGAGGAACAACTTACCATCCAAGCCATATAAGCAGGAGCGAATCATTATAAACCTTGATGATGCCAAAGGTCCTGGTACGCACTGGGTAGCCTTAAAAATATGTAACAAGAATGCTTTCTATTTCGACAGCTATGGAGACTTACCACCTCCTATGGAAATAGTAAATTACGTTGGACCACATACAAAACTACTTTACAACGTTACACGTTATCAGAAATACAACACTTTGATTTGTGGACATTTGTGTCTAGCATTTTTACTATAAAAGCCTTCACCTCAGACATACAAGTGTTAAAACGATGCCTACGTTCACTCTAAGCGGATCCACGTCCGAAATCTCCAACACGATTCATCCACCTATTGAGCTGAAAGATGGAGCAGACTACGAGATTGCTTTGCTGCGGTTTGACTCATACAATTCTATACCTAATGTGTCTGAAAACAACAATTCGATGATAGTGATCGATGAAGGAGGTAAGGAACATGTCATCAGCGTTCCAACTGGAACGTACGAGATTGAAGATATTTCTGATTATATAGCGTACGAAATAAAAGCTATGACAAATTCTACTAGAGACCTTGGTGAAATATTTAGAGTTATTACCAACACCAACACGTTGCTAACAACAATCTACTCTTTCCTCGAAGTTTCTTTCAACGTTCCAAACTCTGTGGCAAATTTACTGGGATTTGAAAAGTCCGATAGAATTCCTAAAAGGACCGCCACCGTTTCCAAGAGACCTCCAGACATAAACGGTGTTAACGTTATAAGAGTGGAGTGTAATCTCGCAAGCGGATCATTTCTGAATGGACAGCCGACTCATACCATTCATGAATTTTTCCCCACGGTGCCTCCAGGATACAAGATCACTGAAGTTCCATCATATTTGATTTTCTTACCTTTAATCAACATACAAAAAATATCTGACATTACAATCTCTCTTGTGGACCAGAAAGGACGTCTTATCGACTTTAGAGGAGAGCATATATCTGTGAAAATTGTAATAAGGAAAAATGGGTCTTAATTTTAACAAATACGTTCCCACCACGGAGCAATCTCAAAAAATAAGTCTTGACACCGTTAAGATTAAAAAAGTTTATAATCCTACGCACTGTGAAAAAGACCACACTCCAAGTCGTAACGTCGTGAAGGTAACACGTGTGAATAAGAGGTATCTCAAGTCTCTAGGATACAAAGTGTTATAATATGGATATCCTCGCTGTACACTCCAAGGCTATATTTGAAGATGCCATAGAAAATTTTCAATATCATGGATTCAAACCGTATAACAACTCGGCTCTTGGTGAAAACGATGAAATACGGATTCCTATTCAAGCTGAAAACTCGTATGCATTAGTAAGCAGGAGTTTTATTATGGTTTCTGGAAATATAACCGACGATAAGGATGCTGAATATAAGGGAAAGGTTGTAAATAATGGTTTCCTCTACCTGTTCGATGAAATAAAATTAAATCTTCATGGAGAAACAGTCGATCGTAGCAGAAACCCTGGAATTACAAGCTTATTGAAAGCAATTTGTTCTTACACCGTTCTGGATAGTGAAAGATTGGAAAACGCTGGGTGGATTCACCCCTCCGACGATAATGTGGAGACTATAATAAAAAACAAAAAGTTTAATGTATGCATTCCTCTAAGCCACATCCTTGGAATCGCTGAAGATTATGATAAAATATTCGTCAATTGTAAGATGGAACTTGTTCTCATGAGATCGAAAAACACGATCAATGTCACCAAAGGAGAAGTTAGTAAAATTACCATCACGGATATCGAGTGGATGGTGCCTATCATTAAGGTCTCCGATGTCGAAAGAATAAAACTACTGAATATGTTGGGATCTGATCGCTCGCTGACAATAGATTTCAGAAGCTGGCAATTGTATGAGCATCCATCATTACCTCAAGCAACCAACATTTCATGGAACGTTACGACATCTCCTCAGTTGCAGAAACCTAGGATGGTTATCATAGGATTTCAAACTGCTAGGAATAAAAAGGAAGCCGACTGCTCAAAGTTTGATTTAGGTGATATCCAGAACGTATCTGTATACTTGAACGATACAAAGTACCCCTATCACTCTTTCATGGTAGACAGTACAAATGGTTCGTATGGAATCCTTTATGAAATGTATGCTAGATTTCAAGAGTCATACTATCAAAAACCATCCAATCCTCTCCTTAAAAGAAGCGATTTTATCACAAATACACCAGTCTATGTCATCGATTGCACCAAGCAGAACGAAGATCTGAAATCGGGGGCTTGTACCACCAGGATTGAAATTTCTGCAGCAAACAATATACCAGCAAACACAAAGGCTTATTGCTTAATTCTACACGATCGAAGTGTAGAGTATACTGCATTAACCAACATCGTTACCAATGTCGTGTAACAACATGATTATAATCGACTGTCAAGGATATCAGTCAAGGTGCAAACAATTTATAGCTAAAGAGGTTGCAGTGTCTTCGGTGGATGATAGATTTGCACATTTTGTTCTCCAACCACCTAAAAACAATTACCCAGATACAAAGTCGCAGCGGTACATTGAATCCATCATCCATGGAATTCCGTGGCATAGTGGATACTTACCCTATGACGACTTGAAGCCTGTTCTTGAAAGTGTTTTAAAACCAGTGGATGTTCTTCATTGTAAAGGACTGGAAAAGGTTCGGTTTTTTGAAAAACTGTTGCAGAGAC